>PUDQ02000016.1:0-600000 GCA_002964805.2 Trametes villosa | reverse complement strand
ATCGTACTTGGCATCAGCAAAGGCGACGGGGTTCTCTTCACAAAGCTGAATTTATAGGCCTACCTTGTGGCGGAGTGGGGCGATCAAGATGTGAGAGCACCTCGGCCATCTGGGACGAGAGGCTGGCGTTCTGCAAAGCGATCGCGGCTACTTGAGTCCGCAAGTCCTCGTTCTCGCGTCGCAGCGCATCAACGACGTGTTGCCTTGCGTACAAGCTTTGGGTGTCTTCATCATCCTTGCGAATGGGCCCAGAGCGCGAGCACGCATCCGCTCGGGCGGAGGTAAGAGTTATGATCTTGGATGATCCTTGAGCTCCGACGGACAAGGGTGTGTCGTAAAGATGCACGGTCGGCGACATGCTGCTTTGTGTTCCGCGGGAGAGTACGGGGGTATCGGACTTGTGGTCTGGAGCTCGCGTGTCGCCCTCGATTGCAGTGTGACCTTGCTCGTCGGACGCGCCGCGCTATACAGCGAATGTTAGCGTGGTTTGGTAAGTCACTGCATTTACAGTGCACAGATTGAAGGCGTACCTGTGGACCTAGCGCGCCTCCGGTGATGCACTCAACTATCCCCTAGGAACAACCAGAGACAGGCCGAGGGCCTTCGGAGGACGAGGCCTGTAGGGAAGCTAAGCGCGAAGCAGGGGAGAAGCGAGGTTCGAGTCGGGGTGCCCTTGCAGCGAAAGCGCAATGCGCTGGCAAGTCTCGCGCAGATCGCAACACGGGCGCGGAGACGTAGGCGGGTAGATCTCGCAGTGAGAGCGCAAGCGGGGACGCTAGGGAGGACGCAGGGACGCAGTTCGCAACGCAACGCAGGACACTATTCGCAGAGGGGACGCAGACGCAATTGAGCTCCTGAGGGTGAGGGGGAAAGGAATCTGAATTCTCTAGCGCCCGAGGCGCGTAGGTACATGGCCGGATCGTGCTACCAAAGCCTAGACCAGCGAAAGGACCCAGAACGTCTTCGGTGACTCGCGCAGTGAATCACGAGGACAGTGGCTCTGCCGCGCGCGCTCGCGAATGCCCGCCCTGCGATTGGCGGTCGCACCCGATAAGGCTGCCCGCGTGCTGCGCCCGCCTCTTGGCAATGACTCGCGCGCTGCCTGCTCGGCCGAGCCTTTCGCCCGGCGCGCGAAGCCTCAGAACTCATCGCGAGCGGGCCACCGCACCTTCGCTGCTGCCCGAGGAGGTACGCGCCCTACCGCGAGTGAGCGAGCAAGGCCAGGGCGTAGGTGGAGCGTAGAGGCCTGGCGGAGGATCCTGGGGTCAGGGAGACACCGTGCGCATCATCTCCCCCTCGCTGAAATCCTGACCGTCCTCGGTCGCTATCGATGCGATCGCATCTGCGCCATGACGTACTTAAGGGCCTCGCGAACCCGAGGGGAGACGCATTCTTCTGCTCTTGTACGCCATGAGAGGACTTCGTGCTACTGAAGACGCCGTCGCTGCCCTCCGTGAGGAGGCCCAACCCCTGGCCCTGCCACAACTTGAGCGACAGACCGCGAATCTTGAGGAGATGGAGGAAGCGCTGTCGTTCAGCCAGGAAGACTGGTACGCCGCTCTGAAGGAGGCCATCTTCGCTACTGTGAGTTCGTTGCGTGCTGCTCGCGGACCGGGCCTGACGAGGAACAGGAGTCGTATTTGATCGTAACGGACGGTGACGCTCGCCTCACACCCCTCCTTACGCGGATTGAGCATGCGGTAGGAGCCCAAACGACGGACGCAGGCCTGCGGCCGTACTTCTTGGAGCGACTGGCATCCGTCTGTAGGGAGATCGAGACCCGGGTCATGGAGGCCGCGCAGGCGCACCTGGAGGTCCAACTCGCTCTTGTGCTGGCCGCTTGTCACGCTTTCACTCGCGCGAGTGCTGAAGGAGCACTCGCGCTCGTGCGCGCTACCGTTGTCGAGGCATCCGTGCGTCAGCACCTGCGAGCCATTCGGCGCGAACTGGGTGCACTTGAAGAAGCGACTAACGACGCCGCCGCGCGCACCGCCGCCGGTGCGCCCGCTCTCGCTAGCCTCGTCCCGCTGATGCACTCAACTACCCCCTAGGGACAACCAGAGACAGGCCGAGGGCCTTCGGAGGACGAGGCCTGTAGGGAAGCTAAGCGCAAAGCGGAGGAGGAGCGAGGTTCGAGTCGGGGTGCCCTTGCGGTGAAAGCGCGATGCGCTGGCAAGTCTCGCGCGGATCGCAACGCGTACGCGGAGCGCTGGCGGGTAGGCTTCGCAGTGAGAGCGCAAGTGGGAACGCTAGGGAAGACGCGGGGGCGCAGTTCGCAACGCAACGCAGGACACTATTCGCAGAGGGGACGCAGACGCAATTGAGCTCCTGAGGGTGAGGGGGAAAGGAATCTTGGTTGTCTAGCGCCCGAGGCGCGAAGATACATGGAGGGATTGTAGCTACCTAAGCCTGGACCCGAGCGCGGCCTAGACTGCTTCTCGGGAACCACTCTGCGCCACGCGCGGACCGTCGCGCCCGCCGCGCACCCACTGCGCGCGCGCTCGGAATGCCTGCCGCGCCATTAGCGCCCGCACCTGATAGGGCACCGCGTGTGCTGCGCCCGCCTCTTGACAGTGACTCGCGCTCCGCGCTGCCCAATGAGCTCCTGCGCGCACTTGCTCCCAAGGCCCTGTCGCGAGCTCTGCGCGCGCGCTGCCATCGCGAAATCCAAGTGTGCGCGCTGCCGCCTGTGTCGCGATTTCTGGAGTCAGTGGTGCACCGGGCGTATCATCTCCCCCCCACTGAAATCCCGACCGTCCTCGGTCGGCCATCGTGGTGCGTGCGTGCGCGCTGTGTGGGAACCGGGCACTTCGCGTCGCTAGAGGTGGAGCGACAAAGCGTGATGTGAGGCGCACCCGCCCGCGCTGTGGAGGGTGGAGAACGGAAGGTCGCGGAGTTTGCGCTCAGTGTGTCGCAACGTGCTTGATCAGCGTGTACCGCGCCCGCTCGCTGGTCGGCAGTCTCCCGGATGCTCGCTAATGGGGAACGCGAAGGGGATATGCGCGCACAACACCATTCTTCGCTTGAAGGAGGATAGGGTCTTCCGCGGCCAGGCCGCCGCAGGTTGACGTCTATTGCAGTCGCGCGCGCGAGGCCGTCGTGATCCAAACCGCTGCGCTGCACTAACGTGACTTGTGGCCCGGTGTTGCGGACACCGGTGCGCTCGTAGGCCTCAAGGGATGCGCACGCACTGGGTGCGACTCGCGTGCGCTCGGCTCTGGTGGCGAGATAGCGCAGGAGCGCGGGATGGGCGAGGCCGAGTAGCAATGGGCGTTTGTGACGAGCTGGTTGAGTAACGAGGCGTCTTGACACATCGGTGACTTCGCGGGTACGCGCCTGGCGGTTCTCATGAGGCGGAACACGTCCTACACGCCGCGCGCAGTAGGGGCCTCCATGATGGTCACCGGTAGGCACCAAATCACCCCATCGCCACGCCTCCCAGGGTAGCGGTAAGCGCGAGCGCGGTCCTCTCTTCGCGATGCCTGGTTCCTTGCCGCGCTGCGGGTCGCGTTGCCTGCGCAAGCCTCCGCGCCACGCGCGGTCCGCGCGCTGCTCGCTATAAGGCCAGTGCGCTCGCGCTGGGCTGTCCCCTCGACCGTCTGACGTGTCCTCGTCCGCCCGCTGGTGTCCGCTCCCAATGTCTAGCCAGCCCTCGTCCGCGGGGCTCGCACCTCCTGACGGACACGCTGACGTTGCCCTGGAGCTCCTGGACGAAGTCTTGGAGCCTCTGTGGATGTCTGAGCCCAGTGGTGTTGCCGACGCGACCGACTACCTCTTGTGGGCGGAGCAGGTCGCCACCGCCTTGGTACGCCTAGCCGCGACTCCTGTTACCACTGCGCTCGCTGACACCCTCTTGCTAGGACACCGCGATCGCCTCCGGGGTCGACCCTTCGCGCCTCGCCGCGTATGCGGACCGCGTCCATCATGTTATCGCGCGCCGCCTACCTGGCGCTCGCGACATGTGGCCGGAGTGGGCGAGCGGCGCCCTGCTGCAGGCAGATGAGCGCGCCCAGGCTGCTGAAGCTGCCCGCCGCGCTGCTGAAGACGAGGCTCGTCGCGCCGCACCTTTCGAGTCTCGCGAGGCTGCACCGCGCGGTGCTGGAGCGCGCAACTACGCCTCCCTCGCGCCGCCGGCTGCGCTTTCCGCGATGGACCGTCTCCGAGCTCTGGGCGCGTCCGCTCGCCGTTCCACCTCCGCCTTCGCGACCCCTGAGAAGGAGCCGGACTTGGCCGCCGTCCCAGAACGCCCCAAACCGCGCCCGCGCAACTTCACAACCCCGCGCACGCAGTTGTTCGACCACGTCGCCGTCCCGTCGCGCACCTCGTCGGCTACTCCCGCGGGTGCTCCGGCGCCGCGCAAGCGCGACCGAACCCCCGAGGCGTCCCTGGACCTGGACCACCTGGTCGAGGAGGAGAGCGATGAGTCGGAGTTTGAAGAAGACGACACTGGGCCCGCTCGCGCGACCCGCTCTGCGACCCGTGGCCAATCTACCACCTCGGCGCCGCCTGCCAAGAAGGCGCGCACCTCCGCAAAGAGCAAGGCCACTCGCGCGCCTGAGCCCGAGCTGCTCGCCAACTGGGTGGTGCGTCTGCCTGTCCTCCTACAGGTGCGCGGTAGCGCTGACCTTCTTCCTCCGGTGTAGCAGTACCCACGTTGTGCGAAGTGTGCGGAGCGCGGCCAGATTTGCATCCTTCAAGAGGATGCGCCGCGTTGCCACTGGTGCGCGCAACACCACCGCCGCACCATTTTCGGCCCTGAGCCCGGCGTGCCGTACGCGGCCTGGTACGATCAACAGCGCTTTCCACGCGGTAAGGTGTCCTGGTCTCTCCTCCTATCACTCGCTGCTGACGTCCTCTCAGCGATCGCGACCTTGAACACCACCGGCCAGGTCGTCTCCGCGAACTTCGCGACGCCACAGACCGTCCCCGCCCTCGCAGCCGAGCCTGCTAAAGGCAAGGCCAAGTCGGTGGCCGGCAGGTCCTCGGCCAACGCGGTCGCGTCCGGATCCGGCACGCGCGCACGTACCCAGTCCGCTGTACGTCTGTCTTTTGATCTCCTGCGCTTGCTGGCGCGCCGCTGACAATCCTACAGTCCGCGCCCGCTGGCACTGCCTCCTTGCGTGACAGCGCGGCCGACAACGCGCGTGTCGAGCTTAGTGGTCTCCGTCTCCGTCGCGTCGTGCTTGATGCGCAGATCGGTGAAGTGGAGCGATACCTCCGCGATGTGCGCAGCGCTCGGGCCCGCAACACCCTGCCGTTCTTGGAGGATGATGAGTGAGGGTGTGCAGTCGGAAGGGAGGGGAGGTGGTGAGCGGGCCGTAAGGTGGTAATGTCCGTAGTCAGTACCCAGATCGTCAATCGCGTCGGCCTGCCCGCGCGCTCCTGCGCGGCGCTGGTCGGCCTTTCTTGGGTCTCAAGCTGGTCCGCAGGATAAGGGAAGGGGAGAGAGGTGAGAGAGCGCGTGAGAGAGAGCAAAGGGGCGCAAGAGCGAGAGAGCGAGAGAAAGAGAGAGCGCGCGAGCCAGAGCGAATCAGCGCAATGTACAAAGAAGAAGATGGAAGCGAGAGGGAAGTGGGAGCACGCCAGCGCGCTCTTCGTATGTGTCCGCATTGTCTGGGAGCCTATCGCGCCTGCGCGTCCGCCATGCGCCGCGCTAGTTGCCTCCCAGTGTCATCCCCTCGGTTGCTGGCTCGCTGTCGTTGCTGTCCTCTAGTCCTGCGATCACGCGTGTGTCACCCTCCGCTGTCAAGATGACTCTGGCTCGCTCCGTGGTTCTCCTCGCTCGCGCGCTCTGACCTGGCGTGTTGGAGAATCGGGGCGCTCGCGGGCAAGCCGTGCGCGAGCTCGCGACGGCGCGGCGGAGGGCGGCGCGCGCGTTCGCGCGCGCGCATGACTAGGACTGGTACGATCGGCCTTTGGTCTTGTTTCTGTTCTTGACTCGTATGTTTTGTGCCTCATCCCTATACGTCTACGGGCACTGCCCGGTCTCGTTCCTATTGTACTCGACACTTCTTGTCTTGTGGTCTATATAGCTACGATGCGATTGCCCGGCCACCTCAGTCCTGCGAATACAGACTGAGGTGAGCTATTACTATACATCTCTTACTCGATTAGCTTACTGATTAGTGCCGCTAGATTTCGTTCTATAGGTACATAAGCTTTGTGTATTAGTCCTGCGAATACAGACTGAGATTTCGTTCTATAGGTTATGAGCCCTGCCTTCTAGGCGGACTCCAGAGCTGCAGAACAAGTCAGGCTTACCTCGCACAATGTCTTCAAACATCAAGCTCGGCGACGACTCCGTACGCGTTCCGAAACTCGAGCTCGGCGGCTCGAACTGGGTCCTGTACAAGGACCGGTTGCTGTGGGCCGCCGACGCGAAGGGTGGTTATCGCGGTCACCTGGACGGGACGGTGACGGAGCCGATCGCACCCCAGGCTTCTGCTACGCATGCTGCCACAGACACGGCGGTGGTGACGGCTGCTCCAGGAGCGGCAGCCGGGCCCGCTGCGGCCGGAGGAGGTGCTGGTGCTGCTGCCGGAGGGACCGGTGGTGGTACAGCAGCCCCCGCTGGTGGTACTGCCGGGATGGGAGGGACGCCGACGGCGGCCGCAGGTGCGGCAGCTGGAGGGACTCCTGACCCAGAGGCGGAAGCTGCGCACGAAGCGAAGTTAGCTGAGTGGCGCAAGGGCGAGGCGAACGTGAAGCAGCTCATTGCGAGCACGATCCCGGACTCACTCTTCATGAAGATCCGCGCGAAGCCGAATGCGCGCGCGATCTGGGAGGCACTCGCGCAGGAGTTTGAGCGCAAGTCGCGCATGGTCTCGGTTGACCTGCGGCGCCGGCTCCAAGAGCAGCGATGCTTCGAACGCGACGACGTGCGGACGCACTTCGCGAAGCTGCGCACGATGCGCGAGGACCTATCTGCCATGGGACACCCCCCCGCTGACGACGACTTCTACGCTATCATCCTAGGCTCCATGCCTTCTTCCTACGAACCCTACATCTCCGCTATCTCCGCTACCTCCCGCGTCTCGGGCAATGTCTTGAGCCCGGACGAGTTGATGGAGGCGCTCACCGAGGAGTACGAGCGCCGTGCTCTGAAGGCGAAGAGCGCCAAGCGTGGCAATGGAGCTGACGTCGCGATGTCGGCCAATGATCGTGCTGGCGGAGCGAAAGGCGGGAAGAACAAGAAGAACGTCGAATGCTACAACTGTAAGAAGCGCGGGCACTACAAGTCGGAGTGCTGGGCGCCAGGGGGAGGGAAGGAAGGCCAGGGTCCGAAGAGCAAGGATAAGCCGAAGGAGACAGCCGCCGCAGCTGCTGAGAAGGACGAGTCCTGGTACACGACCACGGCTGGACTGGACTCCGACGACGACATGCCGGACCTGCGCACGGTGTCGGACTCAGCCTCCGAGCCTGGCGAGGCGGACCGTTTGCTGGCGGACTTCCCGGACGGCGTCTTCGAGGGAGAGTCTGACGACGGCGAGGACCTTGAGGACCTGCACACGGAGCTGAAGGCTATGTTCGCCCGAGACCTGTCTACCAAAGACGAGGTTATCCTCTTCGACTCCGGCGCGACCCGTCATATGTCGTGCTACCGCGACAAGTTCATCAACTACGCGGAGATCGAGCCCCGCGCGATCCATGCAGCCGACAGCCACATCTTCAAGGCCGTCGGGAAAGGGGACATGCACGTCCACCTCCCGAACGGGACAGGAACAACCCGCGTCCTACTCCGAGACGTCCTCCACGCACCCACGATGGGCGTCACCCTCGTCTCAATCTCCCGTATCACAGCAGCCGGAACGGCCGTCGTTTTCAAGGACGACGTGTGCCGCATCTCGCGCGCGGATGGCACGATCGTTGCGGTCATCCCACGCTCGAACGGCCTGTATCGCCTTCGTATTCCGCGAGGCGAGGCAGCAGCAGCGGCTACGGAGAAGGAGGGGCCGGTTCGTGCAGTCACGCGGGAGGAACTCCACCGCGAACTTGGGCACATCGCACCTGAGGCCGCACGCAACATGGTGGCGCGCGGAGCTGTCGAAGGGCTGGTTTTGTCGAGCACCGACGGACCTGTCGAGGACTGTGAGTCCTGCGCTGCTGGCAAGACGACGCGGAAGGCGATCGCGACCGAGCGCGTACGTCCACGAGCGAGCACTGTCGGCGAAGAAGTCCACGCCGACGTCTGGGGACCGTCCCCTGTCCGTACCCTGGGTGGACGTCAGTACTACTCGATGTACACCGACGACTACTCCCGCTATTCCTCCCTCCACCTCATGCGCACGAAGGACGAGACCCTGTCGTCTTTTCGTAAAGTCCGGGGCTTCTACCTGACGCAGAAGGGCGCGCGAATTCGGTGCTTGCACTCCGATCGGGGTGGCGAGTTTCTGAGCGCGGACTTCTCGAAGCTGCTGGACGAAGATGGGACGATCAGGAAGCTCACGGCGCATGACACGCCGGAGTACAATGGCATAGCGGAGCGGGGAAATCGTACCGTGATGGAGAAGGTCCGCGCGATGCTGCACGACGCGGCGCTGCCCAAGGCGCTGTGGGGGGAAGCCGCTCTTCATGCTGTGTACCTGAAGAACCGAACGCCGACCCGAGCACTCAACGGCAAGACGCCGTTCGAGCTCTTCTGGGGGCGCAAGCCGAACCTCGCGCACTTGCATGTGTGGGGGTGTCGAGTCCGCGTGCACTCGCCTGGCGGTTCAAAGCTGTCCGGGAGGGCGGAGGAGGCGCGATGGGTTGGGTTCGACGAGGAATCGGACGCGCACCGGGTCTACTGGCCGAAACGTCACACGGTGACGGTCGAGCGCAGCGTTGTGTTCCCGAACGCAGACAGCAACGTCGAGGTGCAGCTCGAGGGGGAGAGTCAAACGGCGCAGCCTCCTGTGAGTACTCACCTTGACGAGCGTGCACCCTCTCCGACATCTTCACTCCCCGATCCACCCATTACTCCCCAACCTCCCATCCCTACCGAGGACTCCAGGCCGAAGAAGATCGAGACGGCTGCGAGGGAGCCGGAGCAGCAGAGTGAGGGGGAGCCGAGGCGGTCGTCGCGCGTCCGTAAGGAATCGGATTATGTGCGGCGGCTGAGGGCGGGCGAAGGCACGGTGTCGGGACGCGCGGGAGGACCAGCGTTGCCGACAGGTGTCCAGGAAGGAACGGCGAGGATCGAGGAGGTCCAGGAGGAAGAGGAAGGAGAGACGGCGGCGATGGCGCGAACGGTGGAGGACGAGGTGGAGCTGGCGATGGCGGCAGCAGCGGGAGACGCCGAGTGCATCGAGCCGACGTACGCGGAGGCAAAGAAGCGCCCAGACTGGCCGAAGTGGCAGGACGCCATTCAAGCTGAACTCGACTCCCTTGTCGCGAACAAGACATGGCGCATCGTCCCCCGACCCTCTACTGGCAATGTCGTCGACTCTAAATGGGTTCTCCGTGTCAAGAAGAACGCTGCCGGCGAAATCGACAAGTACAAGGCCCGGCTAGTCGCTCGGGGCTTCACTCAGATCTACGGCGTCGACTACTACGACACCTTTGCTCCTGTCGCTAAGCTTTCCTCTATCCGTCTTCTCTTGGCTATCGCGGCTCGCAACGGCTGGGCAGCAGACTCGTTCGACTTCAACAGCGCTTACTTGAACTCGAAACTTGACGAGGACGTCTACCTCGAACAGCCACCTGACCACGCGTTCGCGGACCGAAAGGCTTTTGTCCTCAAGCTCGAGAAGGCACTGTATGGGTTGAAGCAGGGCGGGCGGAAGTGGTATGAGACGCTGTGCGCGGCGCTCGGGAAGCTGGGGTTCACGAGGGCGGAGGCGGACTGGGGAGTGTTCTACAAGCGCGAAGGTGAGCACTTCGTCGTGCTCGCAGTCCATGTCGACGACTGCCTCGTTACGGGGAGCTCGCAACGCCTCCTCGATGAGAACAAGGCGAAGATCGGTGCTCTCTACAAGCTGACCGACCTCGGGTCTGTCTCGTGGCTCCTGGGCATCAAGATCTCCCGCGATCTCACCGCCGGCACCCTCTCCCTCTCCCAACATGCCTATATCGACGCTCTCCTCGCACGCTTCAATTTCACCGACCTCAAGCCGGTCTCGACGCCCATGGACCCGCACCAACTGCTCTCGAAGACGCAGTGCCCCGAGAGCCCCGCTGAAGTCGCGCGCATGCGGCGAGTGCCCTATCGAGAGGCCGTCGGCGCGCTCATGTACGCGGCACTCGGAACGCGACCCGACATCGCGTTCGCAGTCTCCACTCTCGCGCAGTTCGCGCAGAACCCTGGTCAGCCTCACTGGGACGCCGTCAAGCGAGTCTTTCGCTATCTGCTGGGCACACGCACGCTCTCGCTGGTCTACGGTGGCGAGAAGCGCGAACTCGAAGGATTTGTCGATGCGGACGGCGCCACGCAGGAGCACCGTCGCGCGATCACTGGGTACGTCTTCCTGGTCGATGGCGGCGCTGTCTCTTGGGCGTCGAAGAAGCAAGAACTTGTCACGCTCAGTACAGCCGAGTCCGAGTACGTCGCGACGACGCACGCCGCGAAGGAGGCCGTCTGGCTACGGCAGCTCATAGGCGAGGTCTTCGGCCCCCTCGCAGACCCGACCACACTCTACAACGACAACCAGGCCGCGATCGCGCTCACCAAGGACGGCTCCTATCACGCGCGCACGAAGCATATCGATGTGCGCTACCATTTCATCCGCTACTCTATCGATGCCGGCTCTATTCGACTGCTCTACTGCCCGACTGGCGACATGACCGCCGACATCCTGACGAAGGCGCTGCCGTCCGTCAAGGTCAAGCATTTCGCAGCCGCGCTCGGGCTCGCGCAGGCTTGAGGGGGAGTGTTGGAGAATCGGGGCGCTCGCGGGCAAGCCGTGCGCGAGCTCGCGACGGCGCGGCGGAGGGCGGCGCGCGCGTTCGCGCGCGCGCATGACTAGGACTGGTACGATCGGCCTTTGGTCTTGTTTCTGTTCTTGACTCGTATGTTTTGTGCCTCATCCCTATACGTCTACGGGCACTGCCCGGTCTCGTTCCTATTGTACTCGACACGTCTTGTCTTGTGGTCTATATAGCTACGATGCGATTGCCCGGCCACCTCAGTCCTGCGAATACAGACTGAGGTGAGCTATTACTATACATCTCTTACTCGATTAGCTTACTGATTAGTGCCGCTAGATTTCGTTCTATAGGTACATAAGCTTTGTGTATTAGTCCTGCGAATACAGACTGAGATTTCGTTCTATATGGCGCTCCGCTCGTTTTCTGGGTGCCTGTGTCCAGTGCATCCTCCCCCCCACTGAGATTGTGACCGTCCTCGGTCACCTGGGTGAGCGCGAAAGGGTGGGTGAGGCTGTCGGTGCCAGAGAGGCTCCTGCGCGGTTGCGGGGGAAGGCAGTGCGTCACGCTCTGGCCCTGGCTGATCTGCGTCTCCGCAACTAGTCTGTGGACGCCGACCAGGTAGAGCGTTTTCGCTGGTCGCGTGCGGAAGGGGCAGTAGGATAAGCGCATCTTGCGATGGTCCAGCGTGAGGTCCAGGGCAACGGAGTCGCGTGTCGCTGTGCCAGTAGTTCCAACCGCAACCGCAGAGCCGAGCAACGAGGCAGAGGCGGCAGGTTCGCTTTGTAGGTCCGAGCTGGGGGGAAAGGCCGCAGTGGCCTCGGGGACGCGATCGCAGGACGGGAGATAGAGTGCAGGTAGAGAGAGCGCGCGAGCGGAATGTGAGGACACGGAGCGCGTAGAATCTGAAGCAGGAGGCACAGGGGTATAGGCATTGAGGGCGCATCCGTCCCCATCCGCCTCCATGATCGCCGCAACCGTAGCACAGCCTAGCGCCTTGTTGCTTGCGAGACTCGCGGTCTCTGGCGAATCCCGGTGACGCAAGTCCTGGCTCTCGCAAGGGTCAAGGAGGGAAACAGCGCAGGAAATGCCGGTGGAGCGCACGGTGGTCGGAATTGGGGATGGGGGGTCGGTGTCGCAAGACTTTGCATGTCGCGCAGGAAGGAGGGGAAGGGGCCGCTCTGGCGATCGCGCAGCGGGTGGTGTCTTCCGCGATGTCTCGGGGGTCTCCTCTGCAAACTTAGGGCTGTAGTCTGGAGTACACGTCTGATAGGCCGCCTCGCGCTCCGGTGCGCTCTGCGTCGCCGGGGGCTTACCAATGTCGCGGTTCAGGGAAGGGGCAGCTGCCTTGCGGCGCGGTTTCGCGAAAGGGTGCTCTCGTCCTTCGCTCGCAGTGGGTCCTTGGCGTGAGGAAGAGACTGGGGAAAGTGTTGGTGGGCGGTCAGCCACTCTTGGGGAGCTGGCCTCGCGCGCAATCATACTGATCATTGCATTGCACATGTCGCCCACCGCGATAGCCCTGAGTTGAGCCGGTCCGTGGGATGGGTTGTATGCCGTGTCGCGCGTCTTCGCAAAGGGGTTCTCGTGTCCTTCCATGGTGGTCGCTCCGCGGTACGCGCCCGCTTCGCCTGCCGCTGCGTTCGGGGGTAGAACTGGCTGATGAGGTGAGGGGTCGCGCTGGTGCTGGCTAGAGCTAGTGTGTGTCGGCAGGGGCTCGGCTTGTGGCTGGGAGGGGTGTTTGACGCGTGGCTGGTTGGCGTCCGCATCGCGAGAGCGCTCTCGCTCCCTGGGGAACAGCGAAGTTGGCCGCGAGTGTGAGCTGCGGTATGGGGACCTCGCAACACTATCGGCACCATTCTGGCCTTGGCTATGGCTAGCCTGCTTGAGCATGCGGATCTCGTGCTCGAGCTGCGCAATACGCTCGGCTGCGCTGAGCTGGAAGCTAGGCCTGGGAGGGCGGCCATAGTTGTCGCGCGCGACCTCGAAGCTGAGCTGTGCGACCACCGGCGCGGGCGCGTTCGCGTGATGTGCCAGTGTGCCCGGGTTGCGGCAATGCCACTCGTAGACGCGGTCGCGGATTTTTACGCCTTCGAAGTGTGGGCTGAAGAGCGTCCTGGGGATGAAGCTGCCATTTGAGAGCACCACATAGCCTTGGTCATTGCGCCTGACGCGACCGCCCTGGATGTCCTCTTCGACGGCCGGGCAGTTCCGTAGCTGGCAGCTCACGCCGCCGCAGTAGTGGCAGGAGTGTCCACCTGGGGTGTTCGCGGGCGGATACCAAGCTTCGCCGTGAGCCGGTGGCGGCAGCTGGACCTGCTGGGGGCCTCTACCGTGGTTCGCAGTGTGCGCGGTCGCACCCGCGCTCCCTTCGCTGACCAATTGCGCGAGTAGCCTCATGATGGCGCCAAGATCCTCCATCTTCACCATCGCTCCGCCGGTGTTTGGCGCGCTCAGTGCCGTGTTTGTCACAGGCGCAGGCGCAGATGGCAGACCAGACGCGAGGGTGCCATGGAGGACAAAGACCGCTGCGTTGTAGACGGTCTCCAGCGGGTAGGGGTCGTCAGGGTAATGGTCCGGCTCCTTGAGCTGTAGGCGCTGCAAGACCTGTTCCCGGAGCGGCGAGCAGATACTGCGCACGAAGAGGCGCGACTGTTCCGACTTAGAGATGCGGTCCGTCTTGACGAGGTAGATGGTCTGGGCAAGGAAGTCGCGATGGTAGCTGGAGAGCTCCGCAATACTGGTGATCGACCGCGTCCTGCGCGCCGCTACAAGAGCCTCGACATTGGCCACCGAGTACTTGCGCGCTTCGCCCGCCTCAGGGTAGAGTTCCGTGATCGTGCTCTTGAGGTCCTCGTACGACTTTGCGTCGCTCGCGTAGGCCGGAAGGCTCTCGCAGAGATCGCTCACGGCCATCGGGAGGTAACGGATGACCCACCGCTTCTTAGCTCGTTCGTCATCCACCTCGCTAATCTCAAAGAGCGCCTCGAGATCCTGGAAGAAACCGCGCAGGGTGCGCACTTCTTGCGGGTCGAAGATGGGAGCGGTGGGGTGGCGCGCTGGGGGCATCGCGGAGCACGGTCGCGGAAGGTCGTCGTTCTCTTGTGGCATGTTTGGGACGCTAAGCTTGGAAGGAGGGGAGACGCGCAATGGCAAGGGAGAGTAGGAGACGCAAGAAGGCAAGGCAGGAGAAGAGGTCCGGAAAGATTGCGCACTTAGCGACAGAAGGGGGTCTAAGCGCAGCTTCGATGCTCGCTTGCCTAGCGCCGGCTGGGTGATGGGGAAGGGCTCCGTGTGGTGCAGACTTGGGCCGATGTCGCCAATCTGCGCTGTTGCTCCCGAGTTGCGCGCGCGCGCAGTCGCTCCCTGTTTGAGGGCGTGTGGGTGGGCTTGAGGAAAACGCGAGATGGCACGTGATCGCGACAGAGACAGCGCTGTTGCCGTCGAAGGAGGAAGCCGACTGTGAAGTCCTAACTCCACCCCCCTGCGGTGGTCACCAGAATGATGCACTCAACTATCCCCTAGGGACAACCAGAGACAGGCCGAGGGCCTTCGGAGGACGAGGCCTGTAGGGAAGCTAAGCGCGGAGCGAGGGAGAAGCTAGGTTCGAGTCGGGGTGCCCTTCGCGGGGAGAGCGCGATGCGCTGGCATGTCTCGCGAAGGTCGCGGCGCTGGCGCGAAGGTAGCTACGAGCAGGCGCTCGCGAGGGGGGGGGGGACACGAATATGGGCGCGGTGAAAGACGCAAGGAACGCAACGCAACGCAACGCAACGCAAGACGCTATTCGCAGAGAGGGGACGCAGACACCATCTGGTGTGGAAATGAAACTTCAAGTACCGGTTGTTTGCCTGGCCCCTGATACAAATAATGCCGGCTGTGCACCTGAAGTTTCAGGTTCCCCCGGTGGGCTCCGGTGGTGCCTCTTGGGCCCCCTTCGGCTTCTCGGCTTCCTTCCCGAAGCGGTAGGTCCGCCGCCCTTCCCCCGCAATGCCCGCCAGGACGTCCGAATGCAGTTCGGCACCTTCCGCCGGTGGCACGTAGCGTCCCAAAAGGGTAGACCGCCTCCTCCGGGCGCTTTTTCACCTCCCAAAGCGGCCAGCAGCCTCGCGCGGGCGCTTTTTCACCTCCCAAAGCGGCCAGTAGCCTCGCGCGGGCGCTTACCTTTGTGGTATGTTGTCGCATTTCCGACATACATTGCTGGCGCATTTGGGGCGGCATTAGAACGAAATAAATAGTTATAAATATACTACTCTAGCTCCTCTGACTCTACCCAAGCCCGTGCAATAGCGTCTGAGGGCTGATAACCTTCAGAGCTTGTCAGAACATACCCCACAGGTGGGTCCCAGTCGGGACCGGTACCGCCGTTGGCAGCCAGGGCATTGTCTATACAAACCGCTCTGAAAACTACGCGCATCGCCCTCCGGATCTGCGCCTGATCGTACGCATACGATACCAGGCCCTCCTGCAGACGGCTGTCCACTTCAGCGCGTGCACCAGCTCGGCGGACCCACTCCTCCTCCTCGTGACGCATCGTCGCGAGCACTCGACGCATCTCCTCCGGGAGGATCTGGGTCTCCTCCTCCCATCGCATGCAGCGAGCCCGAGCTTTGAGCCATTCGATTCGAAGCGACTCGACGTGCGCGTCCTTGCCGGTCGCGTCGGACGCGTTCCAGATCCAGGATACCGTGCGATGACCGTCTCCAGGCCTGCTTGCCTCGTCGCCGCCCTTGCCCTTGTGTGATTTCTTGTTCTTCCGCGGTTCGTCGACATCGATCGCCACAACCCCTCAAACGTCCTCGTCTCGGAGAACGCGGAGGACCTCCTCCCATGCGCCAGGTCCATCTAGCACGAGCTTCGCCCGCCGTGCGCGCCGATACTTCTGCACCGCGCGATCGCGTCGACTCGCTTGCGCGTCGAGCTTGCTCTGCGCGCGCGTGTTTGGGCCTTGATGACGAACGTTGGCCTGCTTGTACCGGTGGAGGTGGTGGAGAGTGTGAATCTTGTTGCGTATGTCCTGTAACGCGTCGCGACACTGCGCCTCACGAAGTCGAGACTCGAGCGTGAGCAGCTCCGGGCTGCAGACCGATGCGCGGTGTGGGGCGGAGATGTCGGATGGGAGGCATAGCCGGATGTTCTCGATAAGCTCGGTATCCGTCTGAGCTTGGGGTAGCTGAGAGAGGAGTGGGAGGGCGGCGGGCATGTAGGTAGCTTGCAGGTCGCGAAATTTCTGTATGCGCGTTCGGAGCGCGGTGCAGCGTTCGAAGAGAAGGGGCAGCCGGGAGCCGGGGGCACCCTTAGCGTCCTCTTGCAGTCGAGCCCTGATGGTCGTCAGTACTCAGCTCAAACGGGCGCAGGCGGGCATGACACACTGCTGCTCTTCGAGATCTAGGCCCATCGTCATGAACCCTAGTACGCTAACTTCATGTCGCGCTGTGTAGCCCGGTTGTGCGCTAGCCGCTTGTTCTTCTGCTGCCATTTGCTGGCGCACTTGCGCCTCAGTTATTTCTAGCAGTCGGTCATCAATACAATATCCGCGACGGAGGCGCGACGGACGTACCATTACCAGCCGCGATATACGGATCCTCGCGTGTATTGTCCTTCTCCCACTCAGTCACTGCCTTCTTCCAGGCGTTGATGTGGCGCCGTTTGAGGGAGGCAGTCAGCGAGGCGAGCAGGGTGCGATGCTCAGCATAGCTTGAGAGCGCGTCCTCCAAGCGGCTAGAGAGAGTCCAAGCTGTAGGCAGAACATTAGATCAATACAGACATAGACTATAGAGCAGTTCCCAGGTGCGCGTGAGGTCATAGCGAGGAACACGAGCGCACGACGTCCTGCGCGCGGGCAGCCTGGGTAGCATGACGTCATATGCAGCGCTCCGATCTAGTCGGACGCTCGCACCTCAGCGCACTGTGACACGCGCCCGAGGTTCCCGGGACCTGGCCAGACGCGTGACGTCATGATCGACGCGCCACAGGGATACCACGCGTCGCGACACGCGATACCACGCGTCGCGACGCGCGATACCACTCGCAGACGCGTTTCCACCGGCGCGCGATACAGCGCGTGTCCAGGGATGCGCGCGTGCGCGATACCACGCGTGTCGCGGACGCGTGCCCAGGAGAGCGCGCGCGACGCATGGCGACACGCGATGTGGACGTGTGCCCGGGCTGTTGAAGGAGGAGAAATAAACATACCTAGATTCACATACTTCCGCCAGTTAGCGTAACCCCACTGGTCTTCCAACACCCCCTGCCGTTGGCCCGGTCCCATCATCTTCGTGCTACTGGCGATTGGTTGGAGCTCCCACCACCGCCGCTCGGAGCCCTCGCCGTCGTTCCTGCCTGCGCCAACGCGGTAGTTCAGCGAGAACTTCGAGTGGTCGAGTTGCTTGTGACTGTGCCAATGTAGCTTTGGAATGGAGTAGACGATCGAGCCCTCCGGTAGCGTGATGCGGATGTCTTCAGGGAACTTCTCCAGTCGCGCGAGGAGATGTCGACACCATTGGCATGCGATATCGTAGCAGATGTGCTTGCCGACGTGGCGGTGATGGCACATTGAGCACGTGAATATATAATCCATATTGACGTGTCTGACAGATGTATTAGCTCCTGACTTGTGAGAGGCGGCCGAGGGGCGCGCATATATAACTTGTACTCACTTTTCGCCCTTCTGTGTATCGCCCACCCCGTTGGGCAGGATGAATTCATGGCAAGAGCAGAGGACGGCGCCAATGCCCGTCGCCGCATAGCCCTTGTGATACTTCGTGTTTGCGTGATCTATCGCGGAAAGGCCGGTGCAGGTGCTTATCTGGGCGAGGTGGCAGACGGATTAGAGGGTGTCGCGTTGTCGGACCGCCGAAACTGAGCGTACCTCGGTCTGATCGCCGTACTCTTCCAGCAGCTGCTTGTAAGCCTTATCCTCGACGAAATACCCCCACCCGCTGCCCAGAATTGGATCCTTCTCCTCGTTAGATACGGCGCGTCGCTTGAAGCGGAAGCAGGCGTCCATGGAGGCGCAGAGTGTGTAAAGATATCTGTGTACGCATGCGTGAGTAAGCGCATACTTCGCGATGTTGACACGTACTTCTTGTTCTCCGGCACGCTCTCCCACTGCGGCGGTAGGTTGCACTCCGGACGCGGACACGCGGGGCAACGTACCGCGAGTTCCCCCTGTTTAGTCTCCTCTACGCCATCCGCGCTGTGCCCTCGACCGGCTCTCTTCAACCGTTTGAGGAAGCGCCATTGGGCGACGACGCGCATGAACGTCTTGTAGCGATCGAGGAGCTTCTTCATCCCAGTGTTGTCCGTGAGGCGCTCTAGGGTGCGGTAGTAGTCGAACATTGAGACCTTCCCTTGCACGCTTTGCAGGTGGTAGTGTTCGAGTACGCGGTAGGTGAAGGCGGTGTGTGGTTCGCTGTCGGTTGCAGGATACAGGCCTTGGCGAAGGAGCTGTTGAGCGGGCGTCCCAGCGGGCCCGGCCATGTCGCAGCCGCAAAACCGCAGGTCGACCTTGTGCTGACCGTTGACGTCGATGACGCAGAAGTCGGCGCGCGGGAGCCGCGGCGCCGGGCAAGACGTACCGTCCGCATGGCCGAGCTGGATCGTATGCCCGAGATCACGAAGCGAGGTGCGCTCGAAGCAGCGACCTGTCCAGCGCTATAGTACTCGTGTCAGCGTGAAGTCCTCAAGCGATGCGGTGCCGGCGGACGCACCTGTAAGACGTGGAATGGCATATCCTCGTGCCGCGTCACCATGCATTCCTCACAGTACATCTTTGGCGAGCAATCCAGGCATCGGATAGTGGGGATGCGCGGAGGGCCTTGGTCTGAGTCTCCGCGCGACTTGCAGCCAGGGCATGCTTCGGACGCGAAGTCTCCGCGCCCTTCGTAGCGTATGTTCTCGTCTAGGTAGTCCTGGGCCAACGGTATCCATCGCTTCATAGGCTCGTCCTAAAAACGGGGCAGGTGGTCAGAGGCGCAAACTGACCAGTCTAGGGCATCGGACTTACTGAGCTTTCATACCGGGGTGCATGGATCTGGTCGGACTCGTCGCACACCGCTGGGGGTGGTCGATCTTCGGGGCCGTCGTCTGCCTGGGTGCCCTGAGCGTCCGCTTCCGAAGGCGAGGCCCGCGGCAGGAATGGGTCCCAATCCTCCGTTGTCCCTATGTTTATTCCGGGTGCAAGGCCAGGAGCGGGTAGCGGCATCGGGCTTGCAGAGACGGATGGGCTTGAGAGCGGTACTGACTCCCGGAAGACGCGGCGCAGGTCGGACGAGACATTGTCGATGTGGACGACGGGAGTAGTGGAGATCAGGGGGATGTGAGTAGCGTCCGCCTCAGACGCAGCGATGTCGAACTCGCAGTGGGAATCTTCCATGTCTGGCCGTGCCCGCTTGAGAGGTCTGCGGCGCATGCCGCCGCCAGGAGTGCTTCTTTCACCAAGAATGGGTCGTGCGAGCACCAGGGATCTACCTCCCAGTATCACATCGCGTGCGGGCGCTACTGCCTCGCCGCCCTCCCATGTAGGCTCGCTCCTCCTCCCTCTGTGCCAGGTCATTGCGCATTCGACCAACCCTCCCCCGCCGTAATCATGTCTCTCGCTCATCCATCTTCCATTGCAGCCAGGGTCACCGGTGAGTACATACTGCGCTCGGCATAGCGCGCACGCCGGGTCCACCTAGCGTGGATTCGACTTTGGAACCCGGACAGTGGCATCCGGCGTGCGCGCGCGCTGCTTGCTTCGGTAGACCGCTGTGCTGACGATGTATTTCTTAGGAGTCCTCAACGCGCCCCTCGACTGGCCACCCTTCCGTCAGGTAAGAGTGTGCGCGCTCGGTGGTGCGCGCTTCTTACTACTAACTGTTTGCTATGCTACAGACCCGCCAAGGCCGGGCATTCTCGCCCTGGTCCACCGACTTTGGCACCCCGCTTCACGCCCCGCAAGGCTTTGATTTACAAGCCGGTAGCACTCGCGCTACGGAGGAGTTGTCGGATCTGCTCGACGCGATGGAACGAAGCGCCCCCGCACCCGCCGCGTGCATACCGCCACCAGCCACCCCGCCGCGAGAGTCGGACGCCGGCGCTCGCGTGGCCTCGCACGCGCCGGACGACGAGCCACCGCGTCCGCCTACCGTGCCGTTCGGTGCCTGCGCCACCAGCTGCGCGCGCGCGACGCTGCCTCCGAAGGCCATCCCTGTGGACGACGAGCCACCGCGCCCGCCGGCCGCGCCATTCGGTGCCGGCGCCACCAACTGTGCGCGTGCGGCGCCGCCTCTCAAGACCACCCCCGCCGGCCTTGACTCGATGACGAAGGAGCTCTATCACACAAAGCACCGCGCGAAGAGGCGGCGTAAGGTCGCGCGCGCGCGCGCGGCGCAGGCATCGGGTGCGGTTGACGCCCTCGGTCACGCCCTCAAGGCTATCGCTCTCAAACGGCGGGCGGATGCAAAGGCGGTTCGCTTAGACCAAATGAAGGATGCCAAGGCGCGCCCGGGGATGAGCTCATCGCGGTCCTTCCGAGATAGCAGGCTACCCACCGTGGCGTCCGGGTACATCGCGCGACGCATCAAGGCGACCGCGTCTGACAGCCGGCCTGTCTCGTTACAGGAGTTACTGGAGGATGGGTTCGAGCTGGTGGAATGGGATGGTCGGTGAGTACTCACGCTTGTACAGTGCTATAATCCAGACGGTGACAGGGTATCTCAAGCACACCCCGCCCCCTCGTCGACCGCGACGGTACGGTGTTTGCCGTGCTGGCGGGGTCTCCCAAGGACGACGGCTACGAGGACGCCACGCGCGAGGCAGCCACTCTCCTCGACGATGCCGGCCGCGCGTACGGATTAACTGCCGCCGCCGCCGCTCATCGTCGCGGGGCGTACCCCTGCATCACCACGGGAATATCCTACGGCGGCGGGCAGACGGTAGGCAGCCGCACTTGTCACGCCCCCGCTTACTAACCGTGCTTCCAGTGTCCCAGACCTTTCAGCAACACCGACCGTGTACAACGCATCGCGGACGACCTGGTCAGCAGCCCGTGCATCGAGCGCCTCGCGCACTTCGGCAGCAGTATGTGCGCGTCCATCCCGCGCAGCTGGTACGTACTAAATGTTGCTTCAGGTGCGCTCCGGCTCTTCGCTCCCCGCCTACACGGATACTACAAATCCACTCTGGATGGTCTGTGCGCACGCAATAGGCGTCTGGCCCCGCTCTTCCCGCGAAGCGCCTTCGCGGCGTGCACGTTCAACCTCGGGCCCCAAACCGTCACGTACGTCCACACGGACGGGTACAACTTGCCGTGGGGGTGGTGCGCGGTCACAGCTCTGGGCAAGTTCGACCCCAAGCAAGGCGGCCACATTGTCCTGTGGGATCTAAGGATGGTTGTGGAGTTCCCACCCGGTGCTACCATCCTTATCCCCTCCGCCGTCCTCCGACATTCTAACACTCGACTGCGCGATGGTGAGGCGCGCTACTCCTTTACGCAATACTCCGCTGGCGGACTCTTCCGCTGGGCGGACTGCGGTTATCGCTCCAAGAAGGACTACGATAGATCTCAACGCCTGGGGGAATGCCGTGGGGAGGCTCCGCTCTGGGGGCAAGATGGCCTGCATATGCTCAGTAAGTGGACGGAATTTACAGATAGCTCCGAACGGTAGACAGCGTGCATAGGTACTACTTGAATGCAGGTTAATGAACTCGAACGTGTGCAGACGATGGCAGCGCTGAGACGCGTCTCGTCGGTGCGCGCGTGCGCGACGTCTCGGGCTTGAGAGTGAGACGCGTCTCACTCGGCACGAGCGCTCGCGTGCACCGCGTTACTTTGGTCTATGCCCCACAAGCCACTCGTCGAACTGACGCGTCATTGAACGACAGCACTGGCTCACCCCCATTTCCACCCGCTACCGCATTGTCCATTCGCGCGCCCGACGACCAGACAACTCGCCGGCCCCAATATCCGCGTGCAACACCTCTCTACCACACACCTCTCCCCTGAGCCTCTGCAATGCGACACCGACCGTTCGTCTCTTCGAAGTGCAGTCATCTCCACACCCGCGCGACTGCATGGAGGACGCCGAGCTCCGCGCTGCCCGCAGCAAATTGCTACGCAAAAATCGCAACCTGCGCCATCGCGAGAAGCTGAGGCAGTACGTCACAGCTGACATCCACACGCTCAGCAGTTGTATTCTAATCCTAGGGCGGCCGACATAGGCGCAAAGCTGAGCAGGGCGACGGCTCTGCCGCACAAGAAGCTGAATCCGAAACTGAAGCTCTGGCTCTCGTGGTGGGGTACGCCTCACGCTCTGTGCTACAGTGTCTACGACTTACGGCTAACTTGAGAGCCCTACAGGTCCGGCCCCATTCCAGTTCCGCGGACACCGAACACGGCGCTGAGCTCCGCCCTCGCCACCTTCAATTCGCGCCTTCACCATTGGGGGTTTCATTACGAGAGGGGGACCCATATCGCCGCTGTGGACGAGGGACTGTGCGGTGCGCGGAGATCTGGAGAAGCTTACGAAGCGTGGGTGGGCTCATGGAATAGGTGGCTCGAGGACGGTGACTCGATCCTGGACGACATCGAGGGTTGGTTGGGCGAGGGCTTGCTTGACACGCTCGGTCGTCGGTACGCATTGTTCATGTGGCGGTCGATTACCTCTGTAGTCTTCCAAGTCCAGTGGATGATTGCAGTAGCAGAGGCTCGCGCTGATAGTGTAGAGGCTGGGCGAACGGTGTAACAGCACATACACATGATATAACATTCATACGAACTGGTGAACTACATGCGGGCGAGGTACTTGAGACACGAGTCCTTATGATGCAGCTAAGCTAGCGAAGGCACGCCCCCCAATGGGCCTACAAATCGTCGCTGCTGTAGCCCTCCTGCCCTTCGAGCTCGAGCGCCTCGTCCTCCTCATCGATCTCAACGACCGGTATTCCGACCTCCCCCGCCATGTAGCTCTCCGTGAAGAACCACGACGCCTGTGCCTTCGTAGGAAAGGGGACAATCTTCATGCCCGGGTGCCAGCCGGCGTTCAGCAGGGCGGTAGATCTAGATAGAATCAGCCAGTGATTCCCCAATGAGAGATGAGCGTGCATACCGGTCGAGATAGACGCCAGGGCGATCGCCGCGCACGACAGCGTATACCCTTTTGCCCGGGTGCACGAGGACCTGGTCCACCCCGCGGGCTGAGCCCGGGCTGGCTGGACCGTTGCCCTTGGCGGCCCATACCGCCGCTTTGGAGAGAGAAGCCGTTGACGAGAGCGCGCCGGGGGAGTGAGCGCGACGGCGCGAGGTAGACGAGTACGAACCCGCACGATTTGAGCGGGCGGAGGACGCGCCGACAGCGCGCGGACGAGCCAAGACTTGGGCCCCGCCACCGGATTCCTCCGGGGTCTCATACGCGCTCGAGACGCTAGATGCGCTCGACGATCTCGGCGAGGCCGGGCACAAGCTGTGGTAGTTCTATTATAACATGGTCCGTCTAATAGCCCAGAGTGCATTACATTATAAACCGTAGGCCTTTTATTATAACATTTTCCGGCCCTCCCGCCCTATTAGCAGCCCGGGCACCTGCCTAATACGGCCGATTTCGGCGGGTGGCTGCTTATCAGCCCGGGCCCTTCTTATCTCCTCTAGATAAGACTCTAATCTCATCAATCCGAGCTCCCGGCCACCCGGGTGGCGCGGGAATACGAGCGCTTTGGCTCTCGGCTGGGAACTGCCCCGATTAGGCAGGTTCCCCTCATCCCACCTCCCTTGGGCAGCTTGCTGCCCTCGTATCTCGCTCGTTCCGCGTCCAATCAGCCTCGCAAGTGGCTCATTCGATTCGGATCGTCCATGGCTACAATACTCTCCTATAGCGCTTAGCGATCCGGTACGTACTCACGCCCCTGCACAGTGCACACTTGGACCCCCTAGGGCGACGCGATCCGGGCGATATCTCGCCCGTTTCGCGTCGCACCGGGGCGCGCCTGGGCTCCCCAGAAAGCGGCTGAGCAGGGCTTTCTGGCGAGCTCACGCGCGCGCAATTCCGTCCAGCGGATCAGGATCTACGCCCCGCCCATGTAGGGGAGGAGCCCAGAATCCCCTCCTGGCCGGTATTTCGCTCAATTTGCTGCAGGACAGGCTGAAACGTGGTAAGGCTTCCCAAAACCCGATAGACACTCGCTCATCCGATTTTACAGCCCAGGTACAGCATCAGAACGGCTCCAGACAGCCTCATCCTGGGGTCTGGCCCTGGGACGGCCGTTTTCTCAATACCTCGGGAACGCGGATGCGCACCGCGACGAATCGCATATCCCCGGAAAGCTGCTGAACGCAGCTTTCCGTAGGTATGCTGTTCGTCACGATCCGACCGCTGGAACCCCCGTAGTCGTGTTATGCCTCTCCCCACCCCCTCCTCCCTTTCCCTCCCCCACTACTCATTCAATTCCTGCCCGATTCTCTTGTTTCCACCTCTCCCGTCCTCATAAAAGGTAGCACTATCTCCCTGTATGATGCGATCAGTAACGAAATTGCTGCCCTTCGTTACCTGGGCTTATCAGTACCTCTAGGTATGCCCAGGTAGACGACGCGATCCCCGGCCCAAATCGCACCCGATAGGCATTCTGAGAGCTGATCCCCGTAGGGCCTCATCTCAGGTACATACCTGTAAAAAAGCTAAGGAATTCGCGCTTTCCTGCTGGAGATATGTCAGGATCTCCGTGAAGAGGGGTCAGCCACAGGCCGTCTTAAGACGGTCTCAGTGGCTGCCCCGGGCTTCCATGCACTACAACAGTGCTGAGAGCCTCTCTAGAACAGTAAATTACATATCTCTATGGGTTTCTGGCCGATCAGCCTCATTCTGGATGTGTTTTAAAGCTGTATTACAGTGCTTTGTAACCTAACTATTCGTTGTTTGGCCCATGGGCCCTGTCAGTGACAATGGGGTATTGTATGCAACACTGTCCAGTGCAGAACAACAAATATATGTTTTGTGGCGAGTTGAAGGGATATGTAGACAGCCAGAGTGCTGTTCTATGTACATGAGGGCCCTGTGGGTCCTTAGAGCCGGCTGGTGGGCGTGGTAGAGGGAGCCTGGAAGAAGGAAGTGAAGGAGAGGGGGAGGAAGGGATGGCGAGGTGGAGGGGGGAGTGCACCATGACGAGCGGTCGGATTGCCACCGTAAGCATACCTACGGAAAGCTGCGTTCAGCAGCTTTCCGGGGATATGCACACGGTCGCGGCGCGCGTCCGGACGCCCGAGATATCGAGCAAAGCGTCGCCCAGGGGCAAGGCCCCAGGACAACGCTGTCTGGTGTTTTCCAGAGCTTTATCTGGGCTAAAAGGTTAAATCAGCGCATGACCATCGAGTTTTGGGGGGCTGTACAAGGTTCAAGCCGCATCCGATGCGAAATGAGCGATGTACAGCCCGGGAGGGGTTCCTGGGCTCCTCCCCTAGATGGGAGGAGCGCAGAACCCGATCGGCTGGACGGAATTGCGCGTTCCTGGGCTCGCCAGAAAGCCCTGCTCAGCCGCTTTCTGGGGAGCCCAGGCGCGCCCCGGTGCAACGCAAACCGGGCGAGCTATCGCCTGGATCGCGTCGCCCAAGGGGGCTTAGGTGTTTACTGTGTAGCAACATAAGTACGTACCGGAGTAATTTCGCGTTTGTTGTATCGTGTAGCCCTTGAAAATGCGAATCGAATGAGCCACTTGCGAGGCGGATCGGACGCGGAACGCACGAGATACAGGGAGGGAGAGCTGCCCAAGGGAGGTGGGATGAGGGGAACCTGCCTAATCGGGGCAGTTCCCAGCCGAAAGCCAAAGCGCGCGCATTCACGCGCCACCCGGGTAGCCGGAAGCTCGGGTTGATGAGATAAGAGTACTATCTACAAGAGATAACAAAGGCCGGGGCTGATAAGCAGCCACCCGCCGAAATCGGCCGTATTAGGCAGGTGCCCGGGCTGCTAATAGGGCGGGAGGGCCGGAAAATGTTATAATAAAAGGCCTACGGTTTATAATGTAATGCGCTCTGGGCTATTAGACGGACCATGTTATAATAGAACTACCACAGCTGCTGGGCCGGGGGAGAGGACGGTGTGCGCTCGGCGCGCCCGGGGCGGGAGACGGCAGCCTCTTCAGCCGCCTCTGGCGGGAGGCGGATCGGTATGGCTGGGAGGGGGGAGAGGAGGGGAGTAGTCTTGTCATACGTGCCGTCCTTGGGGCTAGCGATGGGTGGCGCATCCTTCAAGCCCGGTGTCGGCCGCGCCGGGCGGGGAGCCGGAGGCGTCCAGTTCGGCAGCCTTGAGGGGCCCTGGGACCACGCAATGCGCGCATCGTGAAGCTTCCGGAACGACTTGTGGATGGCGCCGGGGAAGGCCGTCACCATCGCGCTCGTGAGGCCCCTACTAGGCGGTTAGTGCACTCCCAGGAAAAGCATGAGATCTCACCAATTATTGAAGAGCCCTATGGCTCGTCCAACCCAGACCACATATGTCTTGCCTTCGGGACAGGGCGCGCCGATCGGGATGATCACTCCGGCCGCATTGAACTTCGGAGTGTGGCCCAGAGAGCCGGCGAGCTGGTCCCAGTCTTGAATGAGAACCGGATCGACACGACCCATGAGCGTGAAGTCGAAGCAGGCGTAGGTGCGGCAAAGGCGAAGGCGAAGGCGAAGGCGGGAAGCAGAGAGAAGGGAGGGTGGCGGTCGAGAGATAAGACTCAGAGGCCAGCGCTGACGGCGACGCATCGATCAAGTTCGTTCTGACCACGTGATCTAGTTGGGACCTGCACACGTGGCTACGCGTTGCGCGCGCCTTGCGCCTCCTCGTACTCCTCCGTCCAACTTGTGTCACTCTGCCTCGCGTCTCCTCCTCCACCTGTTCTGCATTGCTCTAACTTGCCTCAGCGCCGCCGCCTCCCCTGTGTGCCCTCCGAGATGAACCCGGACGTAACCTTTGACGCCACCGACATCACGGTCTCCCGAGCACCGAACACCAGCTCCCAAGCGACACGCGACCGGCGGAAGAAGAGGCGCGAAAAGCAGAAAAAGGGAGGAAAGGCCGGGAACCAGGGCAACTTCCACGGCGCCCGCAAGGCGTTGCTGGACGAGTTTTTCCCGGAGTTCGCGGAGATCAAGGGGTCAGGTCGCTCGGTCACGAACAAGTACTGGAACAAGCTCTTCGCGGCGTACTGGGCCAAGTTCCCCTGGTACCTCCCCCTCAACAAAGAGCCAGAAGATCTTCACGAGTATCCAAAGCCCGCATCGAGTCCTGAGGTGGACGCTGAGCACGGCAGGGTCGTTGCCCAGACCAAGCAGGTACGTAGGAGATGTATGTCTCGCCTGGTAAGAATACCCTAACGTCTGACATTGTCTTCAGCGCATCAAGAGTCACTTGGGGTACCGCTACACCCAGAAGCAGCTCAAAGAGAACAACCCCTGGCGTCCCCTCCTCGCCTGTCTCAAGACCCGCGCGAAGGACCTTCCGAACCCGCGCCGCCTCGCCTCATGGCAGGTGTACATGAACCTGAACACCGAGAAGATCAATACGGTGTTCCAGGAGCGTTGGGCGCACACGGAGCTCCCGAAGGAGGAGCATCTCAACGCTCGCGGCGAGATCGCGCGCAAGCTCTATGCGCAAGAGCCACAGGAAGTACGCGACGCGCTGAAGGTGCAGGCCAAGGAGATGCATCAGGAGGATCTCGCGGCGCACCAGACGGACGCCCTGCCAGCAGCAGAGGAGACGGATGAGGAGGCGCTGCACCGGTATGTACGCATCTTGCACTAATCTCCTATCATACTCACACTATACAGCGCGCGGCAGGACTTCGCAACGGTCGTGCAGCCGCTCCTTCAGCTCTTACAGCAGTATACAGGCTTGTACTGCACTTTGATTGCTGGAGTCCCGCTCCCCGCCGGCCCTCAGGACTTCTTCTTGAAAGTGTGAGTACACCGTCATGGCAGCAGGCCATTTGCTAACCTGTGCTATCTAGCGTCACTACTGGCCGGACTGCCGGGCCCGTGCCCCAGCCGTGGCACGTCTACGAGAAAGAACGCTTCTCAACGGACGTGATGCATTCATTCACGCGCTTCCTGATGAAAACTCCCGGTAAGTCGCACCCCGCTAGTCGAGCAGCACATTATTAACGTCGTGCGTAGAGTACTTAGAGCGGACTAGGCAAAACGGTCCCCCCTCTGGCGACTCCGCGCTCGCTGAGCTCTCGTCCCTCGGCCTGAAGATCTCCCCTCTGCCCAGTCCGTCCGCTGGTACGGGCAAACGCGGTGGAGCCTCGCGTCGCAAGGGGAAACAGCCGGCGCGCGCATCGCGTCACAGCAAGAAGGGCAGCGAGGAGCCGGAGGCGACCTCAAGCTCGGAGAGCTCGAGCGATGAGGACGATGAGGACGAGGAGGAGGATAGCGACGACGACGACGACGAGCCGGGTGGGGATGATGAGGGGGACGACGACGACGATGAGGAGGACGAAGATGAAGACGAGGAAGGAGATGAGCTCACCGGGGAGGCGTCGAAAAAGCCACGCGCACCTACCCCCACCATGGAGGAGCTCGGGTTTGGGGATGAAATGGCGGCGACGCTGAACGCACTCCCGGCTCAACAGCGGCACGCCCAGATGTTCCGGTGGAAGTTCTCGTCCGAGTGGGAACGCGAAGCTGAGAACCTACGCGCTCGGAACGCCGCGGCCATGGCCGCCATCTCAAGCAAGTACGGCTTTCTTCCAAAGCAGCCAGAGCAGAAAAAGCGCAAGTCGAAGAAGCACGCGCCCAACGCGTCGATTGCAACACAGCCCCCCAGGCGGTCGGGTCGTCTTCAGGCACGAGAGGATGAAGGCGCCTCCACATCCACGTCCCCTGGAGCTGCGACGTCCGGGCTGCCAACGCCTCCGCCTCCAGGATTGAACGCGCCCTCGACATCAAACACGCCTGTGGCGTCGAACGGATCCATGTCGAGCTCGCCCGCGGCGGCGACCTTGACGTCGACGACGTAGAACAAGCCCGCGGCGGCCAACACGCCCGCGACGTCGAACGCGCCCGCGACGTCGAGTACTCCCGCGCAGGCCAACACGCCCACGACGTCGAGCACGCCCATGACATCGAGCACGCCCGCGGCGTCAAGCACGCCCGCAGCGGCCAACGCGAACGCGAACGCGAACGCGAACGAGACCGCGAACATGACCGCGGCCGCGAACATGACCGCGGCGTCGAGCACGCCTGCGGCGTCGGGCACGCCCGCGGCGTCGGGCACGCCCGCGGCGTCGGGCACGCCCGCGGCGGCCAACGCGCCCGCGCCCGCGAACGCGACAACGCCCGCAACCGCGAACGCGAACGCGACGACGCCCGCGATGTCGAGCACACCCGCGACGTCGATCGCGCCCGCGACGTCGAATGCGCCCGAGGCAGCCAACACGCCCGAGGCGGCCAACACGCCCGAGGCGGCCAACACGACCGCAACCGCGAACACGACCGCGACCGCGAACACGACCGCGAACGCGAACGTGACCGCGATGTCGAGCACACCGGCGGCGGCGAACGCGACCGTGGCGAACGCGCCCGCGGCAGCGAACGCGCCCGCGGCAGCGAACGCGCCCGCAGCGTCGGCGACATCTGCGACGACAGGCCCGCCACGCCCGCGCCCGCGCCCACGTGCCTCGAAGGCGACGGCACCCGCAACGTCCTCTTCGCCCGCGCCTGCAACCTCTACCGCGCCTGCACCTGCAGTCCCTGCGACGGTTCCCGACGTGGCCGTCGACATGAGTGGATGGCCATCCTGGATCAAGGAGGCGTTCAAACGCCTGGACAGGGAGGAGTATGGGGAGGACTTCCGCCGGGCTGTTGCCTGGTGGACGGTGTATGAGCGCACGCGCGACTGGGAAACTACGGTGAGTAGGTTATCGCGTTAATGCCTGTTCACCCTTTTGCTGACTTATTTGCCAGACGAAGAGCCTCCCGACGAAGGCCCGCCCGCCCGCGATTGCGGAGTGGGTCAAGTACGGACGAAAGCTTGACAAGAACCCGAAGATTTCCGACGACGAGATCTACGCGCGCGCGTGGAACACCTGGTGGCTGGAGCTACAGCCGGACTGGCGAAAGGGGGAGCATGGTGCACCCGTCCGCACGGGCTCGGGACCGTGGGGCCCACTCGATCACCCCGGCAAGAACGGTGTATTTATGGCGCTGCTCTCCCTCATGTGGTGGAAAGACATCTCCATCGCCACTGAGGACGAGTGCCAGGAGGCTGTTCTGGACATTGGATGGGTGATCTGGCAGATGGCGTCCTGTGGCACCCAGGCTGGAGGGTTAGTTCTGTGCTCACGTTCTTCATTACATTCACATACTAACTGGCCTGCAGCAAGCATTCAGCAGACCCCGAGCAGCCCACCAGCAAGGCCAAGAAGATGCGCCACCAGTAGTATTACTTAGGTTACACCGTCCCTCTCTGTATGCTTGCAATCTTCCCCTGTACGGTCTTGTTGTGTTGTTGTGTGCTGGAATATAATGGCTGTGCATCTCCTTAACATTCTATTGACTGCCTACTGCCTGCCTGCAGCTTAACTGGAGAGTACAGCATCTATTATACATTTTCGCTTGCTGCCCAAGTACTAAGCGCCCGCGCGAGGCTACTGGCCGCTTTGGGAGGTGAAAAAGCGCCCGGAGGAGGCGGTCTACCCTTTTGGGACGCTACGTGCCACCGGCGGAAGGTGCCGAACCGCATTCGGACGTCCTGGCGGGCATTGCGGGGGAAGGGCGGCGGACCTACCGCTTCGGGAAGGAAGCCGAGAAGCCGAAGGGGGCCCAAGAGGCACCACCGGAGCCCACCGGGGGAACCTGAAACTTCAGGTGCACAGCCGGCATTATTTGTATCAGGGGCCAGGCAAACAACCGGTACTTGATGTATCATTCCCACACCACCAGCTGACGCAGACGCAATTGAGCTCCTGAGGGTGAGGGGGAAAGGAATCTGAATTGTCTAGCGCCCGAGGCGCGAAGATACATGGAGGGACCGTAGCTACCTAAGCCTGGACCCGAGCGCGGCCTAGACTGCTTCTCGGGAACCGCTCCGCGCCGCGCGCGGACCGTCGCGCCCGCCGCGCACCCACTGCGCGCGCGCTCGGAATGCCTGCCGCGCCATTAGCGCCCGCACCTGATAGGGCCCCGCGTGTGCTGCGCCCGCCTCTTGACAGTGACTCGCGCCCCGCGCTGCCCAATGAGCTCCTGCGCGCACTCGCTCCCAAGGCCCTGTCGCGAGCTTTGCGCGCGCGCTGCCATCGCGAAATCCAAGTGTGTGCGCTGCCGCCTGTGTCGCGATTTCTGGAGTCAGCGGTGCACCGGGCGTATCAGCGGAGCCGGGAGGAGGACACCGTCGACATGCTGGAAGAGGTCGTCGCCGCGACCGGAGGTCGCTCCGTCGGCGCGGACGGCGTTATAGATGTCGGCACGCCGTGGACAAACCCCCTCTACCGCGACGGCGGCGGCAGGTGCTTCGCCCCCGCCGCCGCTTCCGCTCCCGCCGCCGTCTAAGCACCTGCCGCCGCCGTCGCGGCTCCGAAGTTGACGGTTCCCCGCGCCCGACCGGTGGGGACCACGCCCGGCTACACCCCTCGCCGCAACGTCCTCCCGGAACCACCCATCGCGATGCTCAACCTCAAGAAAGCCGCCCAGAAGGCCTCCGCCGGTTCCTCCTCCGCTCGCGGGCGCGACACCGCTGTCCGCGGTGAGCCTTCGGCCTCACGAGGCGCGCACTCCGCCCCTAGCAGCGTCTCCTCACCCTCCACTTCCGTCGCGGCCAAGCGCAAGTGCTGCTCGTCCTCGCCGCCAGCTGCGGGCACAGCGACCACCACCAGCAAGAAGGCGGCCGGCAAGAAGAAGGCTACGGGCCCTTCGACGCCCGCCGCCTCGCAGGCCATCGAGGTCTCCAGCGCCGCGGAGGCTGCGCCCAGCTCAGCGCCTGCTCGCGGAGGTCCTCGTCGCACCGCTGCCGTCAAGAGCGAGCGCAAGACCGCCGCCCACGTGACGCCACCCAAGAAGAATAAGAAGAGTAAGTCCGCGAATAAGGGCAAGGGTCGCACTGGTGGTGCTGGTAAAGGACGCGCCACTGCCGAGGACCAGGAGGAGGACGACCCCGACATCGAGATGGCGGAGGTTCGCCACGACCCCTTGCTCGAGCCGGGCGAGGAGTGGCCTCCGGCGGTGAAGGACGCGATCGCACGGAAGCGCTTCCCCTCGCCAGTATTCTGCCCCGCCAGCGAGGCCGAACGCATCCCAGCGGAGGCACACGTGAGTACTTCTCTTTTCGCCGTCGTGATGCGCCTTGCTAACTCCGCGTAGTGCGAGAAATGCTCCAAGAAGCCCAAGGAGTGCCACATGGTGCGTCTCCAAGCTGGGGTGCTACCTGAACGCCCGCACTACCGAAGCGCTGAAGCTCAAGAAGGCCCCAAACTTCGGCAAGTGGTACAAGCACCAGCGGTACCCGCGCGGTATGACCCTCGTGTGCCTTCTCCACTCAGTCGCTGACTCCTCCCTTAGGCCTGCACCCCGATGGCACGCTGGTCGCGGGCCTCCTCTCGTCGCAAAAGGTGGCCGCCCTCACGGAGCAAGACTCGCACTTTTCCGCGGGCGCCCCACTCGTCGACGTGGACGACAACGACGTCCGCCACAGTCGGGTGGACGACTCCGACAGCGACAAAGACGTGGACTCCGACGGGCGGTACGGCACTCACGAGTCTAGCAGCTCCGGAGATCCCGACTTCATCGTGCCCGACCAGGACGCGGTGGACCAGTCCGACGCCAGCGCGAGCTTTTGCCACCCGTCCCTGGAGCCCGCGGCGGACTCCAGCGCAGATGAACTCGCCAGCAAGGGTGGCGCGGCACTTGCGACAGCTGTCCCTGCCCGGGTACTTTCGGTCTTCTCCCATATTGAGGTGAGCCCGCTTCGCGCTGCCCTCCTTCGCCGCCACCTGACTTCCCTCGCGCGCTCAGGTCTCCCGCGCGCCCTCGCATGCCTCGTCGGTGCGCTTGGGCGGACCCTCGCAGGCTCCCGCTCCTCCTTCTTTGCCGCCCTCGCCTGACCTGCCCGAGATCGCCCTCGAGCCGCCTCCGTCCGTCTTCGGTCCCGCGCCCGCCTACGTCCCCGCTCTGCCCTCCGCGCTCGCCTCCGTGGACGCGGAGGGACTACAGCCCACCCCGACGTCTCCCTCCTCACCTCCTCACTCCAGTCCTGCGCCCTCTGCGATGCCACGATCGACGCCATTGTCGACAACCTCCTCGCGCAGATTGGCCAAGCCGCGCGCGCCCACTTGCGCGCTCAGCGCGATGGCGAACCGGTCGAGCCTCTCAAGCCCCTCCCCGCTGGGTCGTCGCTGGTCCGCGCTGCCCACCGCGACGCCTCGCTGGCCGCTGACGCGCACATCGTTGGCTATGCCTCCGTGATGCAGGCCATGCGCGCCGTGATGATGAAGAGGCTAGGGATGGTGTACAGCCCCTCGTGGACCGACGACATGGCCGGCCCCCTCCCACTGCTCGCCGTCGCGGTCCGGCTCGTTGCGCGCTGAGTAGAGGGAAAGGGGGTCGCTTCTTGGTGCACGCTCGGGCGGGCTGGCTCACCTCGGACGCGCCGTCGTGTTGTACCCGCTTTTTGCTCGCGCCGCTCGCTTCGTCCCTGTAACCCTCGCATCAGCATGTATCACCGCACCAGATCGTACTGTTTGTCCATAGTAACCGGCTCGTAAAGGTACATAGAGAAAATCAATGAAAATTGTATAGTTCTTGGCAAACGAATGTGTGAGATTCAGAAGAACGCGCCCAGTCGCACAGGCGAGCGACCAATTCTCAGGCGGCAAGGACGGAGCTCAAAGCTGCGAGCAGGAAAGGGGCAACGGGCGCTCTTCCAGCGCTGCGATGATATCACGCTTTGGTCACACTTCAGTGACCAGTGTCACATTCACCGTCGCTACGCACGAAGCTTTACTCCCCCGAGCGCCCGGCCAAAAACTATTTTGCTGAGTTTCTGAGTACCTTAGAACTTTACTTGTCAGAGTTTGCAAAGACTCTATCGAGCCGGACGCACTGGATTATTCAGCGTGACAGCACACATCTCCCTCTCTGTGGGCGCCAAAAGCTCGCGTGAGGTCACATTTCCCCCGGACCGCGTCCTGGCACCCCCGGTCCCGGTCGCACTGCTCTCCGCCGCGAAGGACGTCTCGAGTTTGCGATATTCAACGCGATGCCCTACCTCGCGAGCTGACCAGGCCCCAAGAGTATTACCTGGTTTGCCCTCTATAGCGACGCATCACCGCTCTCCAGCCTCAGACTCGAGGCCGGACAACTCGAAACCAGGTGCTCGTGCACGGACAACCAGTACTTGCCTCGCATTGCATAGCCCAAGGCCCCGGGGGCCCAGAGGTAACTTGGCTGCCGTCTCTCCCTGTAACCCGTTGTGCGGAACATGACTTCAAGTTTAGCAGTGTCGAGTGACCAACCGAGCGCAATGATATACAGTAAAAATACACAATATAATACATCACAGTCCTGCACGAACCAGCTATGGTGCTCAACCACGCATGTGCGCGCATCATCGAGCGCGTCGTTCAACTCAACGTAGACAAGGGTGTCCCTCAGAGGCCCTTCGTGACCGTCCGCCGGCCCCTCTCCGGCACCGCGCCGTCGTCGCCCACGTCCGCGTCCATGTCGACATCGTCCTGCGCGTCCTCGTTTGCTGCTGCAGCGGCCTTCCCGCGCGTAGACGTGCCTGTGCCTGTCGTTTTTTGGTGAGCTGTGCCGTCCGATGAGGCGCTGCCGTTCTTTGTCGTCCGCCGTTTCTTCGGCTTGAACTCCGCCTGAGCCAATACTTCAGTCAGCAAGTGCCTACACCTAGATCGAAGAGGCGGGAGGGCGACTTACAGAGTAGGTCTGGAAGAACTCGGTCGGCTCCTGGCCGCGATGCCCGAAGAATGCGAGCATCGCCGTCGTCGCGGTGTAGTTCGTCTTTCCCGCGCGCACGAGCGAGTAGTACTCGAGTAAGTACTCGCGCTCGGCTAGGTCATCGTCAGTGAACGCGCGCCAAAGACGAGAGGGGGAAGACGCACCTTCGTCAACTTCCTCTCCCTGCTCGGAGCTGAGGATCTTCTTCGCGGTCTTTCTATGATGGTAGGAGGACGGCGTTAGCGACACGAGGGGGGACGAACAGATGAGCGGGACGTACTCGTCGATACTTTCAAACTCCATCTTCGTCCCCAGCGCCTGGGACGCCGCCACAGCGAGCTCAGGCCCCGCAGTCAGTTGCGGACCTAAGAATCTCGATTAGCATACCACATACACGCACACATCCGCATACACGTACCCGTCGCCACGATCATCTGGCTCCTCACATCGTCCGCCAGCCCATGCGGCCCCTCGCTCGTGATCACATACGCCACGAGCTGCGCGACGTCCCCCAGCGCAATCGGCGCGAACTTGTGGTCTTCCCCGATCGGTAGGGGCAGCTTGCCCTCGCCCTGTGCCTGCTTCGAGTACAGCAGCAGGTTCTCCGCGTAGAAGCCCGCGCGGATCACGCAGGGCGAGTGACCGGTGTCACCTGTGGAGGTTAGGCCTTTGGGCGCGAGGGCGAGTGCCTCGAGGTCGATGAACTCGCGCAGGCGCGGCTGGGCGTCACGCTCGGCGTAGTCTGCCCCTGCGCTGGAGAGGAGGACGAGGTTCTGGACGGTCTGCGCCTGCTTGGCGGCGTCGAGGAGAGTGCGGGTGATCTTGGCCTTGTCCTGTGGATCGAATGCAGAGTCAGTCAGAGAGTCGGCGTTCAGTGCAGAAGATGAAGTAGTTCGCACGTACCTTGCGCGCGGGCGGGATGAGCAGACAAGTGTCGACGGCGGACATCGCGGCCGTGAGCGCCTCTGTGTCCTTCGGGTCGTAAACGATGGTCTTCACGCCCTCGAATTCCTCCAGGACGGATTTGGCCTGCTCTGAGAAGACGAGGGCGGTGAGCTGGGCGTACTTGCTCGCGTAGGTGTCGTCGGTCGTGAGCAGCTCGATGATGAGCCGCCCTGTCTGGCCCTCGCCGGCGGTGACGAGAATCTTGCGCGAAGACTTCTGTGTGCCGCCGCTGGAGCCGGACTTGGTGTCGCCGTTGCTTGTGCGCTTCGGAGCCATTGAGATCAGAAAACCGTGCAAGGCTGGTAGGGGAATGGGAAAAGGAGGCTTGGCAGCGGGGAATGGAGGTCGGCGAGCTTTATCTGCGGGGACGAGGGGTGGCTCGATGACGAAATGAAAGGACGTCTCCGATCGAGCGTAGTTAACCAGCCGTCAGCGAGTGCTCGGCAGACGTTCTCGTGGTGGCCACCCCGCCGCGGCCTTGTGCTATCCCGCCGCCAAACGAGGAGGAGCATCTTCTTTGCGCGATAGGGTACCGTTCAAAAGTCGTCGGGGTTTCTAACGAACAGTTAATAACGCCGAGCCCCGGAGGCCATTTTCTAACCAGGGTTAATAACAGTTGTTAACCGCGCGATTAAAAACACCCAAATCCGGTAAGAAGCGCTTTGTAACAAGTGTTATTAACCGAGTGTTGCCACCGTACTACTATCCAGAATGACTATGTCGTCGCCACCGCTGATTATTCCACATCTTTTCGGTGTTCTACCCACCCTCCATATCTTCAACACCCTCCTGAGTGGCCCCGGGAGCACCACACTTCGAGTTCCCGGCGTTGCCTCGCTCGGCGAGCCGTTAGGCGCCCGCACTTGTTCACACTTTCTAACGGCCCTCTCGAGCCCAACCACTTCTTAACGGTTATTAACGTGTTATTAACACGGTTAATAAACAGCTGTTAGAAAGCAAGGACTTTTGGGCGGTACCCTATTGCGCGAGCTGAACCGCACGGGGACTTCGCTAGCTGGCGATATTACGTTCGTTCGCCGTCAGAGATGCGCGTCGCGGTGACGCGCACGGGAGCTGAAAGTGTACAGGGGCGCATTCCGTCTGTATAAGAACGGCTACCATGGTGAGACTGATTGGAGTCGTGAAGAGCGTAGAGAGTAGAGGAGAGTTGGGTGGAGAACGCTGACGCGCACGACGCGTCACCGGCGCTTCACGCTACTCTCGCCAGACGCGGTCAGCTGACCTCTGCCACTCGCGCATTTGCCCGATGCGGTTGTTGCGCGTCGCCGACGTTTGCTTTCGTCCACCACCAGGTCCGTGTATACTGTAACGGGCCTGGGATGAATATAGCGCCTCGACACTTCCGATCGAGCAGGACGAGGGGCATCGCGTGTCCATCATGGATGTGTCAGTTGGAAATCTATGTCTTAACACGTAGTGCGAGCCGCTGCACGCCAAGATCGTCGTCTATTCGGAAGGGACACACAGGACGAGATGAGAACTCACTGAATTCAGTAACACAATCGATATCTATGTTTTACAGCGTGTTAGTAACGTACAAGCGGCATACGCCACGGCGAAGATGATCGAGGGGAGCGTAACAACATCAGACATGCGCAGAGAGGGTTGTTGGCGATGTGATGAGGGATGAGAAGAGACGAGACAGCATGGGGGACTGGAAGTTGTAAGTACGCAGGACGGGTGGCAGGTTTTTCGGGGTGAGGGGCAAGGAAGCTCGAGAGCGTGATTTGGGTATGCGAGGGGGACGAGCGCGGGACGAGATGATGGTAAGAAACACCGGAACAGGACCGGGACAGTCAGGTATGTGTTACGTCCGCGGCACGAAGGAAGGTAGCGGGGATGACGGGCCAGGGATGAGGGACGACGGCGGTCGGTGTGGCGCTATAGCGTGTCTGCGGGACGTGCAATGCCTGTCACGTCAGATGGTACTCTGCGGGAAAGGTCAGGCGCGTCATCAGCGAACAGATACAAGTAGATAACAGTGCACTCTTGATCGCGCTCGTCGTTGTGTCTACAGGAAAACGCGGATAGAGTGAACATGAATGCGACTGCCGCAATCATGAGACAAGAGAGCGTACCTGGACGGGCATCCCATACCAGATAAGCCACAGAAAGCGCCCAAGCTCTGGCCAGTTTCTTTTGCTCGGCGAAGTTGCATCCTGGAGTCGATGGGTGAGGGTGCGGGGGCGCCCGTATGATCCGTTTCAAGGCCTCGATCCTGCCGAGGTGGAGGAAGAAGAGGCGCCTCAAGTATGTCGGCCCGATGCGTGTCGCTAGCTCCTCGGACAAGGTATATGGCGAAAAGGACAGGAGATGGCTAGAGACGGGCACCGCTAGGTTGTGAAGGTTGTAGGTGGCCGCAAGGGCGTAGACTTCGATGGGCTTCATCGGCGACTGGGCCAAAAGCAAAGCGTAAAGCGGTGTGGATGGATGAATATGCGCTGAAGGGGAGAGGCCATATGCCGCCATGGCGTCCACAGCGGCGACGAGCGCGTCTACGCCGGGGTTGAAGTGTGCACAAGAAACCCCGTACACGGCATGCATGACGATGTTGAGTACGGTGGCGTCCTCGGGCACCGAGATGATGTCCGCGTAGTCGTCGCACGACCCGGGCCCGGTGGCGGTCACAAGCCCGCGGAAGCGGTTGGAGGACATTAAGAGAAGGCGCGTCGCGTGCACGTAGAAGAACACGCCATCGGACGAGAGGAGAATGCAGTCTGGAGCTGAGTTTAATAAAGTGGCCTGGGGATGGAAGATGCTGGATATGGAGAGAACGGGATCACGCGTCTGAGACGTGTCTTCCTGTCCACCGGGAGGGGGCGAGCTATGATCAGAGCACTGAGGAATCAATCAACGTTAGAACATTGCGCGGAGAAAGTGAGAGAGTTGACGCTTACAGGGGGGGTAGGCAATTGCTGTGGAATGACATCGACAGGACAAGAAGCACTCGCCATCCCAGGCGTCGAGCATTCAAATTGGGAAGAGGGGAGGTCTGCGATCGTGCTAGAGTCATACTGAAGTACGGAGTCCCAGTCAAAGTCGTAAGACATGGCGGTGGATAGGGCAGGGGAAAGCAAAGGTGACGGCAACAGTGGTGGTGGTCGTGTAGGAGGAAGGCGAGGAGGGGAAAGAGGGGAGGTGGGGGAAGATATGGGCGGTCAGGGTACCCAGTACTTGAAGAGCACTCAGCAGCGTAGAAGTCGTGATTGCTCCTCCCCGCAATGCGCCCTCGCCCGGGAACTTGGCGCAGGCCCCCAATGTCCCCTCCAAGCGAATCCCTCGGCCAATACACCGTTCATCGTCGCAGACTGCCGACGCGCACCGCGCCGCTTTTCGGGCCCGTTATCGCGGGGCGCTGGGGGGCAGCAGCGAGCCCGAGGTATAGCAGCGTGGAACCGTCAGAGCAAGCATCCAGCAGACTGGCGTAGACGGTAGAGACGAGAGAGCGGGCGGTGTTGGGGCACTGTAGTAAGTACGCCCCATGGTTCGATGACGACACGAGTCTGGCCAGCCGCGTCTGACTTGCGCTGGTGCGGATCGTCGTTCAAACTCCGCAAGTGAAGTAAGCTGTCGTTATAGCTGTCATATATTCGTAGTTAGAACGTTCAAGCTCAAGCGTTTACGTGATTGCTACCACAGTGAAAGTACTCGAGAGAGGTGGTCTTGAGTTCCGATGGTTATATTGTATCTAGCCTCAAGTAGTGCTCTAAAGCCATCTACTAATGTAAGTCGAGAGAGGCGGCCGACGGCAAGCGGGGGACCCATCCCGAGGCAGAATTCATACTCTTCACTACTCCGCTTATCCTTGCGCAGGCCTCTGATGCCACGGGATCTCAGCTCGCAGGCAGACCATGCGAGGGCACACCCCCGACTTGTCTGCAGACGGGTGGAGGTAGACGACACCCTCTTGTCGCGCCTCGAGCATATCCACTACGCCGTGCCTGCCGTGCGAAGACACAGTTGTCAGCATATCACCTAACAGGGCTCGGGCCATCACGGTACTCACGTCACCTCGAGGTGGCTTGACATTGATTTCACGTCCGCGTCGAACGCCGGGCAGAGCGAACACTCCCACGTGTCGCCCGCGCTCATGTCCTTGGCCTTCTCCTCCAGCTTAGCGTGTACTAACTCCATATCTTCGTCGTTCACGCGCTGCCACGCTGGGCGCACCCTCTTCGAGCGCTTCTTGTGTACGATCGTGTGAGTGTCCTCATGATAATACTGTAGAGAAAAGCCGGGGCATCAAGTCAATTCGGGTCGTTATATTAGCGGACATGCGGAATTGGGCTTACCATTGCACTCCACGAGAATGCATAGATCGAGTCGTACGGCTTCTCCTTCTCGCACGTCGCGCACCGCATCCAGACACCGCATTGCTCGAGATCAGCGATCGTCGCGCGCGCAGGGTCGAGCCCGACCTCGCCGACGACGTTGCGCATCGTCTCTACTGCCTCTGCTGCATCCTCCGGCCCGGCGAGCCTGTCGATAGAGAACGGAACGTGCATGGAAGGCATATTCCACGAGCGCGCGCGCGCGAGGTTCTGGAAGTCGGCTTCCGTCCAGCCGAGGGTTTTCGTCGCGCGGTCGTACGCTGGTTCCTCCGGGAGCTCTGCTTCCGTACACTCCTGGCTGCGGAGGCAGTCGCGCTTGCAGCAGCGGTGAGGCGCGAGGACGGTAGGGTATCGCCTGGAAGCGAGCGGCGCTCTGCAGAAGCCCTTGTAATCGAAGACGGCGATTGCGAGATCGAGCGGGTCTACGCCTCGCGCGACCTTCCCGAGGTACGGGCGGATATACTTGGTGAGCTCCTTCTTGCGGTCCGCATCCCACTTGCGCGCCAGGGCGGGGACGACAGTGGCGAACTGCTCGACGGTGACGACCTCCGACGTGGGCACGTCGATGAGCGCGCGGCATTGGGGCGTAAACGCGAAGTCGATGTACGTCGGGCGGCAGTCCATGCGCGAGTTACGCGGGAGCGTCACGTAGTGCGCGACGATGGCCTCCTCGAGGACGGCGAAGCGCGTCTTGAGTGCGGCCCGGTATTCCTTGTCGAGGCGCTCCTCCCGTGTAGTCTTCAGGAACCCGTCGAGAGCGGCGAGGACCTTCTTCCATGCTACAACCCAGGTGTTCGGTCAGCATGCCTGTGGACGCCAAGGTAAAAGCACTCACCTCCTTCTGTCAACTTGGTCGACTGCCTTACGACGGGCAGGTTCGACATGGTCTCGAGTCCCTTCTCCCCCAAGTAGTCGAGCTCCTTCTCCCACCCTGAGTTTCGCAGTCTGTCAACGACGCTATGGCCAGGAAGAAGCGTCAGTGAGGGACATATACTAATCACCTCGACCGACGTACGCATCAAACCTCTGCTTTCTCGCGTCCCCGAGACCCGCCCGCCTGAGTTGCTCCTGCTGGTTCACCCATGCATCGACGGAGCGCGCGTACTGAAAACAAATTGTTGAACATTGTGTGAGAGCGCACGATAAGAGGACGTACTGGTACGCCGGAATTGAACTCATCCCTGATGGTTGCAGCAAACTCTCTGAACGCCTGCCATGTTACCGGAGACGGGAGCGCCTGGAACCGTTCAAACACATCCTCGACATCCCCCCGGAGGATCCGATTGCATTTCTTGTCATAGTGGCGCCTGGATTGCATGCCATCAATGGGGTCAGACTGCGTACTCATATATTCTCGGACTTTACTCACGAAGAGGAGGGTTCCTGCACGGGGAAATAGGTTGCTGCTGCCCGCTCGTTAAACAGAGAGCTCAGCTGCCACGTCGGGTCGGTCTTCTTTGCCAGAGCCAAAGCATGGGGTAGCCAGATTGTCCTGCGGCATGTGTTGAGGCTTGTCCCCGTACAGAATGTGCATCGACTTACTGGTCCTGGAAGCAGGTTGCGCATAGGCGGATGAAGCAACCGGGCAAAACCTTGCGGATGTTAGACGCGCCGCAAGCCTAGGATAAAACATGAGCTGAGTTCCATATCGCCAGCACTTTCAGTACGTACGTGGCAGTGCGGCGAGTAAAGGAGGTGAACGAAAGCTGGCTCGCTCATAAAGGGTGGCCTCGCGGGGAGTCCGAGGGTATTTGCTCGCGCTGGCACCCACAGAGACTTCTCGTTCTTCTTGTTTAAAACGTATGCGCGGAACTCCTTGTTGACTCGCGCCATGCTGAGTAGATCAGCCACGGTAAGGTGACTGAACACCTGCGGTACGGTAATTATCAGTAATGTCGCCGGGATTAGCGGGGAAATCCGGCGACTGTTCACCTCGCGCTGCATCTCGTCCGGTATGCTGAGCAGTGTTCGGAGGCGGCCCTTGAGAGGCACGCGTTTAACGGCAGGAGGTGTAGCATCATGTGTGTTTCCCTCGCCCGAGGCCTCGATAGTCCTGTCCTCCGTAGCTGTCTCGCTTTCTTGATTAGCTCTTGCTGCCGACCTGGTCGTTCGACGCGATGTGGCTTGCGCAACCGAGGCTGATGGAGCAGGGTTCGGACTGTCACCAGTTCTCTGTTTCTTTCGAGGAGGCATGCCGGCGTCCGTCCGAGCGCGAAAGGGGATGATGGTGGTGTGGTTGAAAGGTGCTCTCGAAAGAGAGGACAAAGAAATTGCGAGCGCGAGCGCCAAAAGCGGTGGCTAAGTGATCGTCGCGCGCGCGTCGCGCTCACGTGACTTGGCGACATGGCTTAGGACTCGGCTCCGGCCGGCGCGCGTACGGTGCCGCCCCACTCACTCTGCGCACGGCCTGGTAAGTCGTTCATTGTCACGGTCACTGCTGAATACGAGCAGTCTCTATGGATCAAGTTAGGTCGTTCTAAGCAGTGGACAGGTGCTCTATATCTTGCAAGGCTTCCTTCGCCTCCCCCAATGTCAGCTCCGTCAGCCGTGCACCCTCCACCCGCCACCAGTGCTGATGAAAAACAGCGCCGGGGAGCGGGTTGCGCCACTCCGGCGTATACCACGGGTGACGCGAACCTTCCTCTCCGCCCCTCCAGTCATTCCCGCCACTCTGTGCAGCGGCCTCCTCGCCTTCAAAATACTGTTCGGAAATGAGGCCGATGATGCGCAACGTCGGTATTGTCCTGATGAGCCTCTCGGGAAGCGCTTCCGCAATCGACCTGCGGCGGCACTCGCACTCGACGCGCAGGCGTACGGCCCCGGCGAATTCCTCCAGGGAGAGCTCGTGCCAGTAGTCTGGGTAATCCAAGAACGACCCACGCGTGCTGACGAGGACGACGGACAGGCTCTGAAGCCGGAGTCGGCCAAGGGTGACCGGTGTGTGGTTCTGTCGGGATCAGCCAGTGAACATTCCAACACATTGGGCTCAGGCGAGGGATCGAAAATTTAGGACTCACCAGAACGTCATCGGGGGCATCCTGTAAGATAGTCCTATCTATGACGAGGCGGAGCTCCAGACTTCGCAGCCGCGGGAGTTTCTCCAAGATTGTCACCAACGCGTCGATAAGCTTTGCGTCGTGAAGCACTGCGAGGGATACCCGGACGGGGGATGCGGCGAGGAGTAAGATGGAGAGATCCCTAAGCTCACCAGCCCAGCCGTACCAGAGCCACAGCTCGCTTAGTATCCCAAAGGTCTCGACCTGGCTGACCCTCTGCTGGATGTACTGAACGCAAGAGGAGCATTGCAGATACAGCTCCTGCAGCGGTGGCCACCGCCGTTCGGTTACATCCGGCCAGGTTGCGAGTGGGCGGGAATAACTATTGAGGTCCAAGGCTACGAGTGTCAGATTGGGACAGAGCGTAGTTAGGCTTATTGCCTGCACGTTTGAACACATCATGCTGAGGCGTTGAATAGAAGAGAATTGGTACAGTGAACGAATACGGTCCTCGTCGAGTGGGTCTGGAAGTACGAGGTTGCGGATGGTAAGGCTTTCGAGCCGAGGGTGCTTCGCAAGTGCATGGAGAAGCGCCGAAAGCGTACTAGGCATAGTGAAGTTGGGGTCATATAGGGTGAGGCTCGGCCGCTTGAGGGGTGCGCACATCTGCGAGATGAGTCCCAGGGTGCGATCGTCGACGGGGAAGAGGGATAGTTCCACGAGGTTGAGCATATCCACGAGCGTGCGGCCTACACTCGGATGCCTTCCCTGTAGCCACTGAAGGTGCCACACCGTAAGTTGACGGAGATTCCTCGCGGCCGAGAGCAACTCTTCGGCCAATTCATCCCAACGATGTGGCGCTACGCCTTCGGGCGGACGATTAGGATCGGGGTCGTCCTCGGAGTCTAAGGGCGTGCCCGGGCCTAGTTCTAGGATTTCCAGATACTGGCTGCGGGGGCGTTGATCTTGTAATAAGTATTGGTGAAGTTGAGGGTATACGGAAGTGGACGCGCATCTCGCAACCGCTGCAAGACGCGGATTTGCGAGGTCGTATGAGCGTCTCGAGGCGTACGCAATGGCCATGGCCTCCTTCCCATAGAGAAAGGAGAATATATGGAGAAGCACATCGTCGTTGAGGGCGAGAAGACTTAGGGAGGTAGACATCCACAAAGCGTTGTGTGTAGGTAGTATGGCGGGTGTGGGGGGAGCGGGGTAAACGGTCTTCAGCGCTTCACCGCGGGCGGTACATGTACGCCGAAAACGCTGTGCGAGATGGAATCATCGAGCACGGTCTTCGAGTCTAGAGTCTAGATCGTCGTAGGTCACCATACCTGCGAGCCGACCGGCCCTTTTGAACGACCATCTCGATTGAAGAGTTCAATTTGAACTCTAAGGAGAAAGACGAGTACCGCTGAAAAGGTGGTCCACGCCGTGGCTATCGCTACAGGACAGGGGGCGCCACATGGAGGTACTTATCTATTCGAGTCCAATTCGTCGAATATTCGTACACTGCACAGTACATTTCACGGCCATTAGCATGCATCTACACGCCGACCGCTGTCCATGTTGCAAACCCTGCCCGCCTTCTCGTCAAACATCAGACGTCTTGCTGGCACTCTCACACCGCCCACACAGCCGAACGCCTATTCTGGAATAGCCGGGCGGATGCATCCAGGCGTTGCCCGATGGTACCCGCACATGAGTCCACGGCACCACGGAGGGGGGCGCATACCACGATAACGGCGAGAATACGGACGGTCCGTAGCGTCCTCGATACGGGCTCATGGGCACGGCTCATGGGCACGCCACCGACAGTGATGACCGGGATGACGTGCGCTGACGCGGGTTGTCGACGCTAAGTGGCCGAGGTGGGTGCGTGGCGGCGCCGACAGGCCACAGTACGACAAACTCTGCTGATGAAGCGACGCCTTTGACGCGCAAAACTGTGGAACTGCGCAAGCAGGTGCTGGAGAGAGGTGTGCGACCTGCCCCAGAACACGTACATGAGTGAGCTGATGTACGTCTTTGTGAACCTGTCCTAGCGGGACAAGTACCAGCAGCGCGAGCATGGGTGAGGGGTCGTAGCTCTTGTAGCCAGTGGCGCCGCCCCTAACGAGAGGTCAATATGCGTCATGGAGGCTGCCGCAGGATGGGGACGTACGTTTGTAGCACTCGTAGGGACGGTGCAAACCTCGCGCCCTGCGCTCTCGACCCGCCCAACACGCGCGCATTAACCTCTGCCGCGCCCACCGCGTTGAAGTCCCGCGCGAGCGAGTAAGTGAGGGAGTCGATACGCGAAGTCGGACAGGAGCTCCGCGTCCGCGGGCGGTGTTGACGACGGCCGCTGGTTATTCATGCCTCGAATTCGTTACGCGCTGCCTTCGCTTGTTTGCTCGTCAGCTCCCTCAAGCCTGGCATGCCCTCTCCCACCTCGACGCGCCACCAGCGCCGCTCGAAGGACGCGCGCGTGTCTGGGGTGTCCCACGCCGGCGTGTACCATTGACGGCGGTCCTCCTCTGCATCCTCCTGCCCAGCCTCATCGCGTGGGCTGGTGGCTGCCTGGGTGTCTTCAGGGCCCCGCTGGAACATCACGCCCAAAAGACGCAGTGTAAGCACCGCCGGGGCAAGCCGCCTAGGAAGGGCCTGCCCGATCGCCGTGCGGCGTCGCTCACATTCGACCCCCATCGCTGGGCCGGGGCGAAGACCGCGGTCGCTCAAGATCACAGGAACGATCAAACGCAGACTCGCGAGCTGGAGTGGCCCGAGCAAGGCTGACATTCGATCCTACGAAGGCCAGCTAAGCACCCCGTTTGCGACCACTGACAGGTGATTACTCACCATGAATGTTTCCACGGCCTCCTCTGATTCGATGTGCCACCAGTTGAAGCTCAAGCAGAGCTCCAACACGCGCAAACGCGGAAGCGCAGACAAGGTCGGCGCCAACGCGTTAATGATCGAGGGCATTGCTACGATAGATAGGGATAGCCGGACGGGGGATGCAGAGGGGAGGAAGGTAGAGAGCCGCAGTCGTACCCTATTCTCGTCCGCGGGTGTTATGATCCCAAGCATACCGATCGTCTCGACCGTATGAGACAAATCGGAAGGCAAGGTATCGTTTACAAGATACAACTGCCGGACTGTTGGCCGTGAAGGAGGAATGACTGCTGGGGGACCGCCGTATACGAGACCCAACACTAGAAGGCAGACGTTGGGACAGAAGTTGACAATGTCGGCCGCCTTGGCGTTCACTGATAGCATCCTGAGACGACGAAGGGAGGGAAGGCGGAGCTTCGGACGGACGGAGGCCAGATCCAGGTGCTCTGGAGGCGTGAAGTTGCCAAGGTGCAGGCTTCGAAGCCGTCTATGCTTCGCAAGCGCCCTAAAGAGCGCGGACGTCGTTGTTGGAGAGGTGGTCGCGGGTCGCAGGGAAACGGGTTGCAGGGAAACGTCAAGGTGTGTGAGGGACGTGCTCAGCTGCGAGAGCAACTCGAGGCTGCGGTCATCTGCATCCGACAGCGACAACTCCACCAAATTCCGCATGTTCACCAGGGCAACGCCTACGCCCGGGTGCAAGTCCAAGAGCCGTCCGAGATACGAGACCTTGAGTCGGCGGAGGTCATTCGCAGCCCCTAACAGGTGTGCCGCGAGTTGATCCCAAGATCTCCTCGACCCGTCCAATGATATGCGTTCGAGGTCAGCGGATGTCACGGGCCCCAAGTCCAGGGACCTCAAGTACCGGACGCGGGGCTGTCGACCTAGAAGCATGTATCGGCAGAGCCGCGGATAGATGGACGTGGACGGACACTTGACTGTTGCCGCAAGACGCGGAGTGGCGAGATCGTAGAAGTCTCTAGACGCAAGAGCAACGCCCGAGAGCTCCTTGCCATAGAGGAAGGAGAAGATGTGGAGCAACACGTCGTCGTTTATAGCGGGGAGACTAGTCGGGTTTGCCATCTGCGTTGCAAACGCCGAGTGCTGGTCGAATGGGGCTCAGTACTGTGGAGGTCGAGAAAGAAGGAAGTACCGATGGGTGGCATAGTGCTCACAGCGCCTTAATATCTGATCGAACGCAATCGTACACGGTTGTGATTGGCCCGTTCGGCGGGGTTGTAATCGTCATGGATACTGTATACGTCCGCAAGTGCCCTGTGGGAAGTGGCTTGATTGAGCACGACAATATCACAAGGAAGCAAAGAGTCAACCCCACCAACTTACAACATACATTCAAGTGTCCGTCCGTATCCGACCTGTCGAGACATCGTACACAAAACACATCATGGTCATCGGCACCTCTACACAAACGTCCGTCCGATTCCGTTACAAATCCTGCAAGTCTCCTCGTCGAAAATCAGGAACGACGTCTTCCCGTCGCCCCCGCACCGCCAACACAACCGTCCACCTATCCTAGGATCGCCAGGCGAATACACCGGGGCGTTGCCCGGCGCCGACCGCACGCCATTCATCGGCACCACGGAGGGCGACGCATACCACGACGACGGCGGGAACACGGACGTCCCGCGCCCCCGTAGAGGGTCCAGGTACGAGTTCACGGGCACGCCGCCGCCAGCGATGGGGATGACGCGCGCCGACGCGCCGGGGTAGCCGCCCCCGACGCGGGACGTCGACGCTGAGCGGCCGAGTTCGTTGCGCGGCGGCGCTGACAGGCCAGAATATGACGAACTCTGCTGATGGAGCGACGTTTGCGGCGCGCGGAACTGCGGGAGCGGGCGCTGGAAGGACGAGCGCGACGAGCCTTCGCCGCCCCAGGGCGCGTATGCGAGCGGGCCGGCGTACGCCTTTGCGTACTTGTCCCAGCAGCGCGAGCAAGGGTGCGAGGGGTCATAGTTCTTGTAGCCGGTGTTGCTGCCTGGTCGATTGGGGGCGGTCAGCGTGAGTCGCGCACAGCGGTCGCGGGATATTGGACGTACATTTATGGCACTCGTAGCCCTGCGGGTAGATGAGCACCTTCCCGTGCCTCATCAGCGGGTGCCCCGGGACAGGCTTCTCCGTCGGACGACCATCGTCCGCAACTTGCTCGCGCATGGGCGAGCTCGGGCCGCTCCTCGTCCCCCGACGCTGTGGCTCACCAGCAGGTGGCGCATACCTCGTGCCTGCCGAAGACGCCGACGTGCCAGAGGGCTCCCCACGATACTGCGCACTCGACCCGCCCAGGACGCCCGCATTGGCCTCCGCCGCGCCCGCCGCATAAAAGTCCCTCGCGAAGTCCGACAGGTGCGCCGCGTCCGTGGGTGGCGTGGACGATGGCCGCCTGCCCCGCGCCGACGGGTGCACGGGCGGGGGCGCAGGGCGCGTGTAGATGTTCGATGCTTCGCGGTGCACGCCGCCCGGGAAGGCTGTCCAGCTGCCGCCCGCTGTCGACTGGGGCGACAGCCACGGCGGCTGATTCTGCGGCGGGACGGGAACGGCGTTTTGGAAGGGGCGGCGAGGGCCGAGCTCGAGCGTCGCCTCGCCCTCGTAAACGTTCGGCGCGGGGGTGTACGCGGGCGGGAACTCTTCAGTCAGGAGGTCGTTCACGGACCTGTCTTCGGGCGTTGGGCTCCTGCCTGCTGATGCTGGCGGCGAGGTGGTCGAGGATCCTCCGGATTCCCTGGCGTGATTGGCATTGTCTTGGGGTGATAGGAAGAGGTCAGAGGCAGTCGAGGCTCCGGTGGGCGTTGGCGTCGCGGCGGGGGTGCGGAACGGGTTGTGCGTTGAAACCATGCGATCTGCGCGATAGACGTGTGCAAGCAGTAGTATGAGTGCTATGGCACGAGAACGAGAGGCCCAGGTAGATGGGAGTAGGAGGAGAAGAGCTGCGGACGACGGACAGCCATGAACGAGTACATATGCAAGTGCGCTGCCGGGCCCAAGCGCCCGCGCAGCTCCGACTTGGCAGCTGCTCGGCAGTTCGTGCCTATTCTCGGGCGTCGCCTTGTCATCACACAGCACAAAACGGACCGCGGCCAGGAGCGCAGGAGTCAACGAGGCGATGATTGCTACAGCACTCATTCATAGTATACACGAGATTATCCGTCCCACGCCATATCATACCCGCAACCGCACTTGCGGTGAATGTACATCTCCGAGCTTTCACGTCGTACCTTACGACCCGCCGTCTTTGCCGCTCAGGCTCCTGAAGAACTCGGCATATGCATGCTCGATATCGAACGACAGCTATGATCCAACGATAAGTCCCACCCACTCCAGCCACCACGCCGAAAGTACTCACCTGCCGTGCCTGCTCCTCGGTGAGCTCCTCGGACGCCTTCATTCCGTTCAGTGTAATGAGCCTGCCCCGCCCCATAAGTCGACCATCTCGGAGCAACGCGAAGCACAACGACGCACCACCCGACCATCTTGCTCCGGCCCTCCCAGTCCTTGCTGCCCTTGAAGCGCGCGTAGCTCGTCACCAGCTCCTGCAGGACGGGGTGCAGCTGGTCCTTCGCGCGCATGCGCAGCTTCAGCGCGTCCACAAACGTGATGAAGTTCTATCGCAGAGTGACGTATCCAATGTCCGATCAGCCCCGCGCGACAGAACGAAGGGAGGTGCGGGCGTACCTGTGTCGTCTCCGCAACCCACTTCGCCGTCTCCGGCCCCGCCTCACTCGAATGTTCCACCGTCGCGGGAACGCCAACCTGTACACGGTGCAGCGCGGCGGGATGGTCCATCTGCGCGGCCGGCCAGTCGCTACGTGAGTGGTAGGCTCAGGGAAGGCTGCGGCAGAGGATACGCACCCGATATCGCGACATGAACTGTTCGATCGACGGCACGTCGTCGTTCACGAGCTTGAGCATCGTCTTGTACTGCGATAGCAGCCGTGTGCACGCGGGAGAGTACCTCTTCGAGCAGCGTCGCTCAGCCGGGGCTCCCGCGGAGGAGAGGAGGGATGGGCACTCACTCCGAGGCGGACACCGAGTCGCGCACGTACGCGCGCTCGAGATACTCCAGCGACACGATGATCCCAAAGAGCGTCGCAAGGAGGCCGTACTTCTCGCGTTCAGCGTTGGTGGTGTAGAGCCGGACCTCTTCATCGAGATTTAGGCGGCCGGACATGGTGGCGAGAGGCAAGCAGTGCTAGCGCCCATGGGCGCCTCGTCACCGCACTTCGTGAGGACTTCGATGACGGTGTAACGTATGTCATTAAATCTCGTAAAGGCTACAACTGGTGTCGACAACATAGCAGTGATTATAGGGCAAGTATGGGGTGTAAGCGTAACAGTCCAGGATATTGGATGGATGTGCGGTATATGAAGCAAATGCCTGGGATAGCGAGTGTTCGTAGATATGTCCGTGAAGTTCGTTGATAGTTCATTCAATATGACTGGTGATTTTCTTCGGCCCTGTGAAGGGAGTGCACATGAGACGCCATACACGCAACGAGCAACGATGGGCGGCTTACCTCGAAGTCTCTACGCGTTGTAGATGCTGAGGAGGTCCGTGCGGTTCGCAACGGTATCGTTGATCCCACACGCGCCGATAAAGTCGCCATACTTCGCGACCCTCTGCGCGATATACTCCCCAAAGCTGCCCAGCGCACACGACTCGCCCGGGCCATCCTGGCACTCCGGGATCGGGATCGGCGCGCCGTTCACCAGCACGCGCACAAACGGCCCGTCTTCGCCCACGTCCTCCGCGCCCTCGCCCTCGCTCCCGGCCGTGTCGCGCGTGTCGTTGCCGCACTGCAGCCGCTCGATGCCGACGTGCCCGAGGAAGGGCAGGATCTCGCTCGTGCGCCACGCCCGACGATAGTTGATGCGGTCCGTCGGCATCGTGCTGTTCACGTCGAGCGCGGGGTAGTATGCCGAATTGTTGAACAGCCCGAGCGCGGTGAGCACGAGCGGCGGCTCCTCGCGGTGCGAGAAGGAGAGGTAGAGCGTCTGGTTGAAGGTTGCCGTGTCGTTTGCGGAGAGAATGTCGAGCGCGCTGCGGACCCACGGCGTCCCGAGCTGCGGCGCGATCGGGTTGCCGTACCTGAGCGCGCGGAGGGTCAGCGGGGGTGCGGGTGGGCCGTGGGGAGGGAGGCGGGGAGGCTTACCCGATGCTGTAGAAGTACATGAGGTCGTTCGCATACTCGAACGAAAGCCATTCGTCGGCGGTGAAGACCTGGCAGAAGTCGCTGATGTTGCGGATGACGGTGTCGTACCCGCAGAGCTGCTGCATGCCGACGATGTCGGTCAGCGTAAAGTTGAACCCGGGCGCGGCGTCGTTGAAGCGCTCGATGAGCGGCGCGGTGTATTTCTGCTGCCATGCGCCGGACTGCACCGAGCCCATGGATGCGTCGAATACCGGGCACGTAGACTGGAAAGTTATGGAGTTAGCTCGAGAATGGCAGACAGGAGCCGGAGGGCGTACGTGCGGCACGAGGGTGTTGGCGCTATCGTTCTCGCCCTCGTTGACGGTAACCAGTGTGGCGTTGTTCCCGAGGCCTTCGATGAACGCATGCGCGGTGTCGATGTCTCGGCTCGCTAGAGGAACAATCAGGAAGTCTTTCGACGTGACGATAATAGCAATGCACGTACCTGACGACGCCCAGATTCTGAATGCCCCAGACTGGGACTCCGTACTGTTGAGCAGGTTCCCGTACGTCTGCTTGATCACACCAGCGAACGCCGCGGCTGCCTCACCGCCCGACGGCGTCATCTTCTCAATCTGCTCCGTCTCATTCGTGATGGGGGAGGAGTAGTTGGCGAGGAACGCGAGGTCGGGCGTCTTCGTGAACACTGCGCGGTTGGAGTAGTTCGCGAGTTTGGAGAGGAAGGGCGAGAGGTACGTCTCGTAGTCAAACTAACAATACTTTGAGTTAGCTTCGTGGAGGATGTGGGGAGAGTTTGACTGGACGCACGTCGTTCGCATAGATGTTCGAGTGACGAACGATGTACGTCGCCTTCGTCACCGAGCAGCCGTCCGGGGGACTAGGGTCAAGTTGCACGCCGGGCGAATCGAAGTAGGGTGCGATGCCCGCGAGGTGCTCGAGCACGTTGAACTCGTACCCTCCGGGTCCCTCGATCACTTGTCGTTTGTCTGTCCGAAGTTGTAAGCGTTTGCTACATGCAAATAGGACTATGGTACTCACGATGCGGAACGGGGACTCCTGCTACGACGCTGGGTTCGGAGTTAACCTCTTCGACGGCCCAAAGTCGAGGGGTCGCCGCAGCAAGGAGAGCCGAAGACGCGAGGTAGAGAGCTGGAAGGGAACGATACATGGTGGGCAACGTCGAGAAGCTGAGCTGGTGCTGGTGATCGAGCGGAACCTTATATACGCCGGGAGAGTTTGCGCGATGATATCACAGAAAATAGGCGGGGTGGAGTAGGCCCACGGGCGCGCTGGAGTGTTCCATCCGCGCTGACGCTTTGCTCTGCTTAGCCGACGCAGGTACGTAGCTGACCGAACACATCATTCCCATGGTGATCCGTACCAACAACACACCGCGGGGGCCAGGCTGAGCGCAGCGCTCTGGGTGGATACAATGCTCATAGGGAGACCGCGTGCTGGTGTGAGGAACATGAGTTTTGCGTTTGGGGGCTGCCTGGCTTCTACGGCTGTACGACATCCTCCGTGTCGAAAGCTGGGAGATGTGGGGAGGATGCTGAGCAGAGGGAAGATGATTTGGCTTGGCGATGGAGGAAAGTCTAGACGGTGGTGGCTTGGTGGCGTACGCTCTAGCGCCGGCTCACTGGTGCCTCTCGGCTTTGGCCGGGCGTTGAAGATGTGATGATGTCATTGCCGACGCGGTCAGGTGAGGGTTCGCTCTCTAGGCCTGACGTTGCGCGTCTAATATGCGAGTTCGCCGCGGACGGATGGCAACAAGGTTCAAATTGTGCAGGGTCGGCGAGCGCGGCGTCCTGTCTTTGCAACCAGAGGCCGCGCAAGCCTCACAAATACCGGGGACATGCCGTGCACGTTCGTACGGAGGTTTCTCCTGGACCCCCATCTCCCCCACGCGCCTTGGAACGTATGCCCTTCCACCTCACCCCAGAGCGGCTCGCAGAGCTCCTCACAGATGAGCGGCTCGCGAAGTTGGACCCACCGCGTAAGTGATCGGTTTGTGTTGTTCAGTATACTCGCGGTACTACATGGCTTGCAGTCCCAGATGAAAACTACACCCCTATCTTGCCCCCAGATCCCTTGCCGAAGCGCGTATACCATCAAGAGAGCATCGAAGAGCTTTCAATACAGAAAGCGATGGAGATGGAGGGCGATACGTGCGCATTTATGTACCTTATGGTACGTCATTACCTTCCTCTGGAAGTATCTTCACGCTCACATCCTCCTAACAGCTACTCATTCGCCACACCGCGAAGAGCATCACCGACATCAACGTTCCATACTGGAAGCAAGATTCGGAAGTTCTCCGCCTAATCAGGAAGGAGGTGCGGCTCCTGTTTCGGAATTTTATCGTTGACGCGTATCCTCACTCGTTCCTTCAGCTCTTGGACCGCGCCCCGGTTTTCTACAACTACGAAGACGCGTGGCCGATCACGGCCTATCTCCGCTTAGCCATGAAGGGACACCGTCGCTCAGATGCCAGGACGCCGATGGTACGATCGCAGGCATACTGTTCGCTGTGTGTTATTGATCCCGTGTAGCCTCCGTTGCAGCGTAGCCCTGCCCCCGCGCTCTCTAGCGGTAGAGCGACCCCGCACCCCAACTGCGCGACGGTAGTGATCTCTCGTAGACGCGGCTCGGTTATAGTCCTGTCTGACTCGGAATCTGAGGATGATGCCTTCGACGATAACGACGAGGACGACAAGGATGCTAGTGAGTATGCGAATGAGTGTGGATTCGCAGAAAGCGTGGACAGCACGAAGGATATCGACTTGACGGTACGTCTAAATTCCTGGTGTCCTTACCCGAGCTACATAGACCTTGACTTACCCTTCGACTTGCTCTGCAGGCATCGAAGGGAGCACGCGACTCTTGCCGGCCCTCGCGTCGGCAGAACAGGGGCCTCGGGGTGCGTATTCTCCATCCGCGTTGCTTTGCCGTCCGAGTGTACTCGCTCACTTGGCTCCGCCTCTCCTCGTAGGTCACCGCAAGCGAGTCGCGCTTCTCAACAGCTTCAATCCCGCCCTCCACCCCATCACTCTCGGCGTCGTCTTCGGCCTCCACCAGCGCCTCATCTCCCTCTCCCGACCTCTCCGCGCAATCCCCTCGGCGGTATGCATCCACGCACACGCTCTCAACGCTCTCCCGCGCGCAGTCCCTCTACACCCGCACGTTCTCCACGCACCCCCGAGCCACGCCCCTTCCTAGCGCTCCTCCCGCACCCACTTCCAGCATCGCCGCGCGACTCGCGGGACTCGCGGTCCCGCCCGCCGACGTCGAGTATATCGTGCGCGTGCTTGCCTCGATCGGTGTGACGGACGTCGCATACCTGCGCGTTATGGGGCGCATGGCATTGCGCGACGCGTGGCTGGAGGAGCTGCGTGCGGCGGGGAGGCTGACGGAGGTACAAGTGCGTGTCGTGGGTGAGTTGTTGACGCGTGTCGTGGCGGAGAACTGATGTCGGTGTGTGTAGTATGCGCGGAAGAGAATTCCAGGCCGACGAAGGATTGAAAGGTGCGGATGGCGTGGTGTTTTGGCGGCTGATGTGCAGCATACAGTCAGGTCGTTCTCTTGCACGGAAATTTCGGGGTCGCGAAATCGAGGGTTATGGTAAGAACATGTACTACCGCAAGGCGGGCGGGGATACGGTAGGTTCTCCAGATGTGTACCAATCAATACATGCATGATCAAGAAACATCATATAGGGCGAGGAGGCGCGGTCGACGACAAGATCGTCCATCTCATTAGAGTTCAAGTACATCTTGCAGGCCGCGGCGGACACGCCGTCTAGAACATTGTCAAATGTGGGAGCCCTCGAGACATTCCTCGAAAATGCCGTCCAGCGCAGATGTCTACATCGCCGAGAACGTCGCCGGGAGTACGCTTTCCGGACAACAGAGCGAGCCTCCACACAGGTCCTCTTTGGTGCGTCTCTCACCGAGTGGCCCGCAAATTTTCTGAGAATGTCAGGGTCGAGGAGACATGTCCGCGGCGAGCTTCCCCGTTGTCTCTGCAGCCGGTGCCATCCTGCCCCACAGCTACCGACTGGGAATCCAAGGAGGACGAAGCGGCGCTGCGGCAGCTGCGTGTCTATATAAAGTGGGGAGCCCCCACTGATATCCGAGCCCGCGCTAGCCCATCTGCGAATTTCCACAAACCCAACCACCTACTACTAGAATCGCCACTACGACAAAGAATATGAAACCGATCCCTGCGCCGAGTCGCCTACCGGGCGGGGTATACGCCACGAAGCAAGTAGTGTGCTCGTCGCTGCAAGAGCAGATGCAGCTCCGCTCGATGGGCCGCGCCGCGTTCGTCGGAATCATGGTATGCGGTGTGACTACGGCCGACGCTTGGCTGCTGGGACTGAATTTGTGTACTTGCAGAGGATTATACGCTATACCGCGGCGCGACACACCGACTTGACGCTCTCGTACATATGGCAAGACCCGCAGGTTCTGGAGAAGATCAAGCGGGAGGTAAGGCCTACAGCTCGCCCTATCCTTGAGTACGACGCTAACTGGCACTTCGTCGCCCTCAGATACTCGAAAAATGCCCAATGTTGGGCGAGGACTACGTCGACGCATGGCCGATCACTTCGTACCTGAGAATATCGCTGAAGAAGCACAAGACTGCGGGCTACTTTCGCCAGCAGCTGGAAAAGAAACGCCTGAAGCATCTTAACTCCCACAAGCTCCCTGCGGTACGTCCTATGATCGTACCAGCTCGGACAGGTCGAGCTAATCCCTCCCGTAGGCGATGCGTAGCGGGATGCGCGCCCCCAACAAGGTGAAATCGGCGCAGAAGCATCATGCTCGCATTGGGCAGGCGAAGAAGATTACACACAAAGTCGCGTTCACGCCGTTCATCCCGAGATACCGCTCCTCGAGCCCGGAGAGCGAAGACGACAGCGATGGTGCGCATGCAACGCTGCGCACCCTGGGCTTGGATAGCGACGAAGAGGATCACGACCGCCGCATTACTAGTACGGCTGCAGAGCACGGTCATGGCGCGCACGGCGCCGCCCGAGGCATGCAAACCAGAGTGCACCAGAACGGTGCTAACGTACGAAACGCTCATACATGTCGTCTTTTGCGCCTACTGACAACCTGCTTTACTTCGCAGAATGCCAAGAACGACGACGGCGATATGAAACGACCAGGGGCTGCAGCCCACCCTGCCTTGCAGTTCATTGCCTACGCCCCCAAACCAACCAAGTCACCTCGGAAGACAAGCGTACCGAGCGCCGACGCGGTGCACATGCGGCCACGCGCAAGCGTTGCTCCCGGATCCTCTCTCGTTCCCCCTTCTGAGATCAAGGAGATGTTACTCGAGTACGCCCTTCCTGTGGGAGATGCGGAGCGCATTACTACCCTGCTGGCGTCCCTCGGGATCACGAATGCTACAGGGCTGCGTGTTTTGGGGCGCCTGACGTTCTGTAGGACTTGGCTATCGGAGATGCGTGAGAAGGGAAAATTGAGCGAGATACAAGCCCGAGTGGTCCGCGACTTACTTGACGACGTCGAGGATGTGGCATGAGGCGATAGTACGTACTTTCCCGGTTTTCGCTGCAGCCCCGCACCAAAGTGTACAGCATCGAAGTTTCGGCATTAATACTCTGCGATGTTCATGACTCACCTACCACAATATTCAGGCAGCGATGAACCTCCCGGGAAGAACGCGATAGGTCTGTGGAATAACACGGTCACGTGGTGCCGTCGAGGCAAGGGTCGCATCGGGCTCAGGGGCATGGGCGCCCTCAACGCTGGTTTCCGCATGGCCGTATCCTGCAGGCCAGCACCCTGAAATTGATCTGCAGAATGGACTCCGACTTTCGGGTCCCTATCAAACCCTCTCCTACCGCACAGCTCGCCGCTTAAAGTGCGGGCATAACGAAGACACGCCGGACAGTGCTCGCGTTCTCATCATGCCAGCTGGTACGTGCACGCCTTCCAACTTTCATTTGCTACATCAGGTGCAGAATGGTTCACCTTTCGGCACTAGAACCGACGTATCCTATCCCGAAACCGGAGCGGCTTCACGATGCTCTCTACCAAACCACTCGGAAGGGGGTGTCGACGCTACAGGAGCAGATGCAACTAGAGGATGATCGCGAAACATGCTCTGAGCTTCTTGTACGATACCGTGAAAGCTCTTGAAAGGGGTGCAATCCACTGAGACTCTGCGCAGGGGATCATATGGGAGACGGCAAGCTACTACCTCGATCGCCATATTCCGTACGCATCTCAGGACCGGCAAGTTCTACAGAAGATCAAAGCGGAGGTAGGTGCCTTCGTTGGTTATACAGTAGGTACGCGAGCTAACCACACGACGATGAATAGGTCCTCGAGCAGTGCCCCGTTCTAGAGGAGATGTATATTGATGCGTGGCCCATCACGTCGTACCTTCGGCGTCGTCTGAAGGGTGGCACCTCATTGGACGCTGATCATGACTACGAGTACGAACACCACTCGACGGGAAACCATGTGACGGTGTGTAACACTCCTTGAGTTGGACCGTATGCCGAGTGCTGACGGCCTCTCTGCAGACAGCTACCAAACTGGAGCGGAAGGCCGGATCCGGTCTACACCCATCGCTTCCTGGCGCAGAAAAGGGTCCTTACAACGTAGGATCAAGCCCGAGGCGCGGCGTGCGTCGCTCTGCCAGGCTAATGAAGAAAGAGAAAGAAGCTATGGGGATCGTTGAGGAATCCGCGGATGGGGAGGAAAGCGAGGATAACAGTGAAGAGGAGGAGGTGGGGCCGAAGGACGTTCTTGAGAAGCTGGATCCGTCGACAAGTTCAGAACGCGAGATGACGCTAGACGCGGAGGTCGGGCACGACGTCGAGGACGTGAAGTCTGAGTCGGAGATGGAGGAGAGTCCTCTTTCGCGCTTCTCAAGAGACTCGTCAGAATCTGACGAAACAGAGGTCAGTATATCCCTCATGGCATATTCAAGCAGTGCACTCACGCTTTCTGACATCACTACCCGTTCACCCTTGCAGCCTCTGTACGCCAATTCTCCGGCGCGCGTACATGTCGACAGCTCCGACGATTATCTTGGCTCCACTCTCTGTGCCTCGATGTCGAAGCGCTTGGAATCACCAGATGCTCGCCGCTCCCGCACCTCAATGACGCCGCCGATAACCACCAGCACGGTCAACGGAGGCGCCTCTACAGCCCAATGGCAGTCTGGCATAGTTCCTGTCCTCGGTCGCGGCTCGGCACCCCTCACCACCCCCGGTTTACCTCTTCGGTCTTTGGCCATTCAGGATATGCTCCTCGCGCGCGGTCTGCCCGGCGCGGACGCTGACCGTATCACCCGCATCCTGGCGTCTCTGGGGATTGCCGACGAGGCCTACTTACGCGTCTTCGCGCGCCTCGCTCCCCGTTCTCGAGAGGCATGGGTATCCGAAATGCGCAAGAAGGGCCAGCTGAGTGAAATACAAACGCTGGTCGTCGTGGATATGCTGGACGCCGCTGTGGTGGACTTGTGATGAGGCATGATATGGTTGTTGAGAACACGGTAGTGGTAAAGATCATGTACTAGTGCAGTAAATCCTGACCTGAAATTATCCCACTACTGGCCATAAAGTAATACTTCGGCTGGCAGCCGCTGGCAGTGGGTGCGTTCAGAAATCAAACGCGGTCGCCAGGGCCCAGGAGAGCGCGGTGGTGACGCGCCCACGTGGTTATCGCCGCTTTAGGGCCGGCTCGGCATACAGGGATGTCGACGCCCTGCTCACGGGCCGTCGGCGTTCTGCTGCAAACCATCAACACCGAAGCAACCCTGGCCAATGGCTTCCGACATAAATTCCGCTCACGCTTGCGTCTGTCCTCACGCTGGTGTGTGCGCTTAGCAACATCTCTTAGAGCCCCGAACATACACTTCGCCCCTCGCCTTCTTCGGCACGATGAGTGGCCCGCATAGGAGTGAGATACACCAGTAACATCTCCTGGAATGCCTTAACTCACCGCGCCCCAGCAGAGAGCATTTATCCGATCCCTCAACCTCAGCAAATAGCGAGCGTAATCTATGAAGCAAGCCATTCGCCTAAAGGATCGACGCTGCAGGAGCAGATGGGCTTCGGCGGTGACGACGAAGACTTCAATAGTCTCATGGTATGTTCACACTCCCCCATATTGTATCCACACTTACTCACGTTGGTTCTTAGAGAATCATCCGCGAGACCGCAGCTTGCAATATCGACGTCACGCTCGCCTACAAGTGGCAAGACCCGGAGCTGATAAACTTGATCAAGGAGGAGGTTAGATCTTCTGAGACCCCCGCCTTTTGCTGACACTAAGAATAATCGAAACGCAATGGCTGCCTTACCCGACAGGTGCTCGCTCAATGCCCGACACTGGGGGAGATGTACGTTGACGCATGGCCCATCAACTCGTACCTCCGGCTCGCCCTGAAAACACACAAACAAGGAGAGAGCGTTGAGAAGAAGGTGAAATCTGTTCATTTAGCTCCTCATTTGTTCTAAGCGTTGCTTACCACCGTCACTTAGTTGGCCGCCAAGCTCGCTCACTCAGTGCGGAAGGCCGTTCAGCGCATGCCTAAATCTAGGGGAACGTCGGCGGGCCCCAGGGAGAGGAAGTCTGCTAGCAGGGACCTGAGCTCACTGCGCTCTGTGCGCCGTTCGATCAGGGTGAGGAAGTTGGAGAGAAAGGGTGGCGCATCACACTCTGGCAAACAAAAGAAGGTGGGCGCGAAGGACAAGACAGACGAGGACGAGCTGGATGTCCAGATGGAGAGCTCCGGAAGCGAGAAGCGAGGGGAGTCGGAATATCGAGCTAGTCCCATCATTCTCATCTCAGACTCCGAAGAAGAGGTTGAGACGCTCTCGAGCGCGACCAGGCATTCAATCGCGGCGATCACCTCCGACAGCAACACTGCTAGCGTGCGTGTTCTTTAATCTAAGCTTTTTCTACACGGGAAGCTTGGAACTGACATTTTCGGTTTCTCCACACAGGATACTGAGAGCCAAACCGCCGTGATGGAGCACTCGCACCAGAGCATCTCTCTAAACCCTTTGAGATCCATCCACTACGCTCCACGCAAAGTGCATATGCCAGTCACCGTACGCTCTAGCCCCTCCGATTCAGACGCGTCTCCGCCGGACGTGGAGACCATAGAAGACGACGCTGTCCCGGTCGCGACGACTCGGGAGAAGACCCCTGCTCCCCCTGCTTCCGTGCCTGCTGCTACCACCGGGACCACGCCTGCTAGTGATCCCTCGGCGACGATTCAAGGGATGCTCGTCACGCGTGGGTTGCCTCCCGCGGACGCCAAGAGCATCGCAGACCTCTTCGCATCTATGGGCATTGTCAACAAGACATATCTGCTCGTGTTCGCCCGGTTGTCACCTCGCGCTCGCGAGGCGCGGCTTTCGGAGATGATCCAGAAGGGGCAGCTGACGCACATCCAGGCGCTGGTGCTCGTAGATATGTTGGATGCCGTTGCGGCGGAGTCGCGGTGAGGCGGGATTCGGGATACTCGGTGAGGAGTTTACGTATGGCCTTCTGTTGGACTGAGGGCATGGCGCAGATGTATCGAGACCCAACATTGTGCCACTCTTCCCATCATGCGTAGGTCACAGCCTCCCGAGCGTGTATCCTGTCTTTGTATCGTCCTGTTCACGTTGTGCGTTGACGCTGAGGCTTGAGATATCCGGATGATTGCTCATAGAAGTTCAATGCCCCTCGATATCCTGCGGGAAGCATGATACGTGCCGTCACCGACAAGACGCAGTGCGCTCCGGGCTGTGAGAGCACAGCTACCACCACGAGGTGTGGCGTGACGGCCGCACCCGAGGAGCGTGAGTGGGCAGCTTCTGAAGCGTGTCCAGATATCTGTACCGCGTGCCTGGCGCCAGTACGTACTTGAACATGCTTCTCGAAGACGCTGCTCGAGCTTCCTGCGGCCGGTGCCGCCCTCACTGACGGCGTCAGTGCCGCAGTGCCACACGCGTATGCATATATACATCTCCTAGGTTCTGCAGTCCATCAACAATCCCCGCACCAGCACTCCCTGCACACATCCACGGACAATGGCCGAACGCATATTCCCCCTCGCGAAACCGAAATGTCTTCACGACGCGATCTACGCCACCGCCCGTCGAACGGGGACGACGCTGCAGGAGCATATGCGTTTCGAGCATGAAACCGAGACGTTTTCCAAGCTCATTGTACGTGCTAACACTCTTTTCGTTTGTTATATACGTTGACCAACTCACACCGTGTTGCAGCAAATCATACGCCACACCGCGGACGACCATATCGATCTCACGCTCCCGTATCGGCGGCAGCACGCAGATGATCTTGAGAAGATCAGGCAAGACGTAAGTCACTCTTATTATCTCTCGCCAGAGGCAGCTGATCATGGGTGCCCTGTAACTATCCTGGACAGGTGCTCGACCAGTGCCCCACGCTGGAGGATATGTATGTCGATGCCTGGCCGATCAGCTCGTATCTTCAAGTGGCTCTCAAAAAGCACCACCCGGTGAAGGGCCTGAGCTCAAGTGTGAGTAGCGTTTAGGCGTATGACTGAATGTCGATTTGTTAAATCGTGGGCTGTGCTGCAGACGACTAGCTCGCGCAAAAGCCCACGGCAGGGGTCATCGAAACACTTGCCCGGTTCTTCCAAGGCTTCGCGGATACGCTCCAGCAGCTCTATCAGCGCCTCCAGGCGCTTCGCCCGCGGGAAGTCCACGTCGACACAATTCGTTCGGCGCTCTACCAGGATGACCAGGAAGGCGCGGGTGGGAGCAGACGACGCCGCTCAGGATAATGCGGCTCGTGCGCTCGCCGAGGAGATGGCCGTTGACTCAGAGGGGAACTCCGAAGAAGGCACCTCCACGGAAGACGAGTGGACGGACGCCTCGCCCACGAGCCCGCCGACTGAGAGCGTGGACAGCGTTGACCACGACACAGGCTACCTATGCTCATGGTCTGGATCTATCTCCACCCTTTCGGACGACTCAGAGGACTCGGACGAGAAGCCGCTCATTACACGGCTCGGCAGTCCGAGTACGCTCTCCACGGAGAGTGCTCCAGGCGTGCGTCTTTCTTTCAACTGCCATCCGAACTAATGATCCACTAACATGTGATTGGTCCGCCGATACTCAGGATGCGCACGCACGTCTAGAGGAAGATTCCTGCAGCCCGGACGTGTCAGGGCCGACCAACCACACCCCACGCCGAGAGAACTCCACAGTATCGTCTCCCACTCCCTCCGACGACGCGCCCAGCATACGAAAAAGCGGTACCCCGATCGACGAGCTCGCCTCGACTTCCGAGCCTCCTCCTTCCCCCGCCCCCACCATACAAGGCATGTTCCTTACGCGCGGCCTGTCCCCCTTCGACGCCGAGCGCATCACAATTGTCTTGGCCTCGCTCGGGGTCGTGGACGAGACGTATCGCGATATGCTCTCCCGTACGCTGCCTTGTGCCCGCGAGGCGTGGCTCTCTAGATTGGAGGACCAAGCGTGGGTTGTCATACGTGAAGTCGATGCGATAGTCACGCACGTATGTGATGCGTAGGACCCGGGTTCCCTCGATGCGGACATGTATATCTAGTCACTGGTAACTAGCGCGGAACTTCACCGGCATATAATACTGATACAAGTTCAAAGTGAGCAAGTGTTATAGGCATGATTACCAGGAGTATCAGACGGATCGGGACGCGTCGGCTCTAACTGCGAGCTCTACGGCCCTCTCCTTCTCGACCCGCCGTCCGTCCTTTCCGAAGTACCGCCCGCTTTCAAAAATCCAGTAGATGTGCGCGCGTGGCCAATTCGCGAGGTGGTCGAGGTACGCGGCGACGGCCTCGTCGACCTCGTCGGAGCCAAACCTCAGCGCCGACACCTCGGGCCACAGCGCGAGGAACTCGTCCACGCGCTTCGCATGCTCGGCCACGAGCCAGGCGACGGCCCCGTCGAGATCGAGGCCGCGCTCGTGCATGACGAGCGTGATGACATTGTGTTCATCGTCCCTCGCAGCGTACTCCTTGGGGTACGACAGGAGGTCCTACGAAGAGCGCGTGAGCAACCCGGCAGGCAAGGAGCGCCGGAAGGCTCACGTTATCGAAGAGGATGATGTCCGTGATGCATCGGCGGATTCTGCGGAATAACGGGAGATCGGATACCTCGAGCGGGAGGTCCACCTTGAGCGCTGCAAGTGCGTATACCGGGTCGGCGCCGATGGTGTACCTGCGGAGCGCGAGGTATTCTTCTGTGCTGCGGAGACGTCCCTCGTCGCGGTCCTGAGCCTGCGCAGTGACGGACTCGATGTAGCGCGTCCAATCGTCCGCGAAGCGCACCCGCCCGGAGGCGGTAGAGTTAGCAACAGCGCGGGACCAGAATCTATTAGCGGTAGTAGAAAATGGCGTAAAAATTGTTGTTAGCTGGCAGAAACGTGTAATACCAACCCGGGGAACCGCACGTACTGCCGTACTATTTCTCCTAGGACGTGCTCTCCAGCTGGACGCGGGCGCTCGGGGTTCCGGACGGCATCGACGGAGATGTCTAATAGCGTCTGAGTACCGGGCGCGTCCACACCCTCCGTGATATCATCGATGAGGAACACTATGTTCATGAAGTCGCAAGCCGCTCGGAGGAGATCTATGGATGTCAGCTGTCTGAATGATGCACATGCAGAGGGGTTAGACCGACCTTCATCGGCATCGGGAAACACCAGAGAAGCTAGAAGAGCTTAGATACCCTCAAGTCAACTACTGAGGTACTACTCATGTTCAACGGGCGGGGAAGGCGGGCTCACCAGCTTTGGACCGGTCGTAGGCGGCTTGCTTCTCGGGGGACAATGCGCCGAAGGATCTCAGCCACGTCGCCGATGCAGACGAGACTTCTTCGTGACAAGGATTGATGCGTTTCGGCCACGTCCACCGAGACAAGGTATCAGGGAGGCTGAGAAATCGGGACACCAGTGCCATAGAGAAACCGATAGTAAGAGAGGACGGATGATGCTATGGATGATACCTTCGGTGGTTGTTTAAGTACTCGCTAACCACTGGGCGGACTTCATGTGGAATCCGCATTGCATACTGGACTCGGTTCTTGACACATTGTGAGAGAGACGATGTGTTCCGTATGGGTGGCGTCATGACGGTCTCGCGATCATGGAAGAGCGGTGGTATTCCTGCTCGTATAGACCGGTCAGGGTGGTTTCCCTGTCCCCTCCTGGCCTTGGCGTGTGGTAACTGTGCCTGTATGCTGCAGGGAACGTCAACACACGGCATGATGCATGCATGAACAGATTCTCCAGCGGATGGACTCACGTCGAGCGGGGACTGGTGCTAGTAAGTGCGTGACCGCGTCCATCCACTTGAATGGCACACAAACGGACATACTCGGAAGTGCGAGACTGACCGGTGCACGGCGCCTTCGTCAGAGAGTCCTTGCGCTCGCACGGGCTCCTTAGATTAGTGAGAGCAGTGACTTGTACAGGCGTACTGCCAGCTAGGTTCTTGCCAGAGCGCCCAATGAACGCCCGTCCCCGCCGTTTTCAGCCACGTGCTTACCCAGAAGCGACCCGTCGGAGCCACCGCCAGTAGGTTGAACTCCTACCCCTTCAAAGCTTCAAAGCTTCACCGCTGGTCGAGCCGTTTCTTGACAGACTCGTCACAGGCACAACTCAGTGGTATACCCTAGGCGTTTCGCGCTCGGAAGGAGGTTACTTTTGAACTACTTAGGCTCTCGCAGAGCTGCCGGTGCCTGGCAGTACGCGTCCAAGTGCTAGCTGAGTTTCCTGTCTATTTGTCGGGTATTTATCGCCCAAAACAACAGCAGATGCTTCACGCGGAGGAGACTAGCGTCAATAATGCCTGCAGCGAAGGATGCGGCGCCCCGACTGGCCCGGTGCTACTCACGACGAAGAATCTCCGGAATCCTCCGTGAGCAGGAGCGTTCATCGTATTACCCTATGTGTCCATTACTTTGGCCTCGAGGCTACACTCTTCGCGCTGTCTCGAGATCTCCGAGTCAAGGACGGGGTTCTTCAGCCGTCACTGCACGTCCCCGGCTCACACGGTGATGAGGTGAGATCCCATCTCGTTATGTACCTGTATTTGCCTGAAACGACGACAGGGAGCTTTACGAAGGGACGAGGAGTTCCGGATGGGTCCCGTATATGAAGTGTGCTCAGCTGCAGCGCTGGTCATAAAGCCCCGTTAGGTGGCACACGGCGCATCGTGTCGCGGACAATGCTGTCAATGCTGTCATCTTGTCGCTCACCGTCATAAACGCCAGCCCTGACAGGTTACCGCGCATCCTGAATACGCTCACCTGGGCTAGGACCCGTTTGTTGATTATTATCCGACGGAGGCTGCGCCGAAACGTTCTCGACCAGACGCCGGCGCACTACAGTAGAGCTTATATCCTGCCATAACATCACTAAGTACTTTCTCGATATGAGCTCTTCCTCGGATACCAGCGGTACGCTGTTCTGTCATCGTCTAGTGCCTTCTTCATAGGTCTGAGCTAAACATCGAATCCGACAGGTTTAGAAGTAGCATATCCGATACCAAAACCGTCACGATGGCCCGCTCTCGTTTATGCGAACCCCGACGTGAGCGCGACACTACAAGTTCAAATGCGCCTCGAAGACGACATCGAGAAGTTCACGGATGTGGTTGTATGTTAAATGCCGCTCAATCCTCAATTGATTTCACTGAAATTGGCCCGTAATCCGACGTACAGACTCTCATCCGCCACACCGCCGCTCAATACGTGAACTTACACGTACCCTATCGAGATCATAGCACCGATGCCCTGAAGCGGATTAAGGGGGAGGTATGTTATACAGACTCTTGATTGTGCTACCCAAAACGAGCTGCGCCGACAGATGCTGATCGCGCGCGGTATAATCTGTACAGGTCCTGAAAAAGTCGGCAGTCCTTCGTAATGAGTACGTCAACGGATGGCCCATCATGTCATACCTGAAGATCGCCCTGAAGTCGCACACTGCTACACGTAGAGCCGGTGATGCCAACGGCAAGAGACGCCCCGGGAAACGTGCGAATCTTAAAGCATCTACGAGAGATGTATGGCCCTAGTCTATGTTAGAATACAGTCCGTGCTTACACGCTCTTCCGTAGCACGCCTACAGCTACCCTTACCCCAAGACTTGGAGCGACAAGAAGAGCACGTCGTTCATAATGCGCAAACATCCCCAGCCTTCCTCGCGCTCCGTGGAAGCAGATCTGAGCATGGATGTCGACTCTTCCGATATCGAGTTCGTGTCAAGCGGCTTCGAGGAGCCCTGCAATCTCTTCAAAGCACGTACTGCCCGCAATGGTGCTCATGGATATCCGAGCATCCCAAATCGTCCTGAACCCGCAGACTCGGGGAACCCGGATGCCCGGCGCTCACGGCCATGGTGCAGAAAGCGGGCTCAAAGGCAGTTTAGTGTGCGCACTTATACATAGATGTGGATGCGGATATGCTCATATGTCTGATCCATAGATCGCCGCCGCGGAAGCATCCGGCCAGGAACGCGACAATCTTCGGGACCAGCATGTGAGCGATACCAGTGGCGGAGCTGCTTCAGGTCTCCTGCGCATCTCTTCCGCAGAACAGCCTTCAGCCACCTCCGCCGCCTCGGTATGCAACGACAATCTCAGGTCTCTTTTCGCGTCTGCGCCTCAGCCACACCCGTCTTCGCGCCAACCCGAGTCACCCGCATTGTCCGATTCGCCCTCCGACTCGCGCCCCCGCCCCACCGGCGCGCCCATCTCTCGCCCCGCCTCACTGGCGTCCACCGCGCCCATCCCGGCACCCCCGGAGTCTCAGCCCTCGCTCCGCGACATGCTCGCTGCGCAATCGCTCCCCTCCGCAGACGTGTCGCGCATCGCCGCGCTCTTCGCAGCGTTCGGCGCAGGCGAGGGCGCGTACCTGCGCGTGTTCGCGCGCATGGCGGCGCGCGACGCCTGGCTGCGCGAGCTCCGCGAGCGGGGCGAGCTGAGCGAGATGCAGTACTACGTCGTGCGCGCGGTGTTTGAGCGGATCGCGGGCCCGGGGAATGAGTAAGGCGGGTCCGGGGCGCTTGCGTCGGCGGTTGGGAGGGTGCGAGTTTCACATCTGGACATCGAAACATCCATGTAGGCGCAGGTGTTCGCTGGGCGTAAGCGAGGAATAAGATTAAATTCGATAGGAAGTGTGGAAGTGCTGTGGTAGTGATGCGAACGAAGCGTAGAAGCTGTGATGTATGTACTAGAAGCTAGTAGTGCGACTATTCGAGAATTAGTGAGGATGTGAAGAAACTAGTACTATGGGAAAATAAAGCTACAAATAAGTACGAGAATATTAGCGTAGGGATACATAGAGATGGGAGAAGTCCATGGACTGGTGAAGGGAGAAGAAGAGAGAATATAACTCAGTTCTTGAGCTTGAGCTCGATGATGCGCTCGCTCTTGACACGCGCGCCATCCTTGCCGAAGTACCGCCCGCTCTCGAAGCTCCAACACTCGTCTCCGCGAGGCCAGTTGACGAGGTGGTCGATGTAGGTCGCCACCGCCTCGTTGACCTCGTCGGAGCCGAAGGACATCGACGACGCCTGGGGCCAGAGGACGAAGAACTCGTCGACGCGCTTCGCGTGCTCAGCGGCGAGCCAGGCGACCGCGCCATCGAGGTCAAGGTGCTTTTCGTTCATCACGAGGGTGATGATGTTGTGCATGTCATCGCCGGCAGCGTACTCCTTGCGATACGACAGCAAGTCCTGTGAAGACCTCATTAGCACCCGCCACCATCCACGCCACCAGCGCAAAGACTCACGTTGTCGAAAATGAGCATGTCCGTAACGCACCCGCGAAGGTTGCGGAAGAGCGAGAGCTCCGACACCTCAAGTGGTAGATCCACCCGGAGCATCGCAAGCGCATAGCTCGGGTCCGCGCCGATGGTGTACCGCCGGAGCTCGAGGTACTCCTCGGTCGTGCGCAGGCGCCCCGCGTCACGGTCCGCGGCCTGCACTACGACCGAATCGACGTAGCGCGTCCACTCGTCCACGAAGCGCGCCCTGCCCGACGCAGTCGAGCCCTCGATGGCGTGCGCCCAGAATCTGTTAGCCCGGAATGGTTAGCGCGGGCGCCGCAGCCGAATGACAGTTGGGACTTACTGCCGGGTTATTTCTCCGACGATGGGCTCCCCGGATGGGCGCGGACGCTCGGGATGGCGCACGGCGTCGATGACGATATCCGCGAGTTCCCGGGTGCGGGCCTCGTCCGCCTCGTCCGTCTGCTCGTCAAAGACGAAGAACACGTTCATGAGGTCGCAGGCCGCTCGGAGGTGGTCTGAAAGCCAGTGTAATGTGAGCGAGCTAATCCCGACCGAGGCTGGGCCGCAACGTACCTTTGTCGACATCGGGGTAGGTCAACGAAGCCAACAGACCTGTCGTACATCGGGCGCTGTTAGACAAGTAACCAATGAGCGTTGTGCGCTACTCACCGAACTTGCACTTGTCGAAGGCGACCTGCTTCTCAGCAGAGAACGCGTGGAAGGACCTCAGCCATGCGGCTGACTCTGCGGACACTTCCTCGTAGGCGGGGTTGACGCGCCGGGGCCAGGGCCACCGGGAGAGCGTGTCGGGGAGGCGAAGAGTGCGAGACATGGATAGTGTGAATGAGCTGTGAAGTGAGTAGCTGTGGCGAGGAGTGTCTGGATCTGTGCTGCAAGAGCGACATTTTGCGCTCTATATACCCGGCCGTTCACCAGAACAACCCGCCCATAGCGTAGCTTGGCCTGCCAACCGATCTATCGGGGCGAAATGTAATCTTTCAGGGACTCCCCTTGCCTTGCATCACTTGAACAGCAAGGGGGCCAGGCAAACAGATCCGCCCCACCTCAAGCGTGTCCAATGGCCTCCCGACCACTCGGGCTCTTGTCAGGGAATGATGAGCAGGGGGATTGCGCTTCCGGAGTGGACACAAGAAAGAGTCACAGGGGGCGGTGATTATCCCAAACGTCCTACTGGGGTGGGTATCAGTTCCGACCAGGACCACACTTGAAAGATGACTGACTCGCGTGTGCAATAACACCATTAAAAGAGCGCCGTGTCGCATGCTAACTGCGCTCGGGCACCGGGGCCATACCAATGGTGTATCATGCCGCAGCAAAGTCCCCGAGGCGCTGCAGCGTTTGGGCTGTCGCGCCCGGTAGCGCTCCGGCTGCGAGGGCGGTAACGACCCACATATGCGCCCGATTGCGCTACGACGACTTGCTTGAGTTCGTACTCGAGCCGTTAGACCATTCCGGTAGGTATCCTCCATTACAGGGGCGCCGCCTCTGCCCCTGAGGCTAACCTTGTATACACTGTCGACTTCGCAATGTTGACATCCCGTGAACAACATTCGGCGTGCGTTATCGAGCGTGTGTAAGCGAGAGTTTGAAGCATCCGCGCTCGCGCTCTAGCACGATGATGAGAGAAGTGTTAGCCATCACGGCATGTTTGTGGCAGACGTCGTGCGCCTGTCCAGCCTACGCCGACATGCCGTCAGCTTATTGTTAGCAGTGAGTAGCGGCAAGAATCTACCTTGCCTTATCAGAGCGGCTGCAGCACAGTACCACACACCCTTATTGCTGTGCGCGTTAGGCCGGTCGCCGACCCTACGTGTGTGAATGTGGAGAAAAGAGCCGAAGGTGGTCGGCGCATCCACGTTGCGGCCGCAATGTCGTGCCTCAGATTGGCTTCCGCCACCAGCGTCCAGGACAGCTTCAGTGCCTCATGCCGATGTGGTCGCCTAGACATGTGGGCGCTGGCCGGACACTAACGCTCGCCCTGGTAAGTGCGCTTCCACAGCCCTCCCCGGATCTTAGAGGGCGCACTGGATGACCAAAAGTGGTAAGCCCTTCCCTCCGGCGAAAGCTGGGCGCGGGTGTCTCCATTATTGATCGACGCAGATACCGCAGAGACCGCCGGTCCGCATAGCCACCAGTGTGGCGTATGTATGGACATAATGACTTGCCGGACGGCCCGCCGGTTGAGGTATCGTCAACCAGTAAAGGACGAGAGCATCGGAGACCAAACGCACAGACTACCAGCCGTTGAGTAGGGGCACATGGTGCTCAGCAATGGCATAGCTGTTCCGCCGACGAGATTGTGCACCATCCGGGCAGAGTCATGACGCGTAGGGCGTACCGCTGACAATGCTGCGCGTGATGATGATAGCTTGCGCTAGGTGATGTCGTTGAACGCGACAGCTGGAGCGGGATACCGGGGAATGCACCGCAAACCAGTGCGCAAGAGCGCGGCCGCTAAGGCCGAAAAGAACTGAGGCACGAGCGGACATGACGTACCAGGAGCATGTGCTGTTGCAAATTGATTACGGAGGGATTGCACTTCTGGAGTGCTGATTCCCTAGTAACAGTGCGTAGATCGACTGTAAGGAAGGCCTGCCAGGTACAGACGTGCGATCGGAATGAGCAGCATAGAAGCTGTCGGTCAATACAAGGCAGGGGCCATATGTCCGGAGAGGAGAGCGAGTCGGAGGCGTTTGAGCTCGGAGAAATGGGACGAGGCGGAGTGCCACAAGTAAAAGCGGTTACCGACTCCTTGCGGTACCGGTGGTCCGACTCCCACGTGGAACGACGCACAGCCACCCGCGTCTGCCACGAGAGTCCGACGGGAGCGAACTTCCGGCTCTTGGCACCCTCGTCGCTGGCTCTTGAGGCCATACTTGTCCTCTCTTCTCACGAACCGTCGCAGTACGAGCCAAGAAGTCCCATAGGTAGTGGTCACGATCCCAATACGTGACGTCGAAAGGATCAACCCCCGGCGACAGGCTTTGTCAACGGCCGTCGACTCTGCGTCCATCTCCCAGCTGACGATGTCATGAATGCCGGGCGGGCTTCCTCTCACTATCATATCGAGACACGTAAATCGGTAAGATGCTAATCATCCACATTGCACTGTTTCGAGCCCCTGATCAGCCTAGGAAAACCATAAACCTCACATTCAGGCGGGCTGCGTGAAACTCATAGTAAACTGGGAACCGCCCCGCAAAGTCGCCCCTGGATCGTAATAGCGATCCTCCCGAGTCTCTTCGAGAAGTTCAGCCAGGGATGGAAGCCAGCAAAAGTGATCTGCAGGACCACCATTACATTGGCCACGATCGTCGGTGCCGGCGCCTACACTACAGTGCCTCCAGGGCCGTAAGGTCGGGCAGGGCCGAAGCCGTCTCCCCGAATCCCCTGAACTTCAGAAGATGATCATTCTCGCAAGTACAGCAATAGCGGTAGCGTCGGCTTGTGGTCCACGTCGACATTCTGAACCGAAAGTTGACGGAATGTATAGTACTTCTCTTAGAATCCTATCAATGGTGTAGTACTGTCAGCTTCTACGTTGTACCACGAGCTCTCCGACGCGTTCGGTATCTCCGGCCCAGTGTCCGAGATTGTCGTCATACACATCCCCGAGGCTGCTTAAGTTGTCCCTGACGAGTGTCGATCACCTACGGTCACGGCACTATGGAAAAGTCCATGCATTGCTGCGGCTATAGCTAGCTTGTATGCCGAGAATAAAACACAGCGCAGTTGGCTTCCCCGAGTAAGGCGGGTACTAGACCCAGGGGCCACGATGAGGCCTGCGCCATCCCCAGGAAATACTCCAGCCTCTGCCCGCTGGCAGGAAATACACAAAAATATGGAAACTCACCGTACGATATACCTGAGCCCCGCTCGTGAGTGCGCACCACATACTCGTGGCACAGTCGCACCAGCCGTGGGCATCCCAGCCCGTCGTGTGTCTTGAGGTTGTCTTGGATCCCGAGCACCACGTACCGCCGCGCCAACCACTCGGGCTCGGCGCGGCTACCTTGCATGGCGCTCGGGGTTTGGGGGAGGTGGCGGAGGCGGTACTGTGGCGATGGTGGTGGTGAGGAAACAAGAGTAGACGGGCGAGGGGGCGATTGGTATACGCCGGGAGGTTGGCGTGCCAGCCTCCGGCGCTTGATGAAGCGAATAGCTGGCGAGACACGGCCGGGCGGAGGCCCCCATCGGCGTATCCAGTGGGCCAGTTTCGAACAATCGGTCACCGGGAGTGCTTATTGCCACCATCGCAGGTTCCCTATACAGAACACGTTAGCTCCACACATGCAACACGTTGACGACGGAGACGTACCCTTCACTTAGAACGCCGACTCCACCAACCCAGCCGCAACCGCGACAACCGCCGGAAGGCGCTCGACGCACTGACACGGATTGAAACGATGCACGCAACGTCCGATCCCGGCCACAGAGCGACTGAAGCAAAGCGATGAATCGTCCAGAGCACGAGCTGTATGTACGTACACACCAAACCGGATTAATCTGCTCACGGTACACCGCGCCGCGTGGCCCCCCCCGTGCCATGCAAGTATCTCACCTCTATCTCCCACCCTCGCCCTCCCCTCCCTCTCTTCCCTCCCCTACGCTCCCCGCTCACGCCACACCGCAAGCACCCACGCCCGCTGCGGCCCACGCAGCCAGCCCCGCCCTGGTCCGCACTCGCAGCCGCCGGCGCCCGTCGGGGCGCCAGGACGGGCCGGGCAGGCAGACCACGGTCGGTCGCTAGCGGCTAACCCACGCAACGGGCCCCTCCCCTCCGCGACGGTCCGCACGGTCAGCTCTTCCGCTCACCGCCGCCGCCATTCACGCGCTCGCGGCGCGCGTGCTCGTCGACGCTCTCCCCGCTGTCGCTCGCGCCGTTGCCCTCGTCGCGCGGGCGTTTGCGGCCCATCCCGGGCGGCGAGCTGAGCCCGTACCGCGCGCTGTTCAGCGGCGGCACCGGCGGCGGGAGCGAGAGCCCTCCCGCGCCGCCGCCGCCGCCGCTGCCCCCTCCGTTGGCGTTCGTCGGCGTGGAGAGGAAGTCGAACCAGCTGCTGTCCGAGGGTGCGGAGCCTTGCGCAGCTGTGCATATGCGTGTGGGTGCATAGGCGGTGTGAGGTGGGACATGGGTGGGAGAAAGACGTCAGCGTCCGGTCGGAGGTCAGGGGTCGAGACCGGGAGAACGGGAGAAGGGCGAGGGAGGGGACGGGAGACACGCGTGGGAGCGGGGGGCGCCTTGCGCGGCGCAGCGGCACACCACGCGTTCGTAAGCCCCGCCGCGGCGTTCCGTACAGCTGCGTGAACGCGGCCACGGGTGAAGAGCGGCGAAGAGCAGCAGCGCGCAGGGCCCGACTGCACGACATCCACCGCCTCCACCGCACACGCACGCATGTACGTCTCTATACCGCACGCACATGCCCGCACACTGTCACGGGCGCCCACCCCACACGAAGCCGACCGCGACAGAGACAGAGACAGAAGACACGCACCGTTCTCATGCTGCCCCTGTCCCCCCTGCTGCGAGCCCTGCGACGCGGCGTGCACGGGCCAATCGAACGTCGGGAATTGCGCCGGCGCGCCGCCCCCGTGCCCCGCGCCGTTCCCATGCTCGCCCGGCGAGCCCAGGAGGTCCGCGAAGAGGCTGCTCGCGCTCGCGTGGGCGTGCGAGCCGCCGTGCGCCGGCGGGCCCTGCGGGCGCGCGAAGAGGCTGTTCGCCTGCTGCTGCTGCTGCTGTTGCGGCGAGTACGACGACGCCCCGGCCGGCGGGAAGGACACCGTGCGCAGCGCGCCCGCGTTGTGCCCGCGCGGGAGGTCGTACGGTGATTGTGGCAAGAAGGACGCGGAGGGCCCGCTCATGAGGTTTGACATTGATGACGAGCCGCTCGCGTAGAGCGCTGTTAGGCTCGGGTGTTGGGAGTGCAGCTGGGAGAGCGACGGGATCATCGACGCCCCGCCTGGTGACGAGTACGACGACGGGAGGTCGATGTCTATCCGGTACGGGAATGTTGGGCTGCCGATATGGTTAGAGTTCGCGCCGAGGGACCCGGGCGCGGATTGCAACGAGTTGGATGAATCGTCCAGCCGTTGCCGCTTGGCGGTACTGCTGATAGGGATACTACGAGCGGCGGAAGTAATGACGGATGTGTGCCTCTCGCCGGAGATAGGGAGGGACGATGAGGATGTGCTCGCGGTAGGCGACACGCGCAGATTCGACCGATAGTCCAGCTGGAATGCGTTAGCATGCTTCACCGTAGGCGAGGGGGTAGCGAGGATGTAAGCTGCTCACGTCTGGACTGGCCGAGATGTCGTGCGAGGGCGGACCTGGTCGTATTGGGATGATGCCGGGAGTGGAACCTTCCACTTTCACCTTTGTCGACTTGCTGTCCCGCCGCTTCTGCGAGCCGTCGTCATCGTCGCCCTCGTCGTCATCGTCCGCGGCGTCGTCGACTTTGTTGTTGCTGTTATTCGAGAAATCCGGGGGGCCCTTTGTGTCCCTCTCCCCGTCAAACTAGGGTCAAGGGTGAGATGACGAGAGCCTGACAGGGTCGGGGGACGCACGCGTAAATGACGTTGTACCATGCCGTTGACGTCAGTTGAGCAATACTGATAGAGTTTGGCATGGTGGCCAGGTCGTTCCTCTGGCAAATGTCGGCGTTGTTAGTAGTCGGTACACCAAGATGATCACAAGGAAGGGCGGAAGATATGCCATGTTTCGGAGAATGTGGGAACAAGGCGGCATGATGAAATTCGCGCTGCCCGACGTCGCCGGCGCAGCGACTAGGAGTTAGGGAGCTCAGATCGCAGAACGGCCCGCTGACGGAGAAGTTGGAGGGAGATGGACGAAGCTCCGATCGCATGTTGAACAATGGCGACGCCGGGGAGATGCAGCGAATGCGAGCGCTCGCCACGACTTGACGGGGGACTGTGACAGCGCGACACCCCAAGTATCCCAGCAGTGGTACGGCCCTCCCCCCTCCGTGTGCCTTACGGCCCCGTGCACGACTGTGTGTAGAACCGACCTGTGGGCCCCACACAGGGAAGCGCAGGGGCCAGCCGCGGGGGAAAGGGGGAGATGCGCGCCAAGAAAACGCGCACGGTGGTTGTTGAGTGAGAAGGTTGGGCGAAAAGACTCACCAAAGATGATGACTGCGACGTCTACGGAGCAGAGGACGCCGAGCTCGTACGCCTTCTTGAAGAGGCCGTTCTTGCGCTGGAGTTGTGTACGACGATGGGCGCAGAGCGTGATCGAGCGCGTGTTAATGGATGCCAAGAGAATTGACATATTTATAGCGACAGACCTTTAAAAAGGTGACAGAACGATTCCGCTCGTGCTATAGATGGGCGAGGCGCAAAATAAGCAGCGGTTGGCGAGAAGGCGGGATGCGGGGCGCGTCTGGGGCGGTCGTATACTTGGACGCGGGCGGGGCGGGGCTATTTCGAGGGAGGAGGGGTGCGTACCGTGATGGGCTGAATCTCGATCTTTCGTCTCCCCATTCGTGCAGAGTATGCGTGCGGCGGTGTGTGCGGACGGGTGCGTACGAGTGTGGCGGCGGGGGGTGCGGGCGGAGGAGGTGGTGGGCAGAGACAAGAAGAAGATGAGGGCGGCTGAGAGGACTGGAGAGGGAGGACATATGGATTGGGCAAGCGCAAGCAACCGCAAACGCCGTGCTCGGAGCTCCTTCGATGCGCCTGCCAATCACACAACTGCAACCGCAAGCATGCCGTCAATCCGCAGCAGCCGTCCCCGCGCGCTCGTCCCCGCTCTCACCTCCTCCGCCGCCCCGACCCCGTCCAACGCTCGAGCCCGCCCCGCGACGCCCATCGGCCCTGCGACGCTGGCCTGCCCACATTCCCCCGTTCTGACGCGAAAGGCCCAGCCGCCCCCCCGCGGGCGTTCGCCTATCGCCTATCAAATCTTCTCCCCCTCCGCTGCCCCCACGCGTGCGCGAGGTCCCACAAGCTCTGCCGTTCTCACCGCCGTCCGGCGTGCCTGCCCACCTCTTGTTCTTCCGTCCGATCTCGTCTGCTGACCGCCGCGCTCCCAGCCACCTCCCTCTGCGTCCTCGACCGTGGCACAACTCGCCCATTCCCGGTGCGCCAGATCACCGCGCACCCGCTCAGATCCCGATGACGCTCCTTCTCCCTATCGCCGGGCGCACCCTGCTCTCTCCGTCCACGAGCGTGGGACGCCTGCGGCACGCCGTCTCTTTGTCAACGCACGTCTCCTGACTCCCCCACCGCGGTGTCGACGCGGCACGCGTTGCATCTCATGCACTCATGGCCGCCGCCGTCTGCCCGCGCCCGCGCCCGTCGACGTCGACTCGGTCGAGTCCAGCCCGGGACGCCCGCCCGGGCCTCTGCCGAGAAACTTAATTGTCGGCACGGCGCGCGCCGCGGCATCTCTGATCCCATGCCGCCGATGGCGATCTGGCGCGCCCGCAGCGGCGGCGCAGCTTCAATTGAATCCCGGCCTGGGCCGCCCACCGACCACCGTCCCGCAGCGCCCTCTCCCCCGCACAGCGCACTCCTCTCTGCGGCCTCCAACGCCGCTGAGTCCTGAGTCTGTTATAGCAGGCGTTCTGTTCTTGTCGTCCAATCACCACCCGCATATATCGGTCGGTGCGCTATTTTTCGACCAGAGCTATTTTTGATGCGCTATTTTTGTCGCAGCACTCTGGATTTTAGCGTGCTTTCTGCGCAGGCAACCACCACCGGGCTGGAATCCCCTCTGCCGACGATCATGCGCTAGAAGGACGCGAACGGAACCGACAATGTTCAGAGGGCGCATCTCTCGGACGTACTCGGTCGTTCAGACCACACGGGCGCGCTCAGACATCCAATTGCTGAGGAGCGCACGGCGTTGATCCGGCGACGACGACAAATCATACCTTGACCAGGCATCGTAAATGACAATGCGTCTTATGCGCAAGGATTTGTCAAGTCGTCGGCGGCGGAAGAGGTCGGACACTTGTAGGTTCCAACCTCCGGCGTCAGCCTATCCTATAGGCTCACGCTTCAACGAACTGCGAGCGACCCGCCCACAGGCGAGTTGGCTGAATGTCTGTCCAGCGTACGTTGCCTCACACGATCACCGACCTCCTGCCTCGAATTGACGTCTTCAGGCTGCATCCAGAGATCGGAGGCGTTTTGCAAGGAGTATTGCGGCACCTACTGCCTACGGCATGCGCCTTACACGGAATCTTCTTCTGCTACGCGCATGCTCTCACCGTACGCTGCGCCTGAGAAAGCTAAGATTACGGGCGCTGAGCGAAACCTTCCTCCCCCAGATGGGTCCACGCCGTGCCCTACTATTCTCGTACTCACTGCTCGCGCTGCGCTTCTTGTCTGGCCGTGGCTGTGGTGGCGCCCACACTTCACCGTGGCGCAGTTCCTCTGAGTGAGCGTTCACCCGTTCATCGGCACTCTTCGCATGTTCGGTTCACGCCTGGTGCGCAGCGGCCGCTGCGGCCCTCTCTGGACCCTGTCGGTTCGACGTCGAAGATACCGACATGCGTACGGCGTTGTGCTCTCCGGATGTCTTATCGGCCGACGGCTACGTGCTGTATAGCGGAAAGGCGACTGTCACTAGCCGCTCTATGGCCGGAATCGCAGCTGTGGGCTCGTCGACGGCTTTTGGCGGGCGTTCCGGTGGGGGCAGCCCCGGCAACCATTCATTCGTATGTGATTTTGTTCTGCATCGCTTCGAGATATGATAACTGATTTTCCAACCGCTAGGCAACGAACCTTCCACACACACACGAGCCTCCACCCTCGCAAAGCGTGCTCGTACGTATGTCAAGCACAATGTCTCCTCCTGCCTGGTCCTCCGCCGGCCACCTACCCGAGGCGCCCATCTTCCCCTCCCGCCGGCCACCTGCCCGTTCAATACACAATATACAGCCCATCTCCGTCCACTCTTCCTGAGCAGCGACACAGGGGTGCGGGGCGGGCGCATATGACGTCCGCCGCTGCACGCGGAGGCCGAGACGCAGCGCGTTCTCACCGTGCGCCCGCGCGAAGACGTCATACCCCCCGTCAAGCTTCCGCCGCATCTCTTCGTGACAGACAACCAATCCACAACCTCCCAGCTGCAAGTTCGCGCTTGCTGCCCCTGGCGCGCGGGCGGGTGGATGGGCGCGGGGCGTCATGCTGCCACTGCAGTATGCCAGGGCCCCGAGCTTGAGCTTGAGCTTAACGCTCGTTTCGCCAGTGCGCATCGCTCCCACCGCGTCTTATCGCTTCTTCCGCGTCCGCCCGCCCGTTCCTCGTCTCATATCCTCCGTCCCATGAACAGGACGTAGGATCGTTGGCCTCTCCGAGGCGTCCGCCCTATCGCACCTATGAGCCGCTCTTCCCTGCAGGCAGTCTTCTGCTGCCCCCTTCGCTGTCTCCCCTGCTGCACTTCGCGCCTTCGTGACTTCTGCGCACACTATGGCGGCGCCCGTGGGCGGTGGGAGCCAATATGCCCTTGTCCGTCCGCTACGAGGCCCGCCGCGCGGACGACTCCACCGTCGGCCTTCATGGCACACGGTAATGCGACCGCGACCGCGCCGCCCTACGGTGTGTATGTGCGCCCACGGCTGGCGACATCGCGACCGGACGTTTTGCGCCTCCATCAGGAAAAACCTCCCCTGGAAATTCCTATCAATGTCATGGGATTCCGGTGCATTACCCTGTAAAACGCCGAAAAGTGTTAAAATGCATGGAAATACGATAGAGGCTTGTGTAAGAACACGTATATCAGTGCTTTGCATTACAATCCATGCAAATCCGAGCCCGCAGGCGGACACCAACTTGAACTTCTGAGTCTGGTATTCAGATTGCAGGGTGGAAGCGAATCAGACGTACCGTACTTGATTTGTATACCGCCCCACAGCATACATCTCGCTATTCGGAATATTCTCTCGCTCTCGTAACTCCTGATGAGCGGTGCGGATGGCTCAATGCGCCGCGGCTCGCCGGCCAGTTTGAACAGTAGTTCGAACGGCAAGAGAGCCCGGGCCTAACTCGCTCTGAGAGCGTCCGTTTACAGCAGCGAGGCGGCACACTGTGAGTGCCCCGAGACCGCCGGTGCCAGCCTGCTAGGGAGGGTCGCTGTGGGCGACTTTCGTGCAGCGGTCTGTACGGGAGGCCTTAGGCCTGAGGGCTAGGCGAGTGCGGAGGTTCGCGCGCAGGGCACTTGCGGCTAATGCCACAGATGTCTTGCGTGCGCGGATCGTGGTCGGTTTTCTCTCGGGAGAGCCGGAGATCGCATGAAGAAAGGGAGTAGGGCGGGCTAACTATGCGATACTGCTGGAAAGCACCAGAGTAAGTATATCCTAAGTACCGGCGGTCCCGGAGGAAGAAGAGTCGCAGCTACGTATGCGCGCGGATACAGAGGCGTCAGTGCGCGCCAGGTGCTGCGAAGTCCTCTACAGCTTGCCCTAAACTATTAGACGCCCCCGGCCATTGCCGGTATGTACCGTGCGGCGCTTGGCGCGGCGTCATTTGTGCCAGCACATCACCTCTTGCCCTCCCACTTCCGTCTGCTGCTGGTTGGATTCCTGCCGCAAACACCTTGAGTCTGAGCCAGCGGGTCCTGGTACGGCTTTCTAGTCGCTCTTTAACTTCTCATTCCCGGTATCTAGACTCCTGCGGCGCGCCCAACGTCACTACGCCGCGCTGTTGCAACTGGAAGGCTCGCTTGACACCTGTTCTCGACGTTCAGCCCCCCGGTATGTCTCTTTTTCTTCGTCGCTGCCTCCCGGGTTACTTACTATCGCAGAGATCTAGTCCACTTCCCCCCGGTACTCTCGAGGGTTGCCGTGTACAGACCGCCCGACTGGGCCACATGCAAACCGATATTGCTGTTCACGGTAAGTGCCTATCCACCAACTTTCCCGTTCCCTGACGCGCGGTCAATACCCAGCGATCAACATGGCGCCTCGTCGCTCTGCGCGGCCGCCACTTCGTTCCTCGGCGCCTACCTATGTTTATCAGATGCCTTTACCGCGTACCCCCGCGTTGTGTTCCCGTCGCACGCGTCAGTTGCCCCCTCAAGCTTGTGTCCAATGGTGTGTGCTCTTTCCCCGCATTCCACATCGTGTATGCATTCAGCTCACGCTTTACCCGTGTCTAGAGGGTGACCGCATGCAATGACCGCTCACATCATTCAACAGGTGTACCGTCACCCGCGCGCGGTCGTGTGCCGGCGACCGGCGACTCTGACTTCTCGTTCCCGCTCTTCTCAGCACAGCGTTCACTAGTAACCAACGCCCTGTTCTTGGCAGGTTACCGACATCGTCAGGTATGTTTGTTGAATGCATACAGATTCGTCTTGTACTAACTGCATTCGCTACAGGTTAGACACTTACGCTTTTCAGTCAGGGCCATGTGCGGAGGCACATCGATGAGAAGCAGGTAGGGTGTTTGTGGGAATTGGTGCCGAGGTGTAGGTAGCTAGGCCCCAGGGGTCAGTTATAGTAGCTTCTTGTACACGTACGGTCTAGTTTTAATACATATATGTGATCTTCAACGTCCAGTCTGCGTGTATCTGAGAACATCGTAAAACGCCAACAGCCCAGAAGTAAAGCCAGGCGTCCGTTGTAAACCGCCGTAAATCGATGGAATTCCTCAAATTACAAGGGGGGGACTTTACTTTACTGGTGAATCTGTCGTAATCAGTATTTTGTTGGAAATACGCAGAAATCTGGGATTTTCGGTGGAATCCACGGGGGAGGTTTTCCCTGATGTCTCAGCCAGTGTGGGGCGGCGTGTGCGGCAGGTCGCCATGTCGCCGCGCACCTCGCCCCTCGACGTGCGATCGGTCCCACCGTACCCTCATGCTCGACTCGATTTTCTCTGTCTTGCTCGGGTCGTCTCTGGGCTGTTAACGCGGGCACGCCGTCTTTCGAGCCATGACCCGGCCGACTGCTATCCGAAGCGCCCTCCATTCAAACATACGCAAACGCGTGGCGGGCTCGACCGCGCGGGATAGGCTGTACCCCCTGCACGAGGTCCACTTGACAGACCGATCGCAACAGCGAACCCCAGCCATCTCCGCCCTCTCAGCGCCTTACCGCCCCCTCCTCACCTACGATCCCGCGTAGCCACCTCGCCACGGACTCCCACTCCACAGATGCCCGCCGGTACTACACGCCTCGCCCAGCCCTTCTCGCCTCGCCCGACTCTTCTCCCCTGCACTCGCAGCGGCCTGATTCGTACACGCTGTCACTCGCGGCGAGCGAGGACCAGGGGCACGGAGACTCCGTAGCGGGAGGGCAGATCGTCCGCTTCGGGTGGGAGAGAAGGCGCCTCGGGCCTCGCGCTGCCCAGCGGCGCGGGCGGACCCGTCGGCATGGCCCTCGTCGCACGCGCGGGCCTTCGCGGAGGGCACGCTGCTGCACCATTCGGCGCCCGTCGGAGGGCGTGGGGACGGTAGCATGCCGCTACCACCTGTGACGGCCCACCAACTCCTAGGCTCCGCCGACGGGGTCTAGGCGTGGGTGTGTGTCCGCGGGCGGAGAAGGCGTCCCAGGGAAAGCGCGTGGTGTGCTTCCCTGCGATGGCACCGAGAAGCGTCGCGGGAGCGCAAAGGGCGGACAACCAGGGGGACGCGAGCTGGAACGACGGCAATGCGGTCTTGGGCGCAGAGTTTCGCCGTCGTATGACGGGCGTCGAAAACAAGTACCATGTACCGCGTGCATTCGCTTGCAAAATACGAGATGACGACCCCGAACGACCACAAGCTGGCGCGAGGGGGCATCGACCGCACTCGATGGCGCATTTGTTGGTAGTGTTCGTTCCGTGTTATCGGGACTACCAGCCGTACCGGAGTGCATTATGTCCAACGGCGCAGCGAGGAAGGCAGGCGGATACAGTTACAGGCCGACAAAACTACACATGTCTACATTACAACGCGCCAGATCTGTCCATCCAATGTCAGAGGTCCGAGCCTCCCCGGGCTTCTCTTACATCTCCTCGGCTTGTTGAGCGCCCGCGACCGCAAGATTCAGATGCGAGCTTGCTACCACCGACCGCCGCGCTCGCCACCGCCTGGGACCTTACCCCATCGCTCAGAACCCTACTCCGTCACCGCTTGGCCCGCTAGAACACGGTGCCTGCTACCTGCGAGCTTGTGCCCGGCGCGAACGCGACCTGCTGAGACGCAGCCGCCCTCAACCGCTCGACACCAATCGCCCCCCTCGCGAACGCACTGCACAACGACGTTGAATCAGCTAACGATGCCGCTACCGCGTGCCCTAGGTAAGCAAACCCACACACCTCATCTGCCACCGCCCGCTCCCAGGTGCAGAACCGCCGCCGACAGCGGTAGAGGCTCCGCTGAACGTCGCATGACGCTTGCGCTCTCCCCCGATGGTCCCCACCGCCGGGGTGACCGTCGCCTTGGGGGCCACGGCAAACACGTTGGACTGGTAAATCATCATAGGCGCGATGGCCGCGTTACTCGTGGTCGAATGGGATGCCGCTGTGGAGGCAGGGGGCGCCGTGGCCTGGCGGGCGCGCGGCATGCGAGACGTCGGGTACAGCGTCGAAGCGGTACTGGCAGTGGGAGCAGCGTCGGAGTCGATTCTGCCGCGACCGCGCCAGGTGTGCTCGCTCGTCTTAGAAGCCGCCTTGTCAAGCAGAGAAGCGAGGGGGGACGGAGGCGGACCGCGGGGCTGCCTCAGCACCTGGATCGGCACGGCCAGCGTGTCCGTAGACGACCTCCGCCTGGCCTGCTTGCTTCCATCGAAAGACTGGCGTTTCACCTGGACCGACGCACGCTGTTGGTCGTCAGTGTGCTCCTGTCCAAGCACCGGGCTCGTGCGCCCCCGGCTCATCTGCAGGTCCTCGATGATCCGCTCCGCCTCCTTCTGCTCCTTGGTGAGTGGGACCTCCACATCCTTCTCCTTCTCCTCCTTCGCCCCCGCTCGCTCGTTCTTGTTCTCGTCTTGCACGTGGACGACCGAGATGACCGGACGGACAGGGGTCTCGCACGCCGCGCCCGCACCCTTCTGCTGCACCTGCGCGACGGCCTCCGCGCGCCGGCGGGTGCTCAGCACGATCTCGTGCAGGCGCGACTGCGAGCGTATGCCGGACGTCCAGGTAGAGAGGCGCGAGCGCGTCGGCGTGTCCTCCGTCGTCTCGGCGGTCGGGGGGAGGAGCAGCGGCCGCTCGTCCGCGCAGGCGCGTTTGATCGGCGTGTGGGGGTAGAGCACGATGTCTTCCGAAGCGTTCGACGCGTCCCTTTCGTGCGTGACCGCGGGCCCTGCCAGCTCGCTGCTCTGCAGTTGGGGCGCGGTCGCTTCCATTTCCGCGCGCGCAGCCGCCATAGCCACGGAGAGGTCGCGCCGTTCCGCCTCCAGTACGTGCAGAGCGCGCTGCGCCTCGGCGGCCGCGTCCTGCGCGTGCTTGAGAGCGCATTCGGTGTGCGCGTGTGCGGTGTAGGAGTCGTCCAGGCGCGCGGCGAGCTGATACGCGCGGGAGCGGTACATGTCGCGCTCCTTCGTTAGGATGTGAATTGTGTGGTGTAGTTGTGCGTCCTCCTTGACCTCTCCACTGGGGAAGGCGGGGAGGGTGTGAGGTAGGGTGGACGTCGAGGACTGTTGGAAAGTGGAAAGATGGTCTGTAGATGGATTGCTCGAAGCCGGCGGAGTGGTGCCGCTACGGCTCCTAGTCTGGTGCATCGGCGTAGTGGGCAGTGTAGAGGTCCAGCCTCCGATGTTCTCCTCTCCAGAACAGGACATAGACATCTTCAATGCGTCATCGGAACTCGTAGCAGCTTCTAGTGGTTTGTCCGTAACGCGGGCATCCGACTATCATGAGAAGCACATAACACCAAGGAAAACAAAACCTCGCAATTAGTGTGTGCGCATCTCTTGAGGTTGTTAAAAACGCACCCAGAACCACCATGCGCTCGCCGTCCCATTCACGAGTAAGACGACGTGCAGCAAGTTCGTAGGGTCTTCAAAGGAGTCGATGATGGGTATCCAGACCAAGGCAAGCGCGAGGTTGAGCGCAATGAGGACGCCAGGGAGCGAGGGCGCGATGGGGCCTGAGGACATAGCGTCCGGCAGTTCGTTGAGAGAAAACGAGAGAGTGGGCGGGGTAGTACTGCGGTAGATGGGTGTTAGCGGAAGAGGAGATCACGAACTCCAACTCAGCGACGCCCCGCGATATCGAGCGTGCTCGGGTCCCTTGCTCGGGTCCGAGTCCTTGCAATCGCTCTCTTCACGTGAAGACACTCGCGCAAGTGCCCGGATTCAGTCCAAAAAGCAGGCATAGAAAGGCAGTCCGTCATTTAAGTCGTTATATCGTACTATTATACACGTCCACAGCAAGAATAGGTCGCACGTACGATACAGAATCCGGGATATATGCTACACGAAGAGGCAACGGAGGGCGGTCTACGAGCTTCTGAACCATGGAGAGTGGGGCTGGGCACAAATTGCGCGTGAGGATTGTGCACACAACTTCTAAACAAGATGAAACTCACGTTGCTGTTCACATGCGCAGCGGGTGGGCTGTGGGGTGCGTTCTGCGGCGCGACAAACCCTCCAGGCTGGGGCGCCTCTTGGGCTTGCGGGGTCTGAGACGGCGCATAACCGTAACCGCTGTTCTCCTCCCCGTCATACGCAGGCGGCTTCCCGGGATAGGGCGGAGGCGGCATGGGGTCGGATGACGGCGGAGGGCCGGGAGGCGGCTGGTAGGCCCCCGCGCCGGGTCCCCAGGAAGACTGCTGGTGGCCCATGCCGGGATGGGGCGCATACGAGGTTTGGTTCTGGTTATGCATGCCAAGGGGTACGGCGCTGCCTTGCCACGGCAGGATAGGTACTCCGCGTCGGCGGCGGCGCAGGAAGAGGCTGGTAATTATGAGGAACAGGATCGCGATGCAGATCGCTGGGCTCATTGTCAGTGATACGACTTCACTGGTGCTGGGTAGCACGGATACTCACCGACTACTATTCCCGCTACTACTCGACCCGGTGTTCCTCCTCCGTCGTAGTATCCTCCGCCATACTGCGCTGCAGCGTATGCAGGCAGCGATAGCAGCATGCACATCCGGAGGGGCATCGTTATCGGTCTCGCTGTCGTTGGTGGAGACATGGGCGATTAGGGTGGTGGTGGTATGAGGGCAAGGAGAGTCTACTCCAGGCTGGGCGGCACGACGCTGGACATTGTAGCGGATGACGAAGAGCCGAGCCGAGAGCGGGTTTGGAGCGGGTGTCAGGCGAGTGCGGCTCGGCCGGCCGCCGCCGTGCCATGCCCCCACAGCATGATGTCATCGCGTGCTCTCCTACACCGGGCGCTTGTTCTGCACTTAGCCTTTCCTCCGCCATGTGAGCCGCACAGCAGCCGCACTCCACTCGATGACCCCTGCGATGGCCAAGGCACACAGAGAAAGCGTCATGGCTATCAAGCGGCTTGGCGTGTACTCCAAATTGTAGCTCCCCAGCTATAAAATCGCGGGTTCCTGGGAGCAGCGCAGTCCGCGACTTCGATCCCTCTGCACTCCCCGATCCTTGCATCACCATGTCTGTCCTCCCAACCGCGCTCGTAGCCCTCTCTTTCGCTCTATCGGCGTCTGCGCAAAGATCTACCAGGAGTCGCGGTGCGAGGATAGCTAGGGGCGCAATCGCCGGAATCGTCATTGGTACGCTGTCTCTCAAGTTTCTCTAGAAATTAGCTCATAACAATACCGCAGGATGCGTCGTATTCGTCCTCCTTGTATGCGTCTGCTGCGCTCTCTGTCTCCGCCGCCGCCGTGCCAGGAACTTGTCGGGCGGTCCAGCAATTGGCGGAGGCGGTAGATTCGGCGGAGCGGGCCCGGGCGTACAAGAGGCTGGCTTAGCGTCTGGCCCACACCCCAACGCCGGATGGAACGCGGACGCACACCCGATTATGGGCGGCGGTCAACAGTATCAGCCTCCGCAGGGCCCGCCTCCTGGTGCGCCTCAGCCTGGTGGCTTTGCACCGGTAAGCAGTCAGCTGCTCGTGTCCCTGTCAGCAATAGCTCACATTTCTCCTCAGCCTATGGGAGCCCCTCCGCCCGCACACACTCGCCCGTACTAAGCCAGCAAACGGCAACGGTGCATACCCCCTAACGCCACTGCGGATACCCTCGAAAATACGCCTCCTCCTTCTTACGACGAGCGACGTTGCAACGGACTCTGTCTACAGTATAACGTCTCGAGTATAATGTTGGACTTCGGTAAACACGATGCTTTTCGGACCACGATGATGTATTAGTAGTCCCCAACCGTGTATCTTCCACTGTAATAACACTTTTGCCCCTTCTGTTCGCACCGACAAGCGGCTGTATCTCGAAGCGACTGCACATTCAATCCCTATAAATTCCTAACGTTGCGATGCTTCAGGATTGAGCTACTCGCTGGTAGAATATGGTCAGGACGATAAGTACCCCGACGCCACAAAGCTGCCGGCACCGGCATAAGGCCGGCCCGTATTGTGCCCAGCGAAAGTGCCAAGGTAAGGCAGCATAGGTTAGGGTTCGCGAGGATCATCGTCCGCCGCCGGTCTCCGTTCCGACTCCCGACTCCCCGACCCCCGCACGAAACCGACCTGCCAGACCTCCTCGTTCATACGCGCGCGAAGCGCGAACTTTCTGACGACCTAACTGTGACGCACAACGCACGGACAAGTCTGCGACGCCGCTAACAGTCCTGTCTCCGGCGGAGTCGCCCGTGAAGCGAACATACAAGTCCGCGGGCCCACGGAGGTGTGTTCCTTGTCACTGGCGGCGTCCTAGCGTAGTCTGTGCACGGTACCGTTGCAACGCACCGTCATCTCGAGAGCTCATCATCAGCCGCTGCGGAACCCATGCAGCGCGTATCTCGGGTGAGTGCGCCGTTTCGTACTGGGGCGGAGCATGCCTCGACCAGCGTAGACGCCATCTTGGTCCAATGCCGTCTGTAAGCACCCCCTGTGCGCCTCAATAACGCAGGGCGGCAGACGTACGACTCGGAGTCACAAAGCCACCCGTGAGTGGTTCGATGTGGCTGGCGGCGGGAGAGGCGGGTATGCAGCGGCGAGCACATTCCCGCAAGAAACTGCACACCCCGGTGCGGTTTCTTGCGCAGAATATGTTCGTGGCCGCGCGCCTCGTCCTGCCGGGTTCTTGGACCCACATTCACGGGCGAGAACCCGCTGATGTGCTTGAATAGACGGCATCAATGACACAGCAACACCAGAGGGTAGAGGTGGCAAGCTCACCAAGGTAAGGATCTTTCAGAGCGGCATTCAACGCAACGTGCTGAGATTGGTGACAGACGTCGTATACGGAGGGGAACTGAGGGCTGGCCAGTCCCGCAAGCGGAAGACGTAGAGTTGGGGTAGTGGCGTCGAGAGCTGCTGCGCAGGGGTTGCGGTTGTGAGGATGGGGCGGGTAGGTGATATCGATGGCCCTCACCTCCTTCCCTGCCCTTATATCCCCCTCAGAACTCGGTGAGTCATCCTTCCACCGTCAGCCGCTCACAAAGAAAAACGTCCATGAGGCCACGCCCCCGGCGCGTCGAAGATGGGGCGTTCTCTGGGAACGATGCGAGCGTCGCCGGCCATGCGGTCGCGTCTTCCCTCGGCGTCCTGCACTTTTCCGAGAAGGACAAATGGAGGATGACCCTCGAGTCCGCCGGCGCGGTGACGTTGACGGCGTTGGCGAAAGCGTCCGTGTCCTGGGCCCAGACGCGCCTTCGTTGCGGTCATCCGCCGCAATACAGAGCGGCTCGTATGGTGACAAGGTCCGAGGCAGCCCAGTGCGCAGAAGAGCCCCGGAAGTCAAGCTCAAAGAACTAAAAAAGGAGGCCCACTGGACGGGGGCCGCATCCCTGAGGTGGGATACGCCCGACCGCGAGCAGGGCATCGATAGCATGGTCGTGGCAAGAGAGAAAGGCGCACCGGGGCCCCCGCAACACGCTAGCAGCGCGCCAGCTGACTTCGAATTCGAGAAAGGCACGGCGCATGCCCCGGCGGCTCCACCGCGATTTCTACGGAGGCACCCATCACGTCCATCTCCAGCCAACTACCGCTCGAATCGACCTGCAAACCCTTCCCGGGCGTGGGCCGCGACCCACGATGCACGGGCTCTTGACGTCTTCCTCGCGTTGTGCGGGGCGTCCGACATGGTTCTGTACTTCGACGCCTAGGTGGGGGTCTCCTGGAAGACGTGGACGACATCTGCACGCGGAGAGAAGGCGCCAGAGGAGCACGCGGGACGGCTGCAGGGGCAACCTTACGTCCTGGTTGCGACCACCCATGGGCTCTTCCAGGCGTACGCGCACCCTAATGTCCTTTTTGAAAGCTACCGGGCGCGCTCCGCACGTTAACGGACGGACACCCTCGATTCTGCCGCCCGGAGCTCGAGTCTTGCCTTCCACTTGCCCTCCTCCCAGTCCCTGCGCTCTCACCGCCCGCCTGACTTTACGCGACCTGCCCCCCTACCCCTTCCGCTTCTGGGACCCCCCGCTCTGGGCACCCACCTCGAGGCCTGTGGGTACGACCCCTCTGCTGCCGTTTAATACCCCTGCGCGTCGGCACCCCGCCCGCTCCGCCGCCCGGCAGGCGACCGATTTCAGCGGATCGATGGGGGCACGTATGCGCTTCCGGCGGAGGCATTAGATCCCGCGAGCGTGCGGCAGCGGGCGCGGGCGCGCCCGGGTCCTGGGCGACGCTCTCGGAGCGTGCACAGATCTGTTGGTGCGATGCGCCTCGGTGGATGAGCCTAACCAGCACGAGGTGCGGTGCGCTCCGAGCCCGCCAACGCCTGAAGCCTGCGATTTTTCCGGGAAGAGCGCACAAATGCGGTATATTTGTATTTTCTCTATACGAACACGCCGACCAAAACGCGTACCTAATAGTCAAACGTACGCCCGCTCCGTCGCGCCATTCAAGCATACTGTACGGCGGGCCCGCCGACGGCACCCTCTTTCTCCGCTTCCTTCGCCCCACACACAGCACGACACATCGTCCGCCGTCGTGGGGCCCGTGCCGGTGCCCTCGCTCGCGGCCCCGCGCGCTTCGCCACGGCCGTGCCCGCAAGCCATGTGCGACGCCGATTTTCACGGACGGCCTCGCTTCGCGGACGCAGCAGCTGCGGCTTCCCGGGCTTCTCGCAGCACGCGCCAGGGGCGTGCCGCCGGCGATCTGGCGTTCGGGCGGGCGCTAGGAGGGCGTGCGGGCTTTCCGAAGCTGCTGTGACCAACGTTGACGTCTCAATCCGGGCGCGGGGAGTCGTATGGAGGTGCACGAGGCTGGAGCGAGAATGTGGACGGGCGGGCGTGGCTCTCGGCTAACGGTGAGTTGGCTGATAAGACACGGCAGAGAGCGAGGCGCAGCGCAAGATGCCGTGCACGTACGAGAGAGACGGCGACAAAGGTAGCACCTGAGCGCCATGTTCAAACGTTGGTGAGGGATGACGGAGGTCAACGGCATGCTGTCAGTCGCTCGGACCTGCGGACCATTGACGGTCAAAACACGATTGGCTAACTCTACTAGCTGGCGGACCGACGCCGTCGTTACGACGCGGCCAAGTTGGCGAGAGTGAACTGGACTATGTAGTTGACTTGGCACCGACGGGCGGGTGGTGGCTCGGTTTCACCGCAGCGGGTTTCCGAGATGATCGTCGCCGCCTGCGTCGGTTGCGCATCTCTCGCGGACAAGCGCCCTCGAAGGGGACGGAGGCCTTCTTCCGCCGTTCCGTGCAACTCGGTTGCGCAGCGGGCTGCCAAGCGCGGGCGCGCCAGAGACACGACAGGTCTCCTGAGCGGACAGTCACACTGGACAGATTCCACAGAGCCGTGGGGTCGGCGCGCCACTCTGGCAGACACACGCACCGGCGCTGCAATTGAGATAGCGGTGGATATAAACCTACGCCCGCCGGGGCGCCATACAAGGCAGTCGTTGTGAACGCATTATGAATTCTGACAGCGACATGAGGCTCGGATTTACTCTTGTTCTCAGGCTCGCGCGGCGGGGAGGGAAGCTTCGAGCGGCGGGGTGTGGATTGTGCCCGCCACGCGGTGCGCACCTGCTCGCGGAAGGCTGTCGAGTTTGTATACCGAACGCACCGGACCCTGCGCAACCATCTGCCGCGGGTGAGTGATCTGTGGCACGGGTTGCGATCAAATCGCACTGCTGCAGAAGCACTGCTGCACAAAGGTAGTTCTTCCGGGCGCGGGCGTTTTAGGAAGGCGGCGGGTTGGAAGAAGGGGGTGTGGTGACGAGCATCGATACGACACACTTACGAGATGGACCCACGGTGTCGCGTGTTGTAGCAGCACGCACAGGTGAGTGAGTATCCGAGTTAAAAGTTTCTCGATGCTGAGCCGTTTGCATCAAGCAAAGTTGGACGAGACGAGTAAGGCGGGGAGGAGAACGATGAGCCGGCAAACCAGCAGCGCCATTGGGGGTCGATCTGGGAGCCTGATCTCGATATAACTCCGCGAGGGGGCGTTAGCGCCGGACGGGATCCACTCCCCCGGCGTCTCGGTCGTGGTCGAGCGGGCGTCGTCGCGTGTGGCGTCGAGCGGAGTGCTGGGCGGAAGCGACGACGTCGACGGCGGGGCGACCATCGAGCCCGCTGCGGGCTGTGGCGGGCGGGGGCGTCGGTGGGGGCCGCCGTCTGCGCTCGCATCGGGCGTAGGACGGCGGAGGGTGCAGCCGGCGTCGGCTGGGGACATAGCTATAGCGAGATCAGAGTCCGTGTGCCTCGCAGGCTGCCTCTTGCGGCCCCCCGCCCAAGGCCACGCCAGGCCTTCCTCCGACGTTTTCGTGCGACTTCGTTCTCCACGCGTCCTGCTCGCGGCACATCATCTCCAGCCGCGCCCTGCGTGACCCTGCCGTATCTCCGTCCCCGCCCCCGCCCCGCGCTCGCGGTCCTGCCTGCGTCTGCTGCTATGCGACCTTCCCGGGGCGCACCTTTCTTGGATAGGCATCGCTCGTGCCAATCACGTTGCAGCCCATAATCCGTACGTCCATCGCCCCACCACTCGGCCTTTTCCCGCCCGACTGACTTTGCCGCCCCAATATATAGCCCCGCCTCGTCCGCCCATGCTTCTTCATCTCTGTTCCTGATCTACGTCCTCGTCTCGAGGGTTCGCCATCATGTCCACTCCCAAACTCCGTGTCGCTGTCGTGTACGACGTCATCTCTCTCCTCGCCCTTGGCACGCGCTGACCGCCTTAGCTGCCTTGGCACAGCGGTGGGGGCGTTGGGGGCCTCGCCTGCGCCGTCGCCCTCTCGCGCTGCAGCAATGTCCAGGTTGACATCTACGAGGCCGCAAGCGAGTTTGCAGAGGTTGGCGCCGGCATTGGCGTCTGGCCGCGGACGTGGAAGATTCTCTCCTCCCTCGGCCTCACTCACGACCTCGGAAAGGTCGCCATAGTCCCCCCAGATGACCAGCCTAGTGCGTATACTTCGCGCGTTTCTTCTCCCTGCATTCTAGCTAAACCCACGCCGCAGAGGTCGCATTCCACTTCCGGAAGGGCGACCAGCCGGAAGGTGTTAATCTCCATACACTCGTCACACCAGGTGAGGCCCGGAGGCCGCCCGTCCCCGCAGGACTCCTACTCAGCTACCCTTTTCCCACGAAGGAGGCATGCTCGCCTTCCACAGACCGGACTTCCAGCGCGTCCTCCTCGACCACCTCTCCGGCGCCCACTGCCGCGCGTTCACGCGGAAACGCCTCGTCTCGTACACCCAGACTACCACATCATCATACCCCACGGTCACTTTGCAGTTCGAGGACGGGACGAACGCGACGTACGACCTGCTCGTTGCCGCGGACGGCGTGAAGTCCGCTGCTCGGCGAGCGATGGTGCAAGAACTGGCTGCCGCTGCCACGGCACAGGGCAGGCCAGACGCAGCACAAAAGGCACTGGACGCAGGGCCCCCGAAATGGAGCGGGACGCTTGCGTACCGCGCAACGATACCCTCCGAAAAGCTCCGCTCGCTCATCCCCGACCACCGAGTGCTGGACAACCCCATGGTCGTGCGTACCCCCCCCCTCCCTCCCTCCTCTCACGCGCGCCGCTCACACGTCCTCTTGCTTTCGCCAGTATTTCGGCAAGAACACAGTGAGTCTCGTTCCCCGCGGGCTTCATCGGATCGGGCGGCTCATTCGCGCTCGCGCCTTCTCCTCCTCCGCCGTGCAGCAACTAACCGTATACCCGATAGCGCGCGGGACGCTGATCAACTTCGCCGCGATGCGCGCGCGGTACGACCGCGAGTACTCGACGTTTAATGAGGCCTGGGTGCAGGACGCGCCTCGGGAGGAGCTCCTGGCCGATTTTGGCCAGTGGGAGCCGGAGGTGCAGGCGCTTTTCAAGGTACTGTACTGCCCCGCTTATAGGTGCGGGCACGGCTGATGACGGTGATGAAGTGCGTAGACAAGACGAGTAGATGGGCGATTAACACGACACTACCGCTGCCGACACATACCTATGGCAGGGTGGTCCTACTGGGAGACGCGGTTCGTACACTTTTTTCTTTGTGATATCCCACTCTGACGTCCGCCCACAGGCACACGCCATGATGCCCTACCAAGGGGCAGGAGCAGGCCAAGCAATAGAGGTGCGCCCCACCTGCGCCCGCTCCGTCCAAATTCTCATACCCCCTACCCCCTTTCTAGGACGCCTTCGTACTCGCCCGCCTCCTCACCGACCCGCGCACGACGCGCGCGACGCTTCCCCGCGCCCTGCGCGCCTACGACGCCGTCCGCCGCCCCTTCTCCCAGCGTGTGCAGGCCGCCTCGCGCGAGAACGGCCTCCTCTACACGCTCAACTACCCCGGGCTCACGTTCGACGGCCCCGTGCACGCGGGCGCGCGGGACGGCTCCGGGGAGAAGCTTGCGGAGATCCGGGAGCGCATACAGCGGAACTGGGAGTGGGCGTGGGAGACGACCGTGGACGCGGACTTGCAGCGCGCGCTGAAGATGCTGGACGAGCCGCCGGACGACGGGGGCGCGGCGTGAGTGCGCTTCCGTTACCCCCGGTGGGCGACATACTACGTATGTGCCCCAGTTCTCCCGTGGTGGTCTGCGCAGAAAAGCTAATGTATCCCTCTATCCATCTCGTAGACCATATAGAGGATATATTTATGGATATACACACGAATAGGTTTCGAGCGGGTTGTGATTATACCTCGGTATGTGCGAAAGGTTTCATGCTAGCCTCGTCCCCGTTCGGCGAACCACGTAGGGAGGATAGATGATGGCCAAGGACATGGGTATTTGAGTACTACCTGGCGTACTCTGGCGGAGGCTCCAGCCTCTCCTCCCGTTTTCCCTGCATCACCCGCTGCAAGATCTCTACCTCCGCCCGCAAGTCGAACACGTCCGTCATCGTGGGCGCCGATCTCTCCAGGCTATCGTGTAGGTCCATCTGCGAACGAAGCGACACCTCCGGCGGCAGCAGCCCTAGTTCGCGAGCCCTACCCGGCCCCTTGTCCGCGGTGACGGTCACAGGATTTCTGGTAGGAGGAGAGGCAGCGTAGGCGAGGGCGCTGCGAACGAGCTCTTGAGTCTTCCTTAGTCTGCCGGAGGAACTCGTGCTCGAACTATTTGCTTGAAGGGTAGTGTTCCGGGTGGAGCTGATGTCGTTGAGGGTCGAGCGAGTGCCGTATGATGAATCGGTGTAACGAGGGAGCGTCCCGTATGGGGAGTCGGTGTAACGAGGGAGCGTCGGAGGACGAGACAGGCCCGGCGTTGCGACCTTCTCGGCCGGGGGGCTATCGCGGTAGCGTCTCCGCAGAAAGCAGAGCACGCCCATCGCGACCACCGCAGCTCCGGCCACACCGCCCGCGACGCCACCCGCGATGACACCGACACGGTTTCTGGAGTGACTGTTGCGGGGAGTGGCTGTCGTGAGACCGCCGATGCTTCCTGATCCCGGACTATTGGCGGGAGGGATAGATATGTCTCTCGCGGACAAGCTGTACGTGTGCTCGGTTAGGATCGCCATCGGGTTGACGGAGGACACTTCCCAACTCACTTCAACGCTAGAAACGAGAATGTCCCACCAACTGCTGGACTACAATATGTGCGGAGCTCTGAGACGGGTGAACATGCCTGTACGAGAAGCGCGGAAGCTCACCCGGCCGATCCACCTAGTATTGCGCCTGTGTGGACATCGTATCGGTCCGCAAAGGCGCCAATGGTAGCATTGGAGGACGCTCTCGTCCACGCTTTGTCTACGAGCCCATCGCGAACCGCGTCATCTTGCGCAGTTGCCGCGGTAAGTAGAAGCCATGCTTCAGCGGAGTCAGCGTGCTTGTGGGCTAAATACCGGAATATAGGCTTCTTACGCACCGGTGTTTGTGTCCGAGGAGATGCTACTACGAGCGAGTCCGAACGCTGGGGCTGAGAAGGTGTCGAGATTCTTGCACAGTACCGTCTAAGTATGGGGACATACCTGTACTCAGGAGAGTTTTGTAGAAAGCGGTCTGAGCCTGTAAGACCTGTACCAGACGTGAACGTTATAACGAGTGGGCCGCGAGCTGGTGACTCAAAACTCACTGCTTGGGATACGAGGTTCGTGCCTAGGAGCCGGTCGGCATACAGGTTGTACATCAACGCCCACGATGCTTCATCGCCATATGTCCCGAGCAGGTGCTGCCCCTCTGTAGATAATGCGAGAGCTTGCCATTGCCCCGCAAGATCCCTGGCGCTGCTCTGAAAACCGCCCATTAGCGATGTGAGCAGGCTGCTGACGGCCTCGAACGCACATTATACCGCTCAGCATCAGACATTTTCCCGAGCGCGTAGCTGATCTCGGCCATGGCCCCCACCCCGATGATGCCTTTAATGGCGAGATTCGTCATGTTTGCGGTCCCCTCGTTGTCGGCAGAGAGCCTGCAGGATGACATCAGTCGGGTACCCGACGCTGCACATTTGTCAACGCACTGGTTGACTGGAGTGAGCGTGTTGTTGATAAGGTAGTCCGCCCATCTCTTCGCGAGGGCATACTACATAATGTACATGTTCAACATGAGAGACGGCATTCAGCTTGAGAGCGACCGAATGAGAGCTCACGTGCTTCTGAATCAACGACCCATCCCCGGAGAACCTGGCGTGCGCGTAGAGCATGATCAGCATATTTCCAGATTCTGTATCGACGAGTAGTCAGCGAATACTATCTTCACAATAAAGCCGCGGTTGCTTACGCTCAACGCCTTGATCATGAGGCCCGCGTGTGCCAGTCGCCCTCGGATATGCTAGTCCTACAATGCCGCAAGTGAGCGATCGCCCCCTCAATCGAGTACAAGATTGACACACCTAGATCTTGTGCGGCGTATGCCGTCGCCCGCGGGCTATCCTGTGCGTCCAGCAGAGGCGAGAGAATCGGCCCGAGTAGGGATGCGTTAACATACAGCAGGGCCGGTAGTGCTGCATACATCCGCTCTACCGGACTGATGCGGCTGCGTCGTCCCCAGTCAGTAACAGGCGCGCTAGGGGGTTATGACGCGCTTACGCCGTCTTCGCCCCGGATCCGATGTCTTTCATGAATATGCGCACATCAGAGGCATTTGGTTTCCCGTCCGAGCCTTTTGAAACGGTGATATCCAGCGTGCTCATAGTTTGCCGTATAGCGAGCGAGACGAGGTCGGCGTAGTGCGGGGATATGGCTGTGGCATCCGCGATGAGCGCGTCGTCGAACGCGATTGCCCTCGCGAGCGTGTCGTTGAACCCCGTCGTGAAGTCGTCGATCTAGTCAAAGCTCAGCCGATCGATTTCAAGGTGATGGATCGCGCTTCGTACCGCGGCGCCGATTTTGCTAAACCCGTACTTCGTGACGAAGTAAGGACTCAGTTGTTGTACGGCGAAGTTCTGCGATGTGTACGCAATTGACGGGTCTCGGACAAGCCCGATGGCCCAAACCACCGGCTCTTGTATGCTCTGCGTTTGGCCGAGGTCCACCGCGAAGGTGAACGTCATGAAGTTCCTGTGGATTCGTTCAACACCAATGGATCGAACCCGCATTGTCAGAGAAATCGTACTGAGTGGGTCCGAACGCAGCGCTAGACGTATTCTTCAAGGTTCCATGCGTGTCGAACTGGCCGAATGAGACACCGTTACCGATTTGCCAAGTCAGGCCCGGTCGCTACAGAATTTTCTCAAACCAGATAAGGAGATCAACGCAGCGAGCAGTACGTACATTTGCCATTGCATAGTAAAGAGAGCCGTCTTGCGCTTGCTGGTTTGCAGATTCTACGTCCTTTTCTGGATTTTGTAGCTCTATGTCATGATACACACTGCGCCTGGAGGTTTGCTGAGTCCACATGACACGGCTTTGACGGTTTCCAGAAAGCCACTCTGTATGCATAGCGGTCAATATTGACGGCCATATCATATCGTCACTAGTACTTACCAGCGGTGATATCTGTGTATACTTGTACATCGTGGGCTTGGCCATCAATTGCGCTTGCCTCGATGAACACATATGAAAAAGGGAGAGATTGCAACACCCAGTCGGAAGGCTGTTCCAGGACGAAGATCCAATCAGAGCTACGGTAGAGGTGACGGCGGGTGATGACACTCACCTCGATGGGAGAAAGGAATGTAACTGTCACGTTCATGGGACCCGCCTGCATGGTGAAGATAGAACGTGTGGGCGTGATCCTGATGTCCGAAATATTGCCAATGAATGGGGGTTTGATGTCTTCGCCCATCCATTGGTATGTTGTTTGGTCCACCCTGATCCTTCCAACCCAGCCGACTATCGACTGTGGAGAGAGTCAAGAAGGAGTTACATACGGAAGTGAAACACCACTGTACATTTTGATCCCAGAACACCGGCCACGAGTGCGAGATGCCTTTGGAGGTAACCGTGCTGATCTCCCATGCACTAAGGTAGGGTGACCGGACAACGAGGGGTATACTTGCGGGGTAGAACGTTTGTTGAGGGAAAGCGGACCAAGCCGGGACTACAAAGAACGAAAAATACCACAGAAGGCTCAAGAACCGAGATAACATCGTCGACAAGGGTACGGCGAAGGGGAGTAGGTGGATGCAAGCGCCGCCGGGACAGAAGCTTCTTAAAGACGCGGAGTTGCCGCGCATGTCGAGCACCGGGGAAATAGCGAACGTCGTTGGACTGGATATGCTTGACATCTCGGTGTGATTGAATTTGGATTCTCTGTCAGGAAGCACCGCCGGCACATTCGCAGTACTGATGTTCTAGCACAGCACACCACGTCCTCGTCTCGTCGGGGCCGCTGAACCGACCATCTTCTGTCCGTAACATGCGCTCAGGTACTGCATCACCGCATCAGTAGAGGCTGACCAGCTCGTTATGCACGACACCGGCCCCTGCCCTTCAACTACGCTGTCTTCCCCATCCGCGCTCTCGCTTCTACTGACAGACTCGGGAGGGGGCTCACCGGGGATGTGCCGGTTGTGAGAGAGAATGACGAGGGGAATGTTGGACATCCCGTGGGTAGTCGCAGATGAGGTCCGGTTCAACGCCGACCGTCTCCTCGAGCGTCTTCGAGCAAAGGATCAAGCGCGTGTGCCAGTGGCGCCACCAACGTGAGTCGCCTGTAACGCCCCAGCTTCCCACATGTTGGTGGCGTCAGGCGCATGCGGGCGCGTTCGGCCTGCGGTTATGCCGTGAGGCATCCTGAGCCTCGTTGGGTCCGACTTCGTCGTGCGAGGATGAAGCGAGCCACGATGCGAGCGACCAACCCGGCGGTTTGGAACAGTGACGGCAAGGCCCGAGATAGGTGGCGGTACTGGTGGCGCCCTGGAGACGGACAGCGGCGCATGTCGGGGGCGAAGCGTGCAGAGACGGCAACTGACCGCGGCTCAAGGGCACTGAGACGGTGGATCCCTGCTGGGTAATGCGTGAGCGACACCGTGAAGGGAACCTGATCGTGTAGGGTGAGTCGTCGTCTAGGTACGCGGGAGAGGTGTCAGCGGACCCCGAGGGCAAAATCCGCCGACTCAGAGGTTTAGACGCTAAGGAAAGCGTAGGGTGGAGAGCGATGCAGAGTTCCGCGGCCTAAATGCGAGAATACGCTTTTTTCATGCCGGGAAGGGAGTTCACGAGACGATGGCATGAGTGCGACGACCTGGGCGGGATGGAGTAGTTTGCCCAACCACCAATCGGGTCCGCCGAGGTGACACCGACGGACCACTGAATGTGAGAATAGGAGGTTCTCGCTGTAAGACGAGGGATATAAAAGTGAGTGTCTTTCTCGGTTTTTCAGGACAGGAATGCGATGCTTACTCTGGGTGACTGGGATGGAAGACAATGATCGTTCCTCCCGAAGGGAGGCTCGAACGATGTTTGAGAGGGGGTGCGGAGGTCCCCTTGGGAGCGGCGCAGCTCGGATTTCTCTATGAGAGAAATTATAGGGGCCTTGGATATGCTTAGTGCACTCCCCTAAGCTTTCAGCGCATAATAAGCTTGTGATGAGGAGGTGCTGGACTCACAGCGTCCTGAGCGAGGTGCTAGCCGCCAGTTGAGCGCTGAGCGCCCCGCCCCGCAAATTGGAACTCCGGCGTTCCCACGGGTGACCTCTTCAGCTCCCTCTCACACATCGTTCTAGCCCAATTGTTCAGGTGGCAGGAATGATACCTGAAGCGATTCCAAGTCCCAGCCTACCGGCTTCCTCGATCGCTGGTGATGGACTCAAACCTGCCAGCGCGCGCGAAGTCTGTAGGGGATCCCATCGCGAACAAGGGTCAGTCGGCATTGGTGACTTCTGCCACGGTCCGCGCGAAGTCCATGATGCGGGAATTCAGCTGACGGTCGATCTATCTTACATACATTACAACACAACATGGAAGGTCAAGATATCAAGCAAGTAACGCGATTGCACGCAGACCATCAATAATACAAGCGTCCGAGCTTCGGCGAGGCTCCCAGTCTCCCCCAGTGGAAGCTCCCGTAGCTCCTACAACTCCCGCCCCATATTCTCCCCTTCGCTAGGCAACCCGAGCACGTTCGTTAGCGTGGACGACGTACTCTCCTCGCTGGTCCGTGACCCCGCCTACAAATGCAGCAGCTTCCCCAGCGAGCTCGAGGTATTCGCTTGAATGGGGGCACTTCGAGCCTCCTCGGTGCCGTGAGAGTTCGAGTGTGCGTCGGCGGGGGAGTTGACGTATGGCCAATCCGAGGACGAACCCAAAAGTGCGACTTCGTCTTCCGGGATGTTCTCGCCACGGGGCGGGCGCAGACTCGGGAAGTAGTGCACGGCCATGGCCATGAGCGCGACTGCAGCCAGACCTCCCACGACGCCACCCAAGTAAAACATGGGGTTTACAAATACGGTCCGGCGGGGAGTGGTTCTGGTAGATCCGCCGCGCGCCGGAGGAACGACGATCTCTTTCGCCGGCAAACTGTGCACGTTTGCTTAGTAACGGTGCATGCCGTGGCGGCGCAGGGTATCCGCTAACTCACTTTAGCGCGAGGAGCGAGAGTATCCCTCCGACTACCGGACTGAGACGTGCGCGAAGCCATGAGCCTGGCGAAAATGGCGAGCAAGAGTAATACGGGCTCACACAGCCGATCCACCTAGCGCTGTGCCAGTGTTGACGTCGTATCGGTCGGGGAACACGCCCGTGGTGGCATTGGAGACTCGGTTCCACACACTGTCCACAAGCGCGTCGTGAACGGTTTTATCCTGCATGACAGCCGCGGTAAACAGTAGCCATGCTTTATCGCCTGCAATGAGCTCGGAAACAAGGATCGGGCTTGAAGTTTCAGACGCACCAGCGCTTGTCTCCGTGGAGGTGCTATCAAGAGCGAGTCCGAATGCAGGAGCTAAGATGGTGTAAGAATTTCTAGGCCATACTGTCTAAGTATATGACGTACCTGTGCTCAGGAGATTCTTGTAGAAAGCGGTCTGACCCTGCAATATCTGTACAAATACGCAAATGTTCCAGGGTGTGATGGTGTACCAGTGATACGCCATAACTTACTGCTTGGGATACGATATTCGTGCCTAACAGCCGGTCCGCGTACAGGTTGTACATCAATGCCCATGACTCTTGCGCGCCATACGTCCCGAGGAGGTGATGCTTGTCCGCCGACAACGCGAGAGTGTGCCATTGCTCCGCCAGGTCTCTGGCGCTGTCCTGATTATCGCTCTATGAGTACCCTTAGCAGGATGCTGCGAAGTTCGGACGTACATTATACCACCGAGCGTCAGACTTTCCCCCGAGCGCGCGGCTGATTTCAGCCATGGCTCGCACACCGATGATCCCCTTCAGACCGACATTCGTCATGTTCTTGGCCCCCTCGTTGTCGGAAGAGAGCCTTCGGATCTTGGTGAGCCGTGTTCCCATGCTGTACATTCGTATACGTACTTGTCAGCCGTGGCGAGCGTGTAGTTGACTAGGTAGTCCGCCCATCGCTTTGCCAGGCCATACTACATGCGCGCACGCATGAGAGACGGCATATGAGGGCAGCATCGAACGAGCACTTACGTGCTTCCAAAGCAACGATCCATCCCCGGAAAACCTGGCATGCGCATAGAGCATGAGCAGCATGTTGCCGCATTCTATATCGGTTATTGGTCAGTGAGTGCCGTCGCGATATAGCAAAGACCACTCACGCTCAACGCCCCGATCGTGAGGCCCGCGCGTGCCAGTTGCGTTGGGATATGCCAGCCCTGCGATACTCATGAGCGTTTACCCCAAAATTGAGAACCATTGAGACACACCGAGATCTTGTGCGGCGTACGGTGTCGCGTTTGCGCCATCCTGTGCCTCCAGCAGAGGCGAGAGCATCGGCCCGAGCAGAGACGCATTGACGTACAGCAGCGCCGGCATAGCTACATACATCCGCTCTACCGGGTTCACACGGCTACATTGGTGTAAGTCAGTAGCTGCCAGTACAGCATAGAATTGCTGAGCGCGGACCTCAGGGTCGTTGCCCCGAACCCGACGTCTTTCATGAATATGCGGACATCCGACGCATTTGGCTTCTTGTCTGAGCCAGTAGACACGGTGATGTCCAGCGAGCTCATCGTCTGCTGTACGGCGAGAGAAACGAGGCCGGCGTAGTAGGGGGATATGGCCGTGGCATCTGCGATGGTTGCGTTGTCGAATGCGACTGCCCTCGCAAGCGTGTCATTGAAGTTCGCTATGAAGTCATCGATCTAGCACACTATGAGCCGGAAAATACTCTGGGGATGCGCTATGCTCACCGCGACGCCCATGCTTTCGGGACCGTACTTCATGACGAAGTAGGGACTCAGTTGCTGCACGGTGGATTCCGGAGAGGTGTATGTGATCGATGGGCCTCGGGAAAACCCAATGGCCCAAACCACAGGCTCCTGTATGTTCTGCATTCGGCCGAGGTCTACCGCGAGGGCGAACGTCACGGACTTCGTGCGGTACTGTATGGGCGGGAACGGGGTGCTAAAGGTATTTGTCGAGTTTTCATGGGTGTCGAGCTGGCTGGAAGGAATGCTAATCCCGGTTTGCAAAGTCAGGTCCGGTCGCTACAACATGTTATCAAGATTCAAGACATATACGCAGCGCAACGCGGGGTACGTACGTGTGCTATTGCAAGGTAGACAGGAACGTCAAGCGCCCGCTGTTTGGCGGATTCAACAACCACCTCCGGAGACTGTAGCTCTGTCTCCGGGTGAGTACCGCACCCGGGATTACTCTGACACCGCTTGATACCGCGTTGACGATCTTCGGAAAGCCATTCTGTATGCAGAACAGTCAGTATCGGCGGTCGTATCATGTCGATTCCAGTACTCACTAGCGGTGATGTCAACGTATACCTGTACGTCGTGGGCTTGGCCATCCGCTGCGCTTGCATCGATAAATACATAGGAGAATGGAAGCGACTGATGCACCCAGTCGGAAGGCTACTCCAGTATGGAGTACCCATCAGAGTTGTAGTAGAGACGATGGTCGATGATGGCCTCACCTCGATGGGAGAAAGAAAGGTAACCGTGAGGCTCATAGGACCCGCCTGCACGGAGAACATGGAACGTGTAGGCGTCATCCTGACGTTTGTGATGTTGACAATAAATGGGGGATCTACATCCGCGCCCATCCACTCGTATGTCACATTGTCCACCCTGACCCTTCCCACCCAGCCCAAGGTCGACTGCATATGGCCGTGTATGAGATACGTCGCACCAAGAAGTGAGAAACGGCCGTACACTTGTGTCCCAAAGCTCAGGCCACGTGCACGAGAGGGACTGGGAGGTCTGTGGGCTGGAGTGCCACCCACTGAGGTAAGGAGACCGGACGGCGAGAGGGATACTGGCAGGAATGGTGGGAGGTTGCAGGGAACTTGACCAGGCGCGAACCGCAAGCGAGAGAAGACATATCGGAAAGCTCAGAAACCAGAATAGCATCGTCGACAATGACCCAGCGATTGAGGGGCGGGTTCGAAATGATCACAGTCGGACCACAAGCCTTTATAGCGGTCTGACCGGTGACCTGCCCAGGTCCCGGACGCAGTCCAAAAGCTTCGGATTCCGGTGCAATTGAGTTCGGGTACTCTGACAGGTGGCACAGCCGCACTAGGCCTGCACGTACTCGCAGCGCTCATCATCAGGCGCTGGACGATATCGGCAGCCGTGGAACTTATAGAAGGAGCGTGTTTGAAGGGGACCCGCCTAGGTGCATGCGCTCGAATGCTGCATCGAGGCTCGCATTAGCAATCGCGTACCTCCAGATACCCGCCAACAAACACGAGGTTACTCACCTGTATGCGAGGGTTGCGACCACGGCCTGTTCGGGTTGTTCGATCGCTTTGCAAGACGTGTACAGGTCCCGTACAGGTTGACCTACACCATGGCTGCTCAGTTCACTCTTGTACGCGACGGAAGCCCTATTTCAAGGGCTTCACTGCCTTCGCTGCCCACGCTATCGTGCCCATGTAAGATAGTTGGGAGCGGGTCGGCCGGGGAAACATCGATGGTAAGAGAAAACGACGAAGGTAGATTTTCGTCGTCTTGCAGATAGTCGCAAGTGAGAACTAGCTCAAGGGTGATTGTCTCCCGGTCCAGAGTCGTCGAGCGAAGGACGAGGCGCGTGCGGCGCCTCCAGCATGCCTCCCCCGTACATTCCCAGTTGCCCACGTGCGTGGCACACGCAGACGCGTCCGCGGCGCCATCAGGCTGTGAGGCATCCTCACTGCCGCCGACTTCGGCGTGCGAGGCTGAAGCGAGCCACCATGCGAGCCACCATCCGGGCGGCTCAGAACAGTGACTGCATGGCCCGAAGCAGATGTCGAGACTGGTGTCGCCCTGGAGACGGACGGCGTAGGTTCGGGGTAACTTGCGCAGAGGTGATTCGTCGTGGATCGAGGACACCGAAACGGCGTATCCCTGCTGAAGAAGACGAGATCGACACCATGTGGGAACTCTGATCGTGTAGGATGAGTGCTCGTCCATGCGCGCCGGAGAGGTGTCCACCGGCAGGGGCAAGCCCATTCGTGGCCTAGAAGCCAGGGTATGCGTAGGACGGAGAGCGACGCAGAGCTCCACGGCGTTGATGCGAGAGTAGGCCTTCTTCATACTGGGAAGGGAGTGTATGAGGCGATGGAACGAACGCGACGATCCGGGCGAGATGGTGTAGTTTGCCCATCCGCCAACCAGGTCCTCCGACGTGGCACCGACGGACCAGATGTGCGAGTATGGGGTTTCCCTCTGCAAGACGAGGCCTACGAGAGTATCTTGCTCGGTCTTGCAAGCTAGGAACGCAATGCTGACTGTCGGCGATGGCGATATGAGGGGGAGGGCGGTTCGGAGGCCCAACGGGGTGACCGTGTAGGCGGGAGGGATGCCTGAAGGGAATCCGAGTACCAGCCTACCCGCTTCCTCCGTGGTGACGGACTCGAATCTACCTGAGAGCGCGAAGTCTGCAGGAGCCGTGGCGAACAGTACCCGGTCAGCGGCGACCTCCGCGCGCTCCCCGGGGTCCTGAGGACGCTCCCAGGCGAAGAGGCTCTGGTCGGGGATGAGCTTCAGGATCTCTTCCTGCAGTCGGACGAACGCGAGCTGGCCCTCTCCGTAGATAGTCGGCATGTTGACGCCGAAGAGGCCCATCAGCGAGTAAGCCTCGTCCTCCTTCCGCGTCGTAACCCGCTTCGCCGCTCACGACATCCTGTGCGCGACGCTGACTTTGCTGAGAGGCCGAGCGTGTACGAGGATCGCCTGATCGATGCCGGTGACCTCCTCGACCACGGACGATAGACTGCTTTTGGTGCCCAGCATGTCCCAGTCCGAAGAGACGAAGATGAGGGTCCGGGGCGCGATGAGTTCCTGCAGCATCCAGCCCCTGGTGAACCACCGGCTGGAGCGGAACCGAGACGCGGGAAGGCTTGGGTTTTCGTCGCTGGGCACATCGGCGAGGAAGGCGTAGCAGATGACGGACTGACCGTACCACTGACACATGGAGTTGATCGCCTCGGAGAGCTCCGCGCTGCTCGTTTTGTCAATGCAGCACGAGTCTATCCACAGTTCATGGAATCCCTCTGATAGAGCGTACGCGCAAGAGTCGCGAACTTTGGGGGAGGCCCTGCGGAGAACCTCGTCGAGGGGAAGATCTAGACCAGAGGCGCGTGCTGCGCGAACGTCGGCTTGTATGGCCAGCAGATCTTGATACGTTTGCTCTCCTGCAGGGTCCCATACGTGGGAGAGGATTGCATACCTGGAATCCTCAGGATTATTCACCCAGCGGAACTCCCCTGTTCGTGTGTCTAATAAACGCATTTTCTTCAACCGCAGTTAGAAAGCGGTTAGTAATGGCCTGGTACTTATATTGAGCCGCAAGGCCTGGGGTACTTTACCTCAGACCATTGTAAGATACGGGGGCGTAGAATGTGAACGTTTAAGAGTCAAAGTATCGCGATACATAGGATGGATGGGTGCGTGAGGAGAGTTCGTGCGAGCCTGGCGCCTGGGGAGTTTTCCACTTGGCGCCGGGCACAGCCACTAGCGCCCGCCGCGCGTCGGTGGCTGCCAAGTCGCGACTCAAGTTTGTGGCTGAACGCGTCTTCTCCTCTTTCCTCCACCATCTCGTTTCTCCAGCCAAGTCCACGCAATGGCGAGTATGGAAGTGGAAACAGAATATGCAAAAGATCTTGACGATGCGTCTAAGGTGTGTTCTCTTTACTCCATGCTGTTTGCTCTAAGCATGTTCCACTTACTTACATCCACGCGAACTAGACATGCGTATACCTAGCGCCGCGCAAACAAGGTCGGTCCCATCCGTTATTTGGTTGTAGTATACTGACGCGTAATAGGGACTGGAGCAGCTGGGAGCGCTCGTAGTAGCCACCTCGACGAGCATGCCCTACAGGTGCAAGCTTACAGAGCCGCATGGAACAAATGTCTGGCCCGTGTTCAAGTAAGTGTTCCGTCTCATTGAACTTCGGAGAGGCATAATCCTGGGTATCGGTGGGATGACGTGAGTATGCGACCCGCGAGATGCGAAACCAACGCTGGGACGGCCCGTTACATCTTGTCGATACTGTGATTACTGATACCTCGAAAAACCCTCCGATGCAAAGCTAACCTGCGCTACCTTCTATTTTTAGGGGATTCTCAGGTCGCTACAAGCGCCGGGCGTGCGCGAAGTTGTGGCTCAGGTCGAGAGCGCTCACAGTGACGTTCTTCCAGGCCTACCATACCCTGAACTACCCGTGATCGCGCTGCATGGTATGTTCGCGTTTTCAAAGCGCAGATGAGCGCTTGTCTCACCACATCCATCATGTTGTAGGCGCAACTGCGTCCCTTGCTGAAGATATAGCAGGCCGACTCGAGGGGAAGCACGTCAGCGAAGCGAGTGATTCTGCAGATGACTCCCGTTCCGCCCACGTTCTTCAGGTGCATCTGCACCCGGCGGAGTGCTCAACTGTACCGAACATGATGAAGGGAATCGTGTCTGGATTCGTTGATTGTACGTGGGTACTGCTCGGCTGCGCTCGCATATCTTGTTGACATATCCCTTCTGCAGCCGGGGCGAAACGAAGGCCACCCACATCCCTCGCGAGCTTCGATATCAACCTCCTCCGCGCATGGCACACATCTCAAGCACCGGATTCAAAGCTCACCGTGTACCTGCATGAGTTTGAGCGATTCGACACGAACGTCGTGCAGGACGTGTTCTACATATGCAGGCCAGTCTCGCGTCCCCTCTGTCCGTCAGTGTATATTAACTCCTGCTATAGCATGCACATACCCCATGTGCCCCTCGTATTTGTGCTGTTGATGGCGTCACCTCCCGTTCCCTCGTACCTTCACGCGGCCTATCCGAGATCAACTCTGGCACTACTTCGGGTTCACTCAGTCACAGTCTCATCTGGTCATAGCGCTGTCAAGGACATCCTGACAAAGGTACCCTCTTGGCGAGATCCTACGATATCTCCTCCAAGCTGATGTGTCACCTTTGCCAGACATTCTTCGATCCAGACTTTGAGCCCGATATCATGATCGGTCCCGGCGCACTGGAGTTTGTCGCGGACTTCGCAACGCGGCATACTACATCACCAGACGCCTTGATGACACTACTGCAGGTAAGTCTGCCTCCACTGAAAGTCCTCACCCTCCGTTGACTGGTGAAATCTAGCTCGTCCACATGAAGCATTTCACGCAGCCCATTAGCGTGTTTACACATGGAGAGCTTCTAGGCGAAGATAACGCGCGCAAGGCAGAGCGCAAGCTCAGCTCAGACCCAGAGCTACAGGGCCTCGTCGAAGGATTACAACTCCGACTCTTTGCAACCGCCCCCTCAGCTGCCCAAACTCGTGAAGGGTCCTCCGCCCCAACTTCGCCGCGGAAAGCCAACGGCCTCGTGCGCGAAAGCGCATGGAGCGCAGACACAGCCGGGGATCTGCTCGAATGCGTCTCGCGAGCGCGGCTGGCGTTCCGCAAGCACGCGCGTCGAATGCGGGTGGCCTATGCAATTGCGTGTATCGCCGAACGAGTGGCCTTGGGTGCTCCACCTTCCAATGGCTTAAAAAACGCCGAAGGCAGTAATGCGAGGCTCGATAGCCTTGGGATGCTGAACGCTGTGTTACGTGGACGCGCAGGAACCCAGGTGCGGTATGCTTGCATGGCGGTCAGGTGCGTATCAATGTTTGCGGCATGTCTCCCTTATTCAAATCGCTTCATAGGAAATTATCGTTGCTCAAACTGCGCGAGCTATTTCGCCAGCTACACGCGCTCTTGTGGAACTTGAAGAGCACGGACGTTAAGCGAGACGAAGAGGATGCCCGCGTATGGATCGTAGCGACACTCAACCAACTGCCGCCTGAGACCGACGAAGCTGAGCCTGCGGAGCATGAGTTGCAGGGGCCTGCAGATCCCGCGGTGAAGCAGCTCGCTGCGACAGTAGGAGACTGGCTGCAGAAGTTCATCGAGTACGTCCCCACGCGTTGATGCCACGTCCCCGCTCACTGAATCTGATCCAACAGGGAGCGTCTTATACGCCTCGACGAGCAAGTCCTCTGGGACATCTGGTTCACAGGAAATACCCCCTTCCCCTCCGAACTCGTCAACCCCGCGCCGCGTCCGACCGTTGTCGCGGGGCTCCTACATCCACACGACTTTGCGCGCGCCCACGCTGAGCTCGTCCGCGCCTCCAACGACGGGGAAGCACCCGTGGCGGACGAAGACGACGGGCGCGAGCCGGCGCTGTGGGAGCTTCCGGACACAAGCATCGCGTTCCGGCGGTACGTTGAAGCCGGGCGGATGGTGAACGTGTACGACTGGTTCGAGTCGTTCGCGGTCGTGCTCGAGACACAGCGGCGGAAGCTCCGCAAGCGGGCGCAGGTCGCGGCGCAGCGTACCCCGACAAGCGGGAGGCGGGCCCAAGGTGGCAAGGCAAAGAGGCGCGCCGAATCGGCAGATAGCGCGATGGACGTGGACGGAGATGGGAACAAAGTGGACGACAGCGACGAGGACGAAGAGGAGATGGACGAGGAGGAGGAGGAACAGTGGAAGATCGAGGTCCAGGTGCGCTTCATGCGTGCGCTGCACGAACTCGACTACATGGGCTTCGTCAAGCACACGGGGCGCAAACCCGACCATGTCATCCGCACGATCTACGACGTCCCTGACTAGGGGCTAGCCGTCTGCAGGCAAACGGGATTTCGTTGTATTTTGCTAGCACAACGTGAACTACTACTGCCTCGATAGGTCGTACAGCCGGTTCGCCTTCAGACAGACCACGTATAGGGGTATTCGTACGTTCTCAGCGTTACTTCGAGTCTCATCATCGACAACGAAGTTCGGGAGGGGAGTATATGTATTCTGAGGGACTGGGCACTGAGCGGTATCTAGGGACCCTGAACGGATGACGATACACCCGACTCGGAGATGTCCACTGAGAGGGAGAACACAGCGGGGTAGGAACGATCGCCGGGATAATCGCATGTCAGCGCGAGCTCTATCGTCGCGATGGGTTCACCGGCATGTGTTCCCAACGCAAAGCGTAGTCTGCGTCCAGTCCCGTAAGCGTCGGACGACGATGGCCATGATTTGACGTGCGCCACAGCTTCTCCGCAAGGGGTCCGGGCGAGCCTGAGAGGTCGCGGCACCTCTGTCGTTGCTCCCGTGGACTGGACAGGACGCTGTCTGCGCGGTCGGAGGAGCTCCCACCATTTGCGTGGGCGTGCATCGTGCTTTAGACTTATGCTCCGCTCATAGTCCGAGGTGTATATCCCGGTGAATGCGTTCCCGCTCCCGTCCACGGCGAGGACGTCGCCCGAAGAGCTCGCGACCCACGCCTTGAGCCACCAGGTGTCATCCGTCGTCGACCCAAGGACGCAGTCGCACGGCCATATATGGATCGATATGGGATCGGGGGGTGAGCCGCTGCCATCTTTTGTGAGCGTGATGGTGTGCAAGGGATGCGAGGTCACGGATGGGCCGTCTGCTTCTCGGGCGTCGGAGGGGCCCGAGACCGTATAGCCGCGCTGTGTCAGGAGCAATTTGCTATGCGGAGTGAGATGAACCCTGTACGGGCGTCCGCTGTGGTGCCCAGGGAAGGGAACTTCTCGGGAGAAAGAGGTCGAGGGGAGGGAGGATAGGGCAGTTGGTTGGTAGGAGATGTATACCTCGGCCATTCGCACTTCTAGGAAGCGTGCCCGAGTCGAGCGATGACGATCCGGGCCAGAGGGGACACGAACGGCGCGCATATGGTGGTGTAACTCCGGTCGCTTCTCGCCAGGCATCCATGGCAGTGCTTGAATGTAGGGAGCAATCTCGTAGGCAGCAGGGGGGATCAAGTGGGTGCCAACACTATATGTATCGGAGGATCTATCCTTCTCCAGTACGAGGGCGATGAGCAGCCCTTCCTCGTCCTCGCAGGCCAGAAGGGCCAGTTCGAACGCAAGGTGAGATTGCTTGATGAAGGGAAGAGAGGCGCGGACACCGTATGGGGTGATGAGGTAGCTAGGACGTGGCAAGTCGACCCCGCCGAGTCTTTTCGCGAAATCGTCCCTTGCGAGCACCCGAATGCCACCAGAATGAGAGAAGTACGCAGGAGATGCTGCCAGTAGACTCATGTTCCGGCGTTTGTACTCGGTGCGCGAATAAGTCTCGGGATGAGTGGAGTGAAAGCCCCAAACGAAGATGCTCAAGTCGGGGGTCTGCCTCAGGATCTCCTCCTGCAACCGGACGAATGCGAGACGGCCTTCGCCATAGATAGTCGGCATGTTGATTCCGAAGATGCCCAAGAGGGAGTACGCTTCATCCTCCTCCCGGGTCGTAATGCGCCCCGCGGCCCACGACATGCGACAGGCAACGCTGATTGAGGTGAGCGGCTTCCTGTGGGTGAGGATCCCCTCGTCGATGCCGGTGACTTGCTGGATTGCGCGGGAAAGGCCATCTTTACCACCAAGCATGTCCCACTCGGCAGAGAAGAACATGACGACGCGCGGGGCGATCAGCTCCTGGAGTGTCCATCCGCGCTTGAACCACCGACTACGGCGGAACTGGGACTCCGAGGCGCTGGGTCGAATATCGGAGGCAGAGACGTCGGGGAGGACGACGTAACAGACGGTGGACTGGCTGTACCATCGATACATCGAGTTGATGGCTTCGGAGAGCTCGGCGCTGCTCGTTTTGTCGATGCAACACGAGTCGATCCAGACGTACTCAAATCCCTCGGAAAGAGCGTACACGCAGGCATTCCGAACTTTATGGGAGGCCCTAAGAAGAACCTCGTCGGGAGGAAGATCGATGCCAGAAGCGCGTGCGGCGCGAACGTCGGCTTGTATTGCCAGGAGGTCTTGGTGTGTCTGCTCTCCTTCCGGGATCCACACATGTGATAGGATCGCATAGCGCGTCTCTTGGGGGTCGTTGACGCAGTGAAATTGGCCGGTCCGTGTATCGAGGAGGCGCATAGGAAATGTTTGAAACGACGTCCCAGATCTACTGTAGACATTGTCAGTAGCTCGTTATACCCAATAGAGAAGACGTAGTACTTTGCGAGGGGAGTGTACCAGATGATGCGCACCGCAGCGCCTATCTGAGTATGGGTGGAGAGTTGAGATGGGCCGGGAACAGAGCAGCCGAGAGCAAGTCATTAGGTTCTCATTCCGCCCTTAAAGCTTGACATTCAGGCAAGGTTTGGGGCAGTGGTGACAGATCGGAACTGTCATGGAGAGGCTACGCATAGTAACGATACGGCTTGTGCCCGCGGGTGACGCGAACAAGTAACAGCCTGCGAGTACAGTACGCAGCGCCGGGAGCACAAAACCCTGCCAGTGTGCAAAATTCCTGTTAGCTTTCCGTTTCAAGACCAGTATTACCCATATACGCACGTCTCCGCACATTTGTCTGCACTTTCCCCGTGGTGATGTACTACATGGTACTGCGCGTGCGCTGGCGATGTTTGGGTCGATTGACAAAAGTTCGATACGACTTCAAGTTACAAGAAAGCGCGATGCTGTGGCTTTAAACTCCGAACATTTCGGAGTACAGCTTTGTAAAGGTTCCTCTGCTTGCTGGAGACCAGCGGAGCTTAAACCTTCATGCCCTTTCGTTCTTGGCGCTGTAGTACTAGTAGCAGACACCCGGCTCCTTCGAGTGTACCTCCTCCATCCGAGTCGATGTCTGGTGCACCGCACACAGTATGAACTACCAATGGTATTCGAGACTCAATGCAGCCTTCACTCAGGGTGTCAGATCTAGGGTTCTAGTGCGGTCTGCGACTTCTCGAGGTTCTCTCCGACTTCGATAATCTTGGACAATGCCGGAGATAGGGATGGACCTGTGCTCGCTGATGCTGTGCGAGTGATGAGATGAGTTCTGTCTGGGGAGCTCTGACAACTGGCAGGGATGTGTGGTAGATTGACTGCATATCTGACGTAGACGTCGGTCGCAGAAGGGTGGGCGTCGGATTACTGACCTCACCGTGCCAACCACAGGGCCGTCATCTGGTACTGGTTCAACCACACGCCGCTTCGATTGCGGTCGAATCTGACGTGAACTCCAGTCACGGCGGTTACGGAACAGTGCACACCGCCCCCGACTCGGAGCGAAGGTGGCCAACCTACTACCACCAGCGTCTTAGCGAAGCAAAGGGCGAACGCTTCCGCTGGACAATGCGTGCCTCACCCTCCCCCCTCTTGACAACCCTCTATAAACTCCTTTTGCTCCGCTCTAGTAGGATATGCCGCGGCGTCGAGCATCGTGGGCGGTTCGTGAAGCCACCACCCATCGCATGATTCCGCTACTAACAAGCGCTAAAGCGTATCGCTAGCGTAGTCTTTGCCGCACGACGTGTCTGTTGCTCCCCTACTCGCCCCGGTATCCCCTGTGAACACGCGGCGGGGCGGTGATCATATCAACACTACGCGATCCTTTCACCAGGTGATTAGTGTGGAGGACTCCCTCGGGTACGGTGCGTGCAATCTCTCTTTTCTCATTTGCTGTGGCGCTGATAGCAGATGTAGCGTACGAACGCATGGGCGCAAGTATCCGAGAACGTTCGCAGAGATCGACGTTCTCTCCACGAAGATCATCGCTGCGCATGTAGGGCAGCACTTCGAGCCACGCCAAGCACATACTCGGTACGCAGCACCTCCTGCGAAGCTGTCTAGACGTTCTCCCTCTGAACTGAGCGCAGAATCAACGCTCGGGGTCTGCGCGCTGGAGTACAACCCACGCCGGCTACGGATAGTCGTCTGTCCCTCGCGTATCCCAGGCCCGACGTCCCCGCATCTCACCTCTACTCCGTCCTCCTTGCTCTCCAGCGCTGTCAATCTCACAAAACAGGCTCCAGCATCACTTTTCCCGCAATAGTGGCCGACGGTAGACGGGCGACGGCCCTTATTCCTGCGTTATCAAGATCGCATCCACGCAGGTTATGTACGGCTGTCTAGGTGTGTTCAGGCAGTACGATTGCTTCTACAAGTCCGACTCACCTACTCTTTCTCCCAATCAGCGTGCCGGCAATGGATACCCGAGCGTCTCTGCCCGTTCTGCAATGAGTGCAACCCGGGCTTCTGCCAACGACCGTCAACGTCGGCGACGGCGCAAGGTCGGCAGCCAGGACGTCCAGACCACCACCCGGCGTGCTGCCTCCTTGTGAACACCGACCACCCCCGCCCGCGCACATACCCGTAAGTTCACAGTCGCAGTGTGAAAGCCCCTAAGAGAAGATGCTCACTGCTCGTCCGTTGCAGCAGCGTAGCACATAGTGCTGCGCGTACGCAACCGTAGTCCCCTACCGTACCAGCAAAAGCCGCTATTGACAATCTACTTCGCGTGCAAATCCGCGCGTGGCGACTACCATCGGACATCGAAACACCGACCAGGCCCCACACCGCTCGCCTGCGTTCGATTCTCTACGCTCTCGATCCAGGTACGGGTCACGCTCTCGCCCCTCTCCGGGTCGCATCATACCTTCGCGCCCCGACCTCGGCCCCCGCCCTAGTTGCGCAAGCACCGCCCCCTTTCGGCTATGGGCGACGGCGGAGCGTATCGCGGACACGCTCGCCATCGTTCCCCTTCCACGCTTCCGCGCCCTGCGTAGGGCGGCTCCTGCCGTGGACGACAGGTGTTGCATCGCAGGGAGGTGGGCCCTTGCGGTATTCGTCCCTCGTCACTAGGCGCACCATAACCATGGTCTGAAACACACAAGGGAGCGCTCTAAGTGCGATTTTCAGGTGCGTACCTATAGCTCAGAAGCGGCAGCTACAGACGTTGATGTGGAGGCGCCTTCGCCCATGTCTGGCTCCTGCCTGCAACACTACCGCTACCGGGACAGCCATTAGCCCGTCGTGGCAAGCCATCCTGTGCGGTCTGGAAGCGGATATATCTGGGTGCTACAAGGACATTCGGCCGGCACAAGGCCGGCCGCGATTTCGCCGCCGTCCCGCTCGCCTACGCGCTCCCAATCTTAGTACACGCGCTAAGCTACTACGATCGAGACATGCATGTCCCCCACTACGGCAGCACCGCAACCTGGCAACAACAGCGTCGGCTGCACAGCGCGCTCTCGCCGAATTGAGTCCTTCGCCTTTGGGGGGGACAGCGCAACACGTAACGTCAGTACGTCACCCCACCCTAGCCACTCTCCGGTAGCAACACCCTTACGCTGCGGCCGTGGTCGGTCAAGACTTGAACGAGACCTCTAGCGGGACGAGTTCTGGGGCGATCTCCCTCTTGCCATGGTCTGGTCGCCGCCCTATCGACCGATCCCGCGCGCTGTCCGTTGTCCGGTGTGCCTCTCCCTTCCTTAGTCATCCTCGTGAGTGGGACCAGCGTCAACAGTCACCGGGGCTTGCATGATCCCGCATTGCTTGTAGTCGTCCTGCACGGCGTATCCTGTCACCTCGACGGCAGTGAGTGTGTCTGGGCGTGTGCCCAGCTATGCGACCGGACGGTTCTGATCCCACAATATGTAAGGTCACGCCTTGCGGTGATATCATCCGGCATAACAGGAAGCTCTTTACGTCCCGTACCGTTTGAGGGTGAACCGAAAGTACAATGCACTATGCGTACAGTCATTCATGTCTAGCAATGGTCAGTGTTGTCAAACGATTTCGCGGCGCGCGGCGTTGCAGTTGAATGCAGCACCGTGGTGTGCACTACTCGCAGGGTTTCTCTCCTACGTTCCGGGCTGATACTCACCAATTTTTGCCACTCTCTGATGACTTATCCAGGCCGCCAGCGGCATATTCTACTGTGGTCCCTGCCTACGGAAGCTCCCCAGAGTCCGCATCTCCCTGCACAACCGCACAATAGTAGCAGCCTGTGAAGCTGCAAGCAGCGCGCCCAAGTGCCAATACGATGTAGATATGCATACATTCAATGAAAAATAGCGTAAGAAAAGGATTTGGGTCGTAAAGTGTACGTGCAGGGGGAATGAGGGGCGGGATGGTGATGGGAGAGAGGAGCGGTCAAGCTAGAGGAAGTTGGCACTCCTTCCAGGGCTTACCATATCCTCCATACTCCAATCGGAGAACTCGCCGCATGCTCGGGAGAGCGTCATATATGTGCCGCGCGCACCTCTCGGGAGTTTGACAATTCTCGAGTCGAATGTTGAGGTCTTCCACGCCCGATAAAATCTCCAGGGATTCGATTGCATCCCCAACTATCTCCTCGCAACACGTGATCTCATGTGAACGGTAGGTCCGTGTCAACCCGATCGTCTTGAGTGCACAGGGCATCGTACGAGATGCTGCGATGGCTTTGATCCAGGAAGGCTGGGAACCCTCGTCATCACTGCTCCACCCGTATGCCCTGATGTATTGAAGAACGGGGAAGGAGCCGATCAGAAATGCTGTGAGGTAGGCTGAGAGAAACATTGGTAAATAGTGAGCTGCACGGCTGCAAAGGCATAGGGACTCACTTACACCCAGTGACGTCCCAGATGTCTAGCCTGGTCAGGGCGGAACCAAACATGTTCCCCAAAAACCTTCTCTGTGCGATTATGGTAAGGATCTTCCCCGACTTCAGTAGCACGTCAATGTGCGTACCTCCGAGTCTTGATGTCCAAGGTCAAGGTAGGTGAGCTTTTGACAGGCCTTCATCCGCGTGCACATGGTCGAAAGACGGTCGCATTCGCCTGCTTGGGGATCCTTGTCGAACTGCGATGTCATTATATCCAGCGACGAGAGACTGAAACAGCCCCAGACGACGTCAAGCAGCACCGCCAGTGACTCGAACCGACATGCATGCAGCTTGATGGTAGCCAGCTGGGCGAAGAAGGGGAGGGGAGGCCTGAACATGCGATGATGGGTGTCGTCCAAGAACACTCTGTTGCAGTAGACGGTTTGTAGGTTTGGAAATTTGGTCAAAAATAATGCATGGAGTCCCGGCGTGAAGTCCGATGAGCAGGAGGAAGACAGGATTATTGTAATCCCTGATGTCGTCAATGTGGGAGAGTATGATCCACCATTGTGGCGGGAAGCTTCAGCGAGCCGAAGAGCCATCGTGTCTGTGGTGATGAGGGGATATCTCCGTAGCAGAACTTGAGCTCTGGATGTCCATGCCCGGCAGGTTAAAGCACACGCCTCAAGGGTGCTTCTCTCTTTTGACCACGGCAGAGTATAGCCCCGCTCGACAGCCTTCGCGGCTACTTCATCTATAACACGTTCGCAGATCTCGACTGGAAGTGGGAAGGACTCCATGGTTGGCGGGTCTGGGTAGTTTCAATGATGGCGGCAACAGTGGCTAGGGCCCTGCAGCAGTAGAACATAATGTATGAGCGTGTGTGTTGTAGGGGCGAGTGCGTGATACGTACGGGACTCGAAAGTTGACAGATTGTTGAGTGTGCTATGGTGCTTCCCTGATCCTGCTACCACACACGAAGTTGGACTTTGTATGGTTTCCGGTGGGTTGTAAAGCAAAGGGCGTCAGGTATCCCGTAGAAACACGTATACGGTGAACCTCGAGTGAGGTTGAGGGCGGAATGACTCGGGGGAGTCAAGCCTTGACTCCGAGTCACAGAACGGGACCCCCGCGACCGCGGCGGTGCTTATCATGATATCCTCGTTCCTGTCAGTGAGTGCATGTACCTTCCATTCACCGAAAAATTCATAATACAGGGCTGTGTCAGTCTCGCACATGGACGTCGCTTCGAGAGAGACGCGCGAGTGCTATCGGCTGCGGTACAGAACTTCGAATAAAGTGTCGATGGTAAGTCAATCGAATTAAAATGATTGTACCCCGGGCCCCGGCGGCTACATAAATATTGGGACAGCGCGCGCCGCCCCGGCGCGCGCGAAACCTGCGGCTGCTACGTATGCTGCGGGCGGCGAACTGCAATACATGACCTACAATACAATAAGGTACGGAACGCGGGTGTCTGAAAGAGTCCGACGGGGTGGGCGCGGAGGGTAAGCTTGACCGAAAAACCTACGAGGTGCGAGGAGAGAAGGCTAAGCGTCAGCGGCACGCGGTGCTCGGGACTCGAGGGAGCTCACCTGCAGGTGCGAGGAGAGAAGGCCGGGGTGTCGATCGCTCGCGCTCGACGTCTCTAATGAACGTTCAAGCCCGTACTCCTGGCTAATGTGTCGATATCTCAGCTGGCAGTTTGCTGCACACCGCCGTTCGACGACAGGCCTGCAAGCCTGCGGTGCCTACTAACCCGATTTGAAGTGGGGTGCGATCCAGAATAATCCCTGCTTGCTGGATGTATCATTAGCGACGGCGGTGACGAGAGATGGGACGTTGTACGTACAGAAGGCCCGTATGCGAGAACAAGAGCCCGCACTTCTGTGACGCTCGGCCCTCAACCTCGGAAGTGTACCGGATGACTTACAGTCTCGCATATTGGGAGGCGTGTCGTGTACCAATCGAGAAATATGTTCTGAGTGGTGCCGCCACGCACGCACGCCCATCAAACAAGCTACCACCATGGAACAACGCCCATGGCCGCAGCCGTGCAGGGCTCCCACTCCTTCCGAGGGGAATCAATGCTACTGACTCGCGTGATCAGGGTGTTGTTACCTCTACGAGCTACAGTATCAACTGTAGAGGAAATAACCCCGGAGACGTACCGTAGTAGTGAGACACCCGCACTACCCTCTGGAGTGGCCCGGAGAGACGGTTTTCAGGGCAGTCTATGCGCACGCGCGGTGGTGTGCGCGGCGGCGCATCAAAACTCTAGATGGGGGCGTTACGGGAGTAGTACCCTGTATCTGTCGAAGGAGCTCAATGTCAGCGTAAACTATAAGGTCAGGTGGAACTCGCTTGCAGTTCGAGATTGGCTGCCACAATCGTCAGCGAGAAATAATCAGCCCTCCGTCGCCAAATAAAAGGGGGCAGAAGTCTCGTACCACGGCTTTACCTGCCCTCCCAACAACTCGCGGCCCCTGTCATCACCGGAAGTGAGCGACTCACGCGCTGCCTGGACTCCATTCATGCGCGACCTGCCGTGCTAACACGCTACCATGGAAGTAACATGCAGCTCGCCGCTGGTATCGCCAGTATTGTCCTGGCTCTTGCCGACGCCGGCTTCGTCATAGCCGCCCTCCAAGCTCCCCAAGTATGCTCGTTACGGAACTGCGTCTCCAACGCGCAGTGCCTTGCGAGCTGCCCCATTGTGGCGCCCAGCCACATTTGGATCTGTGAAGGAGGTCCCCTAGGAGTACGTAGTCCGCGCTACTCCCCACTATCGCTCTCGCAACTGACATCTACTGCATAAAAGTGCGTCGAGCGCCCCGCCCCGCCTTAGAGATGAGCGCACCGGATTGAAGGCTCATGATGTCAGCACTTGTGTCGGCGACAAGGCTTCACGCTCAGATGCATTATACATCATGATATCGCTTCCTAGTAGCCCACCGAGTGGCAAAACTCGAAAGAATTAGTGCATTTCGCGCGGCGCAGGAAGACTCGAATTCGCAAACTTCTGGTACAACACCTAGTATGGCTATCTTATCTGACTCGAGTGAAACATAGTGTTCCGGGGCTTCTTTGCGCATCACTTGCTGAGCTCTTGTCCTCAGGGCAATTCTTGTGCGCGTTCTCAGGTAATCGACTGACGGTAGTGTTCTGGAGGTACCTAGGTCTACTACTCGCCCACTACGTATACGTAGTAGCGGCTGTATGAATGATCGGTTGTCGGAGATAGTGCCATGGCCAGGCGGAGTACGCATCTGTTTACAAAGAGTTCACCATGTGCTGTTGTCGGAGACGAACACTGTAAAGAGATGTCCATCGGAGTATGAACAACCCTTATCTCCGCATGTTCGACGGCTCTGTGGGCGCCTGCGACTCGGACCTCTCGTATCATGCACCGTGACTCCGTCGTTCATGAGCCATTTCCGAGTCCGAGGTCGTTCGGATACTCCATCCGTGCCTGCCACGTACTTGTATTCCACAGGCACCGGGTACGTACTGCGCAGCTGCAAGACTGGCGGGTCAACCAGCGATGGCATTCAGAATGCACCGCACGAGCTGTCAGTGTTAGCAACACTGATCGCGACCCCCATCTTTGGACCTAGCATCTCACCGACACCTTCGCCGCGCGGCTGCGCGACTCGGAGATGTGTCTAAAAGGTGGGTACGGTGGGATTCCAGCCCGGTAAGTCTGTACAGTTCTCGGGATCGCAGTTAACTGATGCTTGACGCGTAGTGCACGAGCGAGCTGTAGCGTGCAGCTGCCAGTGTGGTCGGACCACGGCGGCATATCGAACCCTTTTCCGTGGCTGTCCTAAACGGCAGGTCTCTGCCAATCCGGTATTACTCAAACACTCTTAGCTGTCGATACGCGCGACAAGCGCGATCTATCAGGGGCGCTCTAGCACGGCCATAGGTTTCCTGCTGTCAGCCACAGCGCGCGCTGTCTCCAGCAAGAGTAAGCAGGTGATACAAGTATGCCCAGCGGTAAGCACCCAGGCTTCCTTAATGCCCCCGACCCCTTACCCTTCTTTCGGTGATGATTTTACAGTCTCTACGACTCTCGCTATGCCTGTCCTTCTTCGCATTCCTAGCTCGAGTAGAGGCTTCTATCCAGACGTTCTTCCCTGCAAGTATCCCTCTAGCCAACCGGTCACCATATCTCAATGCGTGGTTTTCCCCCCTCGGAGATTCGTTTACCCAGGGGTGGCCGCAGTTCTGGGATCAAACAGTACTGTCGCACCTTCGTTCCCTCCTGATGCGTAGACCTAACTCTACACATAGTCCATGCTGGGCTGGGTGGGGAGGATCCGGGTGGACAACGTGTCTTACCAGTGGATGGGGGCGGACCTGCAGCCTCCGTTCACCGGGAATATCACTGACATTAGAATCACGCCTACGCGTTCCTTCTTCACCATGCTTGCGGGACCCATGAATATCACGGTCACCTTCCTCTCCCCAATCGAGGTAAGAGTACCCGTAGCTAATTTGCGGTGTCTTCTCACATCCATCTTGTGTAACAGCCTGCAGACTGGGTTCTGCAGTCCCTTCCCTTTTCCTATGTTTATATCGAAGCGGCCGCTACGGATGGTCTGGCTCACGATGTGCAGGTATACTCTCACATCACCGCCGGTACGCACATGAGACAGGCCCACCTTGAGCGCCAACGCTGACCACTGTGCATACAGATTGGCTCTCTGGGGATCGTAATAGTGTGGTCACATGGAGTCATCAAACGGCAGACCGTAGCCTATACCACGAGATACAGCTGCAGTCTCCCGAGGCGAACGTCGAGCTCAACAATTCACAGGCGCAGGACGGTACCGGCTACTATGCGATGGCGGACGTACGTGGCCCATATCTTGACAGCTGAACATTTGTCCGTCTCACAATTTTTCTTCCCTGTAGCGGCCAAACCTCACATGGGAGATTAGCACAGGCGTTGCATTCAAACAGTTTGCACCCTTCGGGAACCTAACAAACACCGCCAGCACAGCGTTTGCGCCCATACAACCGTAAGTGCGTTGCTGGTCCTGAAAACGTCGACTCATTGCTTATGGGCACGCATGCAGGAATTTCATGATCTTCTCTTTCGCAGTGGATCTTGGTCGAATACGGAGTATCCAGGACCCGGTTGTTTGGGCTGTCGGTTACGTCCGGGATCCATCAATCGCATACACCTCTCCGAACTCCACCGTACAGCAACTAAGCCCCTACTTCGTCACGAAGTACGGGTTCAACAACATTGGCGCCGCGGTAAGAAGCACAATGCATGTCCAGAGAATCGCCCGGCTGATCGTGTTCTAGATCGATGACTTCACGACCAACTTCAACGACACGCTCGCGAGAGCCATCGCGTTCGATAACACAGTCCTCGCGGATGCTGCCGCCGTTTCCCCGCACTACGCCGATCTCGTCTCGCTCGCCATACGACAGACATTGAGTACGCTGGATATCACCGTGTCGAAAGGCTCGGACGGGAACCCGAACGCCTCGGACGTCCGCATCTTTGTTAAAGACATTGGGTCTGGGGCAACGACGGCGTAAGCACATTAAAACCATGCTGGATCAGATACTCACTCGGAATGATGCAGCCGCGTGACCCCAGTTGAGCGCATGTACGCAGCGATGCCGGCGCTGCTGTACGTCAATGCATCTCTGCTCGGGCCTCTGCTGTCGCCTCTGCTGGATGCACAGAGTGGTGGGAGTTCGACCCCATACGCCGCACAAGACCTCGGTGCGTCTTGGTAGTCTTCGGCATTTGGGGTAAATGCTCATTTGTATCGCAGGGCTGGGATATCCGAACGCGACTGGCACGCGCGGGCCCCACAATCGAGGCGTTGAGCGTGAGCGATTCAGGTCGTAATGTGTTGAACTACGTCTTACAATGGTCGGTGTAGAGACCGGAAACATGTTGATCATGTTATATGCGCATGCCAAATTCTCGGGGGAGGGATATTTAATTCAGAAGCATGTGAGTAGTTATCTGATGCTTTGAGAACGTCGTTTCTCATGTTGTCGACACTATGAAGTATGGCCTCGCGAAACGATGGGCCGACTACCTCGTCAACAACACCCTTACCCCGTCTAACCAGTACGTAGGTGGCACACGTCCCGCCTCGGGTCTCCGGCTAATGCAAACGTACAGACTGTCAGCCGACAACGAAGGAACTGCAAACATGACGAACCTTGCAATCAAGGGAATCATCGGTGTGCAAGCCATGTCCGAGATCAGCCGCGCTCTCGGAGAAGAATCCGACGCTGAGCGGTATAGTGTCCGTCGGAACCTGTCAGTGCACTGTCGCGCAAGCACCTGAAGCGATCTCCAGAGACACGCTACGGCTCTCGTAGGACAGTGGCAATCCCTCGCGATGTCTCCGGATCAGCAGCACTTTCTCGGCGTATACGGCAACGAAGCGTCGTGGGCACTGATGTACAACTTGTACGCCGACAGGTTGTTAGGCACGAACCTTGTGGATCGTACAGTAAGCTCCAGACTCCCGAGATACCATTCGTCAACTTCACCGCTGATGCACAACGCAGTCACTGCAAGGCCAGGCGGCGTTCTACGATACTCTGCTGATCTCAGGTGAGTGATCATGCCAGACCTCCTCTGACATTTGTCGACCTATTCCTCGTAGCCCCCAAGTTCGGACTCGCATTGGATAACACAGCACCAGGAACCAGCGCAGGTCCGTGCGGAGTGGAAATTCAGATTTTCCAACGCTGACATCGCTGCAGCGTGGACGCTGTTCACTGCAGCCATCATGCCGGATAATAACGTCCGAGATAAACTCATAGAGAGCGTCTGGAACCGCGTTACCGCCAATACCATCAAAGGCGCCTTCCCCGACCAATATGATGTCGATACCGGCCTCGTACTGATGGGCGAAGCTGGGTGGGCTACGTCTTTTTGGTGCTTCCCGAGAGCTAAACTCATGGGACCGTACCCCTTATAGACCGGCAGCTGGTGGGGTGTTCTCGATTCTAGCGTTGAAGTACGTATCACCAGGACCTCTCGCGCGTCCCCCAGACGACTCAACCCCTATGTAGCTTGCCCCCAAAGAACATCACCGTTTCCTTAACCCAAGCTCCATCTCCTTCTCCCTCCGCGGTGCCCGAGCACAACGGTCGCTCAAGCAAACCGGTTGGCGCTATCGTCGGCTGTGTCATGGGCGGTGTGTTCTTCATTGTCCTCCTCGGTTTCGGTGTATCCTGCGTCATGCGGAGACGACCCGACGACCCGGAACAACAGATCAAAGCTGCCGGGCCTGCACTGTCGCCCTACACGTATCACCCCCGGGATACCCGCCGGGCCTCTGCCTCCTATGACACCGTCGCATACCAGGGCAGCACCTTGAGGCCTTCCTCGCTCTCTTCCCTATCAGGCGTTTCCAACGTCCCTACTATCTCCGCTTTCATCGGATCGAAGGAGGAGCCCTCCCCTGTACCAAGTCGCGAACGGCGCTCGCCTCCGCACACTCGCGACGGGCAGACGGCGTCGCCAGAAGGGAGACGCCCCCCACTCCCTCCGACTGACGTGCTTGGATTGCGGACGGAGGTGGATAACCTACGGCGGGAGATGCTGGAGATGCGGGTGCATGGACTCGAGCCGCCGCCAGAGTACACGGGATAATGTCTTGGGGGTGGATTATGACGTGGACACCTCTATACCTTTCTTGCATGGACAAGCCCGACCCTCTCGTCATATTGTAATCAGCCTTAATCCACGGGCAGTCACCGGAACATGGAGGAGGTACTCCGCGGTGGCTGAACGTGCACTCGCGGGCACGCCGCTAATACACATTCATATACGCTATGACACGACTTCCACAAGCCGACAAGCATGCAAGATCCGCACCACCTCTCGCCACCTAGATCACCGCAACGCCCCCGACGCAGCCCAAGAACATCGCATCGACCGTCCCGCCCGTCTCGCGCTCGAGCCAGCCGTCGAACTCCTCGAAGAGCGCCATCGCGCGCCCGCCGAGCGCCTTCTCCGCCTTCTTCCCCGGCCACATCGCCTTCTCGTGGATGCCGACGAAGTTCACCTTCACGCGCCCGTCGCCGGGCGGGAGCTTGATGACGAGGTCGACGGACCAGGTGACGTAGCCGTAGAAGGAGCCCTCCTTGATGTGGTGCCGCGCGTACTCGTCGGGGGGGTTGTTGTCGAGCGTCCACTTGAGTACGTGTGCGTCGAATGCGATGACTGCGCACAGGTACACGTCAGTATGTGGTAGAGAGACGGGCCGCTGAACGCTTAGGCGCACCTGTCCAGATGATGGCGGGGTGGTTGACGACCAAGGTGAAGCTGCGGGTGCCCGCGACTTCGTCGATCGTGTCGTTGACCGCCGTGACGGTGAAGTCATGCTCAATCGGGTCCTGGTGTTCAGCCCGAAGCGCCAGGTCGAACTTGTACGGCGTCAAGAACTAGTGTTTCGGTCAGGACACGCAGCGACGGAGAAGCGATGTCTAAACGAACCGCAGAGAAGGGATAGACGGTGTCCCAGTCACTGTTCCAGTCGCTCATAACCGCGGTAGTCGGTGTGGCGTCCGGCGTGCTGAACGCCTTAGCAATGTCCGCCGCTAGACTGTGGAAGCCCGGGGCGCCGTCTGCAGCGGCGATGTGGAGATGCTGCTCTTCGCTCGTAATCTGTCTTGGTTGTCAGCCATGTCGTCGGGGGATGTGCTTCTAGGACTCACGTTCTCCATGTGGATGACGAAGAGACGCTTCTGGTGCATGGCGTCGAAGGGCGAGCGCATCGTGAACACGGCCATGGCAAGGCCCGTGATCATCGAGAGCAGGACGACGGCGCGTACGAGCGTGCGCCGGCCGAACCGGTGCACGAATGGTACGGTCAACGGGAGCATGTACGACCCGGTGGCGGCCACAATGCTCGCGATGATATGCTCCGCCGGGGCTTCCTCACCGATTCGGCCCGTCTACGAATCCGACAAAGTTCGCATGGTCAGCCTTCGGTGCGCTTTGACTGTTGTTCGAGACGTGTACTCACCAGCGGCACGAAGACATCCAGAACGGCGCAGAAAAGCGTCGTTCCGATGACAAGAGGGCTGAGCAACCCAACCGCATAGCTCACGAGCGAGATGTCGTCGCCAGGCCTCGTGAGAACCCTGTTGACTAGGAGAGCCATAGCGAATGGCGCCGAAGAGAGGAAGAGAGTCCCGCCAGAACCAACGCCGAGAAGCTGGGTGGCCGTGGCCAGCAGCGATTGCATGAGCATGACCGAAGAGTACGCCGTGTGTTCGCGCACGCGCCCGACGAGCAACTGGGACGCAAGGGCACCTAGTTCTCAAAGATCAGGATGTGAGAAGATGGATAAGTATATGATACTGACCGGACAGCGCAGCAGGTCCATACAGGAATATGCATGCGAAGATCGACGAGAACCAACTGAACGACTTCCCAAGCACCTTGTCCATGATCAACGCTACGACGTTCGCCCCCACTAGCGCACCGACGAACGATGCCGACACGGCGGCGAACCCCTTCAACTGTTCGCCCAAGAAGCTCGTGCCCTTCTTCAGCGCAGGCGTGGGGTCGACATACGTTGCGCGTGCGACGACAAACGCGATGACAAGGAAGGCGGAGTAGAGGATCTTCGCAGTCGTGAACGAGTAGGACAAGAAGAACCCGAAGTACTCGTAGAAGACTGTCTGGGGGCGGGTGTAGCCTGCAGCCAGCTCAGGGAGGGGCGATTCGTCCGAGGTCAGGTGGAACAGTAGTGCCAGAACGTTTTCGGCCATGTGCTGCGTGGTTTGTTAGGGAGAGTGGCATAGGCGGCGGGCCATACAGCACTTACTTGCGCTACGCCGGTTTCTATGTTCTCTACTAAGTCCTAGAGTGACTTTGAGTTTCGCGTCTGGGACGACTCGCGCCAGATACCTACCTTGCGCATATGGTAAAGGTAACTGTTGCCTACAACAGCCATCTATCACGCACGGTCAATGAGCCGTCGTGTCAAGATCATCCGAGTGAAGCCTGGGTTACTCACGTCTAGGCCAGAAACATTAAGGTATAGCTCAAATTGTCTAAAGTCAGTACTGTTTCCTACTGTCAGCTTCGTCGAGTCGTGGGGCACTAATGGTGAACTAACTCAGATAGAATTATTCCGGACGTGAAGATTTCGTTGGCAATAACTGATCCGTAGGGTCTGTCGCCCCTTGTTAGTATGGACGTGATATGCTCAAGAGATGCACTACCTTGGAACTTTCGAGTATGCCTTGATCATCTGTTCGGACGTAGCCTGGAAGAGGAGTTCCGGACCAGTCGTCCCCGCAGCTTGAGATACAACAGTGTAAGTAACCTCCACGACCACAGAGGTGTACGGCACACCTTCGAGATTGATCGCTGCCCTGACGCTGAAAGGGTACAGCTGTCAGACAAACCGAACAAGCACACATTCGACGAGGAGCATTCTCACGTCTTGGCGACTGGATGTTGTGTAGAGAACAGATGCGACCCGTCCTGTAGCGATTCTTCTGCGTTATTGAACACTGCACCTGATATTGAGCCCCCGGAATTCTGAAAGCCAAACGGTAAGGGACTCACAGAATACGATAGCGTGCTTTGGCTCCCAGGCGGGCGTGTTCACAAGGACTCGGATAGACTCCAGCATCACCCCGACTGAGAGCGCGTCGTCCGCAGCGCCGGGGGAAGGCAACGTGCTGTCAATATGCGAGTTGACCAGCACGGCGTGCTCCTTGCCCTCCTCGGTGCCATCCGATACGCGGACGATGATGTTGGTTAGGTTGACATACGTCTTGTACAACCTCCTCCCCATCATGTCGAACCTGGCCCACGACGCGCCCGCTCAGTTCAGTACGCGTCAAATGAAAGAGGGAAACGCACCTGTGACTTCCGCTGCCCTGTTGGTGCCACACCTCGCACTGTAGCTTCCGGTCTGGGTGTGCGCGCACAACATCCTCGCACTCCGCACGTAGGGTCTCCGCCTGCTGCAGCACCCAAGCATCTCCTAACGCGTGTTCGCGCGTGCCGACCGTGCGGTAGCCGATGTCTTCAGAGAGATGCTTCGCGTGCGCGAGAATCTGGGCCTCGGAAACTTGAGGGAGTGAGGTCGCAGGATCGACGCTGTGGGCGTCGCGTCGGCTCAGGGCTGGACTTGGTGTTTGCGCGCGCGTATGAATGACTTACAGGTCAACCACCGGCTTGGGGAGTGCTAATCAAGCAGATTTGTGTCAGCACGTCGGCTGCAGTAGGTTCACGGTGGGCTACTTGCCATAGTGCGCCCGGTACGAGTACAAGGGTGCAAGGAGGAAGAGAGGCGCTAAAGACAACAGTGACCGGACGGGTCCCCACCGCCTCTGCGGTGCTTTGCTCATCGCAGCCGACAGTGATCAGACACAAGCAGCCTGTTTCAACTTCGATGGAGGCCCACAGATAGGGCTAAGGAGAAAGCAGGAGGAGTGGTAGGTGGGAGGCAGCAAAGACGCGTGCTGGACGCGGAACTTGGCAGGGAACGCGGGGACGCCGGGGCGCGTCGGTGGCACCGCTTCCCGTGGCAGTCGGTCGCCGAGGCCTCATGCAGGCGGACTCTCACTGCGCCGCGGATCCCTATCAAGCCACCGCTCTATTCGCAGTCTACCTTGCACACAGAAACTACCGGGATAGCCTGAAACGCGTTCGTACTACATCCGCACGGTCTGAGTATCTCGGAAAGCGTGAGGGTACGCCGGGTGTATACATCAGTCTGCTTCGCCGACCGCCCCGCCTCTTCTCCTCCGACTCTTGATCGCCTCCCGGTGCCTCCGCTTCCACCCGGCCGTCAGGTCGCCCTTGGACTCTTCCCACCGTTGGCGTATGGCCTCGGGGGTGTCCGTCCGATAGAACCACGTTCTCCAGTTCGTCGGGTCAAGAGCGCGTTGCCTGAATGTACCGTTGCTGGTCGGGAAGAAGAGGGGCTTTGACGGGTCGAGCGCTGCGGCGCGCGGTCCCTGGGCGGCGGCGAGCAACTGAATCGGGCGCTGGGGCTCAGCGACATCCGTGACGGGGACAGCTGCAGGCAGATCGAACGGCGCGTCGTCCTCAAGCTCGAGGTCAAGGTCCAAGTGGCCCAGCAGAGAGAACCCGGCTGTGGGATGATTAGCACAAGTATGTATACGGATGAGTGTCGCGCGTACCTTCCTCCTCGCGAGGGGCGAAGAGGTCCTTCAGCTTTGTCTTCTCAGTTCGTGGTGCCTGAGCAGGTGCTACGGGATCGACAGCGTTCCCTGCCACTGCGAGCGCTGCGTCGACTGGCATAGCGCTCTCGTCCTCGTTTTCATCCTCCGTCTCTTCGGAGTCCGAGCTCACGGCGATATCGGCTTGCGCACGACGGAGGTCTTCCTCGTCGACATCAGATCCGACGCTCTCCTCTCCTCCCCAGTCCTCCTTGTCGCCGAAGAGGGAATTCAGGAGGTCGAGGGCTTTGCTTGCCTCCTCTGCAAGGTCGCTTGTGCCGGTAGGCGGATGCGGCCTCGCTTGCAGCGTGCTGGCCGTAGCAGAAGGTGTCTTGGATGAGGCTGGAGCCGGCGCAGAAGCCTCGGTAGATGGCGGAGGTTTGGGTATGGTATCCATCGCGGCTTCAGACTCAAGTTCGTCTTCGCTTTCCTCCTCGCTCTCGCTCTCACTCTCCTCGGCACCCATACCTTCCTCTTCACTCTCGTCTTCCTCCTCAGAAGCGTGGGATGTGCTGTCGACTGCCGGCCGAGTGGGGAAAGCAGCTGCCGCATTCTCCAGGAATACGCCTTTAATGTGCGTAGAGCCCCACTTCGTCGGGTCGATCGTCCGCCTCCTCGCGCGCGTCGGCGGGTCGCGCGTCCGTTTCCTGACCTTGCCCTTCTCCTTCTCCTTATCCGCCTTCCCTTTGCCCTTACTCTTCTCAGGCTTCGCGACCTCGAGTGGCTCCGGAAGTGGACGGTCGGGGCGCGTGCGTATGGGCCGGATAAGCCGCCCGGTCGCGGTGACGCGCCAGCCGCCGCGCGTCGGCGCGTTTTCTGGCGTCACGAGCGACATGTCAGTGGCCTCCACGCCCTGGACGCCGCGCGGGAGGCGGCGCCGCTTCTTGGGGGGCTGGTTCGCGGCCTCTTCTGCGGCGCGTTTAAGCTTTTCGTGCTCTTTCGCGATTCTGTCACGTCCAATATCAGTACCCTTGAACGCGAGAGAGTGGTGGGTGGTAGCGCGCACCTCTCGCGGAAATCGGGTTTCGCGTCACCCAGACGGAGCTTCGCGCCCTTCCATGTTACACCACTAAGCAGATTCATGCCTGAGTGCGCATATCTGGGTGAGCGGTTGATCTCTCAGCATGAATGTGCGCGACGTACATCGCGCTAGTTTTCCCTTCGTCGTCTCCAGCGTAGCATACGCAAACTTGCGTGGCTGTCCCAGGCTATCCAGAGCGCCTAGGCCATCCAAGGCCTTCACCGTACCAAAGGATCCTAGGCGGTCGCTGAGGTCTTTGGCAGTGATCGCGGGCTTGAGGCCAGAGATGTGTATTCGTTTGGTGACAGTTTCGTCCATGTCTAAGATGGGGCCGCAAGGAAACGCAGAGAACCCCGGGTTCAATGAGAGGTGTTTGGGAGGAGTGGGAAACCCTGTGGCTGGTTTGCCAGCGAGAGCTGCCTGAGATGGATTGGATGGGCTTTGGGCTGGACGGCGGAGAATAGCGGAGAATCGGCGAGCAGGGAGGAGGAACGAGCGCCTACTCCGCAACTCAAAATCTGGATCTCGATCGCGTAAATCGGGAGTTGCCGAGCGCTGATGCTGCGACTCCCATTCCTTGAGTCGCGAGTCGTCGCAGCCTGCAGGTTGTTGCTCGACCTCTTCGTCGTCCGACAACATATGAAAGTCTTTCGACCTTGGCCAGACTCTAAACGCTGCATAACTCTGTGGTAAGCACTCTATGGCCAAGATGCGCTACTCCAGAGTCGACGGAGCGCGGCCTGCTGCTATACGTCCCTGCACGCTCGCGTGGCACGCGGCGCAAGTCTCAAGAGCAGGCTTGCGACACCTCTTAGCTCTACGACTTCGCGCGAATCTGTGCTCTTCCGCTCGCTATCTGCTCTTTCTGCATATCATTTATATAGGGGATACCTACCGGGATACCTACCGGGACCCATATAATCGATGACGAGTCGAATTTCTCCAGGTGAGCGGCACTTGCACCGGTTTGGCGATATGTTCGGCTGACCTTCCACCAGAACTGCCAGATGGTATCCCCGCGCCAGAGACCGTAGCGATGTATCTATACGACAACAAGCAACGCAAGCTCTCACTTCAGACGCAGATGAACTTGCAACAAGATCGAGAGACAGTCACAGAAATGGCGGTATGTCCCCCCTAAACTACATCTGACAATGGCGCTGACATATGCTCGTATCCAGGCTGCTACTCGCAACGCTGCCATGGAGCATTTCGAACTAGACGTACCGACATATCGCGAGCAGCGTCCAGAGGCGCTGGCGGCCGTTACCGGCCAGGTATGCCACTAGTACCGCATCGTGTTCAACCACAGGTCCATAGGCCTGACGCTACTTCCTTCAGGTACTGAAAGAATGCAAGGGAATACGCAAGTACAAGGACGGGTGGCCCGTGAGCAGGTACATTCGTATCTATCTCAAGAATTATCACCCGAAGGCCAAGAAAGGGCGGCGTTCGAAGGCGTCACGGGCCGCGGTGAGTTGTCCACATTACATGTGTATATAGCAATGTCTGTTTCTCATATCTTCCCAAGAGCATCAAGAAAGCGACAACTTCACGGCTCCGCCCTGGCCCGGGTAGGCATTCCGCTGGCTACAGGTCGGAAAGGTAATCAGGCCTCTATGCTCCATCGAACTCATGTCTTATGTTGCGCCATCGGCCCCAGGGAAGCCAGCGTTGAAGAGGAACCTCACCGCGAGTTAGGAAGGCATGAGGATACGAAGCGTAACGATAGTCAGTGGCACCAACATTGAGCGCGCGGCCGTACAGTACGCTGACTGCCCGCTATAGCATCCGTTGTTTCATCGGATATACCAACTCAAGTATGCGCTCGTGGTTCCCCATGGGCCAGCGTTATACTGATCGATTTTCACAGGCAGGCCCCAGTCGCCCCAACGCTTTCACTCCTGAAGCCGACAGCCCGAACCCTGTTCCCAGCTTTCTTCGTAGTCTCCGGATCCCTCCCCGAGACGTCGTGCTGATGACGGCACTACTCAAAGACATGGGCGTCGAGGATCAAGAATATCTCGAGATACTGGCCGCTATGGGGACGCGCAACCGATGGCTCGTAGAGCTTCAAGACGAGGGCGCGCTTTCGCCTATCCAGGTGCGGCTGCTGAAGGAGGGCCTTGACCGGCTGGGCAAGAGCATGGGGTGAGGGCAATCTTTCGGGCCTGTACAGCGGGTGGGACTTGCCGCAGAGCTATACGTCCGCAGCGTCCATCCAATCACATTTCCCCCATTGTCTGTGTATGCGCCCGCGTTCCCATGAGCTGTTTCGATGAGGTCGCAGTGCCTCATGTATTGACAGGCACCAGTGGCGTTCGGTGCCGACTACTAAGCGTTACATTGGCGTCTACTAGCGTCAACAAGCGTCAACGACCCCATGTGGCGTTTGCAGCTTGAACACCACGAGGATGTGTATCAGGATACGATTTGTTGCTCTCATTCTGGCCATCTGAAACCAGGTGGGTGAGCTACTGTACGTCTCTGTCGTTGTCTCGTATGCTAATACCAAACCCTCGGCCTTCTGGCAGGATAGCGTAGCGTCTCGGCTTGTATTCCGAGTCCGTGACAGAGCCCACTGACGCAAGCTCCGGCCTTGCCGTCGGCGCGGCAGGACGACCGTGGCAGCATCGCTCGGTGACATCCTTCCAAGAACCACACGGAGACTGGCTGCATCTTCTCCGCGCTCCTTCGGACAGGGCTGCCCTGGCACGGCGGTGGTTCGTGAGAGCCATAACGGCGCAATTCGTAGAAATCCATTGCGACGGTCGGCGGCGTCTCCTGCGACTCTCACGAAGTTCCTTGGGTGCATTCTAGCGGTGTGATGTACCCGCGAGACGTACCAGGAAGACTGCGGGTTGCGCGTCTCCAGACCACCACAACGGTACGTCCGCTCTACCGCCTGAGAACGATGCTATATTTACATAGCCGGCGCTGCAGGGCAGAGACTCTTGATGGTCTGCGCAGTCACTTTCTACCGGACCGTACGGCTTCAGAGCTACCTTCGGCGGAAGGCTTCCTACTTGCGGGCTGATGCATTCCGTACATGCATGCGCAGTCAAATTGGTGAGTCCTCGTGGTACTGTTCGGTTGGCATCGTAATGACTGGCGGGTCGGTCCACATACCCATCCGGACTTGCTTGAAACATGTTTTCGGGTGTCGTTCGCAGCATGCCAGGTTACTGGGGAGACTGGCGCGTGATATCTGCACATGGCAGGTCGAGCCTTAGGTCCGCAACAGTGCATCTGCCATCCGTTCACAGGAAGGTCTCGCGCGCGTTTGCATCAGCGCGTTCCTGATGAGAGTCATATCGTGCTAATGCCTAACTTTAATAGACACGACCATGGCGGGCAACAACACCCCGGCGAGAAGATATCTGTCAAACCCGCATATTTTCGTCATTCCTGCGCGCTCTCCCGGCGCGCTCTACCACGACTGTCCACGCCCGGTACCGCAATGCACAGCTCGCCGACAGAGCGGTACACAAGCGGCAAAGACGCGACAACAGATGCATCAATCAGCGTGCCGCCATTGGCTCGGCCAGCTACGGAGTGCAGGTAGGCGGCGTAGCACCCCTGCCAGCATCGGCTGTAGCAGCTCACTGTCGCCGCCGCCGCCGCTCACCATCTGTTGCTCTAGCCCCCGGCGCGACCGCCACATTGCCCTTCTGCGAGGCCGAGCGTGCGGTATGGCACTCACGCCCTGCGCCTCGGATCCAAGTACACGGATGGGCCGCCTTGCGCGCATCGGCGCGTTGGGGCAGCATAACGCCCTTGCGCGGGGTATAAGTGCCCGCAGGGTGCGGCGAGGGACTGTACCAAACTCGACTCGAGTCAACGACACTCGAGCTAGCCAAGAGCACGCCGCAGACCCCTCGTTCTCCACCGTCGAGTTTAGCCATGTTCTCCAAGACTCTCTTCTCCTTCGCGATGCTCGCTGCGGCCGTCGCTGCGATCCCGTCCGCCACCAAGCGGGCGACCTGCAGCGGCGGGCAGACCACAGCCAACGAGCAGGTGAGTCCAGCACGGATGCTGTAGACGATGCTGTCGCTGACGCTCTATCCAGTGCTGCGTCTGGTTCGACGTTCTTGACGATCTCCAGACCAACCTGTGCGCAACTCTGTCTACTGAGTATCCCACGACGGTTCAGCTCACCGTTGATTCACAGCTTCCATGGCGGCACTTGCGGCGATGATGCTCACGAGGCTCTTCGGGTAAGCGTAACCCCAGCATGCCGTCAGTACATGCTGATAGGAAGGACTCCCGTAGCTCATCTTCCACGACGCCATCGCCATCTCTCCTGAGCTCACTGCTCAGGGCAAGTTTGGGTGCGTACTGGTATCTCTAAAAGCATCTTATCACGTCGGCTGACCTGAGTTTTAGTGGCGGAGGAGCCGGTATGTTGACGAAGGCGGATGTGCACGTCGGAGACTGACAATGTTGTAGACGGCTCGATCATGGCCCACGTCGACGTCGAGGGTGCCTACCACGCCAACAACGGCCTGGACGAGATCATCGAGGCCGAGCGCCCCTTCGCTCTGAAGCACAACGTGTCCTTCGGCGACTTGTAAGTCTATTCCCTGGCTCAGAGCTGCTACGTTCTGACGCTTTGCTTTAGCATCCAGTTCGCGGGCGCCGTCGGCGCCTCAAACTGCGATGGTGGCCCGCGCATCCCCTTCTTCGCCGGGCGGTCGAACGACTCGCAGCCCGCCCCGGATGGCCTTGTCCCGCAGCCGACTGACTCGGTCACGGATATTCTTGCCCGTGTCAAGGATGCAGGCGGCTTCGTTCCGGTCGAGCTCGTCTGGCTCTTGATCTCGCACACTGTCGCCTCCCAGCACACCATTGATCCCGTGAGTTCAGCTTCCTATACGTCGGCGACGTTTCTAGATTGACATTTTCGTTCGCTATAGTCGGTCCCTGGCGCTCCGTTTGACTCAACCCCCACTGAGTTCGACGCTCAGTTCTTCGTCGAGACGCTCCTCAACGGCACTGCTCCCACCGGTGACACCCTGCAGTCTGGCAACGGCGAATCGCTTTCCCCCATCCCTGGCGAGTTCCGCCTCACGTCCGACTTCCTCATCGCTCGGTATGTGCCCGTGCACTCCATGAATCGCTTACGAGACACTAAAGACGTTTTTAGTGATTCGCGCACGTCCTGCGAGTGGCAGCGCCTGATCAGTACGTTTAGCCGTGCTACTCTCATATCGTGACTCATCTGACCGCTTTCACAGCCAACCCGGACGACATGGTCGTGAAGTTCGTGCAGACCGTCCAGAAGCTGTCGGTCCTCGGTTTCAACCAGGCCACCCTCACCGACTGCTCGGACGTCATCCCGACCCCGTCTGGCTCCCCCGCGGCTGGTGTGCTCCCCGCCGGTAAGACTTTCGACGACATCGAGGCGGCGTGTGCCGCGACGCCTTTCCCGACCACCATCTCTGCGCTCCCCGGTAAGTGTGCTTCTTCAATTGGACTCGACTGTCCCGTCTTGATGCATTCTGTCCTAGGCCCGGAGACGTCTGTCCCTGCTGTGTAGGTTTCACTTACGCTTGACATATCATAGCAATACTAACTGCTTCTTTGATAGCCCCTTCAACTCTTAAGTTGGACAAGCTTGCATCGTACCAAACATCCCTTGGAATTGTGCGGACTCTGTCGGAATATCACTAAGTCATGGGCTATACGTCGGGTTAATGAGTAGAGATTTCTTGGTACATCATGGACAATTATGCTGTCGGTGAATGAATACGTTCGGAGGAACTTTGAGCCTCTTCGTGATTCTCTGAAGGCTGTCGACTGATCGGGTCTGTTGAACCAGTGTTGTGAGCCGCTTCCGAATGAACTCACGCCGTCCTTTACGGTGTCCTGTGGACCGAGGACTCAGTCGGCCGCGGGCAGCAACTTGCCGCACTGCGGCCGCTCGCGGTACGCCGCCGGGCGCGCATGCCTTTTGCAATCATGTGCTATTCACGGGATCGCGACGTGCGGACGCGCGGACTATTGTGCGCCATTTGCGGCCGAGCCTCGATCACTTAGCCACCACTTTTGACGCCTGCCCTGGCTATATCTTGGTCCTATCCCCCGAGTTCATCTTTCAACGAGACCATCACCATCCCGTCTCTCCCTGACCTAGATACGCTCATGGCTCCACGCAAGAAACAGCGGATCGACCACGGTCTCAACCAAGCAGCCTCCGAGGCTGCTGTGCCAGTTCCAACGGTCGGACAGGCCGCAGCGCCGGCGCGCCGAACGACGAGGGCGGCAGCCAAAGCTGCTCGAGAAGGGAAGACAGTCTCTAGCACGACCAAGCTTGTTCAGCCCTCGCAGAGGCAACGATCCACGGAGGCCTCTCAGAACCTTGCCAAACGCCCGGCTCTGAAAGGCCGTCTCAAGACGCTGCTCGAAATCCCCGATGAGTTGCAGCGCGAGGTAAGCACTCCCCACGCTCCTCTCTGGAAACGGCAAGCACGCTGATATATACCTGCATATGAGAGGTTTTCAGCTACCTGACGGTAGCAGACCTGCTCGGCATGGCGCGGGTTTCCAAAGAGTTCCGCGCGTACATTCTGACCAAGAAGAACGAGAAGAGCCTGTGGAAACCCGCGCGCGCGAATACCACTGGACTCCCCGCTCGGCCGCCATTCATGAGCGAGCCTGCATTCGTGCACCTGCTTTACTCGCCCCATTGCCATGTACGTCCGCAAATCGCTCACGGTTGAATGATCGACTGAGATACGTATCCCGGACTCTAGGGCTGTGGAGCTAACAATATCCGCAAGGTGTTATTTGGCTGCTTCATGCGCCTCTGCGCGTCCTGTCTTCAGAAGAGGTAAGCGAACGAGAGATGTGTATGACGGTGCACCTGAACTGTGACTGCAGGACGATTTGGCTGAACGATGCCCAATCCACGGCGCGCGGAATGGACACGCATAGGACCTGGCACCTGCCCTCCCTATTCCACGGAGACTCAGTAGCGAACAACTTCATTGTGCATGCCCCTTCCACGTACGCGACTGTATGGAATGTAAAGGTCTCCCCGTGCTTACTCCACGGGATTGCTTTCAGGCGTCATTATGACGAGAAGTACAACCGAATCCTCAAGGAGCATGTCGAAGACGTCTTCGCGAGATACAAGGCTCTCCCAACTCCTGTCACCAGGGAAGCGTTCCTCGGCTTTGTGGCGACGCTCAGGGGGGAGTTTCAAGCCCGTTTGCCGGTATGTCTGTTGACAAAGACATTCGCTCAAGCGTTGAGACTGAGCCGTACCTGTCCCAGCACGCGCGCGCTGTGCATGAATGGGTGACAGCACAGGAGCAGGCAAGGCAGGCGAGCCTTGGAGATGCTAAAACACAGCGTTTCGATGCGTAGGTCAATCAACGCACCGCAGTGGATTCCAGCGCTGACATATCACTGTGTTGAAGCATACTTGAGAGACTACGGGCCTCCGGCTGGGAGAAGGACCTCGACTTTATGGGCGAAAAGGGCATTCAGGCGATGTCAAACATGCCCGTCGTCCGGCAGTCATCTAAGCTAACGGAAGGAGGCAAGCAACGCTCTTACACTAGTATGCGCACGTGAACTGATGAATGGTGCGGGTACCAGCGTGGCAAAAGGTGCTCGCCGCACTCGACAAGTTCTTGAACGACACGCGAGCAACGCGGCTCGAAACCGAGCTCCGGGACGCCGTTATCGCGCGTTTTGCCGCGCTTGAAGATGCACTGGTGGCGCACTATGTCACGCTGCCGCGGAAGCCATACATGGACTGTCGACCACAGCCCATCGACTTCGCATTCGAGCCCGAGTGCCGTGCGATCCTGGACGTCCCCACGGCCGAAACAGTTACCGCCGACCAGTTCTCTGCCATTATTCCCAAGCTCACAGCGCGCTGGGAAGCCGACGTGAAGAAGCAGCTCGCCGAATACATCCGCCCGCTCCTCGGGGATGTTGCTCCGGGCGTTGACGTGCTTGAGCTCGCAATCGCGTTCTTCTCCTGCGCGGGCCGCTGCCGCGATGACATCAGTGTCTTGCGCTACCCCGCGATTCTCACACACGAGTGCAGCTGCAGCTCGACCGGCTTCCGCTCGGTGAGATGCACGAGCGACGAATTCGACACTGGTGACGCGTACACCCGTGCGGTGAAGTCGCTGAAGTGGTCAGAGTATTCATTCAACGGCTACAAGCACCGCGATCGAGACCTCCGCGCGTTCGCCCCGTTTTACATGGCATTCCCGTCGGAGCACGACGGCCCAAGTTATTCGGCGGGAGTAGTGAATACTATGCGTCGGATCGTCTCTGCGATGGGGTTGGACCCGCGGCGGGCGACGTTCGCGGACATGGTACAGCGCGATGTTTGGCTGCGCTGCGTCGCGTGTGAGGCCAGGGACCCCGCAGGCGAGATCTGTGCGTATTCATGGAGGGGAGCTGTAGGTTGTCTCCTCTTTCGCCGACAGAACATCGCCGCTGACTATGAAGCTCTCTGATTCCAGTACAGCCACGAGCAGCACCATTCGATGTCCTGGGACTGGCGAAGCATCAAGAGGGCGGTATCAGACTGGCGTGTTGCGGACGAGGAAGATATGGTCCGTGTGCGAAAGATGCAAGCGTCTGAGACAATGCCAGCATGGAGGACATACACCCTGTGGAGTTGTGCGCTCTGCCCCGCTTTCAACGACTATACGCCTCAGATAAAGCTCCATCTGAAAGAAACGTGCGTGCTTTTTGGGTAGAATTGACGTTCTATACCCATGCTAATCACTGGGTCAATTTGGCAGGCATGGCGTTACAGATGTCGATGTTGCATTGCGGGATGGGACGATCTATCTGCATCCCTCCGAAGATTTCTCCGGCGTGCGTTCGACCTACATTCGCCTTCGAGAGCCCATCAAGCTGCCGAAATCCGTGGATTGAACTGCTGTCTCGTAAAGAACCTAGTAGCTACGTGTCAGGTCTAATAGGCTAGCTTGAATCCCGAGCCGGACGCTACGAGACTCACTACAGAACTCGCGCTTCTCAACTGTGTTCCTTCCAAGCTTTCTTCCAAACGAGCCATGACTGGAATTCTATCTACCCGACTCCCTCATGTACCAGTAGTTTACGCTTAATAATGCTGTCTCAACACATCTCGGCCACGATGAGTGGAAAGAGTGAACCTTTCTAGATCTGGCAGAGAGCCGGCCGTGGGCGCCTGGAGTGCGCGATCACGTGTTGAGAACGCGTCGCGCGTTTGCTTCTTTCGCGCGCGACTTGAACGAGCTTGGACGTCGACCTCCACCACGTCTCCGCCCCCGCTGTCTCGCGCGTAAACCATCCCTGCGTCACACATACTCGCCATATACTCATAATCCTCACGCATTCTACTCTGCATATTCATGTCTCCGACGTCGATGATCATGGAGAACTCAGACAAACTCGAAGTAGCTCGCGCGCTCCAAGCCAAGCTCGAAGACGCCAAGCTGCACATCGCCGACGACCAGACCCGGTTTGACACGCTTCAAAGTGCGCTTGCGAAGGATCCCGGGCTTGTTTCGGAGGGCGTGGCGGGTACCACAGATCCAGCCATTGTCGCTGCAGAGGTCGCCTCGCAAATCGTACGCGTTTTTGCCCTTAGGCTCTGTACAAAACCGCGCTAACTGCGCGCGTAACTGCATCACCTACTTGCTCCGACAGTCCTTTTTGCGTAACCTGAAGTTCCAATACCTGGAGCAGAAGGCGAAGGACCAATACGTCAAGACCATCGTGAGCGACGAGGCGCCGAACATCAATGCGGAGGAAAACGAGCTTCTACGCATCGAGAACGAGCGGAAGAAGGAGATCCTCTCGGCGGCTAAGGCACGGCTAGCGGAAAAGTACAGTGATGTGCGCACGCTCGCGCCCCTAGTCGAACAAGGTACGTTCAAGTACACCCGTCTCTCGCAGCCCGTCTCATCCCCCTTCTCAGACTACAACAAGGCCCGTATGCTCACGCAAGAAGCTGCTGCTCTGGCGAGCAAGATCCTCGATGCTCGACTCACTCTTACGCGTCTCCGTCAGGCGCATCCCCACCCGCGCCTGACGATCCCCGCCGCGAACGCTCAGCTCGACGCCCAGGTTGCGGAGATGCAGGAGCTGGACGACGAGCTCCAGCAGGTGAACGAGCAGGTTGACGACGTCAAAGAGCGTGTCAAGGCGGGCGCAAGAGAAGTCGAACGGCTGCGCGTGGAGCGAGCAGACCTTGAGAAGACCGTCAAGGCGGGACAGGACGAGGTGCAGGACGGCAGAGTGGTGGGGCTGTATGACTGGTATGTGACCCCGTCTTCGCTCCGCGACAAGTGAGGCTTACCGAAGCGTCAGGTACACGGTGTCGCTCGCGCTATACCGTGCTCTCGTCTCTCTCGAAACGTGGCACTCGGAATCCGAGAACGAGCTCCATTTGGCATACGCGATTACACCACAGGGAACCAACGAACGCAAGACCATCTTCATAAAGCTCCTTTTCGTGCCCAACTCTAGGCAGCTCGCGGATGCCCAGGTCGAGGGGCTAGCGGAAGACGCCGGCGACGTCGTTGGTGCCCATGTTCAAGCGAATGACGTGCCTGGACTCATCGTTGCAATTCTGGCGAGGGCAAGGGCCGGCGCATGATCGCTAGTGTGATATGTGAACACTGTATTATCTAGTGTGACTCAACGGGATACCCTCATCTGTAGACATGAAGCATTCATACAAAGTCGATCTCTACGAAGGGCTGCTCTGATATCCAGCCCAGAACCAACTCGAACTCCATCGGACTGCTCAACTTCCAACACCCAATCCTGCGATACACCCCCCTGCCCCTCGTCGGTGTCAAGCTGTCTGAGTCGGCTGGTACGACCATGAGCCCCTGTGCCAAACCAGCTCTGGCCGAAATCAGCACGACCCATGCGTTCTGGACGTCTGCGTCCTCCTCCGTATCGACATTGCCAACCCCGGACAGCGTCGCCACTCCTGCGTTACCTGCGGAATCAGCCTCAGCTCCGCCCCCGTCTTCGCCTCCGCCCTCGCCCCGGCTACGCCGCGCCCCACGGGCGATCTGAAACTGCAGCGACACATGGTGGTGAGACGTGCCTTTTCTGCTGAGCACACAGGCTAGTAGAACTGTGCGGAGTGCAAGACGTCCTCCCGCGACGCGCCCGAACGGACTTGCGTCGTCCTCAAGTGTGATTTTGCACTCTGTCACCTCCGCGACCGGTGTCATCAACGAGTGGCTTGTCGCGAAGACCTCCCCGTCGACCGCAGCCCACGACCACGACGGTGCGCGATATGCCGCTGGGCGGCTAAGCCAGCGCGTACGGTCATGGTTCATCCAGAGTAGGTCCTCCAGAAGCGTCTTGCGCCACAGGCCTGCAAGGTACTCGGAGCGTAGCACGCGCTGGAACTCCTCCGCGATCCCAGCGCACGCGACGAGCTTGTCGGAGGGGTCGGTGGTCGCCCGTCGCGTGTAGTCCTTCACGATCACGAGCCAGGTTTCGTGGATGTGCCTCCACTCTTCTGAACCGTGCGCTACGGGCGGCGTGTCGGTCCTGAACAGTGCTGGGGGGAGCCGTCGGTCGAAGTACGAGTCGTGCACGGCCCCGCCGACGCAAACCGTCTCGGTCTGGCATCTGAACAGAACCGTGTGCGATGCGAAGATGAGCGCGCGCGGTGACATGAAATATTCTTGCATGCACCATCCCCGAGCACCGGTGGGCTCCTGGGCCGGGTTGTAAGGCAGGAGCGCATATCCAAACGGGTCGCTCGCCGTCGAAATCGGAGAGAGGTACACCGTGCCCACCGCCCGCTTGGCAGCTTGGCTCTCTGCGTTCTCGGACGCTGTCGATGTGTCCTGGGGACAGATGAGCGGTAGAGCAATGTCGCGCGAAAACACGTCGCTCCCAGTCTCCGGGATAGCCGACCGCTCGTGTAAGAAACCTTCGCCCACCCGCCGAGCGCATGAGGCGATGACGGTGAGACGCGCATCGCGGTAGATGTGGCGCATCCGCCCAATCTCGCGCTGCTTGTCCTCGTCGGAGTCTTGCATGATGCACAAGCTATCCACCCACAGGAAGCGGTACCCAAGAGCACGCGTGACGTGGATTGCGTCTCGAATCGTCCGGGGGAGCCGTGCTATGTCGATTCCGCAGGTGTGGGCGAATATGTTGGCGACGGTAGTGCTATGGGGCTGCGCTTCGGCCCATACATAGCTGAGCGCGACGTAGGTGCCGTGTGTGCCGTGCGTCGACACGAGCCGTGGGCGGTCAGGGTCGCTGCAGTCGATGAGACGGGTGGGGAGGGCGGTTTCGGGCGCGAGCGGATGCGCGTCGCAGAGGGTGTGTCCGTTAACGCAGCCATCGACACACGCCTTCGCTAGGGCAAGAGAGCCTGGGGAGCCTACGTCGAGGATGCGTTTCCGTGCAACGATGCAGTCCGCCGCCGGGTCGTCTGAGGGTGTAAGCTGTTAGCACAAAAGGATGCAACTCGACTGCCGTAGCCCTGCTGCTCACCTGCGGCCGTGTAGACATACGCCGAATAGTGGTACATCCCGTTCACAATTATGCTGAGCCCTTGGGTGCTTGGCGGAGTGAACTTCCGATTTAGCAACGTCGACTTGCCCACGGTAATCGTCAGTGGGGTTCCCGCGGTCGAGACCTTGATACCGCTGCACGTCCCGAGTACGAGTGTACACCACGAGCAACCCGCAGCAGCGCGCGACTCCAAGTCCGTCCACGAAACGAGGTATGAATATCCTGCGGCAGACGGTTCCTTTGGTGTCCTCCAATCGGTAGGTTCGCCGAAGAGCCCGAGCTGAGCTGCGAAGGGACCCTCCCAGCAGCTTTTGCAAAACGAGCTGGGCCCAGATGGTAAGGTCTCGGATCTGCGCACCAAAAGTGGAAACCTAGTGAGTTGTATGTATACGGTCGTCCGCCGTACATGTCACACTCACGAAGGCCCCATAATCGGTAGATGTTTACACTTGGGTGCGACTTGGGCCTCTGTGTGCTTTCGGTCGTGACGTCCACCTGCAAAGAACTAATTTCAAATGTCCCCTGGCAGGGAACGGGGTGCTTACCATTTGCAACAAAAGCCGCGATGGCAGCGCCGTACGTGGGCTGGCGATGTCATCATTGGTGGCAGGCGCGGGCGCAGGTGCAGAGGCGAGCGCCTGGCAGCTTGCATGCTACATTGCTGGATCAAGCGTGGCATCTAAACATTGAACTTGCACGGCAACGTAAGGAGAAGCCCTCTTCTACAAACATGAGGTACTCATACAAGGTCAATTTCCACTTGCGGCTGCTTCGGGATCCAGGCTGGGGCCGATTCGGACTGCGGAGGGATGTGGATGCTGTAGAACCCAAGTCTGCGATACACCCTCCTGCAGCTGCCTTTCGCAAACGTTGTCCTCCCTCGGTCGACCAGCGCCACGACGAGCCCTTCCGCAAGATCAGCCCTCGACAACATCAGAACAACCCATGCATGTGTAAGCCCGGCCGTGGGCTTAGCACATACAGTCCGGTAGTGCATATATACACCGCGGTTAGTGAGAGTACAATCTCTCATTTATCCTGCCTTTTGGCGTAGTGGCTCGAGCGCCGGTGTCTCAGCCAGCTTACAGCATGCTGGATCCCCGCATCCTCCTCGCTGTCGACGTTGCCCTCTCCGCCGGGCAGCTCCGTCGTCACCGGGACTTCGACTTCGTCGCGGGAGCCAGCTTCGGACTCGACCTTTGTGTGGCCGCCCTGCTCCTTGCGGCCGAGCTGCAGGGACACATGGTGTGACTGGTCCGTTCTGCGGAGCGTGCACGGCACGAGTGGGGCGCGCAGGACGAGAGATCCTCCTATCACCCGCCCAAATCGAAGTGCGGTGTCTTCGAGCACGGTCTCGCACGCCAGCACCTCCGCGACCCGCCTCATGGACCCCGAATTTGACGTGTAAACCCCGCCGTCCACCGCGGCCCACGACCATGACGGCGCACGATACTCCGTTGGGCGGGACAACCAGCCTGTGTTGTATCGTTGGCGGTGGTTCAGCCAGAGCAGGTCCTCGAGGAGCGTCTCCCGCCAGAGGCCTGCGAGGTACTCCGAGCGCAGCACCCGCTGGAACTCCTCCGCGACCCCGGCGCACGCCACGAGCTTGTCGGAGGGCACGGTGATCTCCCGCCGGCTGTAGTCCTCCACGGCCATGAGCCATGTGTGCGTCTGACATCTGAAGAGAAGCGTGTGCGAGGAGAAGATGAGGGCGCGAGGGGACATGAAGAATTTTTGCATACACCATCTTCGTGCGCTGATTGGCTCTTGGGTGGGATTGTAAGGTGGGAGGGTGTATCCGAAGGGATCGCTCGCCGTCGCTGTCGCATAGACGTATATTGTGCCCACCCGCGGCTCCGACACTTGACTCCCTCGGCTTTCCGCATATGCTGACACGCCCTGGGGATAGATGAAAGGTAGAGCGACATCGCGCGGGAAGGCGTTATCCCCCGTCTCCAGTATGGCCGGTCGGTCCTGTAGGAAACCTTCGCCCACACGCCGGGCGCAAGAGGCGATGATGGTAAGGCGCGCGTCGCGGTAGATGTGGCGCATGCACCCAATCTCCCGCCGCTTGTCCTCGTCAGAGTCTTGCACAATGCACAGGCTGTCCGCCCATAGAAACCGAGACCCCAGGGCATTCGTGACATGGATCGCGTCACGGATGGTCTGCGGGAGGCGAGCGGGATCAATCCCTTTTGCATAGGCGACGGTAGTACTATGGGGTTGGGCCTCTCCCCATACGTAGCTGAGCGCGACGTATGAACCGCGTGTACCCCCCGTGGACACTAGATGCGGCCGGGATGGGTCGGTGCAGTCCACGAGACGGGTAGGGAGTACGGCCTCGGGTGGGAGTGAATGCGCACCGCAGTGTCCGTGCCCGTTCACGCACTCGTCGAGGCATGCCTTTGCTAGGGCGAGAGAACGCGGGGAGCCCACGTCGAGGATACGAGTCCGTGCAACAACGAACTCTGCCGCCGGGTCGTCTGCGGATAATGTTAGCTCACATCCTAGGCACGCGCAATTGCAGTGCGGAAGACCTGACACTCACCTGGAGCTACGTACACGTACCCCGAGTAACGGTACATCCCATTGACGTAGATCTTCAGTCCTTGGGTTCCTGCGGGGGTGTACTTCCGATTGAGGATGACGGATTTGCCAACGGTGACTGTCAGCGAGGCAGAGGTAATGGAGGTGTGATCGTCGCTGCATGTCTTGAGTATGAGTCGGCACCACGAGCAACCCTCGGCTGCACGGGACTCCAAGTCGGCCCACGAAGTGAGGTATGAATACCCGGCGGACTTGGGGTCATCCGGTAACACCCAATCAACAGGCTTGTCAAAGAGGCCAAGCTGCGCTGCGAAGGGGCCTTCCCAGCAGCTGTTGCAAACGGAGCTTGGCTTGGATGGTAAGTTCGACCTGTTCACCGAAGATGACATTCTTGTGAGTTCAAGTTCATCCGTCGTGCATGAGTATCGCACTCACGAAGGCCCCATTATCTGCAAATCGATGATATGTCTTCGGTGCAGCCATGAAACCTATGTACCCGTCGCGATGTCAACCTACAAACCACATGTACCCCATGGAGCGGCCATAGTGCGTTATGAGAGCGCCGTTACGTTGCAGGGTATACCGGCTGGCAACTGTCTCCGGATGCGAAGCTTGACGCCGCGAACCCAGCTTCTGGGGAGCACATTGGTGATTCTGAGTGCTCATGTTCAGGACGATGGACTGCATTGGTTCTTGTCATAAGATACAAAGGTAGGTACGTAGGGTAGAGATGTAGGGCAAGCATGAACCGTGCGAGCCCCGTGAAGGAGCCCGCACTTCTCAAAGTCGCCCATCCGCCGTTGATTAGACGGCGGATGCCGTTCTTCTTGGCGCGTCACCAGAACCGATGCAGGGTGGGTGCGTTAGCACTGCTCGGGCAGAAAGGCGCCATATTTGGAGGGAAGGGAAAGTGCATAGGAGGACGAGAAAATAGAAACACACGAGTGTGAGCGGCGAACACAGCGCGGACCTCCACGGTACGGAGCATACACTCAGGAAGAGCACGCTAAGGGCAAGCAGACTGGCATTGAATTCGAGGCAAAGCAGTTCGTTGACGGCAGGAGGCTGAGCATTGCTGTCGGGGAAGGGGTGTAGCTAGACGAAGTTGAGAAAAAACCCGCCCTTATACTTCTAGGTAGCGCTGAGAACAACATATACAAACAGCGCGAATCAGAACGGTCCCCCGGCTGTCTGAGCGCCTAAGGCTACAGAGCAGGAGCGAGCGCCGTACACTGTGCAAAACCTGCCGCTATCCCCGCAACTTCGAAGGTCTCGAGGGGTGGTAGGTGGGAGGTAATAGTAAAGCGTGCTTGAGGACCTCGGCGGCTTGGACACGAGTTCACCGGTGTTACGAAGGCTGATGCGATTGACGACGCGCAACCCCCTATAGCGATCAATAACAAGTATTGGCGGGCGTACGACGCGTATGCACTGCGTGACTATCTCAACCTGCTAAGTTATGGACATTCGTGCGTGGGAGGTGTGGGAGGATGGTCGGGGATGGGTTCCCCGGCGTGATATTTTACACTCGACCTCTATGTCGGCGTGGGGAAACGGAGCAATAAGATACATGCAGTTGGATGCAGGGTTCCTACAGTGCGCTAGCTGGCGGCCCGCGGCAAGCGGGCGGGGTGCGCGGAGAGGTCCGGGGACGATGATGCAGTTGATGCAAAGACAATGACGAGGGCGAGGGTGATAGCGGTCAGATGGAGGATACATGTTGCGAGCGTGCGTGGCGTGAGAGCGGTGCGGGGACATATACATAGAGCGTGGCGGGGCGGAGGGGAGGGTGGTATGCAAGGAGCGGCGGGGGTTGAACCCGGTGACAATGCTGGGAAAAACATAGAGCAAGCCAACCGTGGCTGACGGCGTGTTGAACCGTCATTTGCGCGTCGGGGACGCGGGTGCAAAGCAGGAGAGATGCGAGATAGGGCAGATGTTGAATGTCCGTGGAACGTGCTGGTGAGTGTGTATGTAGGCGGTGCGCCGTCTAGTGCGCGTGGCCGTTCGCGGTGGGCTCGGAGCCGTACTTGGCGGCGTACTCGGCGCCGGCCTTGAAGAAGGGCTCGAAGATCGCGTCGGGCTTCTTGTAGTCGTTGTGCACGACGTTGACGAGGCAGTAGGTGTCCATGATGCCGTCGATGAGCTTCTGCGTAGGTGAGTCTGGCTCGTACAGCTTCGCCCACTGGCGACCAAGCTCGTAGGCCTCGTCCTGTCATACAGGTGTCAAAAACCTCACGGTACCCGTGCGCGGGGCCACTCACCTTCCACGCCATGAAGCTGATGGCCTCCACAATGGTGGGCTGGACGATCTCCTTCCCTGGGAAGACACCCCAAGTCACGGCGTTGGGCCCGTCCGAGTGGGTGTTCGTGCGCAGGTCGCCGCGGTTGTTGATGACATAGTACGTGATGTTGATATCGCGCTCGATGTGGGGGATGAGCATGTCGAGCAGCTCAGGCGAGACGAAGAACTCCAGGTAAGCCTACGACAAAGCGCATATAAGCATCTGTTCAGCTTGACGATGGAGGGAGCGTACCTTCTGGTACACGTAGCCGTTCGCCGGGCCCCAACCGTGTATCCTGTCGTCGCTCCTTGCACCGTCGACCGCGGGCTGGGAGTTGATCGTGAGGAAGCCGAGCTCGTTGAGCTTCGCAAGCTGCTGCGCGATGACCGACGTCTCGCTCGACGGCGTGCTGTCCGACCACGGCAGCGCGGCAAGGTCGCCCGCGCAGAAGCGCGAGAAGAGCTTCCGGATCTCGTCGACCGTCGTCGGCGTGCTCCAGAGCCGCAGCGCGTCCTCCGTCGTCTGCTTGATCCAGATGCCATACCCGTCCAGCTCGCCGTACGCGGGCGAGCGCGAGTCGCCGAACCGCCCGTTCGGGTACTCGTCCCAGTTCTCGGTGCGCGAGAGGTACGAGCGCGTGCGGTTCGCCCAGAAGATCGGCCGGATGTTCTCGGTGCGGCGGTTGGGCGTGAGTGACTGCAGGTGTGGGTCAGAGTGATGCCCCCTCAAGGGACCGGAGGCACGTACCTGTCTCCACGGGAGCGGCTTGATGACCTCGACGCGCGGGACGAGGTTGAGCTCCTCGAGGAGCAGCCGGCAGCCCTTCTCGAGGTTCATGGTGTAGAAGTGCAGGCCCTTGATGCCGATGTCGGCGGCGAGGATGCGGCGGCAGAGGTCCGCGACGAGCTTCGTGCCGATCTCGCGCACCTGCTCGTCGTTGTTCTTATGCGGCTCGAGCGCGTCCAGGAACGCCTGCGGCACGGTGATCTTCGCGAGCGACGTCGCCTTCTGGAAGCCGTTCCACGTCTGCACGGGCATGATCCCGGGCACGATGGGCACCGTGATGCCGGCGGCCCGTGCGGCGCGCACCCACTCCACGAACATGTCCACGTCGTAGAACATCTGCGTGAAGATGAAGTTCGCGCCGGCGTCGATCTTCGCCTTCAGGTAGCCCATCTCGCGCGCGCGCTCCTCCTCGGGGAGCCGCTGCGTCTGCGGGTAGCCCGCAACCGCGATGTCGAAGTAGTCGCCGTACTCCTTGCGGATGTGGCGCACGAGGTCGACGCCGTAGCGGAAGCCGCCTTCCACAGCCTCCCACTCCTTTCCCACAGGCGGGTCTCCGCGGAGGGCCAGGACGTTACGGCAGCCGTGCTGCTTCGCTTCCTGAAATTGGGCGAGTGAGAACTAGTTCCCATGGAATGAAGCGGGCCTGAACGTCTGCTGATCTCGCCGCACGGCCCTGAAGCTCGCATCCCACAGAGGCTGGCGGTAGATGCTGCTCCACGCGCATTTGCGGGCCGCCGACAAGCAGGCGGTGAAGCGGCGGGGTTCTATGAAGGGCCCTGTAACAGCGATGCATTGGCATAGTTGTTTGCAGTCGGTACGCCGCAGTGGGCGGCTGTACGTGACCCCGGGAACAGAACCTGAGCGTAGAGAACTGCACTCACCCGCAACGCAATGTCAACCTTCTCCTTCGGCATGCCGGTGCACGTCAAGTGCATACACGTCTCCATCCCAATAAGCTTCTGACATGTCTTGACAAGCTCGGAGGTGAGCTCTGACGTGCGTCCGCCGGCGTTCCTGCACTGACAGTCGGCCCCGGGCTTGATTTTGATTTTCGAGAGCGGCACTCACCATGTGATGTCGATGAACTCAGGGCCCAGCGCGCGCATGCGCTCTATGCGGTCCAGAAGGTTTTGCAGGCCCTAGCACGCAATATAGCCTGGTCAGATAATCGCAAAAGCGGAAGGCGGCGGCCGCCCGGATCCAAGGATGACTGACCTGTGCTGTCCGGGGTGGGAAATACTCAAACGACCACCAGACGCGGTCCTCCTTGGCGGCCTGCTCGATCTTGTGGCTGATTTTCATGATTACTCGTGAGTGTTAGAGGGGTATTAGGGAGGAATATATGGTTGCGGGCGAGAGGGAGGGGCAGGAAGGAGTCAGAAAGGGAGGCCACGCCGTGGAACGATCGAAATCGTACACGCGCTACAGCTAATTTATACGCCCGGCTAATAGGCGCCCATAGCAGCCTCGTTACATTGATCTATTCACTGGGAGTTGCCCTGTTCCATCCTCCACGCCGGCATTCAGTCTCTTTCTTCCGGCCTGTTCTCACCCCGAACATCTGGCATAGAGCCGGAGTCGACTCTAGTCTGTTCCCCAATGCAGCCGGTTCCATGTGCTCTTGAATTCGTACATCCCGGATGGGCATACATGCCGACTGTCGAGGTACCCGAGAAGAGCTATTTTCCAGCCGCTCGTACGATGGGGTGTGCTATGTACGTCAACAGAGATCATTGAATGTTTCTGCGGATAATTTCGGTCAGCGCGCGATGATCATCGGTATGGTAGATCCTCGCGAGCGAAGGTTTGCTTTCTTGTCAGTTGTACGTACCCTAGCCAGCAAGTTATGATTATTGATCTTCGCCTTCCAGGCCATCCGACCATGCTCGATGTGCGAACACCGTCTGTAAAACGACATAGCGCGGTTACGGAATGTGGATGGCTCATCCATGGGAAGGGTTGCTTGACCGCGTGCCGAACTCCACGTCGCCCCTTGTACACACACTTCATACCGATTCTTCCAAGCCTTCGTTAAGCGGATGGCTGGGGCTTCATCTAGTATACGCGAAAGCGTTCGCGTCTAGGGTACTGAAGGGATGCATGTTGTAGAGCAGCTGTGGCCAAACTTTAGCGCTTCATCAGTGCGTCCGTTGTGCAGAATCTGTACTTAGCGCCCGTGCATGCTCAGGCTTCTTTCGGGCACTCCGCTCACAGCACTCTACTTCTTCCCCCGAACCGTCAACAGCTGTAAGAGGCTAGTGTTGCGGCCGTACCTACGGCACCCCTACCCGAACAATCACGCCGAACCAAAAGACATCAGGAGACAATTCTGTGCGATGGGGGTTGACCCGCTCGGCGCATCTACGGAGGAGATTCCGACGGCTCCCAGTCCCAGCCTGAAAAGGCCACAGGAGGAAACGGACGAGGCCGCAGTATCTTCTAAACGCGCCAAGCCCGAGCCCACAGAGGCTACTGCCGAGGAAACTGCGGAGAGCACAGAGAAACCAAAAGAGAAGACGGACAAGCGGGGTGAGGGGAAGAGGGGACAAAAACCGCGAGGGAAGAAAGGCAAAGAGAAGGAGAAAGAGTACGTGCGCACCCGCCGGAGGGGTACCCGTCCAGAGGGCGAGGAGGCACCAGCCGCAGAAGGTGGCGAGCCCAAGGCACCGCGCTTGCCCAAGCGGCCGTGCGCGCTGCTCATCGGGTTCTGCGGGGATGGGTACAATGGGATGCAGATGTACGTCGCGTCTAGGATCTGCGTACGTCCTTGGGTTGAACGCGTTGTAGACAGCCTGACCCGAAGGTGCGCACCATCGAAGGCGTGCTGTTCGATGCCCTCATCAAAGTGGGTGCGGTCTCGCAAGACAACTCGGACAATCCCACGAAGGTATGTTAGGCTGCAGAGCATGTGTACTAGGGACGTCAGGACTGACACCACCACGCAGGTCAAGCTTGGCAGAGCCGCGCGCACCGATGCCGGCGTCCATGCCGCCGGCAACGTCGTGTCCATGAAGCTCATCAACGTTATACCTGGCGTACCTGACTTGGTCGCGCGAATAAACGAGGAGCTGCCCCCAGAAATTCGTGTGTGGAGCATCGTGCGTGCATTGTTCCCCGGTGTACGTTCTGGAGCTGACCTCTCAACAGATCCGAGTACAAAACTCGTTCAACGCAAGAACGTCCGTGCGCTATCCTCTCCAAGTTGTCTTGCTTGCATCCACTGACGCACCCACAGGACATGCGACAGCCGCAAATACACATATTTCTTCCCCTCCTACCTCATGATACCGCCGAAGCCCAACAGCGGCCTCCATAACACCCTCAAAGCGCAAGGTCTTGCAAGCGATCCACATCCTTTCTGGGAGAACTCCGACACCTCGGCAACACCGCAGGACGAACTCAAGCGTAAGCGCGAGTACCGCATCACCCCCGAGCAGCTCGCTACTTTGCGAGAGGCGGCGAAGAAGTTCGAAGGCTCCCACAACTTCCACAACTTCACCGTTGGACGGGACTTCCGAGATCGCAGCTGTCAACGATTTCTAAAAACGATAGAGGTAAAGCTCGCCTCCCACGCACGTCGGACGGATTTGCTCAGCAGTGCTAGATATCGGATCCTGCAGTGTACGGAGACACGGAGTGGATAGCGGTGCTGCTGCACGGACAGAGCTTCATGTTGCATCAGGTATGGACCGTATCCTCCCAACTCAACCGTACGCACGCTCAGCTCACATGAGCCTAGATCGTAAGCACCCCCGACTCAAAGGTCCCTGACCGTAGTTCACATCGCCCCGTTCTCAGCGCAAGATGATCTCCGCACTCGTGCTCTCATGTCGGACAGGCACGCCTCCCCAGATCATTGAAGAGGTACCGACCGCTTCTCCCGCCCGCTCCCCGCGTCCGCGCCGCGCCTGACACCGCCCTCTGTCCCTGCAGCTGTACGGGCCGCGGCCTGTGTTCATCCCGAAGATGCCCGCGCTCGGGCTGCTGCTCGAGTACCCAATCTTCGAGAGCTACAGCAGGCGCGTCGCGGGCGTGAACGCGAAGCTGCAGGCGGGCGACCCCGAGTTTCGCGCGCCGATCGAGTTCGAGGCGCATCGCGCGCAGCTAGACGAGTTTAAGCAGCACCATATCTACGCGAAGATGCGGTCGATTGAGGACCGGCACGGCATGTACGTGTCTCTTCCTGTACCCTCTCCTTTCCCCCTCTCCTACCCCCTACTCTTCTTCGTTCCTCATTCCACGTGCTTTACGGCAAACCGGGGCTGACTGCTGCTGTACGACAGATTTGATGGGTGGATACGCTCCATTGACGCGTACGCGGGCCACGACCTCGAGTACCTAAACCCGAAGGGCATCGTGCCGCAGTCGGCGGTCATCAAGCGCGGCGAGTTCCGCAACAACCCCTTCCGGGAGAAGAAGCGCTACGACGCGACGTCGTTCCCCGTCGGCGGCGCCGCGGCTGGCACAGTCGAGGAAGAGGAGAGCTCTGAAGATGAGGAGGCGCACCTTCCTCTGGACAAAGAGGAGCTCGCGGACCTGGAGGGCTGAGAGGACCGGGGCGAGGCCGATGCTCGTCGCGAGGTATCGCGTTAACGTAACTGGCCTTGGGATGTCCTGCGCACATGCTTGTGTATAATGTTGATAATCCCCTCTCGTACGATAATGCTCTTGAATCCGGGGTTCCCGTCCGCCGACGAGCGGCGCGCTCACAATCTTCGGAACCCGTCGCGCTGTACGTTACTGGTTGGATGGTGGAATTTCAGCGATAGCAGTCTCAGCATGGCGCTTCGCAGAGTATACATACCTTCAATGCGAGGTCCTGTCAGACTTCCCTGTATGCTATTCCTCCGATGAATATTTGAGCATTTGCTCACTGTTTGAAACGTTGAAAACCCACCGCCGTTCCAAATGAATTGGGGGACAGAAGCGCAGCAAACGGTACCGGGATAGACGCCCGGATGAGGGCGGCGTGATGGCGGTGCTCGTTTAGACGGGCGGGCGCTTACGAATTTGAGAGGCTAAATACGGGCGTCGGACGAGAGCGCGGCACGTCGCTGTGCTTTTGCCACGACGCGCCTTACGACCAGCACACGACGACCCCCCGCGACGACGCCCGCCCTTGTTCGCCATGTCGGCCAACGCACCCACAATCACGAACGTGCCGACCATTAAAAACGCCCCGCTCATCGGCCTCGTCGAGGGGAATGGCTACTTCTCCAACTACCAGCTCGCCGGGCTCGTCCTCGGTGTGCCCTGGCTCGTGAAGCGGTCTCTCCCCGTCCTCTGCTATGGCGGCTTCAAGACGTACCTCTTCCTTGTGCTCGTGCTTGGTCTGCCCATCACCGTCGCGTACTGGACGCTCATGAGCATGTACGGCCCGCGCATCAACGAGAAGGTGCAGCTGCCCGGCCGCAACATCGAGGAATACATTACCATCAAGGACCCCGAGCTCAAGGCGAAGTACTTTGGCAAGGAGAAGATCCCCATGCAGGTCTTCCACGACGCGTACTTTGACGAGAAGATCGACTTCAATGGTACGTCGCGTCACTCATGCCTATGACCTGTCACCTGATGCGACGCGTCTATGCACCTCCAGGCGACGTTTTGGACATCCTGGAGGCCCGTCATGACTGGTCGAAGATGGTCTTCACGCCGAAGCTCTTCAAATACGTGTTCACCCAGATGTTGCCCGAGGTCATCTTCCACACCCAGAACCAGGACGAGGAGCAGGTCCGCGACACCTACGACAGTACGTCACGCGTATCTACGCGTCATAGCGTGTCTCTGACGTACCTTTGCAGGGGGCGATGACTTCTATGAGTGGTTCTTGGGTCCCCGTATGATTTACACCTCTGGCGTCGTCACGGACATCACTCGCGAGGAGACGCTCGAGGAGCTCCAGGACAACAAGCTCACCATCGTTTGCGAGAAGGTATTTAATCGTCTTCTCGTTCTAGAGGCATATATCTGACCCGCTGTCCATAGCTCAACCTCCAGCCCACTGACCGCCTCCTCGACATTGGCTGCGGATGGGGTACTCTGTCTGCGTTCGCGCACAAGAACTACGGCTGCGACGTCACCGGTATCACCATCGCGAAGAACCAGACGCAGTTTGGCAACGACCGCATCAAGAAGAACGGCGGCGACCCCTCGCGCGCGCGCATCCTCTGCCTCGACTACCGCGACATCCCCAGCGGCCGCGGCGCGTACACCAAGATCGTCTCGCTCGAGATGGCCGAGCACGTCGGCATCCGTCGCTACCAGTCCTTCCTCCGCCAGGTGTACAACCTCCTCGACGACGACGGCATCTTCCTCCTCCAGGTCGCCGGCCTCCGCCCGCACTGGCAGTACGAGGACCTGATCTGGGGTCTCTACATGAACGAGTACATCTTCCCCGGTGCGGACGCGTCGTGCTCGCTCGGCTGGGTTATCGGTCAGGTCGAGGCGGCCGGCTTCGAGGTCAAGAACATCGACGTGCTCGGCGTGCACTACTCGGCGACGATCTGGCGCTGGTACAAGAACTGGGTGGCGAACAAGGAGAAGGTCCTCGAGGCGTACGGCGAGCGCTGGTACCGCATCTGGGTCTTCTTCCTCGCGTACTCCGTCCTCATTGCGCGGTTCGTTGTGTTCTCACTTGTGTGGTAACAAATTACTGACAATGCGCGGCCCACAGTCACGGTGGCTCGTCGGTCTTCCAGATCACGCTGCACAAGAACCTCAACGCCTACCCGCGCATCCTGGGCGTGCCCAGCCATGCGTCGATCCACGTCAGCCCCAAGCACGAGATCCTGTAAGTCTTTCTCCCATTCCCTCCTTGAGTGCGGCACCCTTACCGCATCATCCTTTAGCCCCGTCGATTAAGCAGCTTCTGCACGATTCGACGGCGACCTTGGCCTATAGACTAATGGTTGGGGTGCGGGCGGCCTGGTGCCGAGTGCGCAATGAGATACGTTACTGTCACGAACGAAATATACCGTATACCGGGCTTTCGATGATAATGGTAACGATGCACTCATGCTTCTGTGCGGGTCTTCGGGAAGGTCAAATTATCAAGGGTACGTGCGGGTAATCGCGGAGACCGCTCGGAGTCGTACGCCTGGTGTGCGCCGTCTGAGGACCAAACCTGGCTTGTATTGAGACCGGCCGGGACATGTTGTCTGCGAAGAACCCATATCATGTGTAGGATGTCATACAAACAAACTAGTTACGGACACTAAGTACTAAGTACTACTGTCCGTCGTCGATCAAAGGCCGTCACAGGAACCAAGAAGCCCCGCTCGCAGACCGCCTGCTCTCCAGCACAGGCGCAAAGGAGTGACTCGGGCGCCGGCGGGTGTGTGCAGCACGCCTCCTATTTGCGTCCGCACGTCGCCCCCGCTCGACAGCGGGAGGTCGCGCTGCTGCCCGCTGGCGCCCTACCGTCTTTACGCCTTTGCCAGTCTGCTGGAAGTCTTCTCAGCGGGGGAGAGGTGGTGGTGCGAACACGGCGGGAAGTGGGAAGGGGGGATGACGGGGCTAGCATGGTAAGATATGGACGATAAGAGGTGTAGTGAAGTAGAACGGTGAAAATCTGTAAGCGTAGAAGGGTCATCGGATGTTCAGTCGTCGTACTGAAGAGCAACCGACTCGGTTGACTCGGTGCTGTATCATTACAAGATGAGTATGCAGAAACAAGGAATACAGCGGCAATGACGATGGGCTCACATGGTGGCATCGGTGGCCTGCATATCTCCAGGCTGCCGTTCCGGGGGGACCTCATCCTCAGTGAATAGATACTTTTTTGTTGCTGTTTCAGGTGGAGGTGTCAGCCGGCTGAGTGACGTCCATGAAGCAAGAGGGCCGCATACCCCAGATATCAACGCTGACATGCATAGCATGCTTCAATGTAGGCAGGCTCTTGGTGATCTCGGTGGTCCACCAATTGTCGCCAAACGCTGTATCGTTCTCTTGAATATCAACCCTGAATTCTGTAACGTGAGCAAACTTCTGTGAACACTGCTGCATTTCCGTGCCACTGATGATATCCAGTAAACGTGCCCGTGTACACCCGTAGGACTCCCCATGGCGGTGGGGTTGACTCGGAGTAGCTGTCGGCTGCGGCTGAAGCCAGTGTGCCGCCTTGTGACCAGACCAGAGTGAGATTGAACAGCAGTCGAGAACTGATGACGGCACATGCGATAGCAGCGACGCAAGGGTGCCAGCCCTTGGTGTGCCGTCGAAGCGGATGTCCAGTTTGATGGTTCGAAGGGACACCATCTCGCCTAGGCTTCGGAGAAGAACATCTGGAAGTGAAGTCGATCAGCATGAGAGCCCTACTGCCAGATGTGATTCATACCTGACTGGTCTATCGAGCTGACATATAACCTGACGCAAAAGTATGTGAGGCTAGCAAGAGACCCAAACACTCCTCTAGGAAAGTATTGAGAGGCCCAGCGTCTGTGAATCTGGGGCAACGGGTATAGGATATCAGTCTACACGTATAGCACCAGGGAACGGTGAACCCACCCAGAAGCGCAGATACTTGAGACACGGTTTGTGTTGTATCCTCGAAGCTGTATTCTCCAACAGCACTACTGTACCCGCTGAAGGTGCTGTATGATCCAACCCTGATACCCCACAAAATCGCAGCTGAGGCATTGCCCGGATGATGTGATAAAGCTCACCGAGGGTCCTAAACCTCCACCGCAAATCTGTGACGCTCCTGTATGTTGCTAACGCCGGGACCAGATACATCTGGGCGTAGTCTGGCGGATAGAGGTTCCACTTCACATCCGCATCCAGGCGGCGACACCTCTTCCACAGAGGTAAGCTCACCACCTGAGCAATCGGCAGATATTCCTCTTGGTTGTAGAAGAGTAATTCCCTAACACCTGCTGCCAGCTCGGGCTTAACCGTGAGCGTATCAATAAACTGGGTGACCAGAGCTCTTTTGCACAGTTCTACCTCATAGTAGAGGTTGAACCGGCTACGAGGGAGCCATGCGGCACATACCAAGGCGCAGGCCTTCAGTGTCGCATACCGGTGACCACCACCAACATCTCGAATTTTGAAACCCCAGACAGCATCAATGACGGACTCACATACCTCGATCGGCAATCGCGAGCTCTCCATCGTCGGCGAGGATGAATATTGGAATGGGAGGCTAGAGCAGCGCGAGCGAGGGCAGAACTTGAGAGTGGGGTGCTAGCACGTCGACTCTGGGATCGGCGAGGAATTTCTAGCAGCAGGCGCGTTGCATCCCACATCCGAGTCGCACTGCGGCATTAATGATTGAACCTTGTAGTAAAGCACCCATCAGTTACGCCGCAGTGCCCATCCGTGGCGGTGAGCAGCGCGTGAGTACCGAGGGATACCATATAACTATTCATCGCAGCTAGATAGTAGAAGGTAGGTCGTCGAGAATGCGCGGTATGCACGACAGATGATTCTGTTTCCCACAAGGACAGAGAGGTTCAGCGTACCTGAAGACACGTTGCTGCACCTCCATGCACGAGAGACTATAGCTTTAGCAGGCCTCAGGCGGAGGTAGAACAGATGAGCTAGCAAATATAGAATCGAATGGATATTCCGCGCTGCTACTGGTATATATGCCGAGACACCATGAAGAGCTACATACACTGCTGCTTCTACCGTGCGCTGCACGATGCCTACGTACATGTCTACATTCACCAACACTCCATTCACAACCGGATGGCACAGGGCATAGATGAAGCAGAGCTCGAAAACGAAGAGAACTGGCGCACACGCTGCTACGTCGGCGCGTCGTACGCCAGATCCGAAAAGAAGAAATCGCTGTTGGTCGGCGGGGGCCCTGCGACGAGACCGCTCGGGATCTCTACCTTCTCCCCGGATAGATCTGTATGGTGCATCAGTATCAGCAGCACACTATGAACAAGGGAGGGCGAGGCACGCACCGAGCAGTTTGATCTTCAGCCCGATCTCCGTGAGCGCATGCACGAACAGCTCCGTCTCCTGCGACGCGACGTGGCCGCCGTCGCGGCGGAGCATGTTCAGGCCGTCCGTCCAGTCCGCCCAGCGCGCCTGGTCGGGCGCGATCTGGTCCGCGAGCGAACCGCCGCTCGTGCTGAGGAGCGAGAACGAGAGGCTCGACGCGAGCAGCGGCGAGCCCGCGCCGAGCGGAATGTCCGCCTGGTCGCGCTGGATGTGCGGGAACGGCGCGCACGTGCCCGTCGCGACCTCGCTCACCATCGCGATCTCGATCCGCTCGGGCAGGTCCTCGAGCCCCTTGCGGACGGGGAACTTCACTGCGCTGTCGACGAAGTGCAGGTACTTCAGCCCGGCGTCCTGCGGGTGACGAGGATGATATTAGTGCGGGATCGGACATGAAACGAAGGGTGGCACGTACCAGACGGAGGAAGCGCCACGGCCGTGTTGGTCGGCGGAGGGTATCGCGCGGGACGGTCGTAGCCAGGGGGATACCGTTCATGAACCAGGCGCCTTCCAGCAGGCAGTGGATGCGCTGCTGCCTCACGAACTCGTACGATTCCTTGTACAGCTTCGCTCGCAAGTTACTACGTTGATGCAGACACTGTCAGCAACAGCTGGCAGAGCAAAAGTTCCGAGAGGCATCGGGACGCACCGTATGGGGATCTTGCTCATAATGTCGTCCTCCATCTCGAGCTCCTGCATCTGGCGGTCGCGGACGGCACGGTACTCGCTCTCGAGGAACTCCTGCTCGACCTCATGCCATGGGCGGATGTTCTCCCGCTTCAGCGCGACCTTGACCCTATTTGTACCGATTCAGCGGGATCCATCAGACGGGAGGCGGGGAAGGGACCAGGGAAGACGCACTGGCTGCGGGTCAAGGCGACGAGCCGAGGAAAGTCGTGCGTCGACGCGCCGCTCTCGTTCCACATGCGGAGGAAGAAGTGCAGCGCGAGCGCGTGCACACGGTGGAAGTTGAGGAAGAACGGCTGGAACGTCGTCGAGGTCGAGTCTACGCGGTGCGGATGTGAGCATATGGGTGCATACAGGGTGTCGTGAGGGTAGCGGAGCGGCAGACGTACATCCCGGAGCGTATATCGCCCAGTGTTCGGAGAGCAGGTCGGTCACCTCGTTGGAGGCCCTGCCTATCGGACATCGCCGCTCCTCCGACCGACTAAGCTGTTCTTGCACAACCTACGTCATGTAGCTCGTCAGACAGCCTCTCGCGGGAGCGATAGAAGCGCATACATTCGCCCAGTACTCCGGGTCCTTCTCCACAAAGTATTTCTGTAGTCAATCCCGTCAATCACTGCCATTATACCATGCCTCGCGGGAGACGCACCAAGCAATCCAATCCCAGCACGCCGACCTCCCGGAACTCGTGCCCGATGTCCTCGGTCTCGAAGCCGAGCTTGCGCCACTTGATCGGGGTGATCGCGTCCTCGCGCTCCTCCTGGAGCTTGCTCTTCTCCCAGATTAACTGCAGCGCCTGGTTGTGGAGCGGCTCGAAGTCGGGCTCGACCAGCGTCGTCTTCTTCCGGAACGTGACGCGGACGACGTTCGCCTGGAAGTCGAGAATGCACGACGTGAGGTCCTCGATCGTGTGCGAGGACATCAGGCGCTGTAATGGCACGAGTGAGCATACATCTTGGTCTTCCGTGTGGCAAGCGAGACGTACGATTACGGCTTTCCGGACGTTCAATGCCTCCAGTTCGGCTATGAACTCGTCCCAGCGCGGGTCGCTCGCGTGCGCCAGGAGCGAGTTGATCAACATCATGCTGTACGAGAGTCAGCATCCGACCATATAGTAGGAACGGAGCAGTATGCACACCTGTAGAGCGCCATGGTAGTATCTGCGCTTCCCAAGCGGTTGACGACAGTCTCGAGCAGCCGCTTCTCCTTGCGCATCTGCTCATACACGACGTCGAACCCGTACCGATACACCGAGCCCGGCGGCGGAGACGGCGGGCCCTTGCTCGTGCTGGGGATGTTGACGCTCGTAGCGTTGCTCGCGTCCGCCTCGACGAGCTTCTTGAGGATCGCGGTCGCGGGGCGGCAGACGTTGATGATCGTCTCCGTGGAGAGGATCTGGACGACTTTGAAGATGAAGGCGTTGTCCAGGTTCGACCAGCCGTAGTCGAGCTCCATGAGGTTCTGCATCGCCGTCAGGGCGTACTGCAACCCACAGTTAGCTTAGCGTGATATACGTGGAAATACTGCGAAGTAGACCGACAGCGAGTATGTTGCCGTGTGAGACGTTGATGACTTCGATGAGCTCACGCAGGCCGTCTCGTTGTAGGAACTCGTTGGCGAACGGCTCTTCCTGGGGTGAAGTGAGGACGGGGGCCAAAGTACTTCGGTTTGTGAGACTCACTCGTATGAGCTTGCGCAGAGCTATGAGTGCTAGACCCAGTTTCGCGTCCTGCATACTGAGCTTCTCCACAATTTCCGCAGCTTCAATGGCAGGCGCATTGACAAGTCTACCAACAGGACAACGGCGCTTAGCATCCACAGGCAGAAATGCTGAGGATATCGTACGGCCATGGTACAGATCTCGGCTAGAGGAGGTACCTGACAGTACAGCGCGGACTAAAATGTTTACTCACTTCAGGTTGACCTTCCCCTTGATTTTCTTCCTCAAGTTATCGTTCGTAACCAGCTCGTCATTCTCGTCCCGGAGCGCGTATACAGCAGGTGGGTCCTTGAGCTTCAAGCTTATGCAGAGTTGGCGGACGACGTCGTCCACGGAGAGACTGGGCTCGATCCTTGTCCGGACGGTAATGCCCTCCTTCGTGGTCACGTTATTTGTGGGGACAAGGCCAGCCTTGGCGGCCGTGGTCTTGCCATTCGTCTGCGGGTTGGCAGGTGTAGGGGTCGTCGGTCGTCGCGAGCCGCCTTCTTCTGAGACGTTGGAGGACATGGTGGGTGGGTATGACTAGCGCCCGGTTCCCTGGACAAGGACACGCGTTATAAGCTTTACTAGGACGCGTTTCGAGGTAATCAGCGGTGAAAGATGGAGAAGCGTAGAAGATTGTGCGCGGTCCCAGCAGACAGCGAAGCGGCTGATGCCAGTTTGAGGTGTACGTTGACAGGGTGGCCGTGTGCGTAGAGGATGATTCACCCCACAACACCTATAGCCTGCACATAGCCTGTCCTGCGACCACACCGCCCCTCGCGCCCTATCCATGTGAATGAAAGGCGACGACTCACACTGGTATGGGCTACCTCAGTTCCTGATGCCGACTCCCGAGCAGCAACAAAGGCGGTCGATGCGTCTGCGAACCGAAGCAGAGTCAGCGTCTACAGCCATGAAGCAGTAAACCATATCATAGATCAGACACGCCTGAGCAGCGTCTGAGATACTTGAAAGCAATCGGCCCGGCGCGGGCGTACGGAGCATGTCCCCGACCAGGAGAGATGTGGGCTTGCGGCGAATATACACTCACCTGAAGCGCGCTTGGAGGGCGAAGGGGTATAGCTTGTTCCAAGAAAGACAGCGGCGAGACGGAAGGCGTGCGCGCGAGGATACAGCAGGAGAGAAAGCAGAGCAAGAGGCAATAAGGATAGTCGGCGGTATAAGAGGCGGTATGCGCCTGGCGTGAACGGACAGGCGCTGCAGACCGGTGTTATGCCCCCGAAGAAGGCCGAGGCACCCAGCCGGAGCCTAGCCAAGCACTGAAAGAATTAGATGAGCACCAGACAGTGTCGAGCAAGAGAAAGGAGAAGCTCGCCGAGCCCGACGACGACGATGGCGATGGGGGCGGGAGAGCGATGCGACATAGGCAATACGCGACGTCCACCAGCGCCTCCGCTCTCATCAACCCTCTCGTCCGCGCCACAACGCCCTTGCTCCCCACCATCATCCACCCCGCCAACAGGCATTGCTTGCAAGTTGCCTCTCGTCTACAATCGTATACGATCCAGAAATTCTCAGAGAGCCACGATGTGCCTTCTGATTCCTAGTGGACAACGCTGTTCTGCATGTCCTAGATGCATAACCAACAAACTTCCATCGCCCCTGCCTTGAAAGACTAGCATCTGCTCCCTCGAGGATACGTTACACCTCGGTCAAAATGGGCATCGGGAACAGTTGTATGGTGCGTGACTATTGCGCGGGATAGCATGGTACTATCGCGAAAGAGCTCAGTGTTAATGCAGTCAGCCGAGAGGCAGACAACGGGTCGGCCGCTTCACATTTAGTAAGTCCCGCTCGTATTCCTCTCTCCTGAACTCGCATGTCTCAGAGAGTTACGCGCGGTCCCCTAATGAACAACACTGTCCTGCATGCCCTCGATGCACTGGCATCAAGCCTCTCACTCACCTGCCTTGCTGAATTAGCATCTGCTCTTTCCAGGATGGATCACGCTTCAGTCAAAATGGGCATCAGGAGCAAGGCTATTTTGCTGAGCTATCGCATGGGACGGTACCATTTCGAAGGAGCCCGGTGTCAGTGCAGTCAGCCGAGAGGTGGATGACTGGTCAGCCGCTTCACACCTGGTCAGTCCCGCTCGTATTCCCCTCTCCTGAACTCGCAGGTCTATCCTTCAACACGCAACGATCACCACGCAGCACCCCGCCGCAACAATGCTCTCTGCCGGATCGACAGCGACCCTGGATCTCCTCGATGTTCTCTCGTCTTGTCCTAGCGAGAGGCTTCTGGCAACTGGTCTCGACCTCCTCCCCGCCGTGGAAAGCTCACACTCTTTTGACAACATCCCTCCTTTCCCGGCTACTGCTAAACCTCTGATTTTCATCCCTGACCTTGGAACTGCCCTGCTGCGCTCTCCGCCTGCCTCGTCCCCCGATGCCACTCGTCCACTCATCACCTCACCTACCGGCCCTCGCCTCAAAGCGATGGTACTGGAAAGCGTAACCATTGGCGTCTGGACTGTACGTCACCCTTTAACTCAGGATTGTGCGCAGGCACTTACATCTCTACAGGAGTCTGTGTTCCCCGCGTCTGACTCTTGCCTTGTGAATGGATCGGATGACGGCACAGCTAACCTCGAGGGGTCCAATCCTCCTGAGTGGATCGCCGAGGGTTCGCTCTTCTCCCCGAAGAACTTCTCCGCGCTGTTCCGCAAGGGCCTCAGTCGCGCGGCCGAGGAGCTCTCTTCCCATGACGACCGGGATTCGAACCCTGATTTGACCCTCGTGGACTCCGACGCCTCAGTCACGTCTAGTCTGGCATCGCTCTCAGAAGCACCTGGCGAGTCCTCCGCTCAGGTCGACGCCCCACTTTCCCAGCCTATGCCGACCATCATGGTCTCGAGCTCGACTGCTGCCCTGCCGCTCTCTCTGGGGTCCACGCACGATCTGCAGCCTGGGCTTCCCTTGGCTGTCCGACGCGGCAAGAAGCTGCCGCCCGCGCTTTCGCTCCGTCAATCGAAGCACGCAAATGACGACGACTATCCCGACATCCCGACACCCTTCCTGGGCTCGCCGACTGCCTCCACGCCTTCTGCCGAGCATCCCCTCGGGCCATCCACGTTCACCATGGGGCTCTCTGCGATGTGTGCGGACCTCCGATCGCGTCTTCCCTCACCGCCACCCTTCAGTCCTACTGAGCCCGCGCCGCCCCGGCCCGCAAGCCGCATGGGGTCCACGTCCGCGCTTCCCTGGCAAGACTCGGTCGCGTCGGACTTGGACGACGAAGAGTGGGCATTCGCGCGGGACCTCGTTGCTGACTGGCATGGTACGAAGAAGACTCGCGTCGAGCTTTCTCCGCCGCCTTCGCCCGCGGGGGAGCTGCCGTACGCATCAGATGCAGCGTCGCCGAGCTCCGAATCATCTTTCGACGTAGCCCCGCCCTCGCTCGAGTCCAGCAGCGAGAGCAGTGGCGACGAGGAAGACGTGGTGCGCACACCGGCAGACGTGAAGCTCACTCGCCGCAAGACGGTCATCATCCAGGCGCCCGACTCGAGCAGCCTCGTGCGGCCGGAGCAGACGGAGAAGGTGCTCTCGCTCGCCGCAGACGGCGGCGCCGACCACCTCGTCCACGCTTTCGACGACCCCGTCCCCTTCGAGACGCCTTCCGCGATGCCCGGTCACCTGAGCTGTGAGCTGGGGACGCCCACTCCCCCCGGATCGCGCCCGGCGAGCACCGCCAGCACGCGCCCCGTGCGCGGCATCCTGAAGGAGAAGAAGAGCGTGCGCTTTTCGACCGTCGACCTCTTCCACGAATACACCTCCGCCGCAAACCCCCGCGACGCACTCGCACCACAATGCGCTGCCCCCGCCTCGCTCGCGCTCGCGCTCGCGCCCCAGGCGGAGCGCCCCATCTCCATCCCCGCGCGCCGGCCCACGTCGACGGTGCACAGGAGCTCCCCGCTGCGCGCGTCCTACGCTCCCACGGAGCTCGCCACCGCCGGAGCTCCGGACGCGCGCCTGCCCGCTCGGGCAAGGCAGGACCCGCCTTTGTACGCCGGACGCACCGCCCCAAAGCACCCCGCCATCCGCGCCCTCGCCCGCGCGTCCTCCACCTCGGGTCCCCAGGCCCCGCGCGCGGGTGCGGGCCCGGGCGGCGCGGTCGTGGGCGCGCCGCGCCTGCAGAGCCCCTCGCCCGTGCTGCGCGAGCGCGCGCTCAACCTCAACGCGCGCCAGCCGCAACCCCCTTCGCCCACAAGGGAGAGCATGGCCAAGTCTCCGCACGGGCGGGGCGGCGTGCCCGCGACGCTTGCGCGCCGCGTGCTCAGGGCGACGTCGATCCCCCCGCGCCCCAGGCTCGAGCAGGACGAGAACGCGCGGAGGCGGTCGCAACCGGCCGCCGGCAGCGCCGCTTCGTGCGGTGCGGCCGCGGGTGCTCGTGCGGGTGTGGCGGGTGTGGGCGCGGGTGCGGGTGCGGGTGTGGTGAGCAAGAGCCGGATGTCCGCACCGCTGCGCAGCATCTTCACGAAGCTTCGGACGTGAGCGGGGCGCGGGGCGCAGGGTGTGCGAGTTGCTACGCACAATGACTTAGGGCGGGGAACCGGTACGGTAGTAGTCGTCTATTGGCATGTGCTACTGTACCATGCTCGGTGTATCAGAGACAAGAGAGGGTTCTCGGTGATTTATGGTGTGCATCGCATGGCGTGTGCGCTCTGATAGCAGCGATGCAGCTGCAGCGGGCTGTGCCTGGTGAGATCGTGGACAGTACGTATATTGAAGTGGCAATGCGGCCGTCTGCCGCCGGATTATCGCATAAATAGGTAAGAGATTACTGCAGTAATGGAGACAAGAAGCAGCGAGGGGGCCCAAGGGAAAGGAATACAGCAATAGTACGGTGTACACGAGATGGCGGAATGTCCGAGATACGACGCGTGCGCGAGGAGCCCTGGTGTAAGTACAGAAGTTAAATAAGTCTACAGTGCGTGTGCAAGAAAGCTCTATGTGTGTGCGGGGAAAGCGAGGCATACACGTCCAAGAAGGTCCAAGATCCAAGAAGGCGAAGAGGGATTACGATTACAGCATACCGGTTCCGCTCAGTAAAGTCCGGGTCAGTGGTGATGGTACATTGTCCGGTGACGTCCGTGCGAATGCGTTCACCCCGAGCGGCTGGGCCGGAGGGCCCTGATCTGAGTAGCTGTTGGAGAACAGATGGAGGTGAGCAATGTATCAACACACCATCAGTAAGGGCGGCGCTACTTACCCATGAACGGGGAGAAGGGCGCGTTCGCCTCCATGGCAGAGACCAGGTGGGCGAGCTCCGCCTGCAGAGTACGTTCATCCGGGAGGCCCTGGGAGGGAGAGGCCCCGGCGGCACGCATGCGCCGTGCGGTGGACATGCCCTGCGAAATCACCCTTCCGACACAGCTCCAGAGGATCTGATCAGTTGTGCGAAGTCAGCTCTCTTCGTCCATGACAGCACCCTCGCGGGCGAGCGTCGCAGGAAGCAAACACACGCACTCCTGTGAACGGGTTGACACAGCTGAGGATGCCCACGTCGAGCCCGCGCAGGCCCTTCACCGCCGCGTGCGCCGCCTGGTACGTGCGGGAGTTCGCGGTGACGCGGTCCTGCACGAGCGGCGTGTGCAGCTGGATACTCGCGCAGTGCGACAGCGTGTGCACGAGAAGCGCGGCGCGCAGGATGTCCACGCGCCCGGGGTCGATGCGCGGGAGCGCCTGCTTAAAGCGCTCGATGCGGTTGTCCAGGGACAAGAACGTCGCCTGGGAAGCTAATTCGACTCAGAGACGATCAAGATACGTCAGGACGGGGCGGGGCCCGGCGGATCACTCACAGGGGTTGTACCTGGACGCGAGGCGAGTTGCGCCCTCGTATAGGATCGCCGCCTTGGCGTGCATGGCCAGGATGCTCTGGCTCGCCATGTTCGCGTCGCCGTCGGCGCCGCTGATGAACGACTGCACAGTTCGCATGCTGCGATACTCGTTGGGGAACGGACGCTATCCGGAGGAGTGGTTAACGCCGGTGATGCAACGGGGAGAGTGTGGTTGGCCACTTACGCTCTGGTACGTCTCCAGATTCATGGGCCATGGCGTGTCAATCTGCGTCCCGGCGGCTTCGTCGTCGGTGAAAGCGGGTGCGGACCCTGTGGCTACAGCCCAGCACCGGTCGAGAATGAACACCGTCCAGAACCCATTGATGCGCTCGCCTTCCTCCAGGAGGTCTACGGGAGGCGGCAAGCGGTAGGTCGCCGCATCCGCAGCGGTGCGGCTGCGCCGGGCGCTGCGGATCATGTGCAGCCTCGAAGCCATCGCGATTGAGACGGCGGCATTGGTGTGGTACACGCCTTCGAGCTTGCGGTCGCTGTCAAAGAAGTAGTTCGCGAGAAGGACCTCAGCCTGCATTACGTAGATCGCCCCGCGTGGATCCTCAGGGAGGGCGGTGGGAAGGTGTTGCAGGGCGCGGGTCAGATAAGCCTGCTCCTGAGCCTTCACCTGGGGGTTGTTCGACAGCTTTGCACCAAGGAGGTAGATGACGTTGAGCAGGATGCGCAGGCTGTTGCTGTGGCTCGAGTTCTGTGCAAAGACTTTGTCCAGGAAGCGGTGAATGTGCAGGAAGAAGCCGAACTCGGTCGCGTGTTGGGTGAATTGCCGCAGGCTGTCGTCAATGAGTCTCAACACAGGCGCAAGGTGGGAATATTGAGCAGAGAGAACTGACAGAGCCCGCATCGGATCGTTGTTGTTCTGCGCCGTCCGTTGCGCCTGGTGCCACGCTGCGTAGGGGTCATGGAGTTGGATGGGGTCCCTGCCAGCGGATAAGGTCGCAATGCGCCCTTCAAGTGCCGCTACTTGCTCTTCAAGAAGCTGGTTTTGCGTCGGGCTGGGGCCGTCCTGGTATTCGCAGTCCTCGGCACGATCTGCCCGCTGACATTGGACACAGGCTGGTCGCTGTCCGTCGCAACGCTAGATGTTGCTCTTCAGTATCTGGCTCGCTCCGCCATCGCAAAGAGCAGGATACACACCATCTTCCTGCGCCTATATACCCAAAGTCAGTTCACTGTGACTGCTGACTGTAATGAATCCGACCTCACCTGCAGCGAGAGCATGCCTTGCCGCGTTCAAGAGGGGGCTGGGAGGATGAGGACTGCATGGTGGGATGGGGATGTTGAGTGAGATGTGTTCTGTTGTGCTGCTCTGGAGGAGAACATACCGCATATATACTAGACGGCTGGATATCCGGCAGTGTTCCCAGTGTAGTAACGGTCATTTGTCGTGTGCCTTGTATCGAATCACCGCCGCGCCACGCAGGATGATGCACGCTGGGAGAGCTTGTTGGCAAACTACGCCGCTAGGAGCGGAGAGCCATTCCCGCTCGTCTTGGGCTGTGGGGATCGGCCGGCTGTGGTTATGGACACAGAGTAGCAAACGGGCTCTCTCCGTTTCTCAGGCTCGGGGATCTCACTTTCCGAACGGGGCCTGGAGCGATGCGGTCAGATTGCGAGGCCGGGATGGGACACATACGTTGTTTTCTCAAACCGTCTGGGGCGACCACATTGGGTGTAACATTTCTCCGTAGAAAGACGCCTTCCACAGTAGCGGCACAGCTGTAAGAGCTCCCATGCAGTACAGCCTAGAAGTGGATATTATTGAGTAAAAGAACCTCATACAGCATGGCGGGCGCGCGCACCGGCGTTGGGTGACATCATGCCCGGAGGATCCTAGCAGGCCTGTTGCAGGACGTAGAGAAGAAGCCCAGAAGGCGAGTCAGTTAGTTAATCCGACTCAATCACGCTTTTCGGCGGCTGATCCAGGTGTTCGCAGCATCAGCTGTGTTACTGTGACGGGGCCTGAAGACAAAGCCCAATCAAACGCAGACCTTGCACTTGCTGGCGACTATCATCTTGGGGCTCTGCGACGGCGTACGACGGGTCGTGTACTACTGCACCTGTAGGTCCCGTCCGACATCGTCGGTGAGCATAGCTCATGGCGTTTGGCGATATTGACGCCGCGAACTTTCACGGGAACGGGGCGCTGGGCCCGCAGTGCGACTCAACCTTACCCACCAAGGCGTCTCAAGACCGGTGCAGCCAGGAGGACCTGAGTACCCTGAGTAAGCACACAGATCGCAACCGTCAAAAGACCGCCGTAGACTCGAGGCTCTCGGGAGGAATACGATCAATATTAATCACTCAGCTTGAGGTATGAGCGGGACTTGCCGCAGGAATCAGGTGGAGGCTCACTTGAGAAGAAAGGTACACCGGAAACGTGATGGGAGCGTAGGACGACTGCGGATACGGAGATGCATTTAGGCAATTATGGCCGGATCGAGCAGATCGAGGAGCTCCAGGTAAGGGACGGATCAGCTCGGTGGCGATGAACACATGGACAAAGAAGGACATACCCAGCGAGCGTAGTCGTGTACAGTGGTGGGTGTGGTTGGCTCCGATGCTGTACCACACAACTGCAGGCGTACAGTATTCGCCGGAGAGCCAAACTTTGAAATTGGGGCCAGAGCACTCACGCAGCTGCTCACCGGTCGTGTTGGAGCTATACATTGTTCCCTATTTGGGCTGGAAATCGTCGGCTAGTTCTTCACGGCGAGCGCATCCATGAAACTCTGAGTCGCAAAGGCGTTCAATGCGCTACCGCCCGCGAAACGAGAGCCTCGATACAGATCGGACTGCACAGGCAGGTGAGAATGGTCAGCGTGCAAACAACAGCGTCCGGGAAGGTAGGCGGAATTGCGGCCGCTCTTGACCACAGTGCATCAGGAAAGCGGCCTTCGTGTCATAGCCCGAGTGATGGACGCTCCCCGGATACGGCGTGCAGCTGCGAGAGTGGGCGTACTAAGCGAAACCGCAGAACAGAATCTGGTCGGGCAAGCGATGGTGGTGAGATGCAAGGCCAGAGAACAAGGACGACGGCTTGGTATTTTCTCATCCAACGGCGATGGCGATGACGGAGAGAGGAAACCCGAGATGCCGGCGCCTATATGTTGCGGACGCCCATGGCGCGCCGCCACTGCTTGACAAGAACCACCGCAGCCTCTAGGTCCGCAAGTTCTCGGACTTCGTCTCCAACCCCCACCTCGGCCTGTAATGATTGCTATTCATCGATGCCGAGGCTACGGGTGAGTAGAAACCAAAGTTACTAGCCAACCGGCATTTCGTTGCGACGCCGGCTACGAAGTTAGCTGCTGCAACTTCCGGCCTCGGGCTTCGATCCACTGCCTGCGTATTACCCGTATTGAGGCTCTCTGCAGCGTATCTTCGGCTCAAACGGTGAGTAGCACTATATCATGCCCTCGCGCTATGTTCGCTCACCGCAGTACTGTGCAGCCAGTTTCCTGTGTCTCCGTCTGTAGTGTCATCGTACTGCGGGGCCTCGTCGGTCGCGAATTATCTGGCCTTCCACAATCATAAGGCGGCAAACGATGTGTTTCAATACTGTCAGCCCAAGAAAACCTCTGAAGCTGCGGGTGAGTAGGTATCTGTAGGCTCGTTACGAAGACCGAGTTACGCCCCTAGTAGCGGCTATTGCGATCAGAAGAGCTGGCGGACTCTAAGTTGCCGTTGTGAGATCCATCAAACATACCTCGGGGACTTGGCCCATATCTTTCAGGTACCATGGTAAGACCTGTGCAGCGCGCTCTGGTGTAGCAACCGTTACTGGCCAAACTTACCTCGTCCTTTGACCTTTTTAGAACACACCCGGCCGAGAATATTAGTGCTCTCGACCACGGGAATATCTGCGCGAGGAATCTCCCTACCAAAGATAGAAAACGAACTGAGGTGGCGGCCTACCCACCCACCGTCCCGATGAGTGGATTAGCCTGTCCTGGGTAGCCATGACACTTGGGTCCACCTACGCTGTGGACCGCGAGCGTTGTGGTATGTCCAATAAATGCCACCGCACAGGCCATGCTAACTCATCTGCCTCTAGGAGAGCGCTGTGCACACAAACACGCGCTGCTCAGCCACCCGCAGCTGCCGCGGCGCGTCGGCCTACCCGGAAAACCGCGCGCCTTCAACCTCAATGCCGGTGTACAACATCATCCACTCGGCCGCTACGTCGCTGCGGCCCGCGCAATTATTCCGTGTCGCAGAACATGGCTGAAGTCAGCTTGCTGCGTGTAGACACTGTCACCCGCAGTTGTTCGTGATTCGGAGGGACAGCGAAACGACGCAAAGGCAAGTGCGGCAACTTGTACCCTAGCCCCTTACCTGTTGATCTTTCAGAGGCGTTCCAGTAGGTGCTGTAAGCCATGACAGATTGCGCAGTCTCAGATGGCGCTCATTATGGCGCTGCAGCCCTCGGCTAGTGAAGAAATGAGTAGTCGCGGTCGGCCGCTCGCTAGAAGGAAGGCCTATGTTTCGTGGGCGGTCCGATAGTGATGCACTTGAGGGACATCGTGCTGCCCTGCGGATTGCATGCGAGTCGTTGGAGGACCGGTGAATTGATATATTGAGCTCATGAGTCATGCCCAGGATCCCACATAGTTCCCGACTCCCGAGCAACCCGGAGGCTGTTGGCGTCATATGCATGACTTCAAGCAGGCTGGCGTAAGCCCGACTCGGAGGTGGCGTTGAACATGCACTAACATAAGGCGTATGCGGTACAACATCGATATTCACGGACGTCGACTTCCACGGTGTCAGATCTCACGCTACACCGTTAGTATCTGCAGGCATCTGCACGACGACGTACTTACATATTTTCATGAATACCGCCAAAAATGCAAAAGGGCCTGGCCGGGAATTGAACCCGGGACCTCCTCCAGATTGCTGCTAAGCCCTAAGAAGGAATCATACTACTAGACCACCAGGCCGTTGAAAGCCACGTCGCACAAACATCCATAATCAGTTCAGGCGCTCACCTTTGCTCGACGACTGACCTTTGGACTTCTTCTCCGAGCACGGTTGGTGTCATACAGTACAGCGGCTATCCGACAATGCGCGCGCACTCTCTTGCTCTTGGCCTCTGCCTGACTTGCTTCTGCCTTCCCACCACTCTTGAGAACGCACAGCTACACTACGGCGATGCCCCGAGGAATCCCTAACGCGAAGCGAGACGAGTCGGCACTACGATACACGTCCTTCAATGTCCCCCTTGCGTTAGTAACTCTAGCACCTTGAGCTAGATAGGCGTGGGGCATCGCGGATGCTGACTCTGCCAATAATAGGCTTAATCCAAAGCATGTTGGTTCCACCTACCTGAAATCGGATTCGCAAACACACTGGGCGCGGAATGCAGTTCGCGCGCATAGGTCTCGGGTTGCCCTGGACGAGACGGGGACTGCCACTCCTACAGAGGTAAGTAGCGCATATCTTCGTTTTCTCTACGCGTTATTCATGTGCTACCCGACTGGAGTAGACAAGGAGAGGGTCGAAGGTCGTTGTCATCCACCCAGGCTCCCGGTTCCTCCGCATAGGACGCGCATCCGACGTGACCCCCTTGACCATACCAAACGTCATCGCGCGGAGGTACACTACTGCCGTAGCTGCGCCTACCTACGTCCAAGGCATCTCGCGGCCAAAAGAGGACAGGAAGCGAGCGACTCCCTCGACATCTGCACCCAACGGAGATGAATACGCGGTCAATGTGGCTTCGGACGACCCGGTACGCTCGACGCGTCCCACTGCTTCTGGCACCGCACTCACGCTTGCTGGCAGTTTGACGCGAAAGTGGCAGCGATTACGGTCTCATTGCGAGACCGTATGCGATTCTACAAACTTCGCGTAACCCCAAATGCTGCCGCGATCGCGACTACGTTCAACGAACAGTTCAAACCTGAGATCATCCCCGAGACGAACGACCCATATAGCGTCGACTGGATATACTCGTCTGACGAGCCGTACTTTGTGGGCGAGGAAGCGCTACGCATCGCGGACCCCGAGCGGATGGGGTATGTCACCCGGTGGCCTGTTTACGGCGGCAACTTCAACACCCGCGACTACCCTTCTATGCAGCTCATATACAGCGACGTCGAGACAATATTCCGGGAAGCGCTAAAGCTGAAAGATATCGAACCGAGCGCATACAAGGTTGGTGCATGGTCGGCACGAACGTCAGTGCTTGTACTCAACCGTGTACACGTAGGACTACTCTGTCGTACTTGTGATACCGGACTATTACGATCGGGCATACGTGGAGGCCCTCGTGAGGATCCTCCTGATTGACATGGGGTTCAAGCAGTTCTGTGCTCAGCAAGTACTGACGTCTCTAACGACATTCCGTGCAATCGCTCATACCAAGTCACCCTTGTAGGAATCATTAGCTGCGACGTATGGCGCGGGTATATCGAACGCCTGCGTAGTAGATATGGGCGCAGTCAAGACCAGTATAGCTTGTGTCGACGACGGGTTGGTCATCGCAGACACTAGGTACATTCGTGCTCTCTTGCGCCCGTAGGAAGTAGCTAACTTCGCTTCAGGATGGTCTTGAGCATGGGTGGGAATGACATCACCGAGTTCCTCTACGTGTTGCTGGAGAAGATCGGGTTCCCATACCGCGACATCAATCTGGCACGATCTTACGACTGGAATGTCATGGAGGACCTCAAGGCACGCGTATGTACATTGGCAGAGGTGAGCGGTCCCGCCGGTTTGGATGTGTTGGTAACGATCGCTAATATATACCGATGCTAGGGCGATGTTGCTTTGAACCTGTACGATTTCTCTGTCAGACGACCAGGGAAGTCGACAGAGAAATACGGTCTTCGCGCATATGACGAGATCATCCTCGCACCCATGGTGAGACGCTTCTCTGTGGCTAACACACGTCGCTAATTTATCGTCCAGTGCCTGTTCGAGCCGCGTGTCATCGAGTTCGACCGCAAGCGGGCTGGGATGCGTTTTCTCACACGCGCACCAGACATGGCGGAAGAGATGGTCGAGCAGAGCTCGGAGAAGTTTACGGAGCGTTACGTGCGTGCTCCCATACAACTATCTTCGTCTGCTGCGCTGACATTGTTCGCCGTAGACACAAGCCATGTTGATCTCAACGCAGCATCTGTTCCCCGTGCTCGTGCCTGCGTCCTCGCTCGAGGTGCCGCTGCTCACTACACCAGTAGTGCAAACACCAGCGACGGAAGGGCAGTCGCTCGCGGTCACTCGGGCACCCAGTGGTTGGTCTCATTCTATCTTCATTATACTAGCAGATCACCTGAACTCTGCGTCCTAGCTTCCGCCACCGCTCCTGTTACACCTGCAGCCGAGGAGCCTGCTGTCGCCGCAACTGCTAAGAGCACCAAGGACGAAGATGTCGAGATGGCCGAAGCCGCGGCCCCTGCAGCCACTTCCGAAGAGCCGCCAGCTTCAGGCGCAGACAACGAAAAGGCATCCGCCGACAAGTCAGCCGCCGCCGCCGACAAGGACAAGGACAAGGGCAAAGACGACGCGAAAGACGACGCGAAAGAGAAGGGCAAGGCGAAAGACGACGCGCCGGCGGACCCCGCGCTCGAGATCATCGACGTCGACGAGCTCGAGACGAAGCCCGCGCCGGAGCAGCCCCCGAAGGCGAAGCAGCAGGCGCACGCGCCGCAGCCGCCGCCGATGCTGCCGTTCCTGCGCGCGTTCAACCTGGACGTGAGCTTCGAGGCGAGCAAGCTGCCGCTCGACGTCGCGATCTTCAACAGCGCGCGCGCGGCGGGCGGGGACGAGAAGATCCGCAAGTACCTCCAGGCGGTGCTCGTCGTCGGCGGGAGCGCGCTCGTACCCGGCATGGGGCACGCGCTCGAGAGCAGGTGCGGAGCCTTCTTGTGGTTTAGTGGGTATTCTAAGGAGGCTAACGTATCCGCGTTCGACTTGGGCGTGTAGGTTGCAAGCCATTGCGACGCCGCTCGTGCCGAACATGGAGAAGGTGCAGATCATCCCGCCCCCGAAGGACGTCGACCCGCGCGTGCTCGCGTGGAAGGGCGCAGCGGTGCTCGGCAAGATGGACGGGGTCTCCGACCTCTGGGTCACCCCCGCGGACTGGGTACGTTCTTCTCGCTCTCACCTACCTGCTCGTGTCTAGGTCACACAGGTCTATGGTTGGAGCACACTCGCTGACGGGTGATCCACGAACGTGCAGGAGATTCTGGGGATGCGTGCCCTGAAAGAGCGCTGTTTCTTCCTCACGTAACGGATGGGCGGGATGTAGCGTCGCATGGGGCTCACCGTTGGAATGCGCGTCGCTTGTATGATTTCGCTTGTGCGGTGTTGGTGTATTAGTTATATGTCTTGTACGAAGTGGGCTATTGCGTGCTGTTCTCGGCGTACCTTCGAGCCGGGGAGTGTTTCTACTCCTGTGTGACTGGCGGCAGGCGCATGAGGCAGTGGTCCATAGGCGTGCTTGGATTAAAGCAACAGAAGAATCGGGGAAGTATTGTACTAACGAGGAAGGTAGAGCATAACACCCGAGGATGAGACGGGACGTGTACACGAAAAAATAGGTATCCACAGAACGAACATGACAGATGCGAAGACGCAGGACGGGATAGCAACAAGCGACGACTGGTCCAGAGAGTTCTATGAACAAGCCCGAAACATAGTGTACAGTATGATAGACACGGTATACAAGTACATTGAAGGGATCCAAATGATGCATAGCTCGGTGCTCACACGGAAGGGTAAGATAGCAGGGTGTTCTAGTGCGTTTGGGGAATATCGCGGGGTACGGATCTCATGGCGGGCGCATGCTGTAAGGTGCGAGGCCGCTATACCCCAAGGCGGTCTTTGAAGGCAACGAAGTCTTCCGCTTGGAGGGTCTCCCACTCGTTGGCGAGCAGCGTCATCTCTTCTCGGCCTCTCCTGCTCGCCGAGATCACCTCGTCAGTCACTCTCCCCCACAAAGAGCACAGTAGAACATACCGATCGCGTTCCAGCCAGTCGTCATACATCGCGCCGCCCTCGCGCCACGCCGCAAGCTTGTCGCCCTCCGAAGACGGCGCGCCGCGCTGCGAGCACGCGCCGGCCTGCTCGGGCTTCGCGTCGCGGGCGAGGAGGACGAGCGCCTGGATCGCGCCGTCCGCAAGGCGGTTCGGGTTGAACGGGAAGGAGAAGAGCGAGCGCGGGGTGACGTCGGACGTGTACGGGAGCTCCGCGCGGCAGAGCGGGCACTCGAGCGAGTCGTGCCAGTAGCCGCAGCCGCGGTGCACGGCCGCGAAGCACCACTGCAGGATGCAGATCGCGCAGAAGGAGTGGCCGCAGCGGCCGGGGACGAGTGTGTAGGGGCAGGCCCTGGGGATGAGAGTTAGCCACAAGTGGAGAGGGGAGGCAGGATGGGACGGGGTACGCACATAACTTCATAACATCTAGGGGACGGGTGGGAGATCAGTGGTCATCGCGAGGGTGAGAGCGTCCGAACATACAGCGAGCAGGTGTAGTTCTCTTCAAGGTGGGCGACAGCCCAGTGGGACTCCGTTATCGAACCCGGGGCGCTCGATGTCGCCTCACGCTGCGCTCGTCTGGTCAACATCTCTCCTGCGAGCTTCTTCTTCTCCGCGGCGAGTTCTTTGAACTTGAGATCGACGTCGCGCCGTCGGATCAGGATGGTTTCCTCGCGCTTCTTGAGAGCTGCGCGGTCACGACCCAAGCTTAACTCCGCACGCTTCACCGCGTTGTGCTTCTTGAGGACTGCTGCTTCGCGCTTCTTCACGTCGATTTCGCGTTGGCGTGCGCTCTTTGCGGCCTGCTTGAGCTCCTCGGCCTTTGCACGTAGTTGTTCTTCCTTGTCCACTGTAGATGGGCGTTTACGCTTCAGTGTGCGGGAGGGGGTCTCCTCAACTGGAGCAGCCTTTCGTTTAGACGGGGTGCGGGTGGTGCTGCGGGAGGTACTTGGTGTGGCGCGTTGCGCTTCCACAGCTGTAGTAGACGAGCGGCTTCGAGATGATGAGCCTGAAGGAGACGATGGTGTCGAGTTCACGGCGGTCCGGGATGAGGGCGAGATGAGCACTTCGGGAACACGCATACTGGCACGCGCGGGTTTTGTAGTTCTCCGTAGGACCTTCGCTTTGCTCTGTGTTGCTACGCGTGTACCTGCAATCGTTCAGCACTGCAGCATGCTGTGGCTAGGACACCAAGCATACGTTTCGCCGGCGCTTTAGCCACGGCTTTCGAGGCGGTAGAGGAGCGCTTCTTGGGTCTTGCGGAGGGGCCGGGGGTGTCTGCTACCGCCGCTTTGGCCGTCGGCCTTTTGATCCTGGAGGATGTGCGCGCCATCTGCGGTCGAGCGGGGGTCAACGAACACAAAGCGGGATTGGCAGCCAAAGGGCTTGGAGGATATCGATGCCGTCCGCACAAAGCACCCGCCCACCGACAACCGCCGCCGTGACTCCCTGCGCGCGTCCCGCCTGTGACGCACCCACGTGATCGTGCCATCAGTCACGCTCGCGTTGCCGACGCGTCTCCTTTTGTCCTTGCCTTCCTCCCACCACGCTGCCTCCTCGCTGCTGCTCGTTGCCATCGGCATGTACACGACTTTGAGCTATGACTTGTACTTGAATTTGCTATATGGCGCCCGAGGACTGGTCAAAAAGATGAAGAGAAACCCATAGTGCAGACTCACGAAGACATCTGGTGGTTGGATGGGATGGGCGCGCGTTCGGCGCTCCCACAAAACGAAGGAGGACGGACATGGCAACATGAAAGCTTGGGTGAGTGCATCTTTGTGTGCGCTTGGAAAGCCTCTTTGCAGGAACCAGGATATATGCGCCCGTCGGGCCGTTCAGCCGAGGCGAGGTCTTGTTCCTGTGAGACACGGTGCACAACGCCCTTTCCGTAAGGACCTTGTGCAGGGTATCTCGCGCAGCTTAACAAGCCGATCGGCCGGTAGCTTCAAAGATCCCTCTTGGGCGACGCTGTCAGATCCTGGCTCGTCGCTCGCGGGAAGCAATGTCTGCTAGGGTGTCCATGGGTACCCGGGAGGCCAAGTGGTAATGCTCTTGCCCTCCTGGACAACGAACACATCATCATTCCTCCTCCGTCAGGCTGCTTTCTCACGTTGCGGCGGCCCGCGCCCGATTGCGGTATGCCCATTGCCTCGTGTGTCGCGAGCGTCGCTGATAACCGCCAGGCACTTTGTAGGGCCGCCCGGGCGGGCATCGATGAGAACAAGGTTGTGTCGCCACCCGCAGGCAGTTGCAGTCCACCTGCCGGTGCGCGGTGCCTGAGCCCATCGGACGTCATCCTCCTACCTCTTCCAGCTTCATCGTGACCATCTTCATTGCCGCCCCGGACACAACGTTTCTACGGCTGCGCCGGCGCATGTTATCAGCCACAGTCAGCTGTCGCACCCGCGTCCCGAGCGCAACGCCGGCCAGGTACTTCTTGCCAATCGATACATTGACCCCCGCGCTCGTGCTCTACGCTGGTGCCTCGGCCTAGGTGTACTGTCTTCAGCAATTCATCTGGAGCTGACATCCTTGTCAGGATGACGTCGGTTCGAAAACATCTCGGGCGCTTACATATTGGTATTGCATGCGATACTGCTTCTACGGCGGCTGCAGTCACGGTAACGTGCCCGTGCTGTTCGATCGAGCTTCGCAACACTGTGCCTGCTCGCACTCAACAGGTCTCCTTCTTGAGACTTCACTCCAGCACTCCAGCGCAATGCCCGATATTGGGACACTGCGACCATCAGATGATGGCCCCTCCGCCCCATATGTGAGTGTCACCTTGTACTCCTCCCCGCGCAACCCGCCAAGCCCGTCTAACCTTGCCCGACAGCACATGATGAGGGATACGGCGGGCCGCTCATGCGTGACGTCGGGTAGAACGCAGAGCGCACTCTCCAGCAAGTGCCTTTCAGATGCGCCCCGGATACTGGGGACAGGCCCGAGCCGTCCCGTGATAATGTATGATCAGGTACGGATACGATGCGCAAATGGTGTGATTCCACCAACATGGGGCCGTCGGTTCGCGACCGTTCTGCCTGCTCTCGGCTCCGATACGCAATTAATCGTTGGCGGCTGCATAGTTGAGTGCCTGTACATCATATGTCCCGTTTCACTGGCAGTTGATTCTGTGCTGTCTATCTGCAGTGTGCACCGCGTCCGATCGTCTGGGCAAGGACAGCCCCCGCTGCGTCCTCCAGGATTAATCTCGGCGGGACGACCCCTCCCATCTGCGTCGATACCGCGCCGTAACCCGGCCGTTTACAGCATGTACGAATGTGTGAGCTTCCCGTCGACACACTCCCACACATACAACGTAATTGTTGCAGGCATGAAGTGGCGTCCTAATCGCACGTCTATCTTGCTTGGTATGTGCGAACCCACGAATCCGCGCAGCGTGCTGCAGAAGCACTCGCGCGTGTAGGGCTGTGGGGAAGCCGCGCCAGCAATGAACTTCGATGAATGCACACGGTGCCCCGATTGAGGCCTGGCGCTCGCGCTCTGTCCGATTCTTCCGCCGCTCTTCACCCCGTCGGTGCAATGAATAGTAACTTCTTTGCTTAGAACGTCGCGAGCAGTCGCCGCCGCTGGTGGCACCCTCCTGATCAGAACTGAGTCTATGGGATTGCTGACGGCCACGGAGCCAACACGGTGGTGAGTACGCTTCTGTTCTTGGTATGATATTCCTAAGTGACGTCCTGAACCTCCCATAGACGTGAGATTCTTTGCATACGCGGCATACACACTGCCGTAACCCCTGGAGAACCGTTCTCACTGGTGCCGTGCACATTGTAGGTCCAACGTTATCCACCCCCAGTCCTCATTGATCAGTCGATTGTCTATGTCTTTAGTTCGGGATGTTTAGCTCTCCATTCAGCCCGTCTCGTCTCCCATCGAGGCCGCTCCTGTCGGCCGCCGCACCCAGCGCGTCTGAATACGGGTGAATACTCTTCGTCGTCCCATTCTACACCCATCAACCGCGGGCTGATTGTTTGACTGACAGCGGTGGCCCTCTGTGGCAAAACTTAGCAGCGCACTGCGTCCGCGCGCGCTCGCACCTTTTGCCGCACGTTTTCAAGGCGGGCGGACGGTTAGCGTGATCTATCACGCCCCTTCTCGCCCTCGCTTCTCCCGTTCCTCCTGCCCACGAAGATCTTCCAGCACGCCCTCCGCGAAGCGCCCCGCGCGGGGGCACGCCGCGCCGCGACTGTTCGGGTGCACACCGGGTTCGCGAGATACAGTCCCGGGCCCGCCGCCACCGTGATGAGGCCCGCGCCCGGCCGAGGGCTGCCGCGCCCCGCGCCCCTGCGCCCGAGCGCGGACAGTGCATCCGGCGAGGCGAAGACGTAAGCTCGTGCGGCGTGATTCGCTGGCCCGCTGCTCCACGTCCGCGATGCCGCAGCCGAGCGCGAAGGCGAGCGGATCCGGGGCCCTGCCAGGGGCTCGGGCGGGCCTTCTGAGCTTCCCGTCTTCGCGCGCGGGACGCCTGCGTGCTCGCAGCCGTCATGGAGGGACGGCCGTGCACGAACGCGGCAGGAGCGTGCGCTGGGTGCGGATACTCTGCCCCTTCGCGGCGCCACCGTTTAGAGGCGGACGGGTGTAGGGAGGCCCGTGTCATCGCTGGCATGGACGTGCGTCGTGTATCGCGTGCTAGGGGTGTAGTCTCCGACGACGGCGCTGGGGCGAACGCACGCCGCTATCTGACTTCCATCGGACAGGCGAGGGCTGCCGGACGCTCTGCTTTGCCAGGGATGGGGACTTGGGGCGCGTGCTGCCGCTGCGGCCTCGCGCCCCGGGCGCACCAAAGGCCTAGCGCGGACGCGCGCGGGCCCTGGGGGGCCGAAACGCGACGTGCGTAGGCGGGTGGGTGGGCAGCCATTCAATTGGGGCTGCGGAATCTTGAGTGCTTGGGCCCGATGTCGGGTTCGGACGTGGATTTCTCCTTCGCGCCGATCCAAGAAAACTCTTGTGAACCTTGCAATTTACGCGGCCCGCCAGTCCTCGTTGGGCGCAATACTTTTCGATATCCGACGCGCCTGTCTTTCAAACTCGGTACAACGTCCGGTGCACCGACGTGGGGACCCGGAGCGGTATGCGAGGCCGCTCATTCTATGCCGGGCTGCTGCGCCTTGCGGGATTACGGCACGTTGTCATATTCCGGTGGAGGGGTGTGTGCGCTCTCGTCTCGCTCAATTCAGAGTACCTACGCCGGGGAGTGCGCCGACGCCGTGGTGACTCCAGCGTAGGTTGGTTCCGCCACACGCGTTCCCCGGGGCGGCCTCACCTGTGGGTCAGACAGCGCCGTCACTCTCCGTAATGCTGACGCGAGTGCCCGCCAGAGACCCGCCCTGCCTTGCTCCTGTGCGCATCCCGCGCAGCTTGCACGTACCTCATGCACAGTCTTGCTCGTGCACGAAGCAATCCTATTCAAAGGTCGCCCTCGCTACGAAGCGGTTGCGATCCTAAACTCAAACTTCGCCGGACCGTCCGAGGGTCACCATGGCAGGTCAGTACCACAATACAACGATGCCCATGTCCGGCGCAAGGAAGTGCGTCTTTTTTTGGCTGGGTCTGCGGCGAGCCCGACCGACATAACTTTAGCGGCCAATAGGCCCCATCGGGCTCGATCACGTCGTACTACGGCACACGTCCCAACTCCGCGAACGTCTTCTGGAGATCGCGCTAGCCCCTTCAGTTAACCTCATACCGCCGCAATTTTCGTACTGTCGTTCTGGACGTCTCGCTCGGAGCCCATCCACCGACCTGGAGTCCGAGGAGTTGCGCCCGATGGTGTTCTGGGAGATGGCGCGAGCTGAGGAACATATCATTCATCTGGTATCTATGATTTGTTATTTTCGGTGAATTTGCCTTTCACTGACGCTCGGGAGTCGGTGCGCAGCTCTTGCACATGTATGGGACGGCCTCGGTCGGTGGTGTTCGCGCAGCTTTCAACGCGGAGGTTCGGTGTGTGCACACTCCATCATCGACCCTCACAACCTGGCGCAGTCTCGCTCCCCTCGCAGACCACCACCTGAGCATCCTCCTCACGGGTGACGGCGGTGAGGCCGCATGCGCACATGTCCCTTTGCGATCATGTCGCTCGATCAGGTCCGCAACGCCCGTGCTCGTTCGCCCGCTTCTCAGGCAGCGCTTCCCCGCGTTCTACCCGCCACCGGCTGCTCGCATTACGTGTGAGTGTATGCGCCCATCCAACTCCTCGTCCATGTCACCAACCCCAACACGTGTCGCTCTATCTCGCAGTACGCCATGATAGGCACCCCGTCACAGTCGCCCGCTCCCCGGGACACGCTTGGCTCTTGGAGCACGTCGCCGCGCCGGCCTGCAGCAGCAGCTCGCGCTTCCCGTCACCGCGCCCAACAGTCGCACAAAGTTTGCATTTATTCCAGCTGGTCATGCGCCCCAAGACACAGGCAGGCCGCACTCAGCGCGCGGGCGCGCACGCTGCCCCGTGCGGTATGTCTTGACGTTTCTGTCATGTCTGTCGGCACCCCCTGACGCCGCGCTCTGCGCGAGCGCGCGCGGCCGTGCCCGTGCCATAATCCTCGCCGCCCCCTGGCCTTGATGTGTCCCGGAGGCACCCACGGTGCGCCCGCGGTGCCTCTGGTGCAGGACGCCACCGTCATCCGTCACTGCCTGCCACCGCGGGCCGGCCCTGGGGCGGCGAGTCCTCGATCAACAAATGTGCGGGCGACCCTGAGATGCGCATGTGTCGCCAGGAGGCCCAGGAGGGAGTCTCCGATGTCGGAGGCTCTGACCGCCTGCGGGCCTGGGCTGTCCGTGTGCTGCCGGCGCCACCCCCGCCGCATCAAGATTGTGCGGCGAGATCGACATGTCGGTCCTTGTCGGTCCCACAAGCGGGTCGGCTTTGTGGAGCGTTCTTGGCCCGGCACTGGGGAAGGTCCACCGCGCACGGCCGTTCAGGTCGTCAGTCTGCGTTGGCGGAAGCGTTTGTACGTCCGGATGTGGGAAGACGAAAGGAGCTTCAAGTTCACCCGCAGGCCCCGTGTTTGAACCTTTGATCCGGCTTGTCTTCTATGGTATGTCAGTCCGCGTTAGAGACGGACACGTCTGGCTAAAACTTACGGCTTGACGCTTATTGCGCTTTCTAGGACTCTATGAACCAGCAGCTTGTGTACGGCTGCGACATCTAGCAACACGAGTCGACAATCGTGATACATGCAATTTTTGAAACAATTCCCTCGCTTTTCAGTAAATATCGTCATACGCCCGTCGACTTCCCGCCAAGAGCAAGCTACGAGTGCGCTGGAGGAGCCGGCGTCCAGTTCTTCTATCCATCAAGCCACCTCAACGTCTCATAGGTATGATTCCCGATATCCACTGGAGTCCTATCGATTTGCAAGGTCTCGAGCGCGTCTACCATGCGCGTCCTAGCTTATGTTCACCCGGAACTTGCACAGCGCCGTCACGTAGTCCGCGGGCCGCTGCAAATTTGCTGTGAGTGCGCGCTCTCTGAACACTTGACTCACGCACCTCATGTGTCACGTCGATTTCATAGGCCATGACCAACATCCCAGCGTACTCCCCTCGGAGTTCTCGTACCTTGAAGGGAGTAATGACTTGGCAAGTTTGACCAGAGCTTTGACGGCCTAATAGCCTGACACATCGAATTCTTAGGTATTCCTCAAGCCTTGTTGGCCCCTTGGTACCGCGCGCGTACGAACGCTCTTGAGGCTTGGCCACAGCGCATCTACTTTCTGCAGCCTGCGAAACGCCATGCATCGAATCAGCATCCCATAGAATCACGACAGGCCCGAGAGCCATGCCGAGCGGCGATCGCTTGGCTCAACCGCTGTATGGGGAATCCGGGCTCACGCGCGCCTGCGGTCCTGGAGCTCGTTCCCTCTGTTTGTGACAAGCGAGGCGCACGTACGTATTGTGTGCGTCTTCGTCGTCGCCGCGCCCGGCGAGGCGATCACGAAGGTCCAGCACGGGCGCCACCACCCGGCGCTGGCGTTGGCGATGGTCGATGGTCGATGTCGATGGATGCTGATCAGGAGTCAGGACGCAGACAGGATGCCGGACCCCTTGCAAGACGCGAGCGGAAGCGAGGGCCACGACGCTGCAGGAGCGCATCAGCAGCACCGCCATTCCGGTGAACAGAGAATTCTGCTTGCCCCACTGGCACCTGCGCGAGTCGCCTTGCGCGCGCGGCATCAGCGGTTCGCCAGAGGTGCGCGTGGCTCCCGACTCCCGAGCGGCAAGCGCGGCGAGCCCAGGGCCAGGGTCCGGTCCCCCCGGAGTCTGCGCGCGCAGGCGCAGGCTGGAGCCGACGCGTGCGGCTTCCCTGTATCGGGCGGGCCATGTTTCGGACCCACCGATCGTGTTCGCGCGCCGAGCGTCCATCAGACGCGGGGCACACGGGGGGAGAACATACCCGCATCAGGAATTTTCCACGTTCCGGCTTGGGAGGCGCCTTCGGACATAGCTGGCGTTTCGGAAGAGTCGCCCACGACGTCACGGCTGCAGCGCGCGCGGAGGCGGCCCGCGTGGCCATGCGCCCGGAGCTCTCGACGCCCGCCCTCTCCGAGTCCGACTTCGGCGTGCACAGTCAGGCCGTGCTGGCGGTCGGACGGGCGGCCGGCTATGCGGCGCGCTCCGGGCCTGTAGCAGAGGAACACCATCCATGTAGACGCCTGTGCGCTCAGCAACATCGGGCGGGGCAAAGCCGCCCGGCGAGGCAGCAGCGTCACTGTATCAAAAATACGGAGGAGATGCAGCATTGAACAAAGATACGACATGTGAGTCAAAAATAGCATGTAACTAAAACGAGCGGCGCACTCAATCGCAATCGCAGGCGCCCCCGCAACGCCAGTTGGCGAAAACATACGCAGGGCCAAAAGCGCAACAAATGCTCCCGCGTTTGCGCAGATGCGCTCCCTGGAGGCTGGCGTCGATACTGCGCCCAGGTACGCCCGAACCACTGTGATCAACCTTGGCTGCAGGGCCCCCGATAGGCGCGAGCGCGCCCCAAGGGTCGCGGGGGCATTTGCCATCTATCGCGTCCGAGGCGGGAGCAGAGGGGGCTAGCGCGTCTCCTTCCAGGAAGCAGCGTTCCAGGACCGACGACGCGCGCGCACAGCACGCCCGCAGGGTGGCCAAAATCAAATCGCGCCGCGGCGCAAGAGGGGGCGTCGCGTCTCGAACCGGCACCTATTGCGACGCCCTCGACGCGACCCGTCGCGGTGCGGCGCCGTACGTGACCGCACCACGCCTGCCAGCGCTGTGGCGAGCCCGTACAGGAAGGGTGCGTACGTCCGCTCTCGCCCGCGAACAGTCCAACACTGATTGCTCGTTTCTGGGATCTTGCAAGCTTCAGAATCATGGGGGCGTCGCACCGTATGTGACGTCGAGAGCGAACAGGCTTGACGGGATCTCCACATCTGCCAAGGCTGGCGGGCAGCCGTCCCGTCCCTCTCGCACTCGTCGCGCTTCCATGTCGACATCCGGGCTGCCCTCCTACCGCCAGCGCTCCAACGGGCCCGTTCCTTGATGTGTGGACAGGACGCGATGGCGCATTGCTCCTCAGCCAGAGGTCAGGTCACTATTCTCTCGCACTCTCACGAGCTGCCCATGATATTGACGCTGCGTACAGCACGCCGCCACGCTCTGGGCGAGAAGTCGGCGCAGGACGCGCTTCGCGATCAGCAGCCGCTGCCAGCGCGGGCCACAGGCCACAGCATGCCACGAGCGTGTCAGCCCGCGCGGGCTTCTACTTCTGCTTCGACTTCTGCGTCAGCCGCAGACCGCAGACCGCAGTTACACTGTGGGCCCTTACGCAATGCTGCACTGGGCCCGCCGTGTCGTATTCTTGGCCGCGCGCACGTGCGCGTGGGATGAGAACGCGCGGGCGACATTGAATGCTCGGGCGTCGGCACACCCGCGCGCCGCTCCCACCGCACACCACGATGGTCGCAGGGAAGCGGAAGCGTCGAAACGTTGCGGAAAGGCTGCTTGGCCGTAGATCCGGCTGCGTGCAGCACTGGATGCAATACGACCGCGGCCGTCTGACGGTGGCCGCCCCGCTGGTACCGTGCTTATCATATCTGTCGTACACGGGCTTACAGTGCGTGCAAGATAGATTGGCAGAGGAGGTGATGCAATTGCATTACGGCGCACCTGTGCACTACGGGCTTGAAAGGAGGCACGGAAGCCGACATCGGGGAGCCCAGGGAAAAGCTTATTGGCACCCGGAGTTGACACGGACCTGTCAGAGCACATACAACAAGCAGCATCATGCACGCACCACGGCCCGGCGCGGACGGCGGGACGGCCGCGTGCGCACCTGGCACCCGGCCCCCCCGGCCAAGTCCCGGGGCCACACCGAAGCGCGGACGACGCGGGCGGCCGGTAGCCTGCAGGCAGCGCAGAATCAAGATCGCGTACAGGCTTACAGACCCCGAGGCAGCAGACATCGATGCTGATTCCGATTCGCATTCCACGCATCCACGGCCAGACCTCGACATGCGCGCACGTCCTCCATGGCCATCGCGCCAAAGCAAAGCATCCGATGCGACAGAGCAGCAGATCAGTCGCGCCGCCAAGGCCCGAGTCCCCGCCCGCCCCCGCCCCGGTCGCCTTCCATCTTCCCGTCAGCGCGACAACGTTCAGCGCGCTCCCCCTCCTCCCCGGCCGGACGCAGGACGAGGACACGCGGTTCGCGCGCGGTGCACCGCACGATCGGTGCGCCCTTCTCGAAAGTCGCGAAGCAGATACATTGTCGATAGAGAGCGCATGATCGGAGCACGCGCCGGCCACCCCCGCACACGCACCCCGACCACAGCTCAAGGCTCGCGCGCGCACCGCTTTTGCATCCGTCCGGAGACAGCATCCACAGAGAACACCGAGGTCGGCCACGAGAACGCGATCCCGGCGCAGTGCGCACGGATGGTCGGGCTGTGGACAGACCACTCGGACCCTGGATCAGTCAGCCGAGCGCGCGGCATCGCGAGCCCGCCATCCCATCCCTCCCGCCCCGAGCTCGAGCTCGGCCTCGAGATCGCTGCGCTCCGCAGGTCGACCGCCGAGCGCTGGAGCTGCAGGCCCGCAGCGGAACCCGGTCCTGGACGTTGGACGGCTCAGATTTGTGGACAAGGGCTTCGGGAGGATCAGATGGTGGCACGTCGTAGCGCCAGCGAGCAAGTCTCCAGCTGCGTCAAACGCTAAGATCGGCCAGAGAGCACGAGTGCAGGGGGAGCGCTCCACTGCAGCCAACCGCCCGGGCACAGAGCAGAGAGAGAGACGCGGGAGAAAGAGGCCACGGGACGCGCACGACGGGCTCGAGGGCGCCCGGCGCGGGTCGACGTCGAGGAAATTTTAGAGTGCGAGCTGATGGGCGCGGTCGCAGGATCGAAGGCCAGTCACGGGCGAGCAGGAGAAGACGTATCGTCGGCGGTAGATCGCATGGAAGCGCGGAAGGGGCGGCGAGCACGGCGCGCACGGCAGGACGGCGCGCTCGCGCGCCAGAGAGCCTTCGAGCAGCCCGGCGGCGCGCTCATCGAGAGCACAGCAAGAGCAGGCGCAGGATCCAGCCACGGCAAGAGGAAGCAACAGACAACGAGCAGCACAGCACAGCGTGGCGTCGCGCGACGCGGCGGCTTCTCGAGCACAAGTCCAGGGACGAGCGCGCCTGCCGCCGGCGTACGTACATGCGGACGTGGGGTGCACGGTGCGTACTCACAGGCCCACCGCGCGATTGGGCACGGCCCGGGCTGCTCGGACCCATGCGCGTAACTTGTTGCAGCGCTGTTGGTCCAGCTCCACCACGCGGCGCACGACGTTCTGCGTGGAAGCGCCGGAAACGGACGAGGTGTAGGAATGGCAGCGCGCCTCCCCCGTTGGGACGCTGGCGCCCGGCGCACGTAAAGAACGCGTCTTCGACGCGGCGACCGTCGCGAGCTGCCCCGCGGGGGCTTCGGCCGTCGACGTCGACGTTTCGACGGCGAGGTCGTCGCCCGCTTCTTCTTCCGATCGTGACGCGTCGAGACGTCGACGGGGGACGGCTCCGTGGGGCGTCGGCGCAGAACGCCTGACGGGATCGTTCGACGGCGGACGTCGAGAAGCGCACGCCCGACTCCCCGTCGCGCGACGCAGGTCGCGAAGCGGGGCAGCCAAAAGGCTGAGCGTGTTCGCACGCACGCTCGGGACGGACGCGCGCCGGATGCACTCGCGGACGCGTCCCTGGCGGCGGCCTGCGCCGTCGCGGATTGTGCGCTGATGGCAGTGCCGAGCAGCAGCGTGTTCGCGCTCGCGCTCGGGGGCGGGCTCGCTTTCGCGCAGGGAGGGCGTGAAACGACGATCCCGCGCCCTCCGACGTGCACGGCGCACGTCTCAGCGGCCGGCGTGGCCAATCGTCGGCGGGCTGGGCGCGAAGAGCAAGGAGCGGGGCGCGGGCGATTTGCGCACATTGGCGCGTTTGCCCGAGCTCGTGTCCGCGTCTTCGACGTTTCGGTGTCGGCGTCGTGCTCGGGACGATGTCATCTCCTGCGTGCAGACGCGCGCGCGAGCAGTGCTCGCTCGCATGCACCTTCTGGAACGCGGCCGTTCCGCGCAGCGTCGAGCGCGACGATCCGAGACGTGTCGAGCTCGCGATCATGCGTTTACGTGAATTCGAAGAGGGCTGCTTCTCGGATCTCAGCTCAGCTTCTGCGCAGTGGGACGCTGCCAGCGTGGGGGTGCGTTCCGGCGCCTGCGTGGACAGACCGCAGACGGGATGTGGGGTGGTACGCAGGGCAACAGCGAACGCAAAAGCAAACGCGACAGCAGCGTCGACGAGGCCGCTTGGCGTCCGGGGCTGGTCTGTTCGCCGTTGGGTCGATAACGGAGTGGGAGTGGGTGCGGATGATCGCAGCGCGAAGACGCAGGAGCGGTCGGGGACGCGTCGAGGAGGTCGCGCGGCCGGGGAGCGTTCGTAGCGTTCGAACAGAAGCGCGCACAAAGTCCGAGGGCGCGGAATCGACGGCGCCGGGCACAGGCGCGCACGGTGGCAGGTGTCCGTCGCCTGGACGATGGAAGGGGCCCCGTGGGAGAACGCGTCCCCGCACAGAGCAAGGGAAGCGCGGGAAGCTGCTCGGCTCGCGGCGCGGAGGAGGCTTCGGAGGGGACGGGCGCGGACTGGCGGGACCGATCAGCGGAAGAGACGCGTCCCGGGGCAATGTGCGTCGCGCACGCGTCGAAATGACGCGTCTGACGCGTCTGCAGGCGCGGATGGGCATTGGCACAATATTGGGAAAACGGCCGAGGCAGGGCATGGGCGCCGTGCAGCACAAATAGCGAGCGGCCGGAAAGAGGAAGGAGCTGGGTTAATCAGGATCCCACGGACACACAGCGGGGGTCTGGGCGAGGAGGGTGATCACGCGATGGACACGCGAGCGGACGGGCGTCATGGGGGTGCTTCGGAGTGATGTAATGGGCGGGCGGACAGCAGCAGGGGAGGATCAGAGGGGAGAGAAGGGCGGGGCCGGGAAGCGAAGAGGGGTGGGCGGGCGATAGGAGAGGAGGGCGCGCTGGGCACGCACAGCTGGGGGACGTGGTGGGTCCGTGTGACAGCTGGTGGCGTCGGCATCAGCACAGGGGCTGACAGTGGACGAGACGGCGGGCGGGAGGGAGACGGAGGCGGCGGCGAGAGAGGTGAGGAGGAGGGAGACGGACGGGCGGGCGGACGGAGGGACGCCCGCGCACGTTGCGTTATCGTCCGAAAGACGCGGATAAACTGGCGGGGGAGGGGAAAAGTGTCTCGGGAGGACCTACTGCCGCGCACATGGCAGCCCCAGAAAGGGCAAATGCAAGCAGCGTCCCCGAAAAGGCGAGGGAGGGCCGTGGACGGGTGGCCAATGGGGGAAAGGGGGCAAATTAAAATATTGTGCGGATGGAAGGCGAAGGGGATCGCGAAGAGGAATCTGAGGGGCGGAGATTGAAAGGAAAATGTATTGAGAAGATGGGTGATGGAAGGGCGCGATTCCAGATCCGCCGGGGGGGCGATCTGGGACCCTGAGGAGGAGGAGCGTGCGCGGGCGGGCGCGTCTCGCGTCGCGTTCTGGGGCGGGGCGGGCGAGGGGAGGGCCTCAGATCCAGTAATATGCATCAGCCCCGGCCCTTCTCCTCTTCTCTTTCCTGTCGCCTCCTCCGGCTCCGCCCCGCCGTCCGTCCATGCTCGTCCACTCCTCCTCCTCCTCCGCCATCGCCCACTACAACCTCCTCCCCCTCGACGCCCCCGCATACAACCCCCGCGCGACGCCCCGCTCCCTCGCCGCCGTGGACAGCCTCCCGCTCCCGCCACACCTCCCCGCACCCCGCGCAGACCAGTCGCGGCACCCAGACTCCCCTCTGGAGCCCCACCACAGCTACCACTATGTCCCCCGCCCGCAACCGGCGCATTCCTCTCCCAGCCCCGACGCGATGTACCACCACCAGTCGCACCTCCACTCCCATCTCTACGGCGCCCCCCAGCAGCACCCGCAGAACGCGCATCCCAATCAGCCACCCGCCGCGCTCGCGCACCCACAGCAGCAGCAGGACTTTGACCAGCCCCGCCAGCAGCCGCCCTCTATCCACACGGACAACCTCCTCTACCCTTCCGAGCCCGGAAACTACTCTCCGTCGCCCACCTCCTCTCCGTCGGACAACCCGGTCGCCGGCCAGTCCTCGGCCTCCCGCCAGTTCTCCTTCCCCCAGCCTATGAGCGCGCCCCACACGCAGCACGCGTTTCCGCCCAGGTATGAGAACGATCCGTCCCTACCCCGCTTCCCCTTCCCCAATCAGACCCTGGACCGCCGCATGTCCGAGCCCGTGCTCGGTGCCGGCCGCCAAGCGTACCCCCAGCCGCCACCTCCCGCGCATCACGATACATTCGCGTACGCAGGCGCGTCCTCGGGCAGTATGATCCAACCTTCACCGCTTTCCCCGCGCCCGTCTTCCTCGTACTCCTCGTACGGCTCTTATCCAGGTCACGAACGCGACAATAGCGGCACGTCCCTTGGCTCCGCAGGCGTCTCCGACGCGTACGCGCCCTCCGTCGCGCCCACATGGGGCTCAGGGATCAAACACGCTGATTTGGAACAGGACGCCGCGTTGGCCAGCTCTCCGCTCTCGCCGCTATATGCAGCAAGCGCGGCCAGTGGATCGGACGTCTCCGCTACGGGGCTCCCGTCCCCGCCGATCCAGTCGCGCCCGTCTCCGTCTCTGCGATCGGCCCACCTTCCAGGACGCCCAGGGCAGTCGTCCCCGACAAGCTCCAACACTCCCCGCGCGTCTGGGAACAGCAAGACGTATTCGTTCGTGTCATTGCCTGGGAACGCGGTGAAGAAGCGGCCCCGCCGGCGGTACGATGAGATCGAGCGGCTCTATCAATGCAGGTGCGTACCCCTTCTTTCTTTGGCCGATTTCCCTCCTCCGTCCCGAAAACCCCCTGTCATCCGCCTCCTGTACGCTGTCTGCCGCACAATCAGATACGGTGTTTTCGCTCCCATTTGCGCCGTTCTCGCAATCTCCGCTTCACCGGTCAAAAACTGCGGCTTACTGAAGCGCACGCATATTCTTGTACCCCAGTTATCCTGGCTGTCAGAAGGCATACGGAACGCTGAATCACCTGAACGCGCATGTCACGATGCAGCGGCACGGCGAAAAGCGCAGCCCCAACGGTATGTGCTTTCGCGCCACAATGTCCGCCCCATGCCACATGCTCATCAACGCACCACCATATTCCTCTCTCGGCCTGCAACATCATCTGCCTTGAACTATACCTGTCGGACACGTGCACCGCTCGGGCCCTGCAGAATTCAAAGAGCTCCGCAAGCAGTGGCGGCAGCAGAAGAAGGAGCAGGAGGAGCAGGACCGCGAGCGCGAGCGCGAAGAGGCGCACGCGCAGGCGATGGCCATGCGCGAGATGCAGCAGTTCGCGCACCACTCGCAGATGTCCGCGGGCTTCGACCACCACCGGCACGTCCGCCGGCGGCTGAGCATGGTCGAGCCGTACCCCGATCCCCACGCGCACGCGCACGCGCATCCGCACCCGCTCGCCGGGCACGCGTACCTGCACGGCGGCGTGCAGGCGCAGGGCCCCGGTCCGGTGCAGGTCCAGAGCGCATTCAGCGCGCATCCGCCCGGGGGCGCGCCGTTCAGCGCGCTGCAGGGCCCCGGGATGGGCATGGAAGCGCGGTACGGGCTCCCGTCTCCCGTGGATGACATGGGCCAGTTTCGCTATCCGCCTCCCCCGCCGCACGCACAGGCCGGCCAGGGCCTGCCGTCTATCAGCCTGACGCACCACACCGCTGCCGGGCAGGAGGACGACATCTACTTCCGCAATCCGGGCAGCGCGAGCCAGCCGATCCCGCAGATGGCGCACGGTGAGCCCATCAGCCCCGCTTGGAACACCCCGCACACCCCCGCACAGCATATGCGGCCGCCCCAGCAGTTCTACGCGACGCAGGGCGCGAGCTCCGCCATCACCCTCCCGCCACCGCACGCGCTGTCGGCGTCCGCGCCGAACCCGAGCCCGCTCTCCGGCTCGTCCTTCCCTTCCCTCGGCCCCAGCTCCGGGAACGCGTCTTCCTTGAGTGGTGCGACGGACGTCGGCCTCGGGCTGCCCGCGCCGGGCGCGGAGAGCGGCTCGCCGACGCCCGAGCTCGCGGCGCACGTCTCGCTCGGCTCGAACAGGCTCCCCCCGGACTCGACGCTGCTCACGCCCCTGCCTGGCTACGAGCCGGACTTGGACCAGGGCGAGGTCGAGCGTGCGCACGAGCGCGAGCGGGAGGCTCAGTACGCACGCGGCCAGAGGGACGAGCGCGACTGGGACCGCGGACGGGAGCGCGAACGCTATTACGCTGGGGCGGCGCAGGGCAACGGGCGCGACCAGCAGTACGAGTAGGTGCTCGCGGCTGCTGTCGACTCGCTTCCCCCACCTTGAACACCTCGGTTCACCCTTCCCCCGTGTCGCTGTACCACAACATCACGGACCACCCCGCCGCGTCCTGTGCATAACGCACGAGCTCCTTCCTCGCCATCCCACCACACACATCGCATACCGTCCGCGCATGTGGCGACGCGTATAGCCGGTTCTTGTTTACTGCTCCATCTCCGCCCGATCGACGCGCCCCATATCCCGAGCTCCCGCGCGTCCGCGTCCGCGCACCTCACATCCCTCAGGGACATCTACCCCCACCCTGACCGCGCCCACCACATCTTCTTGCCTACCCCGCCCCGTCCTGCACCCATCTCGGATCCCGGATCACCCGTACCCCTACGATACGGACAGTGTATAGTCGATTTATTGTGTACCTGTACGGTAGTAGATACCTCTTAGTCTGTTCTTGGTATACATAGCACGCCCCAAGTTGGTCCCCTTCACATCTTACATTCCCCCACATCTGGATTTCTTCTCACAAGCCCATCCCGCTCGCCTCCCACTCCGATTCCCTTCCCATGTCTGCCCGTCCGCGATCATGTGTTGGATCGTGGACACGCGCGTCCGCGCCCGCGCACTCCCCCTGCCCGCGGCCGGCGCCCACATGTTCCCGCGCATCACTACACGTAGTACATGCCCTATTCGACTTCGCCCGCGTCGCCCCGGCGCACTGTATCTCTCTCTTTCCCGCGTTGTACATAGTATTTCCGCCGCACGCGCGCGTAGTACCTTCTTCGCATCCCCGCCCCTTCCTCCCACACGCCCCGGCCTCCGGGCCCCGGGGCTCCTCGAGCGACTACCCCGGTCCCCGCGCGTGCCCCTTCGTTCGTCGCGCGCGCGCACCCTCCTTACTTACGCGTATATACGCATATCATCTGCTGCTTATTTACTGTACAGCACCGCCCCTATCCACACACTCAGGCAGCCCGTACGTGTCGTGTACCACTTGTATATAGTGTATATCATCCCGCCACACATCGACTCTGCGTTATTCATGATCCATGCGCCTGCGCACCCGTCCCCGCCGGCCCCGGATCTGTACATGCGTGTCTATGATAATGTTTCAGGAGCGCGACAGTGGACTCTGCAGGCAAGGTTCAAGGCACCGGCCGGCCCCGCATGCCAGCCAGCCCCTGCCCCTGGCCGGTCGCCAGCAGCCTGTGGGCCTGCTGTTCCTGAGGTCCACCAAGGCTCGAGGCCTCCCTGCGCAGGCCTGAAACCGCCGTCGCACATCTGACAACTCTGACAAGGCGGCTTCAGGAGGCATCGGCGCGCGCCCATCTATGTTCCCATGAGTTGTGGACGCCTGTCCCGGCTGCAGCCCTGCCGCGCCTCTGGATGGACAGGACACTGCAGTCTGCAGGTGCTGCGCAGGATCGAGCGGCGGCGGCGGCGGCGGCGGCGTCGCGCATTGCCCTCGCCGTCGAGGGACAGCGATCCGTACGCCTGGCAGGAGCCGCCCATGTGTTTGTAGCGCGGGGCCGCGGAAGAACGGGCCCCCGGAGGACCACCATTCAATGTGTATCGCGGACGACGTCTGGACAGTGGAGTGTCAGAGCTTGGAAGACCTTTGGGTGGGACAGCGGGTCGGTCCCTGGTCTTCCGGCGCACCTGCAATACAGATACCAGCCGCCGTGCACGAGGGTGTTCGTCCCACTTCTCGAGGGGACAGATGCTTGCCACTCAGAGGTTGCAGATTGTCCGTTCGGAGGTCCACACGCGCTTGCACCGCTGCGAGCACGTGTGGGCGAACTACTGCCGCGCTGAGGGTGAATGTGAGTGAAGAGTATAGATCAGGAAGGGACATTCAATCCACCTTGCGAGTCCCGTACCCGAGGAAGAGTGTGCTATCACATACCTGTGGCCCACGGTCACAGAGGCTCCCAGCCGGGCAGCAGCAGCCTCACGAGCGCTGCGGCCGCGAGAGAAAGGTGTGATTCGCGTTCGCGCGACGCTCGCAAGAGCACATCTCGAATATGACCACTCCTGCACAGAAGTCGGGGTCGCAGCGAAGCGAAGGTCAGATCCGCGACGCGCCGCGCTCGAGACCGATGTACCACGCGCCGGTCTCCGCCCACCACACGGCCCTACCCGCAGGAAGTAGGGGCGCATCGTGCGTGCAGGCACTGTATGTGCAGGACGAGCATGTTACCAATCAGTGATTGCGGCCGAGGCGGGAGGAAGAGAAGAAGCGATGCCGCTCACCGTCAGCTGGCTGCCGTTGCGTCATCGACCCAAACGCTGGGCAGCGAGCAGAGGTCACTGGGCTCGGCCGCGTGAGCGCGCGGACAGTGAGAAAAATACTGCCGGTATTACGCATGTTTCCCGCCACCGGGCGCAAACGACAGTCGGGCGGTTTGAGAGTCTAAAAGGTCCTGTCAGCACCAGAATTCCGAAGGTCAACAAGCTTACGGACGAAGAAACCACTTACGTTGGCCCGTGATGTCGTATACGTATACGCCTTGGGTGCGATAAGAACAGCGGTCCTCGAGCCAGCATTTGAAGCACGATACGAAGCGTTCGAAGTGACGTTTTGGGGCAGGATCGACCAGCCATATCTTGATGCACAACTGCGATACTACGAGCGACGTTGAGTCGGTCGAAGGTAACCCCGCCTCCTATACATCAGACCCCGGATCAAGAACGGTGCGGGAGGAGCGTACTGTATCCCGCGTGTGCGGGATCTGTTCTGCCCCCACCTTGGTCCATCGATCTCCGCGGACAGCAGCCGTGGTAGAACTATTTGGCGCGGTACAATATCCGACTGTGCGCACCGTTTGCATGCCGCCTTCACGAACTGAAGGTGGAAGACGAAGCGAGCGAACTTGAGAAGCTGCTTGGAGCGAGGCGTGCCGTACACATCTGTGGCATGGGAAAAGTGAGCCTACATCCAACGGTCCTCGGTGAATGACAAGGGGAATTGAAAGCGCAGAACGGTGGCTGACGTTATGGATAGGGAAGGGCAAGATGAAAGGGATGATACGGAGCCCGGGCACGAGGGGAGCCACGCATGTCCTTGGCGGGACTCGCTGGAAGGCTGAAAACAATAAGCCAGAGCAAAGCTGTCGGTATGACCCGGTGCCCGCTCAATGCGGTATGTATCGTTCGAATGAACTCCGACCGGACGCAGTGAGCACGGGGTGGCATGAGAGGTTAGCGACCTAAACAGGCGTGCACCGGAAGTCGCTCCGGCTACCCGCCGAGGGAAGCAGAGACGCGAAGCAGCCAACCCACGTCTCGAATATGCTGTGAGATCAGTCGAATCGGAAACATCTGGAAAGAAATCAGGCTCGGAGGAGAGCGCGCCGGAGAAGTGACCTCAACTACCTCCGTCGTGGGGAACGCGCGAAGCGCGGAGCTGACACAAGATGGTATGCATGCGCGCCGCGATGGAAGCGAAGGTGATACGTACGTTTCTTGACAGAGATCAACTGTCGAAAATAGTGAGGGAAGGCGACCACGTGCTATCGCTGTCTACGCACCGTTGTGTGTGCTTGTGGGTGTATGCCCATCGCTCGCCGACCGGCTCTTGATGTGAGTTGCAGCAATCAGGCCGCAGACCGGCCTGTTTTCGCTATGTACGAGGGTATGAGGCGCAGAAGCTCAAGTTCCGTGTGAAACCAACCGAAGGGCACACACCTGCTCATAAAGAATCTCCGTGTGGCGCCGCAGCGAAGCCCATACTGAGAAGAGCGGGAGGCCGGCTATGGGGTCGCCCCCCGTGGATACGTCTGCGCTGGCTCATCCGGCGGGGAAGGAGTGGTCCACAACGCCCCGACCCCTGCTGGCGCAGAGTCTAATACGAGGCCAGATACGGTGGCCGGAGGTGGTGTTCTGAAGGAGATGTCGGACTCCGGCCATCAAACAGTCCGCTCCATCCGTCGGGGCAGTAGTATTGACACAGACTCACTCCACCGCGGGTTATGTGGGGGAAACCGGATAGGAATTGCCGGTCGCCAACATACCGTGAACGGTCCAAGTTCTTGCCGGAGGACGTCTGGGAGATAGAAGCACGCTCAACTCTGCTGCATCGGAGGTCGCATCGTGTCGAGGGTACCTACCTACTGGGCACACGATTTCCCGGCCGGCGGAGATGAAGGTGTGGCACGCACGCTGGGTGGTGCAAACATGGCAAACACGCACTGGCAGCGCAGTCAGCCCTATTGGAACGAGAGCCCTCGGGTCCATAAATAAGCTTACCGATGAATTGCATGTCAATGAATCTGGACTGTAGCACGCCTACAGGTCTTGCAATTCTTGCATCGTCAGGCTCTCGGCTTGTGGGATCAGGGTGGGTAGATCGTTGGTGGTGTTGTACACGCTATGTGCTCGCACGGCGCAACAACATATGCATCCCATGTTTCGAGGCCGGATGCGAGGATGAGTTGAAAGGGCCGTGAACATGGCGGTAAGAAAGAGGGTGTAGCCTTGCTACCCGCGAGTCCGAATGAAAACAGCTTGTGCCAGCTTCTGAACATGCAGCCGCAAGAGGAAGCCGACCTACCGAATGCGTCCGAGCACCATCGCAAGACAAGGTTCGACCGAGCCTCTTCACACAGCCTGCGGGTGTCTAGAACAGCGGCGCTCGTTCCGAACGGGGGCGTCCAGGTCTATTCTTTCCGACGGCCGCCCACCGTCTGGACGTCTGTTCTACGTCAATGGAATCATCCACGTACGCACTGCAGAGGCGAGGTCAGGGACGGTTTCTCCTTGGATTGAATGGCCCACCTGTGACGGATGAGAAGCCTTCGGAGTAGAGCCTCTTCGGGAGCCGAGAAAAACAGGGCACATCTGCTCTGAAGGCCACATCACGGACGTCCGTATCGTGGTGGAAAATGAATATGTGACGGCGGGGCGTGTCAGGACGAATTCTGAGAAGGAACGCGGCGGCTGCTTGGCCGCGGCGGCGTGATGGAGACGTCAAACAGAGAGCGAAAGCTTCATGCAGGCGTGGGTTTCATCTATCCGCTTTCTCTCCCTTCTTTGCTTCGCGGCAGTCTCCAGACCATCTTCATGCCCATAACAGGCTCAAAAATAAGCTCGGGGACGCGTCAGCATGCAGCGTGGGTAGCGGCGTCAACGATACGCCCTCACACTCAATTTCGCCAGCCAGCGCGGGCTGGGTGCGTATCACCTGCCCTCGAGTGCGACTGTGCATTGGCCACAAGGCGTTCGCATCAGCGAAGGGAGGGCGGCAGAAGCAGCAGCCGCCGAATCGGTCATGGTCGAGGAGGGAAAGATGAAAGACGTGCGAGTGGGAGCGTGTGACGCGCGCTGATCTGCGGGGCGTCTTCTGGAAAGTCGAGAAAACGCGCACCTTCGCATCACGTTTCAGGGAAGAAGAACCATCTTTGCATGCCTTCCACGCGAGCTCGCCCCGGGTCCAGGGATCGGGACATGGTGTTTCTGGAAGCAGCGGGCGCCGACGCGCTGGGACGGCGGGTGGGAACTGCGAGCGTGGAGGCGGCGGATGCTTCGATGCTCTCTTGCCACCTTCGGCCAGCCACCGTCAACGAGGCCGCCCGCCACCGCACGACGCGCGTATAGTACGATGCTGCGCATGCCACGTCCGCTGAAACCTCCGCGAGCGACTTGCGTAAGTCGCCTTTCATTTTGTATCAACTTCGCTCATATTCTTCAGCGGTCATCTCGATGCGCGAGGCAATACATCCTAGGACCCCAATATTGTTTCTGAGTACAGTGAATCTTGATCGGCACACGCGTTGTACGACAACTGTCCTACAAAGCAATGTCCGCTACCGGCGACGAAGAGCACGCCGTGACCAGCCGCTCAATAGGCTGCCGTCGCCGGTATGTTGTACCATACAGCGATCACCGTGCCGCATGGTCAAACAGACTTCTCCGTACGATCTGTTGCATTGAGTGAGCACGTACCGACTCCCCGCCGCTTTTCAGCGGTTGATCAGGCCATATACTGAGAGCACCTTATTTTCTAGCCGTCGCAGCGGTTACAACCAGGAAAATCGCAGTCCCGGCGCACCTCGCGGTGCAAGATTCCCAGCCTTTTCAACCAGTTCTCGTGCGATTTAATGCTTGTGAAGCAAGCGATCTACCTGCCGACCAGTGCGTGTGTCATATTATACACCTACGGATTATTCTGACACAATTCTGCCAGTCAACCGATTTGTTCCCCCGGGATTCCATACAAACATCGTCTATCTCAAGCTGAAGACATTGACGTCCGAGCTAAGGACAGAAAGGCTCAGGTTCGCCGTTACTGAGGAGCCGTTCAATCAGAGTTTCGCCGATAACAGGCTAGCATCGCGGGATTCCGAGCAGCGACGGCGTTGTTCGATTCTGCACTGCGTCGATCGGGTGCCGAACGGCCGCGATACTCCGTACAAAGCCCAGAACACCGCGTACACGCCGTGCTCCTACCTTGAGGCTTCCATGCTCCTCATCCGGAGAGAACGCTCATGATAACAAGGTGCCTGTCGGCACGCTGTGCGGACCCCCGTAGCTTAACGGGGCAGATGCCATTGTAATCGTGAGATTTCCTCTTCACTCAGACCTCCTGCAACGCTCACAATTCGTTCTTAGTCGGCGCCAGCTTTGCTCTCTTGTGCGAAAATGCTTAACGCAGCTAGCGTCGGAGCGCCTGTCCCTATCCACCTGACCCAAAGTCGCGATAGCTCAGGCATATTCCAGGCCCGCAGTGAGTGCGTCTCCCCACGGATCGCGATCGCCAAACATTAACTAGCACCAGTGACGCGCTCGTAGAGCGGATACACACGCCCGATCTCGTGTCCTCCCCTCCGAAAGACGTCGGCGCGCCCTGTCTCGTAGCCCCGCAAGCGCAGCGTTCGGACCCAACCACCCGGCCAGCGAGTAGGGGCGTATTGCCTCCGCTTCATCGGGAGACAATTGGATAGCAGGCCGCCCGTTCTGACGTCGCCCTCCGCCACGACCGCACCGCAACTTCGCACAATCACCGTCGTCTGAAGGCGGACACGTTCCGGGGAGGTACCGCGTGTGGCCCGGTGGTCAGAGAACCTTGCATGTTCCCGTATCCCACACGCTTAGCTGACCAGAACGCTTCGCACGTTCATTATGGCCACGTCCTAGAACCCACCACCACAAGGCGATGGCCGTACGGAGACGGCGGCTCGCCCGTGTGTCCCATATACGCAATGACCGCGAGCCTATAAGCATTCTCCGGCGTCGGTGAGTGATATGACAGGACGACGTGTTTTCTCACAGTGGTGTCATCGTATATCCCAGAAAACCAACAACATCCGCTCATTTTGTGATCCAGATAGTGCGAAGTCTATTCCGCCGAGTGCCTCGTCCGCGCTCCACCCTTCGTGTCCGCCGCTCGAATGCTCGCGTCCCGACGAGATCCTCTCCACTGCAGCCATCGTACTCGCGCCTGCGATCGGCCTCTCTTCCCGCACCTGGTCCACCTCGCGCCGCACCCCTTCCCTCTTACTCGCAGCGCTGACTGCGTCTTGGGAAGCTCAACTCGGCACGGCCCTGCACTTTCCTTCTCGCGGAACAAGGTACTCGCTGCACGACAAACGCGCGCCGACCGACCAGGCAGGTGCGGCCCGAACGCCATGGCCAGGGCGTTACTTCCGTCTGTCAGAAGGGACCCTCGGCTTCCGGTTTGGCGTCTGGTCTGGTCTGGGCGGCCTACTCAGTGTCTTAGACTGGCTGGCCACCACAGCGGGTGGGCGACTCCAACGGGTGCAATCTGCTGCAATACAGTCAGCGTCATGAATCCAGTAGACAGGCTCACTCTGCCGCGCATGAGCGCCTGCGCTTTACTGCGGCGACTCACAAGAATCCAGAAAGATGTAACAGTCACGCGCTTGAGGCGTTGGCGTGCCGCCAGGATGCTGCATGCAAGTCTTCTGGCTTGTGGGACGTCGTTGCAAGGCTTACGGTACGTTTTGAAACAGTGTCTATCGGCTGATGTTTGGGCTGACAGCCCGTCGTATGACCTTCTGCTCAGGTTACTCTATCTAGTATGCCGGCTCTCCGAGTGCTTCAACCTCAGGGACTCGCCGTCTGCCACATGCACTGGGCTGGCCGATCGCCGACGACTCTATCGGCCTCGGCGTGGTACCTCTCCCAGCCAATTCCATACCGACATGTGCTCAGGGTGGACGGTATTGAGAGGTGGATTCTATGCCGGCGTGAGTTCTCTGGCACATTGGTACGTTGAGTGGAGGTTGCCCGGGCCATCGACTCCAGCAATGAGTGCTTCGGGATCCCTACTGGTAAGAAGCAGGTAATAATGGCACCGGGGCATCGCCCTTCATCGGCCTGGTGGTCTAGTAGTATGATTCCTTCTTAGGGCTTCGCAGCATTTGGAGGAGGTCCCGGGTTCAATTCCCGGCCAGGCCCTTCGCGTACGTTTTTGAAGACAGTTTCGTTAGCTTCGCAGGCTGCACAAAAACTGCACACTCTACCTTTTGCTTGATCTGTCTCAGCACATAGTTTATTCGAAACTTGAGAGGATGATTTCTATGCATACCGGACGTTGGCGTCGATTTTCGCTGTGGCCTTGCAGAGCGCTAGGCGGCTAGGGCACCGGCATCGGAGCTTGGCGAGCGTCAGCAGATTCTCCGAGTAATTTCCGGGGGAGCATTGGCGTCGGATCCTCTTCGATTCTCGTCTGCTCTGCGCGCGGCCGGCAGTCGCCAAGACCGCTCAAATGTTCGTTCCGGTCGATCCTTGCGCGGGGGCGGGGTACGGGGACCGCTTCAACTTGGACTTGGACTCCACGTCAGCCTGCCATATCCGACTCACCTCCCGCCGTCGTGTCGCACAGTGCTGGGCGCAACTTGGCACGGTACAAATACAGCTGCTGCACAGACTCGACGAGCCTACTACCCCGCCCTCGCTCAGCACGTAGCGTCTTTGCTGCTCTCTACACCCTCCGGAGGTCATTATCTTCGACCCCTAAACCCCGGTTTCCAGGATGTCGGTAGACATCGAGCTCTCCGCGGTTCCCCCGCGCTCCTCCCAGTCCCTGGACCGCGCCCACTCCGCGAACCTGCACCCCACGGCAACGGGCGAGACCAACAGCACCAAGAGGCAGAGCGTCAGCAGCACATCTGCAGACCTGAGCTCTCAGAACGCCGAAGCACCATCGACCGCGGTCTCCGCATCCACACCCGCCTCGCGCCGCTTGGCGAAGATTCAGTTCGCGACACTATGCTGGACGCTGTTCCTTGCCGGCTGGAATGACGGTACGACTGGACCTCTACTCCCAAGGATACAGTCTGTGTACAATGTAGGTTGCGTCAGCTGCTGCGTATGTGGTATTGAGTGCTCACGCATGATGGATAGGTCGGCTTCGCGATGGTGTCGCTCATCTTCGTGTTCAACTGCCTCGTAAGTTACCCCTGACCTCCCTGGAATGCCTTGACACTGAACGGTTATACAGGGATTTGTCTCAGCAGCCGCTGCAAATGTCTGGCTTACGGATCGCCTTGGCTTTGGCAAAGTATGTGGTGCTCATAACATGCACCGTGCGTCGCTAATGATGGCCTGTACAGGTTATGATCATCGGTATACCTTCTCAACCGCCTTACGCCCTCCGGAGCTGAACTGTTTGGGTTCCAGGATCCGCTGCTCAAATTATCGGTTACGCGATGGAAGCCCCAGCTCCCCCGTTCCCCGTCTTCGTTATCGGATACTTCGTGAACGGCTTCGGAATTGCGCTACAGGTAGATAGCATCTGCACACCCCGCATACCCGTCGCAGGTTTGCTAACGAGGTATCTCTAGGACGCAGGCGCCAACGGCTACGTTGCTGCCTTCAAGGAGAACACCTCCACGAAGATGGGCATCCTACACGCGGTCTATGGTGCGTAGATTCGCTCGAATACCCGTCTTACCGGTTCAATTTTGTTAAGCGAGGGTTTGATGCAGGTGCTGGCGCGCTCGCGGCTCCCCTGGTGTCGACCCAGTTCGCGCAACTGCACCACTGGTCGTTCCATTACCTTGTCTCGCTCGGGATCGCGCTCTCCAACAGTGTGCTTCTCATCGCCGTCTTCCGCTTCAAGGACCAAGACAGTAGGTCCACACGGCTCTCATCACTCGCACACATTGCTGAGCAATCTCCCACCCACCAGCTTGCCTCACGGAGATCGGCCAGGGCCCGACCCACGACGAGGCGGAGGGCAGCGCCGGGAACAAGTACAAGCAGATCTTCCGCCTGCGCGCGCTGCACCTCCTCGCGTTCTTCATCCTCATCTACATTGGTGTCGAGGTCACTCTTGGCGGTACGTTACTCATTTTGGCTCGTCACACGCCGTGAGCTCGATCTGACGGCCGCGTCGCAGGCTGGATTGTCACGTACGTTATCGAGCTGCGTGGCGGAGGCGCGTCCTCTGGATACATCGCTTCTGGTTTCTTCGGTGGTGAGTAGCGTGTGCCGGATGTTGCGGCTGCGTTGAGCTGACATGTCGTTAGGTCTCATGGTGGGCCGCATTGGGCTTCTATGGGTGAACCAGAAGGTACGGCCGAGTTTTCAGCTCCTCGTCTGTGGGTTGTCATATCTGACGCGGCGCGTCCATGTAGCTGGGCGAGCGCCGCGCCGTCTTCCTCTACGGCATCGTCGCAATCGGGTACGTTCCCCCGCCCTTCTCTCCTCCTCCAACCACCGCTCACCTAGCCCCTGCTTCTCCCCGCCTACAGCCTCGAGCTCGTCGTCTGGCTGGTGCCCTCGCTCATCGGCGGCGGTGTCGCCGTCTCCTTCGTCGGCGTGCTCCTCGGGCCGATCTACCCGATCGTCATCAACCACGCCGCGCGCGTCCTCCCGCCGCGCCTGCTCACCGGGTGCATCGGCTGGATCGCGGGCTTCGGCCAGGCGGGCTCCGCCTTCCTCCCCTTCGTCACCGGCGCGCTCGCGAGCAAGGTCGGCATCAAGGGGCTGCAGCCGCTGTGAGTCGCGCTTGTTCTTTTGTGCTTTGTTTTGGTGTGAGGGGATCTTGCTGACGCGGTTATGGGGTGGTAGGTTGGTGTCGATGATGGGGCTGATGCTTGCGCTGTGGGCGTTCGTGCCCGGAAGCCAGCGCCGTGCGGACTGAAGAAGAGTGAAGAGATGGTCTGCTCGTATGTACTAATGGACTTGCTTCAGCTTAATTCAATACGGTGCGATTAGTATACATAGTATGAACGAAAGCCTTTAGTTTGGTGTAACTACGGCGTATCGATGTGGGCGTGTGTGCTGGTTCGCGAATGAGGGGGTTTCCCCTACTGTAAGTGCACACATATACGACGTGACGTTTTCTGTTTTGTTGCTCAGTCAGAGAATGCCGTGCACGTATCTGTAGGGACCGATAGATGTACAGTTGCATGAACTAGATTCCATTCGTAACCTAATGCTCTCTGCAAACCAAACAGATGGGGCTGGTATGAAAGCTACAGATCTGCCAATCCGTGTAGCCCATGGTTCTGTCCGGACTCCGGAGATCCTTCAATACTCAGGCGCGTGAACCTCGCGGCGCTGGTCGTGGTCTACAAGAATAGAGTCAGCAATCAATTCTACAGAGTAGCACGAATGTGATTGAATTGTCAGAGATGCGAAGTGTCATCCAACGCACCCGAAGGTACTCAGACTGACGTGCAAATAGAAAAGTAGAAGACTCATCCTACAAAGAGGAGATAGAGAACATGGCTTACCGGCGACAAAGCCTGACGCAGGACACGGGGGCCTGACTGCGCCATAGAGCTTACGACACGCAAGCGGTGCAGCGCGGGCGGCGGCGCGTTTTCCGCTGGATCGCACTACGCGCGGCGCTCGAGTTCGCGGCGGCTTATATTGGTCTACAAACAGAGGACGACTAAGGTCGACCTTGATACACCGTGCATTGCATCAGCTGAAAGTTACAAACTCTGTATGACTAGTACTTACCTCACTGCGCGGAAGGGCTCTCCTCGTTCAACGCGTCCGCGAGCTTTTGCAGCTGCACGTAGGTGGTGCTCTCGCCGCTATGCTTCGCGGCATTGCGCGCGTGGAACTTGTGCAGGAACTCCTCAACGCGCTTCTGGGCAGCGTCAGGGGAGACCTGCTGGACGTGGAGAGGCTGGATGCGGAGGGGAGGGGTGAGCGCGGCGTCCATCGCGGTTGGGAGCAAAAAAAAGAGGCGCCGGAGAAATGCCGGGGAAAGGGCGGGACGCGGGTCACGTGCGCGAAGGCAGTCGTACCACCGCGAAATGGCGGAGACGGCTGCGTTGGCGTGTCTGCGGAGCCCCACCTCGACGACGACTACTCTACCAAAAGCCAGCATAATGGGCGTCGCCTCCATCCTCACCCTCCTCCTCACCCACCCCTTCGAGTTCCGCACCCTCGTCCAGTACAAGCTCTGGCACGAGCCCAAGCGCGACATCACAGACCCCAAGGAGCACCCTACTTCGGGATGGGACCGCCCGACGATGCGGAGGTGTTGGGAGTTCCTCGACGAGACTAGCAGGAGTTTCTCTGGCGTGATCAAGGAGCTCGAGGGCGACCTCGCAAGAGTGGTGCGTACTCTCCCACCGGTCGTGAATTGCCTCTGCAGTGCTGCTTCCTGGTGCGCGAAGCGAAGTCTTATATGGCGTCGGTTTGCGCACTTCCAGCCTGAGGAATCGTCTGCGATGGACAATGTGACCTGGGTCTACGCAGGCGCTACAAGTGCATTCCCATGCTATGAACCAAAAGCATGACGAGCTCTAGTAGTGCACGAAAGAGAGCAGCGCAGGAGTCCATGCACCACAAGCCGTATTCCCCATGTAGTGCTGGTGGATGAGTATATACCAAGACGGTGCAAGTGGAAGTGGTCCAGTGGAAGCGGAAGCGTTGGTCTAGTACAGGTGGACAATCCAGACCCATCGCGAATTCTGTTCCATTCGCTGGTGGCCTAGCAGGCATAGCGCGTTCGCTAATGCGCTCACTGATCACCCCTCGCACACGGCCGTCTTCACCCCCGCCTTCCTTGTGCGGGTTAGAGGCGTCCATTTCGTTCACATTTGTCTGCGACGACGCATACACCTCGCTCAGTTATGCCCGCGTCGTTCACGTCTGCGCGATGTTCGCGCCTGCAACCCCTGCCTCATTCATGCCCGCATCGGTATCCGCCTTCATGCGCATGTTTGCTGCAAATTCATTAGCGACGCGTCCTCCGCACCGTCCTTGGCGCCCCTGCCTCGTTCCGACCACGTCGCCCATTGGAGGGGAAGTCAAAGCGGAATGGCGAGTGGAAGTAGAACTGCGATCCGCTAGAGCGTAGTTCCACTTCCGCCATTTTGGCGGGCTGCCCTGATGCCTCCCTTGACTCTGCTACCTTGTTATCACAACAAGGCTGACTAATCGCTTGATAGGTGTGCTTATTCTACCTCGTACTACGAGGCTTGGACACGATCGAGGATGACATGACGATTCCTGACGAGAAGAAGCAACCCATCCTCCGGCAATTCCACAAACTCGCCGTACAACCAGGATGGACCTTCACGGAATGTGGCCCCAACGAAAAGGACCGACAGGTCCTGGTAGAATGGACAGTCGTGAGCGAAGAGCTCAGCCGCCTAGAGCCCAAGTACGCCTGTGTGCCGTCTCTGCCCCACAGCATCATACTGACCATAGGGCGTCCGACACGATAGATACCTCGAAATCATCCTTGACATCACGGAGAAAATGCAGGTCGGCATGGCCGACTACGCGCACAAGGCCGCGGCGACGAACGAGCTGTACGTCGAGACGATCGACGAGTACAACCTGTACTGCCACTACGTCGCGGGGCTCGTCGGCGAGGGCTCGACGCGCATCTTCTCCGCGTCGGGCAAGGAGGCAGACTGGCTCGGCGAGCAGCTCGAGCTCTCGAACGCGATGGGCATCATGCTCCAGAAGACGAACATCATCCGCGACTTCCGCGAGGACGCGGAGGAGCGCCGCTTCTTCTGGCCGCGCGAGATCTGGGGGCGCGAGGTGTACGGCAAGGCCGCGGGCGGGCGGCCCGCGTTCACGGACCTCCCGCAGCTGTACGCGCCGGGCAACGAGAAGCAGGCGCTGTGGGTGCAGAGCGGGATGGTCGTCGACGTGCTCTGCCACGCGTGCGACTCGCTCGACTACCTCCGGCTGCTCACGAAGCAGAGCGTGTTCTGCTTCTGCGCGATCCCGCAGACGATGGCGATGGCGACCCTCGCGCTGTGCTTCATGAACTACGACATGTTCCAGCGGCATATCAAGATCCGCAGGGCAGAGGCGGCGTCGGCAAGTGGTCTATCTTCGGACGTTCAGAGGGTATTAAACTAACACCTCGCTTGTGTAGCTAATCATGAAGTCAACAAACCCCCGCGACGTCGCGTACATCTTCCGAGACTACGCCCGAATCATCCACGCACGCGCCCTCCCCGAAGACCCCAACTTCATCAGGCTCTCTGTCGCAGTCGGCAAGGTACGTGCCTCGCCCCTACCCACGTTCTGAATACTCACCCAGCAACCCAACAGATCGAGCAATGGTGCGAGCGGCACTACCCCTCCTTCGTGCGGCTCGACACCGTCGGCGGGCAGCCGCAGTTCAACCCGTCCGACGCGCGCACGAAGGTCGTCGAGGCCGGCGTGGCGCGCGACCGCGAGCTCGCGCGCGAGAAGCGGATACAGGAGATCCGCGAGAAGCAGCCGGGCGCGCTCGCCGCGGACCGCAAGCAGACGGAGCTCTCGCCCGCCGAGCTCATCTTCTACGTCGCGTCCGGCTTCGCGGTCGTGCTCGTCGTCGGCCTCGGCGCCTTGTACTTCGCGCTGCAGTACTTCGGCCCCGCGTAGGCGAGGGCGGGGGGTCTTTGGGATAGGGCCGCGTGCGTGCGGCGCTGGTTTAGCTTGCTTTTATCTCGTCTGCTGGATACCCGTGAAAATACAGCCCATTTAGTATCAATTTTGAGGTCTATGTCTAGCGGATGCCCCGGGGTATGTCGCCTTTGTAGGTTTGTCGTGTCTGTGGGCATCTGCGTCCTCCGTTACTGCAACTTCGACGACGCGGGATCCCACGAATTCCTCGCGGCTCTAGGTTAGGTGAGTATGTGATTACATGCCTGACCCGGCTTCCACTCAGAATTGCTGCGAGCAGAGCCCCCCTTCTCGCTGATATGGTAAAGTGCAGGTGCGCTCGTTCTGTAATTCGCGAGAGCGCGTAGACTTACCGCGTAAGCCTAGGGGGACGCCTGACGGACATTCCCAGAGGGAGAACGCGGTCAACGTGGCTTCTAAGAGTATTCCTCCGAGCCCCGTCCTCGTGCGCGGTGTGACGCCTTGAAGATCTCGCTGACACCAGACGAGACCGGTGGCCCCTCGCGGCACTACTGCAAAGTCTGTTTTCCCAATCGCTGCACGTACATGTTGCTGCTGAACACCAACCCTCACCAACTACAAGACCGCCTCACGACAGGAGCGTAGGTTATTCTGGGCGCTGTGGTCATCCATGAGAAGCTGATCGTTTCGATAGGCCATCTTCTTCAGCTGTATGAAAGTCTATCGACGGGCACGCCATCGGCGAAGATGAAGAGTATACGAGCTCCCCTTCCGCCTCCTCTCTCCCTGGGTCTCTCCAGCTACATTGCCCCTCGCTATCTGCCCACTCTCCCGTGCATTCTACATCTACTCCCTCGCGGATTCCACGTTCGCTCAATCTCCTCTCTTCCCTGCACCATTTCTTCGCCAAAGGGGAGTCGTTCCGAGTGCAAAAGCGAGTGAGCACCCCTTGCGTGCAGGATGCATCCTTCTAATATCACGGTGTCGATAGCGATCCACGCTTATGCCGCGTTTCTTGGACACATCTACTGGCGAATTTCGCTGGATCGCCGATCCGACCACGGTGGTATATGCGATCTTGTCTCATACATGGCGATCGGAGAAGGAGGGCGGCGAGCAGACGTACAATGAGGTCAGGAAGATCTGGAAGCGCATGAAGAAAGCTGTATCTTCGGGGGTGCCTAGTAAGTCTCTACCTTGATATCGAGCGTTGAGTCCTACAACTTCGTTGCTGACTGTGTGACTCGAGGCACGGAGTCCACCGCCGCTCCTACCGGCCCAATGTCTATCCTCTCCCACCCCGACCTCTCCGATAAGATCAAGTCGGCCTGCGGGGTCGCCTGTGAGGCCGGGTACAAACTGATTTGGATCGACTCCGCGTGCATCGACAAGTCGAGCAGCGCAGAGCTTGCGGAGGCGATCAACTCCATGTTCGACCTCTACCGTCTTTCAAACGTTTGCTACGTCTACCTCGTCGATGTCCCTGACAGCAAACAGGACCCAGACCACGATTCCTCCGCGTTCCGGCGGAGCAGATGGCACAAACGCGGGTGGACGCTTCAAGAGCTCATCGCTCCGCGAAACGTCGTGTTCCTCACCGCTTCGTGGACGCTCTTGGGAACCAAAACTAGTCTTGTGTTCGCCCTTAGTCTGGAGACTAAAATCGACGACGATATCCTCACGGGTCTCGCCCCGCTATCCAGCGCCAGCGTCGCACGGAGGATGTCATGGGCAGCGTATCGGAAAACAACGCGCATCGAGGACGAGGCGTACTCGCTGCTGGGCATCTTCGGCGTCTACCTGTCGCCGATTTACGGCGAGGGGCGCAATGCGTTCCTGCGCCTCCAGGAGGAAATCATGAAGACCATCCCGGATCAGTCTCTCTTCGCTTGGGGCGCAAGGTGCCTCCTATATACGCCCGATAAAGCATCTAATAAATCCGTCACTCCGGATCACGACGCCCCCACCGGCCTTCTTGCAACCTCACCGCAAGAATTTTCTTGGGCAGGGGACATCCGACCATGCTCACCGTCTGACTTCCTCTCGCTCCTTGCTGGCCGCGACCGCTCGAAGGAACCTGCGCAGGCTCGCGAAGTCCCTGCGCTTCACTCCGTCGTAACTCCTGAGGGCGTCCGCATGAAGGTTTTCACGATTGACCTGACTGAGCTGCCACAGTTTACCGCCACGACCATCTCCCTCTTGCCCGGTGATAAGCGTCTCCAGTCGGCGGAAGATTACAACCACTGCCTATCCTTAGGACGCGCGCAATCGCTTGCTGTTCTACGGTGCACGGACGAGTTCGATCATCTCTACACTCTCGCTCTCTTCCATCCAGCTTCGAGCGGCTCAGCCGACCAGAACAGCCTCACTCTCGCCACTCACGTGAAGTGCAAGCGTTCATGCCCTGGGAGCTCCCTGTACAGGGTGATCAGTCTGGAAGGCGAAGCGCTAGAAGCGGCGCTCAACCATGTCTCCCCAAAGCCTGTCGAACTATCCCTCCTGCACCACTCGACATCCTCTGTGCCTGACTTGGACTCGCGCAATGGAAGAAGCTACACCCCCATCAACCTCTGGCCCTCCTCTTACCGCTCGTCCTGGTACGGTCGCAGATCGGCGGCTTCCATTGATCTCGAGCCACTAAGTCGAGAAAAGCTGCGCGTGCTCGGATACGGCGTCCTTCCGCTCGTTTGCCAGCGTTCCGACTCAGAACACGAGATGACTGTCACAACCTCCCTCTTCGAGTCCTCGGTACTCTCTCGAGCGAAGTCTAGGGTGCACATCCAGATCTCCCTGACCCTTGCACACGTCGAAGCGGAGCATCCAGCTGGGGAACGTTCGCACCGGTCGACATGGTGGGTGCCCTCGAAAAACACCAGGGTCACCATCACTATCTCTCGTGTCTGTCATGTTCCGCCGCCGGAGGCTGACGATGAAGACATAGAGAAACCCTTCTGCGATTCGTGCGAGTGCCGGGGCTGCGTAGTGAAGGAGTGGCCGTCGAAGGGCTCGAATGGCAGCAACACAATGACCTGCACTTCGATCGTCAGCGACACCGTGAAGCTCCCAGAGCGGACCGTCGCGCAGGCCTCGTTTGTCGTCCCCCTATCGCTGGAAGAGCGGAGCATGACGTGGGACTGGGGTAAGAGCAGGATTCAGTATGGCAGAATACTGCGGCTTGCTGTGGAGTGTCCCTTGAACTATTCCCTCCCTGAATCACGCTTCATACCCGACCTCTGGCTCTCGATCGACCTCTCGGGCGCCCTCAAACCTGCACACTTGTAGTCCATACTTTCATAGCCATCCATCATATCCTTCAAGTGTATTCGTAGAGGTATCAGTGAGCCCGTTCTTAACCGCGCCTACTATACACTTCGTGAGGCACTCACGGACATCAGTATCGTCCGACGTACAGCCCCCTGTCAGACTGGCCTCTCGCCCGCAATCTTGCCCCCTTCGCTTGCGTTGAAATCTCATACGGTTGTGCGACTCTCACGGAATATGGACCGCCGGGAGCGAGGCTGTGCCGCGCGCAGTGGACCCAATTACTCTCCCAACAGCCTCGCGTTCCGCCGTGGTTTGATATAAACCTCGATGCCAGTCGATCTCCGGGGCAGGTCCCCAACCTCCGACTGTTACTACAGCATCCACTGCTAGATACAACGTTACAGGCAGTAACGGCAGAGTATGTGCACTACGACCCTTTCAGCCTGCGCCGGGCCCAGTTGTAGACTCATACAAACTCACAGGCATCGATGTGGCTCCTCAACACCACCACTTACCAGCTACACTTTGTTCAAGACCCCTCGAAAGTAGCGTACGCAATTCTGTCGCACGTATGGAACCGTGCAGGGGAGCAGACATACCAGGTATGAGTGTAGCAACGTCACTACTGCCGCCCGGATTGTGTTGACTCAGTGATCCCTATAGGACGTTCAGCGCATCCATACCAATGCTCGTAGCACATATCAAACCGTTCCTGCAGATGACGACCCCGTACTCTTAGACCTCGTCCGGAGCCACCTCAGTGAGAAGATCCGCCGCTGCTGCGACTACGCCCGCGCGAAAGGCCTCCCCTACGCCTGGATCGACACGTGCTGCATCGACAAGACGAGCAGCGCGGAGCTGTCCGAGGCGATCAACTCCATGTTCGACTGGTACGCGCACGCGGAGGTCTGCTACGTGTTCCTCGCCGACGTCTCCGACGACGAGAGCCCCGCCGCACCGGATTCGCAGTTCCGCCGGAGCGCGTGGTTCACCCGCGGATGGACGCTACAAGAGCTCCTCGTCCCATGGGGAAGCGTCTTCCTGTCGCGAGAGTGGCGGATGATCGGTACGAGGGCCAGCCTGGTGGGCGTCATCACGGATGTCACGGGCATCGAGCGGGACGTGCTGCTGCATGTGCGGCCGTTACGCGCCGTGAGCATCGCACGGCGGATGTCCTGGGCCTCGGGGCGGCAGACGACGCGTGTCGAGGACGAGGCGTACTGCCTCATGGGTATATTCGGCGTTCGCCTGTCTGTGATCTACGGGGAGGGCTCCCAGGCGTTTATCCGGTTCCAGGAGGAGATCATGCAGCGCATTCCGGACCAGTCGCTCTTCACTTGGGGACTCATGGTGCCGCTGGATATCAGTACTCAGGGCGGTGCTCTGCCTCCTCTCCGGCGCGTACCATTCGACCAGCTCCGCGCGTCCAAAGGAGCGTACCTCCTCGCTTCATGCCCCGCGGACTTCCAGTACTCTGCCGAGTTCTCGCCCATCCCCCTCGCTTCCTTCTCTTCAAGTCTAGGACTGGCAGCCTCCTCCCCGGCGCTGTGCATATCAACCAGCCACGGGATTCGGTCGACATTCCCGGTCCTCACCATGCACTTCCCAAGCAAGGAAGGTACCCTCGAGGCTCAGTTCGCCATCCTGGCGTGCGAAGACTCGGCGGGGCGCCTTCCCGCGCTCATTGTCTCCTCCCCGGACGCAGCATGGACGCACTTTACGAGCGGCTACGATGGCGAGTACGGGTTCATCGTCGGCTTCGACGGCGTCGTGCAGTTCCTCTACGGCGGCGGCATGCGGCTGCGCCGCCCCGTCCAGCGCGAGATGCGTGGTGTCGATCGGTCCGAGTGGATTCGCGCGGCGAGAGCGGCCGCTTTCCCCCACTCGCAGCAGTACCCCCGCGTGGCGCTGCTCGACCCGGCGGCATTCAGCAGGACCGCGGGCGCGCTCGAGGTGGCGGTCCGCGACCTCTGCATCCCGAGCCAACGCCTGCAGGCGGAGACCGGCGTGACTGTGTATGGGCGCCGCCCTGCGTGGATGGACAGGGGCTTCGCGGGCGACTGTGAGGTCGTGCTCCCCAGCTGGACGTTGCGGCACCTCCGGGCGCAGGGTGCTGTTCTGGGCGGTGTGACTGTGGGAGCAGACGCGACGCAAGCCCGGGTCGCGAAGCTGTCCCATTCCAGGCCTCTCGGCGGGTTCAGCCTCATACACGCTGCGAGCCAAAGCACGGTGGACATCACCGTCTTTATCTGCCGGGTACAACGCGGCGGTCCGCTACATGTGTCTCTTGAATGGGTACAGAGCGGGTACCATTCGGGCGAGGTGTGTCCATCCTATTCTCGTTCTCACTCCTGTTCGGCGGCACTGAACCTGATTTGAAGGACGCACCTATCGGGGAGCATAAACGCTCGGTACCAACGACATGCGACGGACACCATGTCAACGACTGGGAGAGGGGAAGAAGCGTTTCGATGGTCCCACAACGGACCTTCCTACCATCACCCTGCGGCTCAGTATCTGGGATGCGGACGAGATGTCGGGCGTGGGGCTGGGAACCGGCGGCTGCGGCTACTACACCCTCGATGTTGCTCTCGAGTTCCCTCCTCTCGCTAGCGCGTAGTCACAGCTCGAGTTCACTAGACGTTCGACCTGAACCTTGCATATACCCCGATGGGCATCGTCGCTGTCCCTTGAGTATCCACCAGGGGTTCCACAACACAGCGTAGAAACTAGGAACATATGTCCAATATCAGGGAATAATATACAAAACCACATGAGGAGAGATAGAGATGGAAAGGAGACGATGTAACCCCACACCTACGCTTATGCCAGCGTTATGCCGGCATCGCGCGCACAGGCTATTTCTTGCGCTTCGCAGCTAGACATGGCGACAGTCAGCGTCCCAGAGCATAATGCAAGAAGACTGGCAAGCTTACGAGCAGCCTGAGACGCAGCCTTGCGCTTCTGCCCCGCGACGGCAGGCTCCTCCGCGGCGTCCGCAGCCTTGCCCTTCCTGCCCTTCACCGGCGCCCTCTTCACGCCGTCGATAGACACCGGCGCGCCGGGGTCCGCCTCGCAGTCCGGGCAGAACCACTCCCCGTCCGGGACGGCGTCCAGCGGCGGGTCGAGGCATTTCAGGTGGTACGGGTAGTCGCACTGGGAGGCCATGTCAGCATACAGGAGGACTCGGGATGGAGACCGGCGGGCAGACGGACCTTCTCGCACTCGAGCAGGGGATCGTCGTCGCCGTTGTCCTTCTCGCAGACGACGCAGAAGTCCGGCACGTCGATCTCCGCGGGGTGTCGCGGCAGGTCGGAGTACTTGTCGTTCGGGTGCGCGAGGAAGTACGTCGTATTTTGCCCGGGGGCAACCCTGGGATGGACACTATCAGGGGCGCCCTGAAGACTAGTTGTTTAGGCGCGGAAACGTACTGCAGTATGTCGATGCCGGTGAGCGGCTTATGTTGCAGGGGCTTCGTAGAGCTCTTGGGTTCATTCGGCCCCAGACCAAGCTCGCCTATGCACAGGAGCCATTAAGGCACGGCACGTACCAACACGGTGGACTGCGACCCACCATTCAGTGCGCCCTGGCCGAAGGCGATGGTCATGACGCCGTCCTCCTCTTGGGCTATGGCCCAGTGGGTGACGCCGCCGCACGCTGCGTGAATGATCTTGCAGCCCCTGCGGATGTCGTCAATACGTGAGGAAGGACGCTAGACAACGAACTTGCATGATGTCCTGGATGAACTTGAATGTGGAAAAGGGCTGGCCACCGGAGCCTATGGTACCGGCGTTAGAGGCGGTCAATCTGAGAATGTCATGACACGCACCATCACCCGTGTTCTTCCACTTTCCGGCCATGAAGTACATATTCTGCCTATCAATGACGACAGAATTCGAAGGCCCGGCGATAATATCCGCGCCCATAGTAATCTCGTTGGGGCCCGCAAACTGCATTCACGCCGTGAGCAGCACGTCAGGGGCTTTCAATAGGTAAACGGCTTACCTGGGGGATTAACTTGGGGACCAACGCGTCCTGTTGGTTTCCCAAGCCCAGGCGACAGTATCCGTTATAGCCCCAGCCGTATACACGTCTGTTGCATGGTTCAGGGTCATGCTTCGCACGCATCGGTACATTGACCTTACCCGTCGCTGTCAAGGGCCAATGCATGCTGGGAGCCGCATGCTATCTTCACAATCTTCCGCTCCGCGAGCACTTTCACCTGAACTACGCTCCGGGTTAGCACGCGCGGTAATGCATGGACTGTTGAACTCACTGGGGTCGGACTCGTAGTCAAACGCCGACTTGCCGGCCGACACGATGCGCTCGCCGGCCTGCCCATTCGCGAGCTGGCCCTTCTCCTCGCTTCCGAACGCATACACTGACACGGAGAGAGGTCGATACTAGTCCCCATAAGGCGACGGAGGTAAGCGCACCTTTCCCGCTCTCCGTGAGAATGACAGAGAAGGTGATGCCAGCAGCGGCCTGCACGACCTTGTCCTTCGCGCCTGCTTTAGACCAACTCAACTGTTTGAATGTCGATATTTGCGGACACGCCGAGTGGCCGCACTGTCCCGCGTCGTCATCAACTGAATGTGCGAAACCGCCCATGAGACATTGACCACCCACCTGGCCCGCATTGTTCGCCCCGGCGCTCCATATCTGCCCCTCGCTCCCGACCAGCAACGTGTGGTTCTTCCCGCAGGCGGCATGGACCAGACGGGTCCCTTTCGGCGCACCGAGGTCTTGCGCCGTCACCCGACGCGGCGCGTTCTCCGAGATCATGTCGACGTCCTGCAGGCCCAGACACCCCTTGTCGTTGCGCCCGAACATCCACGCCGCGCCATCAACGTCCAAGACGATGCAATAGCAGGCGACGCATGACGTGTGAATGGAGACGGCCTTGATGTTGCTCAGCGAGCGGAGGATGTGGGGCTCGAGAAGGTCGGGCGACGGGTTGCTGTGGGCGCGGGGGGTGGGGGATTGGCGGGTTGGTTGAATGCAGAGCACGAGAGAAGCGGGAGAAACGCACGCGCTGCCATCCTCCTGGCCCTTCTTCCCTCCCTTGTCCTTCTTGCCCAGACGCGGCCTGTGGGCGTCGTGAGCTGTTGTGCGCTGCCTACGCGTCGGCGCGGGCCAGGGCCGTGCACGCGGAGGTGCACGCGATGGGGGGTCGCAGCCACCGCGGCCGATCACGAACTCGAACACTCACCAGTCGGTGCCTCCGCAAATGAGGACTGCAGCGGGCGGAATTCAAGCTCAGCGCAGGTCTACGGAACAAGGCATGGGTCGGCCGTACCTCTTCCCCATCGCTTGTCGCCGTTGGAGGTGGAGAGAAGGGGGACAAAGGGCGCGGACATCGTTGCACCGCCGCAAGTTGGTTGACGAGCGAGACGAGCGCGGTGTGACCCGACCCCGGACTCGGCCTCGGACTCGGACTCGGACGCGCTCTCGCTACCCGCCCATCCCGGCCTGTCAGCCTGAGACTCCCATGCTTGCTCGATCCCATTCTCGCTCCCTCCCCCGCTCGCGACCACGCGCGCTGGCGAGCTATCATACATTCTATTATCGAGAGCACTAGAGAAACCGTCCGGAAATGTACAGCTGGTATATCGAAAGCATGCAATACAGCAGACAACAGCCTCGTGGGACAATCACCAGAACGCGCACCTGCGTCGCCCGACGTTAGCAACGGGCGGAAAGCGCAATGTAGCTGAGAGACTTACCACCCAGAGAAGCACTGGCACAGATTCTCCAAAGACGTAGCCTGGATGATGAGCTTGTCTACTTGCGCGGGCACCGTCAAGACCTCATCCGGGTTGAAATCGCGGCCTGGCAACATTGTCCTTAGTGTGGGTGCAGAGTAGGCCGTGCGCGGATCATGACGTACCCGTAAGCTTATCTTGAACACGTCGGTACACGAATAGAGCACGCTCGTTCCGGACTTCTTGAGCCTCTGTAACCGGGCGTTAGTATCCCCGTGGATACGTCAATAACATTGGTCCGTACCGTTCAAGATTTCGTTCTCATCGGCCTTGAGCTTGCGGATGGGCGCTGTGGGGTACGCGGCCGCGCGAACCAGATCCGCGGATCGCCCGCTGTCGCCTGTTTGTCATGAAGCCAGGTCAGAGTCGCACACCACCTAGCACATAAGAGGGAAGCCACTAACCCTCTCCGCGGCGCGCCTCCACGTCTGGCTGCATGAGCCGCCAGTTGATGAGCGGGTCGTACACGAACGCCTCGAGCACGGCCATGAGCGACTCCTTGTTGTCCCGCAGGACCTTCATGCTGATCTCGCACGTGTTCCGGAAGCTGCCCTCGATCCCGCTCACTTCCATCGCGTGCGTGAGCATGCGCGTCAGCCGGAACGGGATCTTCTCCGGGAACTTCTCGCGGTGCATCGCGACCTCGAAGCAGTCGCCGAAGTCGATGTGCACGACCTTGCCCGTGTGCCGCACGAGCATGATGTTCGACGGGTGCCGGTCGCCGAGCCCGAGGATGTGCCCCACGATGCTGTTTACTGCGAGCGAGCGCGTGTACGTCGCGCGCCGCTCGAGCCAGTGCTCCGAGTTGATGCTCTTCAGCCACAGCACCCGGTACAGGTCCTGTCCGGTCGTGTTCTCGAGCGCGTATTCGAACACCTCGATCTTCTGCAGGAGGATCAAGTTCTCGTAGTCCGGCGCCATCTAGCAGCGAAATTCATGAGAAACATTGTCAAGGAATGGGCCTTTTGGCACGCACCTGGAGCATCAAACGGTACTCAATGTTCAGCAGAACCTTCCGCGACTCGCGGTAGTCCCGAACAAGAACGTGGAGCGTATCGCTGTCCTTCACCCATCCAAGCAGACCCGCGTTCGGAGCCAGGGGTATAACCGGGAAGCGCTGGATATGCAGACGCCTCTTGAAGCAGTCCGTGTCGATCGCCAGGAGGCCGTTGACGAGACTGAAGAGCTGCATGACACGCTCGTCTTGCCGCAGGTCCTCGTGCCCCTTGAGCAGGAACTGATAGTCGTTCCCGTCGCTGCCCTTGATCGAGAGCCTGCGCGGCCGCTGCTTGGACGAGATGACGGTGAGCTTGGGAGCGAAGCTGGAGATCATGATGACAGGCATCCCGCTCTTGTACGTGCCTACACACAGGGGTCAGAGGAGACAGTTCTACCAAGTGCGTGATGACGTACCAGGCACGGCAAGGTCGAGGTTCTTCGCCTTCAGTAACTCGGGCGATACGTATTGCAGATCGAGGGTTGTCAACTGAGGGAGCTGCTTCTCGATCTTCTTGAAGACCTGCGTAATGGCCGGTATCAATAAACGCACTTCCACAGCACGCAATGAGTTTTACCCCATAGTATATCTCCCAAGCCTTCTCGAGGTCGCGCTTCTCTCCGTAGACCGTGTACCGCCTGCAGGCTTCACGTGCCTCGTGGAGGTCTCGCCCGAATACCTGCGTGAAGGAGGTCTCGCGCGTCGTCTTCGGGCCCTATACAATGTGTTAGCAAGACGACACGAAAATCGAAAAGGCGGTGAGGGAATTACAGCTTCCAGCATGTCGTGCAGCGGCTCTAAGAAGTGAATCATGCCCATAGGGTTATGGTCGGTGAAGTAGAGGCGAGACGCCTCCTCGAGACCTTCGTGCCACAGCTCGTGCCAGAGGATGGCCACTCGGATCAGCTCATGACTGACAAGCAGTGCCTGGTTTGGAATGTTGTCAGGGCATTGTTGAGCTGTATAAGACGCGCAACATACCTGCTCAACAATGGCCGGGCTATGTTCCCTCATACGGTCCATGATGTTCAGAGCCGCCTTCATACGCACGGCACTCGAGGACTTCGATGCGACGGTAAGGGGATACACGAGGGCTTGAGGGTGGTGCTTCCCGACTTCCGTCAAGAGGTTGTTGATGTTCCTCCGGATGTTGTTGCTTGGCGTTTGAATACGAGCGATAATCTAGTACGAAGTTGAGACGCGGTCGCAGGTATATGCGGTAAGTGACGTACCTGAGGGATGACTTCTAGCCACGTGTCGACCTCAACGTCCGTGAAGCCGCTGCTCATAGCGTGGCTGACGTCGTCGTGGGCGCCATACTTGAACCAGAGCGTCAACAACCGCAGAGTATCTTGCAGTGCATTCACGTTCCTCAGCGAGATGGACCGGAAGAAGCCTAGATGCTGATTAGTTCATTTCCGGCAAAGGAAGATGGGGCACTGGGACGCACCATTGACAGCAGAGACGATATGCACGGTGAGCTCTTCGCCGGGGACCTCGCCAACTCTGTTGTAGTGCTGGTTCTCTAGGAACCCGACCACGTCGAAGTTGGCCAGCGCCCACGTATGCCACGCCTTGTACCATCCGGGGTCATAGTGTGTCGCGAGGTAGTACGACTGCAGGATATCCTTGATGTTCCGCTGTAAATGCATGTTAATCAGAGAAACCACCATACAATCCGAGAGTACGTACCGTGTCCCACTCTTCTTTGAGAGCAAACTGCCACTCGCCCAACTTGAAGTAGCAGCGAGCAAGTAGGCGCGACAGCTCTTCCAACTTGCTGTGCACGGCAGGTTCCCCGGCTGCCCGGATCGTAGCGCCCGACTGGATGTCCCGGGAGAGTTTGGTGGAGAAGTCGCGCAGGTAGTTTATCGTCTCTTCCCGCTCTCCCTTGGCCCAGTTGCACTTCAGATGGGCGTAGATGACCATTGGCGGTGCCTTGGAGTACTGTTGGGCACGGGCATGCGGTGTCTGGAGGAGCTATGAAAACGTCAGCGTCTCCGTTGCGCATAGCAATATACACAAATTACCCTCTCCGGCCAGAGCAACGAGTTAATCGTCTTCTCAGCGAGGAACATGCGGTCCGACTTGCGACAGAGGTTCGCGAACTTGATCCACATGACCGGGTCATCTTCGGGCGAGAGCACCAAGGCACGAACTTGCAGGATGCGTTGCCAGACCTCGACATCAGGCTGGCACCCTTGCAACCTCTTCATCCAGGTCTTCCGCATCGAGCTCTGGCGTTCCGGCTGGTCGGCATACTGCTTGTAGTTGACGATCTCCTCCAACTCGGAGAGCATCTGCGCGCGGACCATAGTGCTGCGTAGCCGTTAGCCATCGAGCGCCTCGCATGAGCATACTCTCACTCACTTGTATGACCGGCCGTAGCTCTCCCCGACCAAGGAGGTGAGCTCAGGATCAAGCAAGTCGCGCGCCTTCGCGATCTGTGTCATCGCCTTCGGGAACTGGTTCTGGTGCACGGCGAGGATCGCGCGGTAGAACGGCCGGTCCGCCGAGTCCGCCTTCATCGTTGCGATGTAGTCCTCCATCGACTCCCAGTCGTTGAGCGCCCACGCCGCCGCGGCCGCCATCGGCGCGATCTCCCTGCGGTCCTCCAGGTTCGCGTTCGACCAGTTCTCCTCGATCTGCTTCGCGAGGTGGTCCCACTCCCCGAGCGCGTGCAGGCACTTCATGCGCCCGATGGCGATCTCGGGCGCGCCGGGGTCTTGCTCTGCGCGCTTCTCGTACGTCTCGAGCGCCTCCTGCCAGCGCCCGAGGCGCTCGTACCACTCCTCGTGCTTGCTGACGTCGTACTGCTCGCGCGCAATGAGGAGCGTGCCCCACGCGGCGTCGTGCTGCTGGAGCTTCGAGTTGATGCTGATGAGGGACTCAATGATCGTCGGCGACGTCTCGCTGAAGAACTCGAGCTCCTTGTAGTGCAGTGCCTTGGCGTACGCGTGGAACTTCATGGCGTACTCGCCTAGGGTGCGGTTCTCGATGGGCAGCGGCTTCTCCTCGTGCTCCATGAACTCAGCAAGGTTCAGAAGCCGGTGCACGAGCTCCGATGGTGCGCTGCTTGAAGTGATTGCGAACTCGATAGACCTCACCAGATCTTCCTGAAGACATGAATCGATGGTGTATCAGAGGCAGTGAAGGTAGGAAAGCAGGTATGTCGCTGACCTGGTACTGATCGTACAACTCTCCCCAACAAGAAACGAAGGCAGCGTTGAAGAGCTCCTTCGCAAGAGGCGTATGCACGTCGACGAGGGTCATGCAGGCGCGCAGAGCGTGCGACGGCGACTCCCGCATGAACTCAACAGACAGCTTCTGGATCCACTCCATCCAGTCCTCCTTCGTGGCCACGGAGGAGACGTCCCACGCTTGCTTCAGGTGCTGCTGGTTGACCGCCATCTTCGTCGCCTCTGCCGGTGCTTGGAAGTCTGTGGTCTTCGCGATGTCGCTCCCCCTACGGCATGAGGTGAGTAATTGTGAGCGACCGTTAATTGCGAGCGAACGTACAACCCAAGCGAGGACGTCTCTTGGGGTAGCCGCTCTCCCTTCAGGAGTTTGTCCACGAGACTCTCATACCGCAGATGAGAAATCCGGTGCCGGATGATCGTCTACAAACCACCAATAAGCTCATGCAGACGAGCATGCCCCCCACGCAGTCCTTGGCATACCTTGCGGATCGTAGGGTGGAATATCGCAAAGTCGGACCCGAGCTGCACCATGAGCGCACACAGAGTGTCCAAGACCGCCATCCGCAGCTCGTTGTTCGGCTGGTTCAGCACGCGCACGAGCGGGTGGATGATGCGCGACGCGTGGTCCGAGAAGTTCACGCGCCTTGTCAGGCCCTCGATCGTGTGAATCGCCTTCTTACGCAGCGGCGTCGACGCGTCCTGGCGCTCGTACGTCTTCACGATCAGCGGGATCACGAGCTGGAGGTACTCCTCGATGTTCACGCCGAACGTGAGGAACGCGTCGAAGATCTTGATCTGCGTGCTCGCCGCGCGCTCGTTCAGCTCGCCCTCGAACACCTTCAGGATCGGGGGCAGGATCATCGGGATGAACGGCTTGAACTCCGCGTCGAGCGCCTTGCCGAGCGCCTCGACGAGCGACATGAGGGGGAGCTGGAGGGGGGAGTTGTCCCAGAGGTCCTGCACGAGCTTGAAGATCTCGGTGGTGTGGTTCCGCACATGTTGCCTGATGATCCCCACAAGGATCGCGAGCTGCTCCAGGTGGTATACCTGGGTTCGAGAGGAGGACGTGCGAACTACCGAGGTGAATGCAGGAATGATCTGAGCGGAAGGTTAGCCGACGATGTACATGCATTGAAGTGGGCAAGCTTGGACGCACCTGCGGGAGGAACGTGACGCATTTCAAGCCCTGCGTCTTGAAGATGGACATGATCGCCTCGATGACCTTGTAGTGGTGGTTGCTCAGCGACTGGTCCTTCAAGATGTTCAGCAGCGCGTTGATCGCGACCGTCTGGTAGTAGTCGTCCGACGCCGTCGACGCGCCCGTCAGGTTCCGCGACGCGGTGCTCACGAGGCTCGACGACGCCTCGCTCGCCGCGTCCTCGTCCGGCTTCGTCTTGCGCCGGTACGGGTCGAGCGCGCCCAGGATGCCGAGCACCTTGATCACCTCGCGCCGCACCGCCTGGCTCGACTCCGCGCGCAGGATCCGGCTCAGGATCTGCAGCAGCTGCGGGTGCTCGACCAGCGGCTGGATCACATAGCCCGTGCTCGAGCACAGCTGGCCGAGCGTGTGCAACGCGGCGTCGCGCCGCTGCAGCGACGGGTCGGCGAGCTTGGAGATGATGACCTGCATGAGGTCGGATACGTGCGGCAGCACGTCCTCTCCACCAACGCAGGCGAGCTCGCCGAGGCACATGAGGATGTTGGCGGACACGATCGGGTTCGAGTCATTTGCCTTCGGTAGGAGGACGCGGAGCATGGGGATGGAATACGGCTTGATGAGGCGCTGAGTCGCGTTGACGAGCAGTGTCAGGAGACGCGTGCACTCTTCCCGGTTACGCCTGTAGTGTTCGTGTCAGCACCTATATTGCACAACATTCGGCCTGCACACGTACGTGACCGATGAGTACTCCAGCTCAGTCAGAAGCTGAATGAGGGCTTTGCGCAGCGAAGGCATGACATAGGCCGGGTTATGCATGGCCAACCGGCCAATCAACGAGACCGCGGTGACACGATTCTCGAAGACCTCGTCGTTCACCGCGATGAAGAGCGAGCGTACATTCTCCGCCTGGGCAAGATGCTTGTCGAAGCGCTCGTGCAGGGACGACAGCACTGTCTGCCGGATGCTAGCATCTGCAGAAGTTCCTTAGAATTTGTACCTGCGGCGAACGGGCATAAGAGGCACATACCGGGGTCTGCTATTGCGACCGTCAAGAGCTTGTCGATCACGTCGCTGATGATTTCAATCGAGTGGTTGCTCGCTTGGTAGCATATCGGGTCGCGGACAAACAGCCGGCAGCAGGTCAGTGCGGCCGCGCGGCGCACCTCAGGGAAGTCCGAGTCCAGGTACGGCAGTGCGCAGTCGTGCACGAACTCGTTCAGGACATGTCCTGAAAGTAACAGTCAGTACATGCTCGCTGCAGCATGTATTCCGACCTACCGCTGAAGTCGAACGTGTGGAGAGTCGTCAGAGCAAGCGTGAGCGTCTCGGGGGTCTTCTGCAGGCTTGCTATCTCGGCAGGAACACTGTCCTTCTTCGCTGTGCCAGAGTCACCGCGTAGTAGCGAAGGCGGTCCCCCTAGTGGTTTGTACGACTGCCCGCTGAGGATGTATGACAGCGTGTCCAACAACCGGTCTGGTTCATAATGATGAGAATGGACCCGTCAGGAGCCGCTTCAAGCCGTACGCACCTTGGATGGTCTTCAACAGTGGAGGAATGTGTGTCGCAATGGCCACCAGCGCCTGACGGAGAGGCTCGCTCAGCCCGTAGGCGAACATAAGATCTAGTTGATCATGCAGCAGCTTGGTGAGGTTGGGACCGACCGCCGCGGCGAGCATGCCGACACATTGGAACATCGGCTCCTCCGAGGGCGCGTTCTTTTTCCTATACTCTCTGATCGGTCACACACACTCCGTAGAAAGGGCGCTGCACTTACCCCCTCGCCTGCAAACCCAGCTTGATCTGGCTCATGATAGACTCCAGGAACGGCTTCATATCGCTCCCGACTGCGGTTGCCACATGCCCGATAGCAATGAACGCTACGGAGCGCTCGGCGGGCTTCTCGAGCTGGGTCAAGAGGTGAGCCATGGCCTTGTGGAGAAAGTGCTCTGAGAACGTGGAGGTGTCGTAGACGGCCAGTGTGGGGATGAGCGTGATGACCATCTTCCGGACAAGCGGGTCTCTGTGTGTCTTGAACGAGAGGATCTGTTCTGCGGCGTCCAGGAAGTTCTCCTTCATGAACTAGGTTGCAAAGGTTAGCGCGCAGTTCGCGCTTCGGAGATATGAGGGTGCATACCATGCCGCCGTGCAGCAAGAGCTCTCGGTAAGTCAGGAGCGAGCCGTGTATGATCTCTGGCGGGGACATCTTCAGCCCCATCTGCGCGTCTTGCAGGATCTTCAGGAGGAACGGGCTCCTAGTCTGCCGCTCGCGCTGGGTTATGATTTCTAGACAAGCTGCAAGGAGCTCCGCTGCACTCTCCCGGACAATCACCCGCGAGTCCCGCAACGGGACGAGGATCTTGTCGAAGACGAGGCCAATGTGGGAGTGGAAGTACGTGGGGCTGTTCCGCGCGAGCTCCTTCAAGATGAGAACTCCAGCGTATCTGCCGGGCTCCTGCTTGTCCGCCTGGAGTAACGCGATGGCTGACTGCACTTCAAAGTCCATGAAGTAGTCGCCGAACGCAGGGCCGCTAATCTCTGCGATCTGGCCGAGCGTCTTGGAGGCGGCGAGCATGACATTGACGTCGGGGTCGGGGAGGAGGGCTTTGACATAGTTGTACAGCCGGAAGAGGTTTGTCTTGGAGTCAATCTCGCCTTCCACCCTAAGGAGATGATCTGCAAGCGCATTAGGCGAGCCCGCGCAGCTGCAACGACAGACGCACCAATAGCCAAGATCCCGCCCAGCTTCTCTGCTGTTGTCTGGCTATGAACGAGGTCGAAGATTTTGTTGATGATCTCCTCCCATAGCTTCGAAGCAGCGTCTGACGATAGTTCGGGGACAGTATTGGAGATCTAAGAGATGTTATGACCAGTGGACGCTGCGAATGGATTCCGTGTTGCGGATACATACATAACGCTGCAGCTCAATAGCGGATTGAGCTTGAGTGTCGGGGCTTCTGCTCCTGAGGCCCTGAAAGAGCTGGTCGAGGACGTCGACTTGCTGCGAGGTGGAAGCAATGGTCGCCATTGCTGAGCTACTGCATCAGCAGGCAGACAAAGAGGAAACTGGGCAGCGGGGTGGCGGTCGGGCGGAACCTCTACTAGCAGACGCGGCACAGCTACACAACTAGCTACACTGACCGGCGTAGCAGACGCGTTCGCTCTCACGTGGGCGAGGCGATAAGATTGGATGGTGGTGGGATCTAATCACAGCTGCTCGCGACGTCATCCGGACTGCCTCGGTTGTCGCCGACTCTCCGCCTCCGCCACAATCCCACTTATTCGTCCGCTGCGCATCATGATTGCAGTCTTCCGTCTCTTGACTCCGGACTACGACTACATACTGCGCCGTTAACCCATCCTCTCATCCACCCAGCATACATAACTCCTCGGTGCGGTGACATGGCTGCACGCTGCTCTATCACGGACCTTCCCGTCGAGCTCTTTCTCGACGGCATATTCCCCCATCTACCCGTCGCAGATCTCTTACACCTAGGGTCCACGAACCACTTCTTCAATAATATTGCAAACGATGAGGTATACTGGCACCGGCGCATCCAAGAAGACTTCAATTTCTCTGGATCGGACACCGCTCGCAAGACTGGCTGGAAGTTCCTGTACAAGCGGCTCAGCCATCCCCAACTATTCGTATGGGGGTATGTTCCCGCCAGCTTCATTCTAGGCTTAATGATCAAACATGATCTTCTTGAACAGTGAGAAAAGTCAGAGTCGTTTAGGGCTGAGCGATCCTCCCAAGACTTCCGTCAGGGATGGCGTTCCCTACCCCGTCCGGTTAGATATCCCGGGCGTCCGCATTGTCAGCCTGGTTGCAGGTGGAATGTACGTTATATGTACTCTACATCCGCTTAGGGAATTAAACTCAAGTCAAATGACCAGGTCTTTCCACGCTATCGACTCGCGCGGAGACGTGTATGTGTGGGGTAAGTAAGACAATCTATCCAAGAGTTTATCTGCCTAACCGGAAACCGTCAGGTGTACTCAACGGGGAGACATTCGCCTTGCGGAGCGATGGCTTTGCGGAGCCTGGACAGAGGGCGGACCATCCGATGAAGCTCAACCTGCCTTCCAAATTCCGCAGCTTAAGGTTAGCAGACCCGTGGCACCATCGAGGAGGCGTCACCTAACTGCGCATTCTACAGCTGCGGACGTTTGCATACTACGGGCCTTGACGCCTCCTCCCAAGTTTGGACTTTCACTACTTGGGGTCGTCCTTTCCGCCTTGGGTCTCACCTCGTCGACAAGTCTTCCCCGGAGACAACCCCAGTACAAGTCGAGAGTGGATGGTCTTTCTCTACTATCCTCACTCAGTCAGGAGACGTTCTTGTGTACTGGCCATTCGGCGGGCACATGAAGCGGGCCATCGAGCGGAAGGACGAAGAGCTGAACAATCTTGCGGACGCGGCGCAGAATAGCGCTGCGAAGGCACGCGTGAACGAGAACGACCCGCGGGTTATCCCCTGCCACTCGTGGGTTTTGGGGGACGCAGACCCTGTGCGGCTCCCTTCCATCCCTGCCCACGATCTACCGGAGCTCGGGAGGACCGGCCTGTTGCCAGAGCAGCTCAACGAGGAGACCAAACTCGTAAAGATTGCTGGGATCGACAACTGTGTCATCGGCTTGACGAACAAGGGCCACGTCCTGCGCTATGGCATGTTGGGTGGTGAAGATACCTACCAGCAAGGCCGATGGGAATATGTAGGTACTGTGTAACGATTTTGTGGGCGGAGTACTTACGCGCATTTAATCCCGGTAGCTACCCTATTTCAGCGACGTAGAGAAGCTTGAGGAGCATGCGGTGTATCGTGCAGTTGACGGTAGGGAGACCCCGCAGCTCACGCCTCCCGTGACGATGCACATCAACCACGTACGCACTTCCACTTGCACACTTGAGTTTCACAGCTGACTCGCGTACTTTAGATCTCCGGCTCTTTCCAAACTTTCTTCGCCTACTCAACCGGCTCCAGCTCCGTCGTCCTTAAGGGCAAAGCGTCCGCCGACGACCCCACCTCTGCCACGCCCACCATCATCCCCGAGCTGCAGAACCGCGCGGTCATCTCCGTCGTCCTCGGCGACTACCATTACGGCGCGCTCACCGGCACCGGCCAGCTCCTCACCTGGGGCGCGTTCTCCAAGGGCGCGCTCGGCCTCGGGGACCCCGCGCGCATCCCCGTAGGCGAGCCCGGCGGGTACACCGACAATGAGCAGCTCCGCACGTCTATCCACCCGCGCTTTGGGCTGTCGCGCCCGCCGCCCGATGTCGCGGTGCCGGCGGAGGTGCGCTTCGATCATGGCCAGCGGCGGCCCCGCGAGAAGTACTGCTTCGCTGCGGCCGCGCTGGGCTGGCACACGGGCGCGCTCGTCATCGATCTCGACGTGCGTTGTTTTCCTACTCTCCCCTGGACAGGCTGCCCGAACTAACTGCGTTGGCAGCCCGATGAAGAGGGCGACGACGATGAGGAAGAGGGCGGCGAGCAGATGCCCGGGGCGTTCCCGACGGAGGACGGCCTTGGGCAGGGCAATCCGCAGGCGGAGCCCCTTCCGGGCATGGTGCACATACTCCCGCATGGCGTCGGGAGCGGTATGGGGCCGTTCCGCGTTGGGTTCGCGGGGCGAGGCGCGACCCGTGCCGGCATCATGCGTGGGCGTGGGATATGAAAGTGGGAGTGTCGGAAGGTAACAAAGTACTTGTGTGTATGAATAGCTGTAGTAGCCCCAGGATTGCCTGCGGGGCGTAAGGGGAAAGCGCTTCAGGTCTCAGGGTATACTTAGTACCTGTATATATGTACGTATACGCGAATGCACATGGCCGGTACAAACCATCCGGAAAGTATTGCGACATATTGGACCCAATACGTTGCGGGAGCACGCCGCTGTGTGTGTTGCAGGAGTACTCTCGTGGGTAAATTTCCAAGTACCCTCTAAGAAATGGGGTTGTTGATCCATGTATCAATTACCGAGAATAGCAACGTGGAGGTGATTGATCTTATAACCCGAGTACTTCCTCGTAGCGCTCCACGCTTCAGCCAAGTTGCGTTGGACATGTCACTTATAAGCGAATCCTTAGCTAGGCACAAATGCAGCCGCTAGATGACGATACTCGAGACGTGCTATCTGCCCCCCGCCCTCCTCACCTCGACACCTTGATGATTCCCGCTCCGGGTTTCAGAGGATGATCGGAGCGCAGCCGACGGAGATCAAGCCGCCCTGTAGTAGTCCGGCGCCAGGTAAGTCGAGCATTACGGGAGACCCGGATCGCACTGCCAGTAAGACGCACAATGTTGTTGTTCTGGCAGCACACGACGTTGGCATTGCATGAGCTGCCGGAGCCCACGCCGACGACGGTGAGGGGGGAGCAGTTGAGCCCGATGAGGGCGTCGACACCCTGGAGGACGACGCCGAGCAGGCCCAAGAGCACGGTCGAAGCGGGGTCGGAGGCCTATGCAGAGAGCGCGAAGTCAGCGCCACGGCTCCGCTGGTGTGTATGAAGACACTTGCCTTCTGGACGGTGTTGCAGCACTGGATGGCGCCGGTGTCGCAAGAGCCAACGCCGGTGGCGGTCGGCGCCGGGGCGGTGACCGTGATGGTCTTGGTGACGGTGGGCGTAGGGTCGTTCCGACGCTCCACCCCCGTGCGGGTGGCGACCGCAAGGACCGCAAGGGAGGCGATGGTGGCGAGGGTGGGGAGGCGGGCGGAGAACATCTACGATGATGAGGGCTAGAGTGGGAGGGTGTTTGCGATGTGAGCAGGAGAGAAATTCTCGTCCTTGGGGAAGGAGTAGGGCTGCTCGAACAAGGACTTTTATACCTGGGTCGGCGGTAGGCAATGGATGTATATTTCCCAGTCCACTTCAGCTGATAGCAGACACGGCCAGTTTGTTGCGTGCGCTGACGTGCAGAGAGGGTCGATGGATGCCGTAAGTGTGTGCACATCGTCTGTCAACGTATGAATGGAGAAGCTAACCAATGAATCAGGTACCCGTCCAACCGCGAGAACCGGGAACCAGGCTCGTAAACCAGCCTCGCGGCCAGGGTCGGAAGGTCATTGCGCCTGAGAAGAAAGCTTGCAGAGGCAGTGATGCCGGTGGTTGACATCGCTTCCCTGCCTGTGAAACCCTCTTATAATGCACAGAACTGACAATAAGGACGTGACACGCCTCGTGTACTCAACGCAGATGACTGCCGTAGCGGATCCTGCGGGAGGCTGTTGCATCGGGGCCGCCGTGAATGGCTCTGCCAGTGACCGTGCGTCGAACGTCAGTCCTCCAGGCCTCAGGGGTGAATTACCGTCTATACGAGGGCTGAGGTACAAGTTTAATCAGATCGAAATGGAAGGAGTTGTGTGAAGAACCACCGGAGACCGACGGTGCCTGGTCATCTGGTACAACCGGTACCGTACACCAGTGACCGCCAACATGTTCTTTTGGCCTCTTGCATGTATCTGCGACTAACATTAGAGCACTGGCATATCGTTGACCTTGCAGAGTCCTCGGATATGAAGCGGCTTGAGAAGGCACACGCGGTCGCCGACCATCGAGACTGAGCCTGGCTGAGCTGGATTGTCCCGGCCGCGGCGGTCGAGGATTTCCGAGCAAGCCCATTTGGGAAATCGGCATATTCCGGGCACATCGCTCACAGCCACCAGGACCCAGGAAAACCCACCAAGAGCCCACATCCCGGAATCCCCGAAAACGGGCCCGAAAATGGCGAAAAGTTACATGCAAACCCCCGAAAATGGGCCCCGGAGGGGCCCTTCTGGCATCCCGAAAACCGGGGTCAGCTCGGAGGGATATGTGCCGGACCCCCGAAAGTACGCCTGGTTCGGCCCGCCGGGAGGGGCCTATCCGATGGAACCGGCGGGTGAGCGCCGTTCACGGCGAGGATAGCTGTTATCGGCCGGCGTAGTCGCGAAAACGGTTTTTGGGGCCGAATCGAGCTCTCAAGCAGGCGATTTTTTGCGCGTTTAATGGGCGCCTAACGCGATGTTACATGCCCTGAAGCCCCGAAACCGGCGCCGCAGGCCGCAGGATACGTGAAAATCCCCGAAAACCGGTCCATCTGGGACCCCCGAAAACGCCCCAAAATGGACCAAAATCGGATGTGAGCTCTTGGTGTACTTTCCTGGGTCCTCAGCCACCGACGCGGATCCGGAGTCGACGACAACGACAGACAACGACTCGCTCAGACTCGCTCACCAGCGAAACCACCATGTTGGCAAAAAGCTAGAATGTGAGTACTGCACTCCCTGTTTACTTACGACGGCATCATAATGCATGTCACGCTTCGGCTAACCGGCCGCCTGCCACAGGATTCCAATGCTAATTCTCTCCAATCGCATCCAGCCGCATTAATATATTCGGACCCGCCTTGCGCACCACGGCGATCTTCTGTCCAATCCCGCACCCTCTCAACATCCACGCATACCCATCGCGCACACACGCGCCAGGAACGGGGTGCATATGCTGTCATAGAAGCTGCATTCCCTGCGCTATGATGCAAGATGTGTGGGTACACCAGCCACGATCGGACAACTATCCTTCATGCGCCATCGCCGTCTTACGCCCCCCTTGACAGGGGTGGGTTGACCAGAACCGGAGCTGTCCGGGCTCCCCGCTCTCGGGACACCCGGAGGTTCAACTCACTCTCGCACTCAGCCCTACAGGGTACTAAGGCTACCTGTCGGTACTCTCCTGGAGACGATCATCCTCCGAGTATGTTCGACCCGGGATGCCGCTGCGCAAGCCAGCGCATAGGTCGATGACAATGAACAGGATCACAGACCTCGGGGCCAAGGAAACGCCTGCTAACAAGGCTCAGTCCACGTTTGTCACCGGACGGAACGTTGACGCTTCCGAATTGCGCTCACTGCCTCGGGTGAAGGCTATGCGCCAGAAGAGGACGCCTGTCCGACAACCCGCGGAGAACACACCATCAGCAAAAGCGCAAGCGCCCGGTAAAGAATTCCAAGGCTTGCAAGCTCGACGCGGGACTGCAAGCGCTCGCGCTCGCTCGGAAGGGCTTGCGAGGAGCGGGCGGGCCCTCGCGAGCGATAGCAAGGCGGCGCCGCGCCGGAAGACATTGCATGTAGTCGTATAGCATCATAATATATACATTGTACGAGCCCGAAAAAAAGGGACCGACCGCGGCGTGCGGACGCTCGCGGAGGCCGCCAGGTGCTACTGCTATCACTACGACATCAAGCCGAGCGCGCTCACGGCGGCGCGAACCCTAGGTACTCGTCGCCATCCTCCTGGGGGTCCGGCAGATCCTCGTCGTCGTCCGAGCGCACATAGCCGTAGTCTACTTCCTCGTCGTCGGGGTCGTCTGCCGCGCCGGGCCCGACTGGCATGTCTTCGTCCTCGTCATCCGACGGGGGTGCAGCCGGGAGCTCCTCTGGGGGAGCCTCCGGGTCGTCCATGTCGGCGTCTTCGTCCAGAGGTGGCTCGTCCATCCCGGCGCCGCGGAGTGTGGCGAGGTCGGGGATCGTGCTACCGACACCGCCGGGTTGACGATGTCCTACTGCGCCGCCGAGGTACCGCATGAACATGTCTCGGTCGACGAATCTAAGTAGGTCAGTAGGAGCAGCATAGGATAGGATAGTGTATACGTACATCCCAATATAATAGCGGCCGTAGTCTTCGTCGTCTTCCGAGTCGTGGCGCGCGATGCTATGGCCTGGGAGCGCGACGTCGGATCGACCGTGGGCGAACGCTGGGATAATGTGCGAGGCGCGGAGAACTTGATCTGGCGAGAGGAACCCGAAGGGCTCATCGTCGAGATGGGCGAAGGTGACGCGAGGGAGTGTGGCGGAGTGAAGTCCCCAGTCGGCAGGGCTGTCGAGCTGGTACCAACGAACCCAGAGCACCTGGAGAGCAGTCGGTTTGCTGGCCTCGTCGTTGGCAAGATAAGCGTTGACGTGGAAGATCCCCAGCACGCGGGCGTAGAGATACGGGTGAGGCGAGCCAGGCGGGGCCAAGAGCATAATGTCGGCCTGTGAGCTCGGGTTGATCGAGTCTTGCTCGCGGCGCATGTCGTACGTCGTAAAGTTCACCTGCATCCGCTTGTGGACGTACATGCGATCGTGGCGAAAGCGTACAGATGCGAGTTCTTCGCGGGTGGGTTCGTAGTCGTCCTCGGGCTCGTTGTTGCCCGCTCGCAGACGCGAATGGACGTGGCGGCGCAGGTCGGGAATGAATGACTGCGAACATATCAGTAATGTGTCTCGCAGTTGTACTAGCTCAGGTCCCAGCGTACCTGTACGGCTGGATCGCCCTCGTTCTCGTGCACGAAACCCAAGATATCCACTGGGCTACGCTGCTCGAGGGAGATCTTTGTGTGCTCCTCAGGCAACATGACTCCGATGGATTCGCGGTCGTCAGCTCTGTCGCCCAGTGGCCCCGACGACTCCTGGGTGAGCAATCGCCGCCGCTTGTCTGCACGCTTCGCGACGGGCGGCGCACGCTTCTGCGCGTCGTTCGCGAAGCGCTCGCGGCGTTCGTGACGTGCAATCTGCAACGCGAATCTCGCGTTCTTGTTGGTGTGTGCGTAGAACCGCTTGCATCGACGATGCTCGGTCTCGCTCTGAAAAATTGTAAGGTTAGTCACCATATGGCACGAACCGCGCGAGGACGTACCGTTTGAGTTGATACTCCTTCGAGGGTACCGACGAGACGGACCGCTCGCGGCCCATCGCCGCTACGGTGGAACTTGTAAGTCGACAAGTTGAACTCCTTTGTCGCGCGATCGGCGTTGCCAGGTGCTGGCGCGCGCGCTGCGGTCGCCGCGGACTTGCCCTTGGTGTCCTTCTTCGCCTTCCGGCGCTGTCGTGCCTCCACCTCCTTATCCAGCTCGCGGGTGTCGTACTCTGAACAGACTCGTGACATGAACTCCCTCATAACTTGACCTAGGTTCTTGACAGCGCCCTCGAATACCTCGAGCGTGGACTCCGAGTGTAGACGAAGTTTTGCAAGGGCGTGCCACATCGCGAGGCGGAAAAGCATCCGCCGGACAATGCGGTCATGGATTGCCGGCAGGAGACCTTCGAATACAGGTATAGCGCACTAGAATACGGAGTTGTGTCAGCTTGACAGGCCCGCGAAGATTAGCGACTCCTGACGGGGTGTACCTGGATCAGGTCTTCAAAGTCGCGCGCTGCAAGCTTCTTGAGGCCTGCCACGTTGTTGCCGAACTTGCGGATGGTTGTACGGCCGAATGTGGGAACCTGCGCGAACCTATGGCATCATTAGATGACGCAGAGAGTTCACGGGCATATGCACTACTCACCGTGCATTGAACTCGATGACAGCCGAGTTCCCGATGGCCGTGAGAATCCGGACAAGGTGTGTGAGCGTCGACTTCCACACGCCGAGTTCGAACTCGTGCATGATATCGGGCACGAGCGCCCGGTATATGTCGAATCCTAACGCCCCCAGGCGCCTAGAAAACGCGCTCTGCAGACTACTGTTAGCAATGGTGGACGTGGGGATAGAGACGGATGGCGTACCTGGTTTGCCGACGTCGAAGTCTTACCGAGGACATTCTCGACGGCCTTGCCCTCGGGACCCAGACCACGCCCGAAGATCCACCCGCGCACGCGCGCGAGAGTCGCGCGGAGCCACGGAGTGTCCTCTCGCGGCTTCTTGACTCGTGTCGCCATGTCGTTCTTCGTGCCCATAAGATGTATACGGGACTTCTCTACAAGACAGTCCGGACACGGGCACTTGCCCAGGAACTTGATGCAGGCAATTAGACATCTGTACAGTACACTGTTAGCAGAAGGAAGACAAAGAGGGCGCAAATGAGACACTTACTTCTCGGGGTAGTCGGCACAGTAGACGAGGATCCGAGGGAAGAGACGACGGAGGATGCCGTCGCCACATTGGACAAGGAACCCGTGCTCGTAGGCGTGGACGAAATCATCGTCGAGGAGGAGCTCCCAGATCTTCTGCATGAGCTCCTTCTTGCAGTACCGAAGGACGGCGGCGGTAGGGGCAGCACCATACGCGTCCTCGTACACCTGCTGGATGATGTCGGGTAACTAGAATGACAAGTCAGTAATCAGCGCAAGAGACAACACGAGGGGATCCAGCTTACCGAGGGGATGTACGCTAAGTGGTGGGCGGAGAATGAGGTCGGCATGCCGCGGATATACTTCGTGAGCCCGAGCAGGTAGAAGTAGATTGGCCAGAGGGACGCAGTGCCGAAGTTCGTGAGGTGGGTCGAGTCGGAAGATACCATGATGGGGACCGCCGCATATGGCGTCTTCGGGTCGTCGCCTGGCTCGCGGTCATGCTTGGCCTTCTCTTGGACAACGCGATCGAGCTCGATGTGCGTGTCCGAGTTGTACACCTCGGAGTATAGGCGTTCGGGGGTGGGCTGAGGTTGTGCATCATCGTCTGTGGGCGACGACGGTGCGTGGTCGTGGATGGGGGATGTGGATGGAGAGGGAGAGTCGTCGTGGGAGGAAGCAGGAGGGGATGGAGACGTGGCTGTTGTCGGCTGCCGTGAGAAGAGCTTGAAGGGGTTGTAGTGTAAGCGTGCAGTGGTCATGTCTTCACAGGCGGCCTTGATCGCCGCAAGGAACGGGCGATAAAAGATGTTCTTGACCTCTAGAGACGGCGCGTCGGCTTCAGACTGATGCCGTGCCTTCACCTTGGGGAGAGCGATCTTGATCGTGCCTGTCTTCCAGCAGTCTGCAGCCGGGAACTCCTCAGTTCCCTGGGTGTGCTTGTCCATGCGCGTCAGTTCCGTCTTCGCGCTGAAGCCGTCCAGATCTTGCACATTGAAGTCAGGCGCCAGGAGCACATCGTGAACGAGGCGGTCGAGCTCTGCGGCGGACTTGACCGCCGAGCCCGAGTAGAACCACGCCATCAGTCGGAAGACTGTGGCATTCAGGAACGGTGCGAAGTACTCGGCGGTTGCGGCGGCGACGGCGCGCACGCTACCGAACGGGCGGGTCGGGTCCGCAAGGTCTTGCTGTGGTCGCAGAGCCTCGGCGTGGGAGGGGATGTCCGTAAAGGCGTCAACGGTGAGCCCCTCTTCCGGGTCGTGTGGGGGTACCTCCGTGTAGCGGCGGAACACACCGAACGAGTTGTCGGGAGTCTCGATGGGGGGTGGGTCCATGTGCTGAGGAGGTTGAGGGTTAGCTGGCTCCTCGTCGGGGACCTCCTCGACCGTTGGCACCGGAGGACGGGGAGGTGGCGGCGGCGGTGGCCGAGGGATGTGTTCGGGCAATCCAGCCAGCGACGTCGGGACCATGTCGCCCTGACGAAGCCAGACGGGCGCGCGTCGCGCCCGTCCGGCGCGACTGAAGGTCGGGATCTCGATTGGACGAGCCGCCTAAGTTTGCTATGTCAGTGCATGGATTGAAGTGACTATATGCTGTACGCTGACCTCCTCGCGTGCGCGTTCCTCTTCGGCAAGCCGAGCACGCTCCGCATCTGCAGCAGCCTTGGCCGCAGCAGCTGCATCCCTATCCTCTCTCACTTTCCGGGCCTTGACCCGGCGCGCGGTTTCATCTTCTTGAGCGCGTCGCTTGAGGCCGCCGCCGACGAGGTTCTGGTAGCGTTTGCAGTGAAGTTGGTGCTGATTAATGCGGTCGAACGAGTACTTGCAGCCTAGACAGAGAGTACTCATGAGGTAGATTGTTGCCAAGAATGTGAGAAGGCCGACGAGCGGGTGTACCCTCATAGCAGGTGGTGGTGGGCAGAGCGCAAAGAAGAGATCGCGAAGTGCGAAGCGCCTGCATTTGCGCGCACACGTGACTTGATCTACTGGACGCGAACGCGTCGCGTCGGCCGGATTTGGCAGGTATTGCTCCTTTTGAGGCAGTTATCACCTCCAGATTCAAAGCCCGCGCCGTCTTCGAATGCACTCCACGCTGCCGGCTCTCAAAAACGCCTACTCCTTCCCACTCTTTCTCGCTTTTCTTCCTCCCACCTCCCTGCTCTACACCATGGCCCAACGAGGACGGTGAGTAGGCTCCAATTATGCATTGATTACTGACTATATGCGGATATATCCAGACGCACGACCACCGTACGAGGGCGCGCTCAGACGCAGCCGCGCACACAGACGCAGCCACACGCCAACACCCCGGCACATGCCCAGACGCAACCCATGGCAGACCGACGCTCGCGAAGTCCTCGCCGCCGGGAAGCAACGTCAAGCTCGCACCGGGATCATGGCCAGGCGCCTTCCCAGCAACCCGAAGGGCGCCGCGCAGCCTCGCGCGATCGGTTCGAGCCGCCCCAGCGCGTACCAAGCCTCGCCCCAGAAGAACAAGACGAAGAGGACTTAGATCCGTTTGCCGATGAAGAGGAGCCTGCGCCGGTGAGCGCGGCAGTGCGCGAGCAGTTTGAAGAACTCCTCGCGCACCTGTCAGAATCCCAAGACGCCGGGTGGAAGATCGACCAGTGAGTCATAGAACTTACATCCCTCGCGCATTTGCCTACTAACATTTGCAGACTCCCATTGAACTCGCCTCTTTGCCATCTTGGCAAAGTGGCGCGGTTTGCTATGCGGGACAATGGCCCGTACTTGGCGATCGGGCAACATATAGTCATGGGGCTGACTATATGCGCAGCCCCGACCATCGAAGATGCCGCCAAGCGTAGCGCTGCGCTGCGTGAATGGTGCGTAGTCCCCTTAACATCAGTCAGTAGGTCTCACGCGGTGTTGCAGCCTTCAGCCCGAACGGGAGCGCTTCATGAAGGTCGGGGAGTGGCTCTTGGAACGCGCCCCGTTCCTTGAGCCTATGCTCCCGTTGTTCGAAGAGCGGCCTCTCGATCTGACGATGCTAGGAACTTTCGTAGGACCTAGTGCTCTTCTTCATACGGCTCGGTTGCTCACTCGCTTACTAGGTTGACTACCACGGACGCCAAGCACGCACAGCCGACATCTCGAGCCTCAAGCAGCATCTCCACAAGTGGATTCCCGAGGTGGAACTCCGGAGACCGGGCGGCGGTACCCCTCTCATGATCAGCCCACGCATCAAGGGGATATTCGCGAACAAGCGCTCCGAATGGGGCTGGAACAGCCTGTGGACCGCGCGGCTGCTGGTATGGCGCAAGCACCGGGACGACTTCGACAAGGATCCTGATGCGTAAGCCTTTCTAGCCCCCACCGATCTGCTGATCCTGACCCTCCGCAGATTCCTCGAGCGTATCCGCAACGGCGAGCTGCACATGAACCATAAAGGGTTCCCTTCGTTCACATATAACGAAACCGCGCGCACCGGTGAGCTCGCCCCGGGCTTGTTCATGGGAGATGTGCTAAAGCAGGTATGGCCGCTATTGCCCCTCAATCATGCCATGTACTGATGGAATTCTGGACTGCGCAGGGCTATCGCTGTGTTTGGACAAGCCCGGAGTCGTCCACCAACGAGCCGGGAGTCGAGGGATCGGGGCGGCCATCAATCTCGCGTGCGAATGGCATCGACACCGTCCGGCCGGAGAACATCGCGTACATCGCGTGCCTGGTAGGCCTGTACACCCGCTCTGCGAACTGTTGCTGACCGTGTACATAGATGCGACACATCTTGTCATCGGAAGCGTCGTGGAGCATCCAGGACAAGAACGCCTTCAACGGTGGTCTGTTCTTCGACAAGGTCGTCCGCGCCTTCGAACAGGAGGCTCTCCGCAAGCCGGTGCTCGAGTTCTACCAACAGTAGGTCTCGAAACGTTGTATAGGACGCAACTAACTGTTATTTATAGCGAGGTATACGGCGGCTTCCCCGACGCTCACGTCTCCGATGATGAGGAGGACGACTTCGCAGCCCTCGCGCGGGAACTCTCAGGCGGTGCTAGCAGCAACGGCGCGTCTGGATCCGGCTCCTCGGACTAGCCTCTGGCCTCGCATCGCGCGTCCTCGCGCTTCTTGTCTCCCGCCGCTCTCGCTCTCGTGCCCGTCCCATCCCGGTCCTCTGATACTGGCTTCCGTGCTCGTGCCCACGCGCTCTCGCTCCCCTATGGTCTCGCACTGCCCGCGCGCGCATCATCAAGGCTTCGCTCCCTCGCGCACGCGTCCTCCGCGCCCTCTGTCCCTCGCGCGCGTCTTCCAGGCTCCGCGTCCCCGCTCGCGCATTCTCCGTGCTCCGCGCGCTCTCGCTCACGCCCGTCCTCCCGTTCTCGCGGCTCGGCGCCCGTGCCCGTAGTGCTCCCCTGCTGTATGTTAGTGTGTATAATATAATGATTTTTCGCATTCTTTTCGGGCTGTGCCAGAACGAGCACCGGGGCTGCCGGGAATCCATGCTATGGAACCGGCAGCCCAAATTATATTTTATAAATTCTCGTGCATACACTTATGACTTTATAGGATGTCCTCAATCGCATGTAAGGACCTGGTCCGCGCGAGACGATCCCGAGTGACCGAGGCGATTGTAAGCGTAGCCGAGAGGGGGGGGAACGCTATATAAGCCCCGTCCCTATAGGCCGGGACATTGTAAGCGATTTCGGCCATTGCAAGCCCTTGCGAGCGCTCGCAAGGGCTTGCGAGCCTTTTGCTCTTTTGCTGATGACACTCGCCTGTCCCGCGCTTCCCAACGGACAACCCTGCTCATCGCTCCATCCCCCTCGTTTAGGAACGTCGTCGTCGCGATAGCCACAGTTCTACTACCCCCTCACAGGGTTCCGACGCAATGCGGTACGTGCGACTAGTGACGTTTGTCTGCCGCCGTTTGGGGGAACTCACATCGTTAATGATACTATCGATACTATCTGACAGGGCAGATCTACCAGCCGAAGCGTGAAGCGTGCTTCATTATGCGTGCATGGGAATCCGTCTGCCGCCGGGGTAGTATCTGCCTGATCTCGGGCCTGTCCTGACGAATAACAGCAAGTTTAGCCTTGGTAGCCGGGCGAACGACACCTTTCACTTTGGTTGAGAGAACCTGACGTGGGCAAACATTACCTTCCAGGTGTGCATGGCCTTCGGTCAAGTTCAGTGGTCTGCGCGCCCTCCCAGTACTTGCATACGTGTCTCAGCACTCGCCGGTGCTCAAGCGCTCACCCCCGGTGCGTGCATGCCATACGGTTACTATACTTCCCGCGCACAGTGATAACGCAATGTCAGGGTGTATGTTGAGGCGAGCACGGTGCTCATTCTCCCTCTCGCGTCCAGCTGTAGGCCAAATGCTGCGTGGGATGCGCATGCTGGCAATAATAGCCATACATCGCAATCATTATAGTGTTCCCTTCCCGACACTTGCACGCAAGCCACTTGTGTAACAACGTTTCCCCCAAGGCCCACAGTGGCCCCACACAACACGGCAGGCGCATGAACAGCATCAATGTGCGCATGATCTCCGAAAACTATGAGCTTCTACCGTGTGTAGGACGTACATTACGATGCATCAGACTCAAGTATCGCACGCAGCCTACGCCTCAGATCGTGCCCTATTCAACCCGTAAGCTTGACGGGAAGGGCGCAAACAGAAGCACAGGCCCGCCTACCTTCACTGTGGACCACTCGGCCGTCATCTCCTCAATCCGGGTGCCGATCGCCGCCCGACAGTCCGCACAGGTCACTGAAGTGCGTGCGGGCTCGAACGCCGCAGCGAGCGTGTCTGTAGACATTCCTGGGGGCGGCGGCATGAACAGGGGGTCTGCCCCTCCCCGCGCGCGCGTCCAGGCGCATTCAAAGGGCGCAGGGACTCACCAGGGTCCATGTTCCACGCCATGCCCGCCATCGCAAACGCCCAGGCGCGGTCGACCTGGCGCTGCGCGCCCTCGCAAGTCGCCGTCGGGGCGTGGCCGGCGGGCATCCGGACGGCGATGCGGCGGAGGGCAGCGAGGCGCCCCTGCTGGAGCGTGAAGAGCCGGCCGAGGTACATCGGGCCCATCTTGACGGCGAGCTCGTCCGGGAGCTCGATGAAGTTGTAAGAGAGCAGGGGTGCGGAGAGTGGGGTCACGAGCTCCTCGAGGCCGTGGTGCGCGGCGAGCGCGAAGACCTCGATAGATCGGTGCGGGGCGTAGGAGAGGAGGAGCTCGCCGAGCGGGGAGGAGGGGGTGGCGCGAGGGGGGATCGATACGCCGTACTTGATCAGGGCGTCTATGGCAGCCTCGGTCGTCTCGAGAGACGGCTCGTGCTCAATACACGACAAACCGTAGATGGCAGAGAATACGATGTCGAGGGTTGCACCCGCCTCGAGTAGGGTGATAGGTGGATGGGGCGGGCCACCCGAAATGTGTTCGCCGAAGGCATTGCTCGAGGCGGCGAGGAGAGCGCGTGAGTGGACGTTGAAGTCGACAGCGTCCGCAGATGTCGCCTTCATGTCTGGCTCGCCGCCGTCATAAATGAATCGGGGCCCGAAGCTCTGGGTAGCTGGAGATGCCATGGGTGATCCGGGGCAGGAACTTAGGAAAGATCGCGCGATTGACGATGTGACTTGGCGAGCCTGCAAATACGCGAAGGGGCGAGGTGAGCGCAGGTCGGTATACGAGAGGTTAGATACTAATACTTACCGGTCAGTATAAGCGCGGATCCCAGCTAAACGCGTGGCGTTGAGGCTCCACCGGAGCCCACGGTCCACCTCGGAGCCTAAGCACCGCACGCGCCGGGTCCGTCCCCGCCGTTGGAGTGCAGCTCCGTCCTCCGGGATATCCATGGGCTCGGAAATTGAGCGTAGCTTCGCGTGTATCAGACGCTCTGTACACTGTCGGTTCTCCTGTTCTCCACTGGCAGTGGACGCGAGAATCCTGGCTCAGCAGGAGATTTGCATGATATCCCTGCCGCAAAACCCTCCAACGGTTCAAGGGACATGCGATGCGGGGGTCGCTGTAGCCCGTTTCTCAAGAGGAGTATAGCAAGGTCTGGAATGGAGTGAGTACTGAATTGCACGGGCAAACTGAGAATCTCTCAACCTCGTCGAAATTCTAGGTTCTATTACGGCCGAGAGGCGCCGCGTCATACGACCATCATGCGGCACGTCGGGTGCAACGCATTGGCCATTGCTTCCTGCAATCCGGGCTGTAGATGCTACGGTGACGGGCTATCGGCAGAGACCATGACATCGACATGACACGGGGACACAGGTCATGGTCGGTTCAGTCGTATAATCGTTTGCTTGACTTGAAGATGTGTGGTGCAGAGGAGTAGTGTGCGCGCGGTAGTAGCCAGCTTAGTCTCAGATGACGACCGCAGCGGGCGTCCTTCGATCACCTTCCAGTACCTATAAAAAAGCCACCGTTCAGTGCGGAGTTTTTCTGAACTCGTACGTAGCATACCAAGGTGAGCATGAAGTCGAGCGAGCCCTAGTGCCCCGTGCCTCATCAGCAGGGACGGGGCGCACGCATGCCGAGGGTGCCGCCGCCCAAGACAAGTAAAGCACGCTTCGCACCATCCGCGCCCAGCCGGGGAACCAGCAGCGACATCATTCGTGAATCATACGTGAGCGGTGTGCCCCGCCCACCGTCCACAACATGTACATACTTCGCATACGGATGTGGCGTTGTAGTGCGTCCGGGCGGCCGGACCGTGAGCATAGCGTGGCAAACTGCGCGCAGGAGAGCAAGATCTGGCAGGGGGTAGCGGGTTGGGAGCACGGTTACCTAGTGTCATCACATCCGACGCTCGTGAGTGTCCCCACGTACCCTCATGCACAAGAATGAGCGACGTACTATACAATTCTGGCTTTGGATCAGCCGGACGGTGGAAGCTGCAGTAGTAGGATTCGCTTGGTTGTCGTTATATACGTTTGTCTTAAATGGTTCTCTGAAGCGCGCTCGATAAGTGTGATGATCACAAGAGACAGGGCGAACGGCCACTCACCTTGACCGAGGCCCATTCGGCCACGGCTTCCGTGATGCGGGTGCGGAACGCCGTCTGGCAGTCGGGGCACTGGATGGACGCACCCTCCTGCGTGAATGCAGACTGCAGCGCCCCGGTAGACATATCTGACGAGGGTCATCGGTTGGGTGCCCCCGCCGTGGCGACTAGCACATCGAGCAGGGGGACAGGGGCAGGAGGGGGAGGGGGCAAGGGCACGACAGCGGGGAGAACGCTCACTCACTTGGGAGGGCATTCCACACGATCTGCGCGCTCGCGAACGCCCATGCGCGGCCGGACGCCTGCGAGTTGCATGCTTGCGTAGCGGGATGTACTGCGGGCGGGCGGAGGACGATGTTCTTCAGCGCGGCCCTTCGCGCCTCGTGGAGATTGAAGAGCCGGGTAAGGTACGTCGGGCCCATCTTCACGGTGAGTTCGTCGGTTACCGAGGAGAGGTCGTAGGCGAGGAGGTGCGCGGAGATAGCGACGGCAACATTCTCGAGGCGGTAGTGTGCTGCGAGCGCGTAGGCGTCGATCGGGTGGTAGGGGGCGTATGACATGGCGAGCTCGTAGAGCGGCGGGGAGGCGGCGAGCAGGGAGACGGGTACACCGTACTTGATCAGGGCGGCCAGCGCAGCATCGGCGCACTCAAACGGTGGGTGGAAGCGCAGGCAGGACATACCGTATACGACGTGGAGGACGATGTTGAGCGTGGAGGATGCCTCGGGGACGGCGAGCGGAAGGGTCGGCTGCAAGAGGACACCGCCGAAGGCGTTGGTGGATACGGCGAGGATCTGCTGGCGGTGGACGTAGAAAGCAACGTTGTCGGAGGAAAAGAGGGCGATATCGGGGATCAGGCCGTCGAGCTGGAAGTGGGGTGTGAAGACGACCGATGTTGTGCTGGTGTTGGTGCTGCCAGCAGTCGGAGGGGTCGCAGGAGGCTGTTGGCCGTGGGGAGGCTGTCTCGGCGTGCATGAGCGGCGGGGCGCTGCAGCGGGGCGGGGAGGGTTCGGGGGCGCGGTGATGACATACGTTCATGTCTGCCTAGAATACGGTTGGCGGGAATATCCTGCGCGGTGTGAAGAGAGGGCGAGGCTGGAGAGAGAGGGTGGACGGGCGGGGCAGTCACCGCGGGGTGATAAGCCAAAGGTGAAAACTGTGCGCCTTCTCTCCGCCAGCAACGCCCGCGTGCGCGGGGGAGAGCCGTGCGGCAACATAGAGCACTCGGAGTATATTCCGCCCTCAAGTGGCCGCCATAGCGGTCGCATCTCTCAGGGCGCCCCCCGAGCCTACTTCCTGGATACTGGCGCGCCATTTGTTATTATTTGGGCACTGTCTGTGACTTGTGCCGGCTTACCGTTAATATCATTACACGTTGACCAGCGCGCGTCTTGGGCGCGTGCCTTGCCGCATGTCTAGGCCTGTTGGCTGTGAACGCCCGGTTCGCCTGGGGGGGCAATGTGCACGTCCCTCATGGCTCTCACAAGAAAGGAGCAGCGCGGGCTGCGATGTTCTTATTGACCTCCGGGTCGTCTGGAGCTCTGTCTCAGCTTATTCCGGGGCTAAGCCTGCGCCATCAGCCTACGGCGTAAAGAGAGTGCGCGAATCACGGGCAGCTCGGCAGGTAATAATCCAAGCACAGGCTACCATTTTGCGCCTACGCCTCGGTCTTCGGGCTGCTCTTGACACGGAACATCCATGAACGGGGCACGGACTCTAGCGGACCAACAAAACCCAGCGGCGGGCGTCAGCGCATGGCCACATACGGCCACCCGACGGTGCATCGCACCGTACGCCCGGAGGTGTGAACATACATTATGTCGCCGACAGACCGATATGGGGCGCCACCCCGCGGCGGAAAGGAGCCCCCTGAGAGCGAAGATTTTGAGAAGCGGTGAGTTGACATGCTAGCTGCCGAACGGGTGGGAGTCACCTGCGCCGCCGGTGAGGGCACCTCGGAACATACATACACCCCTCGGGCCCTACCTTTACTGGATCAATGCAACCGCGAGTTGAGGCTGCCGCGTTTTCCGCTTCAGGAAGCTTCATGAGTGGTACTGCTTCCGACGCACTCACGCCATCGCGGCGTCCGGGGCACAGCAATCCCGCCGATCCGGGAGGGCGGATTTGCCTGCGCCCGCCGAGTCGTTGATGATCCGTTCTCGGGCGATGAGTGCGCCTGCACAGCTACTCATCGCGCCTGCTTACGAAAGCGTGAGCTGCAGTTCGCCACCTTGGTAGGGAGTACTACCTTTCCATCAACCTGGGGTAAGCAAATCATGGTACTTACTGAGGCGTGTTCCGGGTTTTTCAGCTGGGAGCAAGTGGACCTTCTGCTACTTACAGGCGCCAACGGCCTGGCGGCGGTGCTTTGATAGCGGCTTCGGCGTTCGCCGGGCAACCTCCGTGCTCGAAGCGGCCCGGACTCCGAATATTAGTACTTTAGTACTCTAGCGCTTTAGCGCTTTAGCAGTACTGTACTCAGTACTTAAGTACTTACCCGCGACGCTTCGGACAATCTCGGCGTGCACCTGCCTGCACTCGTGCTCGCCGAGTACGGGCCGCTCAGGCTGGTAGTACTCCTGTAAGTGGTGGTACTAGACGCCTGGTGTCGGAGACCCAACGCCAGGCTTCAGAATGCTTACCTCTCATTGGCCTGGGCGAAGTGCGGGGAGCTGGGACACGTCGGCCCAGCATATAGTTACTCCAGTTTGCGTAGCATCAATATTCGGATGAGAGACTCGCATGCCCCCCGCCGCTGCTCGCTCGTGACGCAATAAGCCATCGCGATCAGTAGTGGGGGCAACGATGCGTAGGCCGACTACGAGGGAGATCCTACAAGGCGGAACTGAGCTCGGGACAGTAGCCAATGAGCCTAGCATTTCATGAACGATAACAACTTCACGACCATCTATTGTCCAAATAGCACTGCAGAGACATTGTTCATTAGCATGTAAGAGCAGTAGTAGATCGCATGCCGCACTGACCTATACTCATACCGGTTCTCTTAATCGAATACTGGTGCAGCCTTGATCAATAAGCCGGCCAGCAGCAGCACAATGGGGAATACACACCTCAAACACGGCGCCGTGCACGACGAGCAGGTCCCCATGGACCAGTGTGACCATCAACGCCTCTTCCAAGTCCTTCTTCGGTATTGTCGCCCGGCCTTTCCCCTTCGACGTTGTCTGACCGCGTCCGAGCCCGGACGGAACGGTCGTCTCGCCGGCGAAGGTGACGTCCGCGCCGTCGATGTCCTCGTGTCCCTTGTCCACGAGCGGCTCGTCCAGCGCCGTTGCGTCAACGCCCCCGGTTAAGAAGACCGGTTCTGAAGAGACATTTGTAGGCCTGTTGCTAATGCGCGCGCGAGCACCGGCCGTCCCACTACTCAGAACTGACAACACACCCGAGATCGCCGCGGCCTTCTGCCTCCAGAAGGTCAGTTCGACATCGGCGCCGAGGCACAGGACAACGAGGGGCAGCTTCTCTGCGAGGAACACGCAGCCCTGCACGAAGATGTTGTTGGTCAAAGCATCCCGGCGAGCGGGATTGGGAAAGTGGCACTAACCCTCTTGTTGCCAGCGGAGCGCCACCCGGATATGCTCAAGGAATCGATCTTCAGGCCTACCCGGACAGGTAACTGATGGACACGCCGAAGCATGAGCTCACGAGCACGAGAGACGCTGGCGGGAACAGAAGAAACCCAGAACGCGCCGGACCTCGTCGCATCCTTCGAGGGCCGGGAGAACGTGCAGGAATAATACGGACCTAAACCACAAACGTGAGCTAAAGGATGAGGAAAGGTGTGGGAACGACTGACCCACTCCACCGGCTTTACTCTTCGCGCTCAGCTCAGACGCCAACTCGACCTCGGCCTGCAGATCCGCGAAGAGCTGGGACGGCTCTGCCTGCACTGTAGCTCGATTACACGTGAAGAGGTGGTGCACGATGGCCTTCTTGTTCAGCGCATATGTGAAGCGACGGAGGTCTTCAGGGCCGTCCACGGAGGCGCAGGGTACGGACTCGGGGTATCTGTCTGAGGGGAAGGCGATCGGGTCCGTCCCGCGCACCTGGCGCACGTACTCGACCGCGATCGGTGGGAGGCCGTTGGAGGTCTGTGTCCCGAAGATAAGATAGGCATCATAGGATGTCCTGATGGTGAGGACGTACGGAACAGCTACCGCACAGCTGGTAGCAGAGATTCAGCTGGAGGTTCAGCCTCCCGCATGAGTCGCAGCGCCAGCCTCGCCACGCCTGGACATCGGCGTCGGTGCTAACGAACTGCGCGGGCGCGGCGAGGAAGTGCAACGGTAGGAGCGTGTACGGGTGCTGCGATGGGGCTGCAGCATCGGCTTCATTTCCGCGGTCAGGAGGATCGGCTGCGCGGGCCCACCAGGGCGTCGGGTTCGGTGCGACAAGAGAATCGGGATCTTCGCCACCAGGTGTCCATTCGAAGCGGAAACGCCACGACTTCCGGCCGTACACCAGAGTTATCGGCTGTGCACCGGGAAGGGTCTCAGAAGAGAGATCCTACAAAGCGGGTCAGTCACAATCACAGAAGTTTGCCGATAGAACTCACTTCGATGCGCTCTTGTACGTCGGTCACGAGGAAGAACCCAAGAAACGTGCAGCCACAGCCGTCCGGTAGTATAAGAGGTGAGAGCGCAGCATTCCGACAGAGCACGATGTTGACAGGAATGGAGGCCTCCCTTGACAACAGCAAGGCGCCGATTTCCGCAGGCGGTTCGGTGGGGGAGAGCGCGGCCAAGTCAACCGCAGGATATGCCATACCAGGCGATGGAAGGCGGACGGGGGCAGGCACAGACGACGGAACTGGGGCGGGCATAGGTGCGACACGGCCGATATCCGCTGGGCTGTCTTCTTCTATGAATCTGTACGTGCCGTCCGCATTGAGAACGACAGTGGGAAATGGATCTTCAACCTCCATGGCGGTGTGCTCTGCGCGAGAAGGGACATTGTCCGGGGGCACGGGTGGCGGTGGTGGTGGTGGTGGTGGTGGTGGCGGTGGTGGAGGAGGAGGACCGCTTTCGACCGCTCCACCGATGGGGCGTGGCTCTGGGGAGACCTCCGGCGCGAACAAGTACATGCCGTCACCGCGCTCGATCACCGGGGGATGCGGTGGTGGGCGGTCGAACCGTGAGTTAGCCGCAATTTGCGGGATCCCCTTCGCCGCCATGTTCGGGGGGATGCGGCCTCCGCCAGGGCCGGCGGCGAAGCCTGGTACCCTGCGTGTGAATTTCGAGACCCTACTCGCGATGTCAGGTTTCCTGCTATAATAGGGCGCGCACCGCACCGCAAGGCGGGCTATACGCACATTGATACCTCAATCGTCCTCCCCCCATCCCAGCGATCGTGTTCCCAAGACGGGCCCTCGAGGAACAGCACTGGTGTCTCGGTATTACCGAAGACGATATGCGCATGCCCAAACTCAGGCAGGATTTGCGATAGGTCCTGGCGGCTCTGGAGCACGAATAGTGAGTATGACGGCGAAGAGCATCCTAAGCGAACCTACCGCGGCCCATATATGCGGTTGCCTTGAAGGAGGGAAGCGCGCTACAGCGGCAGTAGCCATGCTGTCATTCCGCATGGGAGGGCTGATTGTGGCCCACGTTAGGGTATTCTCTGGCTTGACTGGGTTGATCGAAGAAATCGTGATAGAACCTACACACACGAGCTTGAGCGCGATATCAGATGAGAAGGGGAAAAAATTACTGGAAACATTCTGCGTTTTCCGCGTTGACGAGGTCCGCGCCACTCTTTTCTTCTTGGCCTCTTTGGGTAGTCTTGTGGCAGCTTTCAGGCTCGCCGCAGACGGCGCGGAGTAGCTATTCCCGCTCCGCGTTTTGCGCGGAGAAGCCGCCGCTGGTTGTTGCCGTGGCGCCACCGGAGCCGGAGGGCACACAGGTTCAGGAGGAGGGTGGGACGGAGCTACTGAGTCGTTGGTACCTACCGCTACATTACCAGACAAGGAATTACGCGATCGTATACTGTGAACGATGCGATACAGGCGCGTAGCGATCTCTTCGAGGCAGCCGTCGAGCGAGCACGCGTCACCAGGCGCACACCCCGCGACAAACCGCACCAACTCGTGTTGACGGGGAAGTGCGAGCGCTTGGATGGCGGAGACCAACTGGGACCATTCTGCGGCGAGCGACTGGCCCAGGTCCGAGCACTCAGTGAAGTTCGAGTATAGCAACTGCGCGACCTCAGCCGGAGACGTGCAGAACTGATTTTGAAGGCTCCGAGGGTCGGGAGAAGAGCGAGGCCAAAACGCCGCAGCAACCAACAGATATAAAGCGATGCCTGCGCCATGTGAGGTGTGTTAAGTAGTAGTCTAAATTTCATAGACAGGGCGTACATGTTAACGAAGGGGCAGTGTGCGAGCGTAAAAGTGTTTCCAGGTCAAGGAAGCCGTCGGTTAGAAGAGCCGCGTTCTTGAGGATATCTTCAGCGCGAGAACGAAAAAGGCGAAGAGGGTCATCCGTGTCAGCCTGCATAGCTGGAGTCAGAGTAGACGGTGATTTGAGGCATTCCCGCAAGTGGTGGTACCGGTCGAGGTGGTCAAACACTACCGGCGCTCCGACTCGCACGTTGAACCTGGGGTGTAGCGCGCACTCCCACGCATCGGCAAGTAATATTTCCAGCTCCTCCCACGTGGCTGCGCCCACCTCGCACAAGCGACGGGCGCGCGTTCTCGCTTCGATAGGACCATGGCTACTCACCCTGTTCTGCGACTCACAAGAGGGACGCGCTCGGCAACATTGAAAGGGTAACTTGCAATATATTGCCTACCCGCACTGCTCCATCCGAACGTGCAACGAAAACATGAAGAACGACCACATAGTACTAAGCGAAATCGACTCTGTCACAACCGCGCTCTATCTCCGGAGAAGAGCAGCCAGATTACAGGCAAGAGCTGATGGCTGTAGAAAACGCGTCAGGACGATCTTGACATTTGAAGAGCGTTAGACGAGTGACGTACGGCTGGACTGGATGACGAAGTCCCCGCCACGCGCGGTCTGGCCGGTCGAGTCGATCACCGAGAAGAACACGGTGGTGCCTGCGAGAGAAAGCATGAGCCGCTGTGCAGGAGATGATATTTGGCGCACATACCGGCGGGGACGTTGGTGTGCCAGGTGGCGGTGTGGTCGTTGATGTTGTCGAGAACCTCGAAGACGCCGTCGAAGTTCATGCTAGCGAGACATGGTCAGTCAGGATGCAGAGGGAGGGAGGGGAGGGGAACACTCACTGCTGAGAAACGCAACCAGGCACCATCGTTCGCGTTAGTTAGTAGTTCATTCAAGCTATGTTGGGTGAATGCGTACGAGGTCGAAGGGAGCTGAATTAATTGACAGTCAGCCAAAGAGCGTTCAACAGAGCACGGCGTTGACGACTCACGAGATCCACCGGTCCACGTAGCGACGGTGTTGCCACACTGGGGGGCCGACGAGCTACAACGATATTGTCAGCGCCCAAATCATACCGCGATGGGAGCCGCACTCACGGCGTGTTGACCACGATCGGGTCAGCAGCGAGGACCGCGGCGGCGAGGGCAAGGACGGAAGCAAGAGTGAAACGCATCGTGTCTAAGTCTGAGTGGTCTGGTAGAGTGACTCTGAGATGGAGCGATGAGGAGCGGGGATGTCTTTCTCGGGGAGCCCTAGGTGGGCTCTTTATATGATGCGAGGTGCTGCGCCGAGTATATCGCCCTCCTCTGCCGTCGTGCCAGCCTGGGACCGATGCTGCCGGTACGTGAGCATACCCCGAGCAACCCGACGGAGGTAGCAACTTGGCGCGGGGTGGGCAACCACGGGCGGACATCGTAGCCCGACGCGACCATGTCCGGAGGTGCGACCGCCGGTGTGGTGCACTGTAGGCGTTTCGCTTCCGTCTGTACAGAACCAGAAGCGGTGCCGCATGTCGATCCCGGATGCGGCAAAACGCAGAGATGCAGTGTTGGTATGGTAAAACGTGGTGGGTTCTGCGGCTTCAGAGGCCCTCCTTGTGAGGGGACGTCGATGGTGCGTGGTCGGCAGAGCTTGGGGCAACCGATTCAATGTACGCATGTGTCGTGAAAACCGGTGGTTGAGTTGCGCCTGAAGATGACAAAGAACACGGTGAGTGACTGTCAAAAGCCCCTACACATCTCTTAGGTTGTTAGTCATAGAAAGTTCGACTTTCAGGGTGTGTATTAGACACGAAAAGACTTACAGGAGCCGCTGCCTTAGTACGCATTCACGACTACCTGGCTAACAGCCTCTGCCTGTGAGAGCACAGATGTCCCCTAGGCGCTGACGTCCATCATCGCTGCATAGAGTTGATCTACCTGTATAACGCTGTGGACCAGTGAATGAGTAGATCATGTCTGGTCTGAACGAGCTGGATATACCTCTTACCATTCAACCTCCGCATTCGCAGTTCCGCCCGGTCACAGCGCCTCCGCAGGTGCGATGAGCATGCATATTATGAATTCTGTCGCTATACTGGTCGAGTTTGTGAGCTAGAGTTATCTTCAAGAACTCAGGCGGTGCAGCGAGCACGTACGGCGGTTCATCGACTTTGGCATGCGTTGCGTAGTACTAGACCATGCATAACCCAAAGGTTCCAGTCGGATGCCGGCCCGAGTGGACGAGATAGTGGCTCCGGGTCAAACGGTTGCGGCGGCGGCCGACAGCGGCCGACGAGGGACCTTCCCCGGACTTTCGCCGAGAGGGGTTCCGTGGGGTTTGCGGGGCAAGACGCGGGGTGGTCCAGACCGCTCTCTGGCAGTGCGGGGGAACAGCGGCCCGGAGCCGCGTCCTCCCACTGACCAGCAGAGGGCTCCCGCCATTGGCCGTCCCTTCTCGCCCTCTGCCACATTATGTACTCACCTGCTCTTCCTCTGCACTATATAGTTTGCCCCATGGGTCCACCGCGCTCTCCCGAAACCCCCTACCCACCCCCGCAGCTTTCATTCCACCCCCACCCCCATCCTCCCTGATCGTCCACCCTCCCCGATGTCCGCAAACATCGACGATCCTCTCTTCCTCGGCCTCGACCTCTCCACTCAGGGCCTAAAGGCGGTCCTTATTGACGAGGATGGCTCCCCGATCCACGAGTCCGCTGTGCACTTCGACCGCGACCTCCCCTCGTATGGCACCACAAACGGCGCGATCCGCGGACCTGGCGCAGGCGAGGTCACCTCGCCCGTGAGCATGTGGCTCGACGCGTACGACCTCATCATGGAGCGCATGCGCGCAGCGGGCGTCGACTTCTCTCGCATCGCCGGTATCTCGGGAGACGGCCAGGTAACTCATCTCGCTATATCATGCGGCGGCATACCAAAGCTAATCGTCCCTATCCTATAGCAACATGGCTCTGTCTACTGGTCATCACAAGCTGAGGACCTGTTGGCCTCGCTTGACTCTTCGCGCCCACTCGCCGAGCAGCTCGCACCCGCTGCATTTTCCATACAACGCGCACCCATCTGGCAAGACTCGTCCACCACGCGTGAATGCCGTGAGCTCGAGGCCGCCGTGGGCGGTGCACAAGCCCTCGCAGACCTCACCGGCAGCAGAGCATACGAGCGGTTCACCGGCACGCAAATTGCCAAGGTAAGCCTCATATTCCCTTCGCCCGCCATAATGAATCGTTCCGTATTCCGCGTGCTTCTTCTCCACCCTACTTACATGGATGCGTTTGACTTTCTCCGGCGTTCGCGCGCACGCCTATTCCCGGCGTATGCTGTGTTTCAATGGCCTTCGTCGTCGCGCTCCCGAGCTCCGATGCTGACCACCATATTCGTGCCCGCAGATCCGCCGAACGGACCCGGAAGCCTACCGCGCCACGGCCCGGATCTCGCTCGTGTCATCGTTCATGCCTTCGCTGTTCCTTGGCTCTATCGCGCCCATTGAAGTTTCGGACGCGAGCGGCATGAACCTCATGAACGTCCTGACGTGCGAGTGGGACGACCGCCTGCTCGAAGCCGCAGGCGGCCCGGAGCTGCGCGAGAAGATTGGCCCCGAACCCGCGCCCGGCGGGACGTTCCTAGGCAAGATCAGCCCCTACTGGGTGCAGCGCTGGGGTTTCAACCCAGGTAGGTTTGAACCCTACACACATTTGGCCGCCACTCACACACCGCTCTTAGACTGCAGCGTTGCGCCATTCACTGGCGACAACCCCGCCACGGTCGTGGCGCTCTCCACGCCCGGTGATGCGATTCTATCCCTGGGCACCTCCACGACCTTCCTTCTCTCTATCCCCCCTGCGGAGACCGCGCCGAAGCGGTTCACGACCTCGCACCTGCTCTCCCACCCGACTACCTCCGACGCGCACATTGCCATGCTCTGCTACAAGAATGGCGCGCTCGCGCGGGAGCAGGTGCGGGACCAGTACGCAGACGCGCACTGGACGCGCTTCAACGAGCTCGTTGAGGCGCGGCCCGTCGGCAACGACGGCGTCATGGGCTTCTACTTCCCGCTTCCCGAGATTATCCCTCCCAACGTCCAAGGCAACTTCTTCTTCTCGACCGACGCCTCTTCCTCCACCGCCTCCTCGCTCTCCGAATCCGAGGTCCCCTCCGACGCGCACCCGCGCGCGATCCTTGAGTCGCAGTTCCTCTCCATCCGCTCGCGCATCACCGCGATCCTGCCGCCAGACGCGCCGCCGCTGCAGCGGCTCGTGCTCAGCGGCGGCTCGTCCGCGAATCCGGTCATCCAGCAGGCGGCCGCGGACGTGTTCGGGATGCGCGTGTTCGTCGCAGGCAAGGAGGGTGCGGCGGAGGGCGGCGCGCAGCTCGCGCGCTTCGCGTGGTGGCGTGAACAGAACGGGGGCGCGGGCACGTTTGAGGAGCTGCGCGCGATGGACGGCGCGGGCGAGGCGGAGCGCACGCGGTGCGTCGCGGAGCCGAAGTGGGAGCGCGAGCGCGTGTATGCGGGGTTGGTGGAGACGTACAGGGCGTGCGAGGATGCGGTCGTGAGGGCGTGTGCGACGGAGGCGTGAGGCAGTTCAAAAGGTCGTGCTGGTGAGGCTGGCGAATTCGTCTGAACGGTATCGGTTTATGCTTTCTTTCTGGGATTTGTGCTTTGAACGCTTTCTGCTATAGACATACCTAGATGTCGTGATTCCCCTGGGCTGTTGTGCTGATAAACATGTACAATAACCATCTAGCATACCACAATATTGACCACAACTACTCCTCCGCATCACCCTCGCGGCGACGTTCAGCTTGGCGGCCATAGGGCGCGTCCTCTACGCAACCAAGCAGTGCCAAACACACTGGACTCGGCATCCGGGCCGGCAAAAGTAAGTACCCCTCTCGTTCGCTCTCGTCCGAGTCGTCGCGCGGATGTGCTCGCGATGCCGCCACCGATCGGGAAAAATGACGCGGGGCGGTGGAAAACTTGAAGTTGTCCGGGTCTGCTACTGTCCTCCGGCTTCTGTACCTTGACCGCTCACCACTTCTCGCCTCCTAGGGCTCCAGTGAAGTTCGTCGGTGTCGCGGGGCGAAACCCGTCGGTCTTCTACCGAAGTGACCAAGGCCGCGGAGAGCTAGTGCTTGAACTTAGGGGTCAGCTTATCCCTTACACGTTTGACCTACGCCTACTGACGACCAGGCTGTCCCTACAGTGTCATCGCACATCCTAGTAAACATGGCTACTAGTGTCACCCGAGACGAACAAGTTCCTCGCACCAGCGCCAGGGCGCCGTTCGACAACCCCGCCGCCGACACCATCCTCCGGAGCCGCGACGGCGTCGACTTTCGCGTGCACAGCATCATCGTCGCGGAGGCCTCCCACGTCTTCGCCGACATGTTCACGATTCCGCAGCCCCCGCGCTCCCCCGCTGGCGCCGACGACAGCGCGGACTACGCCGGGGACGGCACGCCCGTCGTGCGGCTCGAGGAGGACGCGCGGACGCTCGACTCCCTCCTGCGCCTCTGCTACCCCGTGGCGGACCCCGCGGTCGACGGCGCGGAGGAGCTGCGCGCGGTTCTCGCGGCGGCGCTCAAGTACGAGATGGAGGAGGCCGCGGCGCTGATGCGCAAGCGGCTGCGTGCGCTCGTGTTCACGAGCCCGCTCGAAGCGTGGGCAGTCGCGTGCAGCGTGCGGCTGGAGGAGGACGCGCGCAGCGCCGCCGCGGCGCTCTGCGCGGTCGGCATCCCGAGCGACGAGCCCGCGGTGCTGCGCGAGGTCACGGCCGGGCAGTACTTCCGCCTCCTCAAGTTCATCGCCAACGAGGGCGAGGATCCCGGAGAGAACGTGGGGTTTAACTTCACGGAGCCCAATCCCGAAGACGCCGGGGAAGAGGATCGGGAGCAGGACGTCTTCCGGTTGAACCTCCTCGCGATGCAGCTCAAGGACCGGCCTTTCGCGGACGTGATCTGCCGAACCTCGTCCGGCGAAGAGCTCCTCTCGCACAGGGCCATCCTGGCGACCGCCTCCCCTGTCCTGGAAGAGCGCCTCCTAGCGCTCGACGGGGCGAAATCGCCCGGCGCACAATCCGCGTCCGCCGCGGACCCCACATCTGAGCTCCCGGTACTCGAGTTCGACGACGCGAGCCGCACGCTGTCCGTCGTGCTCGAGCTGTGCTACCCCGTGCGCCGCAGCAAGCTCTTCGGGCTCGCGTTCCCCCTGGCCGACATCTGCGCGCTGACGGTCGTCGCGCAGAAGTACTCGATGGACTTCGTGCTCGGCCTCCTCCACGGAGCGTTCTACTCGCAGAGCCACCGCGCGCGGCTCGCCGCGTACCTCCTCGCGGCGCAGGCAGGGCTCGCGGCCTATGCGCTTGACGCGGAGCGCTCGCTCCTCCGCCGCGGCCAAGCCCCGTTTGCATACGGCTGGCTCCCGGAGATGGAGAGCATCCCGGCGCTGGCGTACCACCAGCTCGTGGTCAAGCACCGGCTGGTCGAGCGCCATGGGTATGACGAGTACGCCTATGGTTCCTCGCGCAAGCGGCGGCGAACCGAGGTCGACGACTAGGACGAGATGTGTGTTCATCAAGAGTCTTTCTCGTCGGTGAGCTGCTCGGCTGGGTGGTAGTATTTGCAGCGAATTGCGAGGCTGATAGTCCTCCCAGACCGCCCCCATCCATCTATCGTTAAGCTAATATCTATGCAACATGTATCACGACACTGTATCTCTATGAATCACATCGCCAATATACGGTCCCTTATAATCCTGCCCCACAGCGTCTAAGCTATGGCAGCATTCACTGACTCAATAAGCTGGCATCGCGGCAGGCAGAGAATATGACGCCCGAAACCGGTACTGCAAGAGTACGGGTGGGATGTGTATGTGCACGGAACATAACTAATACAACGCGTACGACGAGAGCGTGCGACATCCAACGACTACTACTACTAGCCCCGTCTATGCCGCGTCCGCGTCCACCGCCTGCGCCAACCACCACCGACCACCACCACCACCGCTACCACCACCAACCGCCGCAGGGGAAGTGTCGCAAGCACCAGCTCGCGGCCGACGCTTTCCCCGAACGGCGTTGCAGCACGGCCGGCCCCGACCAACGGGACCCAAGCCCACTACTACCCCACCCTCCACGGACGCGGCGCCCTCTCTCTTCCAGCTCGCCCTCGACGGGCCCGGCCGTGTGGCGGCGGGCACCGAAGAGGTGGAGGAGAGAGGGCACAGGAGACCCAGCAGTCGTCGAGAGGCAAATATGAGGCGCGGGAGACCGATGGGGATGAGGAGGCGATAACAGGACACAGGAAACGAGACCAGGGAAAATGGGGGAGAGATATTAACGAGGGGATGGGCGCGCGGGCGCCATGTGGTCGTGCGATAGAGAATGGCGACGCACGGGGAATCATGGAGAATATGTACGAGGAGAACGTGAAGGGAGGCGTGATGATGCGTGCGATGGGTAGATGTGTGGATCATGAGGGGTAGGAGGCGTGACATCACAGAGTACGGCGCGGGGGGTGGAATACGTGGCGAGAGGAGTGAGCGGCCACCCGGAGCAGACTGTAGCGCAAGCGCATGTCGCCCGAGACGGCGTGAAAGGAAATAGCGTCCGTACGAGACAAGGGAACCTGGGAATTGACGACGCGGGCCGGGGGCGCGATCTTGACGCTGGCACTGGGCTCGTGGATCAAGGGGAGGCGCGAGAGGTTGAGCCGATCGACGAGGGGTATGATGGGTTGGTGGCGTTCGTGCGCGGGCCACAGGTAGCCGCCATGTCGGGAAGGGCGAGCTCACCAACGGGAAGGCCTGCGCGACCAACCATCTTCTATCCGTACGTCTTCATCCCGCGGCGCGCTTCCACAACCGGCGAACCACCAACTCGCCCTACCCATTCGAGCGACGCGACCGACCAAAACCATCCAACACCGGGGCGTCCACACCGACGGACGCAAACCTAGACCGAGCTCACCCTGCAACTGCCTTCCGCCCCCCATGCTCGGTCGAACCCGGACGTGCTGAAACAACATCCCCGCCACGTTGCAAGGGAAGACGTCTACCACTGGTCATCACGACGCATGGAACGCTGCTGGCCGACGGGCCCCGCGCCATCCTGCAGCTTCTGACGGGTGTGGGAGCGCAGCCTACGGCGCGTGAGTAAGAGTGGGGGCGAACCTTGGTTACACCTGGAACTCACATCCTGTCGCTGGCGCGGTGCTCCTCTTCCTCCTGGAGGACCTTGCGGCGGCCGGCGGTGGCCTTGTTGCTCGAGCTCGCGCCCTCGTCCATCGCGCGCTGCATGGACCAGTCGAACACGTAGTCGTACTGGTAGCCCTCGCGCACGAAGAGGTCGCGGAAGAGCTTGCGGAGGTACGAGTAGTCGGGCTTGTCGTCGAAGCGGAGAGCGCGGGTGTAGTTCAGGAAGATGCCGAACTCGTTGGGGAACCCGCGGCACAGCAGGTCGGTGGGCGTCGTCATCTTCTTCTCCATGATCCTGTCGTACTTCTGCTTCTTTGTCGCAGCCTTCAGGCCCTGCCACGGGAGCGAGCCGCGGAGGAAGTACATGAGCACGTAAGCGAGCGACTCGAGATCGTCCCGGCGAGCCTGCTCGACGCCCAAGTGGGTGTTGATAGACGTGTAGCGCGCGGTACCCGTCAAGTTCTTGTTCTCTCTGTACGGGATGTGGAGATGCGTCTTCGGATCGCGGTACTTCTTCGCAAGACCGAAGTCGATGATGTTGACCTGGTTGCCACGCTTGCCGATGCCCATGAGGAAGTTGTCAGGCTTGATATCCCGGTGGATGAAGTTGCGGGAGTGGACATATTCGATGCGGGAGATCTAAAGAAAGGATGTGTTAGCATGGCGACACGATTACAAGAGGGCCAGAGCACGAGTTTCTTTCATTAGATGAATGCAGGTGTTGTGTCGGATGAGGAAGGACTGAAGCGTGAGGCTATTGTGCCCTTGCTCGTCTGATGGTTGTTTTTACGTATTCAATCCGAACAGACCTTCAGCCGCGGGCGCTTCAAAGGGTGACAACAATGCGAATACGGCGTGGCCACACAAACTAAGACGGGTATATGCGCAAACGAGATCAAGGAAGGATACGCACGAGCTGATCAGCCAAAAGGAGGACGGTCTTCAAGCTGAGCTTGCGGTGGCAGAAGTTGAACAGATCCTCGAGCGACGGGCCAAGGAGATCGATGACCATCGCGTTGTAGTCGCACTCGGTGCCATACCAGCGCACGAACGTCACGCCGACGCCGCCGGCGAGGGTCTTGAGGACCTTGGACTCGTACTCGAGCTGCGGGTGCTTGGCCTTGACGGACTCGAGCTTGATGGCGACTTCCTCGCCGGAGATGATGTTGATTCCGAGGTAAATATCACCTGAGACGATGACGGAGGTATGAGCGCCATCGCACGCTACAAGAGTGTCCCCGGTACGCACCAAAGGAGCCCGAGCCAATCTTCTTGCCCAACCGGTACTTGCCACCGACGCGGAGGTCGAGGCGATGAGACGCTGAATCGGCCATTGATGGAGGGTTCGGACGACGGATAGGAGCAGATGACTGTAAGACGGATGTGGGGGGCTGGTGGGAGGAGAAGAGAAGGAAGTGGAGGGTTTAAGAGGAAGAGGAAGAGGGGGTGGTGGTGGAGGTGGGAGGAGGAAGGAAGAGGACGACCGTGGCGTGTGGCGGTTGCAGGCAGTGGAGGGTCCAAGCGCCCGCGGTCCGCGCTTCCGCAGTACAACAAAGCGAACGCGCGCCAGCCACGAGGACGGGCGTCTCCGCCTTCGCTTTGACAGTCGCTAAGGCTTCGCCTTCCTCGCATTTGCCTCGCGTTCGTGGTAGATCCGAGACTACGCGCATAGATGCTCATGATCAACGTATTTTGAATAGAGCGGATCTGTGACACATGTTGCAGGGTATCACCAATTGCAACTGCGTCAGACGGCAGGCCCCTGTCGGAGGAGGCAAAAAATGAGTCGGCCCAGGATCGAACTGAGGACCTTCTGTGTGTTAGACAGATGCGATAACCAACTACGCCACCGACCCTTAATGACTTGGACAGTAAGCATAAATATCACCGCAAACATTTTCCCCGCAGTACACGGCCATGTGATGAACGCGTCGACACGCGTTGTGGGCGGCTGTTTGGGGTAAGATGGAGGAAGTCGAACATGGATCGGACGCCGCAGCCGTCATCCCTCCCTCTCCCGCTCCTTCAACCTCCCCCGCTCCCGCTCCTTCCCTCCGCCCACCACCCCGCCTTCCGCGCGCTCCCACGCCAGAACCGAGTCCACCCCCGCCAACCATGGGCTTCCTCAAGCGGTTCCTTTCCCTCGGTAGCTCCAAGTCCAGGAAGAACAAGAAGAAGCAGAACGCGCCCCATGCAAAGGACGTCGTCGACGCCGAGGGGCGCATCATCCGGCAGACTGAAAGAGCTGCGCAGGACCCCGACACGAGCGCGAATAAGCTCCTCCGCTCCTCGTCCACTAAGTTCTCTGTTATGTCCGAGATTGATTACACCTCCCTGCCCCCTCCGCGTAAGTATGTCCCATGCCAGTTTAGTATGCGGTACTGAACGTCTCCAATTACAGCACTTCCCGTTGGCAATTTCCCAAGCACGCCTTCGCTTTCTCCTTCGCCCTCCATGCTTACCGTTGCTACGACCCCTGGTGTGAAGCGGAGCGGGACGTACGTCGTCAAGGTTCACGGCCGTACGACGCACTCCCGTACCGAGTTCCCCCGCGCAAACCCTCCTGCCTCCCCCACCAAAGGCCCACGAACAGCGGAACCACAAACACCGCGCCAAGACCGAAATGATACCGACGACGACGATGAAGACGAACCCTGCGCGCCTCGCTTGAAGGAGGTCAACTTTACGCCCAAGGACAACTCCCGCATCTATGCTTTACGGAGGGACCCCTCAGTTGTCAGCCTTTTGAACATGTACGACGATAACGGCTGCCTGGACGTACACGCGTTCGCTAGCACTCCTCCGACTCCCGCGCCCATCTCTACTGAGAGCGAATGGCGCCAGCCCCGCCAGAGAGCCGGATCTACCCTCAGACAGCTCCTTGGCGAACCCCAACCTGCCTTCATGGAGAATACCCATGAAGGAGACATCTCATGGGCCGAACGTTTCTTAGAGTAAGCTCTCGGTCGTACTCCAATATTTGCTATGCAAAGCGCTGATTGCACTTCTGCAGCGAGCAACTTCACGACGACTCCCCGCTCTCCTCGCCTACTTCGGTGGCGCTCGAGACTCCCAAAGACATTCTTTTCTCCGACAATCTTTCCGCACCACGTGTCGCGGCTGCCGACACTACTCTCTCTTCCATCGGTGCTGAGTCCAGCATAAACTACCCTGCAATCTCCTCTATGGAGGTTGAGGTGAGCGCAACGGAAGACGACATACCCGTTGAAGTCGCGCCCGCTCCCAAGCCGGTTCTCGAGCCGAAGACTCCTCAACGCGCATCCGAGGTCTTCGGTTTCTTGAGCCGTCGCAACACTGTACTTGTGAAGGAGCGCGACCTCCCCGACATCCCTCACGACCTCTCTCCTCAGAGCACAGGCGCCAACCAAGGTGGCGCCGACGGTGCTCAGACTCACGACACCTCTCTCAATGCACACCCCGACGCGACACACTCTGCCAACACCAGCAACTCCGCATCGAACACCTCCAGCGACGCCCCATCGCACCTCTCTCATGCGCAGATACACACTGCGACTATGACCAAGCTCTCCAGCGCTTTCGCCGCATCCACCCTTTCCCTCAATCTTTTGACCTCGTGCGACGAGGACCCTGACCAAGCTGCGCCAAGCAATGACGCCGAACCCCCAGTCGACGCGCAGCATGTCGCGACCGCCAACGCCGACATTCCTCGCAACACTACCGGCGGCTCCGGCCAGCCGCACGGACCGCGGCACCACCATACCGGCTCGTCGCTATCGAGTAGCGGTACTATGAAACTACCTCCCAGCAAGATCCCGCGCGGACCACGTCCGCGCCCTCTCTCCATCAGCAAGCAGGACGACCTCGCTCCCCAGGAGCAAGACGTGCCTATTGGCGCGAAGCCATCAACGTCGCGCGAAGTGTTCACCAACATCCCGCAACGCCACCACCGTAGCAGCCCCCGCTCTTCCGGTTGCGACGGAGAAGCCGCTTACGCTCGCGACGCCGACGCATACACGACTCCAGGCCCCTCCGCCTCTCACTCCCGCAAGCGCTCCGCGAAGCCCGAACGCCTCGCGCAGGCGCAAGCGCTGGGTAAGGAGAACACGCCCAGCCCGCCGCGCGCGTCGCCCCGCGCAGGGCACACCCCCGGCGCGCCCGCGTTCGGCTTCGCGACGCCGGCACGCGCGCGCACGTTCGCGGGGCACCTGCTGGGGCAGGAGCCGCCGTCGCCCGCGTCGAGCTCGGAGCTGTCGCCCGTCGGGCAGGACATGATGCACAACCTCCGGAAGCAGCGCATGCACGCGCGCCAAGTCGGGCGGCGGAAGGGGATCTGGGTGCGCGAGTAGGACAGGGCTGCGGTTGCTGTGAGTTTGAGCGGTGCATATGGACGGTTTCGGGACGGACGTTCGCCGCGTACTTGGGCACTTGGGTGGTTTGGTCACGCTGGGCCGTGGTGTTCATGTGTTGTGCATTCGCTGTATGGTTTATATGTTCTTGCATGCGACAAGGGTGCCCGCGTCGTCGACTGTTATGGTCTCGGAGTCGACGTCCAATCGGGAGGTTGTGGAATTTGGCCAAGCCCTCATAGCGACTCCTTCGCGTGCCCATCGCTATCGGGCCCTCCACGCAGTGGTGGTATAGTACCTGCTGGTGCTGGTGAATGGTGATTCTGCCTGGACCTGCCAGCTCCCATAGGCGGTCAAGCGTGTGCGAGTGCGCGAGCGGGGTGGAACAGCGGTGTTCTGAGCCCGAATGAAAGAAGGCGGGTTGATGTCCAAGCAGGAATGTCGAAGTCTAGGTCGCAGCGTACGGTGGCGCAGGTTTGCATCGAGAGCGCAGGCGAGTGATTGGGGCTATAGGCGAAGTCGCACGTGCACGCTCACCGGGAGGGCAACACGAGATACATTCGCAAAGCGCAGGAGTCGTAGTACTTGTACATGAGGAGGCAAGGTCGTAGAGAGCTGGCACGATACGCAGAGAGGCGTCGGGGTCAAGGTGCGAGAGCGTGTATGAGAGTCACGGTAAACGAGCGCGGAACGAGATGCGAAACAATCGAGCGAGCGAGATGAGCGAATCAATGGCAGGATCAGACTCGGAGATGGGCGATATGTGTACAACGGATACGAGAGGAAGGAACGCAGTGGCGGAACCCACGTCGACTCGGCAGCTGGCCACTGGCATCCTCGACCCCTGAAGCAGCGCGGGCTCCCCACCACCTTTTCCTGGCTACAAGGTGGGCGCGGACCGGATGAGCTGCTGCTCGACTAGCCTCGACGACGACGGGGTCCTGGATAGGACTACATGGCTTGAACTGGGTCTGGGAGGCGGCTTTCGAGCATCCGCACGCGGTCGGTCAAGGCTGCCAAATCACGGGCCATATCTTCGGGCTTGCGGGAACGGCAAGTCAGTCTATGGGTGCAAAGCATGTGTACAGAGGACGTACTGCTGAAGATTGCTTGCGGCGGGGTTTCGATCCGAATGGCCGGAGTTGACGAGGGAGTGCGTGCCCATTGCCGAACATGGTCTTGCGTAAGAGGTCATAGGCTTTCTCGCATTCGTGTGCCTACAATGACCAGGCGGTCAGGGAGCGATTGCCAATATGAAAGCTGGGCAACACACCTCGCGATAGCATTTCCTGAACAGACCGTCGGCGTACCGTTCGATTTGCATGTTGACATCCTTGCCCTCGAATCTCCAGCCACGAAGCAGGTCGTTCATCCGGTCCTCGAACGCCGCGAAAACGGCGATACACGAGACGATCAGCTCCTCAAGCGCGATGTGATCCCGGTCTTCGAGACGTCTGCACTGCGCAATCCTGCCGACGGTGTCCTGCAGGCGCACCATGAGGAGGTACACCAGGGGCATCATGTGCTGAGGAAGTGAAGAACGGAAATTAACAGCATGGACACCCCTCAAAACCACTGCTGTACCCACCAGTTCGATCCGGCTGTCCCCGGCTGCGGCATAGAGGGAGGCCCCATCCGTGAGGTAGTACCGCAGACCGTCCAGCGCGTCCTTCATCTTCTCCTCCTCGTTCCTTCTGTAGTCTTCCTGAAGGTTGCGGAGCTGATTCGGAATATCGACAGTAGCAGAGGGGTCCTCCACGTCGGCAACGAGCACCAGCGGCTTCAAGGCGCCGATCGCGGTTTGAACCAGGCGCAAGGACTCGTGAGCGCCAGCGGACTGAATGGACTGTTCTGCTCGCTCAACGAGGGCCTTGATGCGACCGTAGTACCTTCGATGAGATCGATGAGTTTCCGTCCCCATGAGAACTGCAGCAATCATTACCATGAATTGTTGTTGTACCAGCCGCAGGCCCAGCTGCGGACATGGTGAGGCCTTCGGTAGACGGGGAATCGGCGATAAACTCACAAAGCAAACCATTGAGGCTTGCTCCAGTCGCGGAGCAACCTCTGCTGCTCAGAGATAAAGTCGTTCACTTCCGACACGGAGATGTAGCCGCTTCCGTCGTCGTCCACAGCATCCCCGATGGCAGAATGATCTGTTCGTGAGGGTAAGATTTTGACGTAGAATATCTAAGAAAGCCGACGTACACATAACGCGGGAGAGGAATTCCAGGGCCCAAGCGTCCTTGTGAAGAACGTGGGAGTCTGTCTGGTATTTGTTGAACTGTCGTTGATAGTATTCGTGGAGCCCTGTTCATGTCGGCTCAAGCTTTGCATGCACAGTAGATTAGGAGTCAGCGTACCCTCGACGAAAATACGACATTTGACGGTGCTCTTCCAACGCTAAGCGGTGGGACAACATGGTTGAGGAACGGCGTGTGGTCAGGCAAGCCCTGCACTTACGTTTTCTGCAATGCATGTCAAGCTTCAACGGTTGGCAAAGTGGACGACGGTGAAAGCTCACCTTGCCATATTTCCTGGACCTCCTTATCCTCAATCAACTTGTGAGGGCCTTCGTCCAACTAGACGGCGGTTGCATCATAGAAGCCTCGACGAAAAAGTTGGCTAAGCACGTACGCGGACGAGAATGGCTGCCTGTGCATTCGTCACAGCTTCCTGGACGCTATCAAGCTTCTTGAGGTAGCGAGTGCTGTGAAATAGATCAGACATGAAGCTACGGCGCAAAAATATGAACGAACGTGTGTTGCTCCAGATACTCGTCAAAGCCTTGGCGCAGAGTTGCCTGCATACCGAGGGTCACCTCTTCGTGGAGCATGGTCGCGACCGTCTTCAATAGCTCGGGGTCCTGGTGCCTTGATTCAGTCCTCGAACGATCGCGATATGCCGAATTTTACATACCGTTCTGGCCTTGTCGGGACCGCCATTGTCATCCACAAACTTTGCAGCCTTCTCGACATCCGGATCGTCGAACGACAGCCGCCGGAGGATCTCTTCGGTGTTGTCGACCACAATTACAAGTCGCATCTGGGTCATCGTATTCAGCAATTCGTCCAGATCCTTCCGGTACTGCTCGAAGCGGCCTCTGAGGTCCGCCAGCTTCTTCTTGTGATGGTGGGCGAAGAGTACTTGGCCTGAGAGAGATACACATCTAGGTGAGCTTGAGGTAATGCCAGCACGAGCACTCTGCTCACAGGTCTTTTGCCAGCAAGTATGGTATGCGCTGATTGATAGTGATCGTTGATGAGTAGACGTTACTGAGAGCATGTACATGCACATACTCAACAAAACCTCCTGCAAACCGATGAATACACCACAGAACCGCGATACGCGTAGCGGGCCACTTACCGAATTCTTTGATGGTATTGGTCATGTGCGTGAAAGTGGTGGTTAGCGGTACTTTGAGCTTTTCCTCGACGCCGGTTTGGATGCGGGCCAGGAAGCGGATGTGGTAAACGGTCTGCACCTTATAGACAAGCGTGACATTAGGCAACAATAGACTATCGGCCTGGGATTATTTGCGTACCATGGTCGAATGGACGACGGCGATGCTCGCATGGTTGTCGTTTCGCTGGACCTGCAAGCCGACCACGCTCTGCGAAAAACGAGGCATCGCCCTGTGAGCTGAGTGAAAGCGAAGATGGAGGTACGGATACCTTCAGAGCATTCACTACGACCTGCGGGAATGTTAGCACCGATATGTTGCGGACCGGTTGGCGCGCGTACCTCTGCAATGGGATGCAACTTGGCTATAGCACCCAGGTAATCTAGCACGTGGCTAACGCCCTGGAAGAGCTTCGCGGCCATCTCCTTGAGCTCGCTCTTGGGCAGTGCTGAAAGTGAATCAACGTCATTGATATGCCGCATTCAAGATGACACCCCGTTGGCTAGACCCACAAATCAGTCGGTCGAGAATCTCGCCAGCCTTTCTGATCTCGTCATCGGCCTTGGTCTCCAATTGTGCTACAAGGTGTTAGACGTACACTCCCGCTGGCAGAATGGCCACTCACGCAGGGACTCGCGAGTTTTAGCGAGCGGGTCCTTGGTGTCGGTCTTTGCGTCCTCGGTTTCTGATATGGTGACATCGCGTGTGTTTGGCGACCGGAGTGACGAGCGAGACGAGCCGAAAGTACGCTGGCGCCAGCCTGACATGATGGTTCTGAGACGGGGGGAGTAGCGGGTTCGAGGGCGCGCTGAGTCGCCCTGGCACTAGGTGAGCTGTACTTATACAAGCTCCATATCACCTAACCTTAGCCGTATTGCAGTCCTACAATATCGAGTTCAATCTCAAGGCAGCCCAGGAAACACCGCCCGCTGAGGTTTGTATGCCGGACGCAATGGCCGCAGGGGGGCGGTCGATTGGTCTCGAAGGCATGGGTGCTGTCATTATGGTGACTTCCGGCCCGGAGTCGCAATATCGAGCTGGCTTCGAGGCGTTTACAGCGCGGTCACGAACTGTCGCACAACTGCTGCCTATCGCCCAATCAGCGCACGGGGACGGCAACGTGAACTGACCTCAGAGTGGCCTCGGGTGGCCTATCCCCGTCATCAGAGCCTCGCGACGCTGTCGTGGTGGACTATGCGCGCTAGATGGCGGACCAGAGCTTTTCTGTCCGAAGTCAGTTATCAGCAGGATAACGCTTCTCAATACAATCGTCCTACGAGTGACTTCGCGCGTGCGCTGAGGACGAGACTCTCCTTCTGTGAGAGGTAGTTGGTAGAGTCAAGTCCGCCGCGGCGCCTCCTCCATATCACCTCGCGCCCGTCCACCTCGCCGCGCCCCAGTCCACCTGAAGGCCTGACTACTGGCGCCCTCATCCACCACACCACACCCCCGTCCACCTCGCTGCGCACGTTTCTATCTGCGATACCTCGCTCATTCATTGAGGCGGCCTAGGTCGCGAGATAGAAGGATGAGATAGCAATCTGAGTTCAAGTTGGTACGTGCGCCCAAACTGGCAACGATTGAGTACAGTTCTCCCTGAAGCTCTTGGGAATGTTATCTCAAAGCGGCGGAGGTACACTCGCCAGCGCGGAGGCGTCGAAAGAACGACAGGAAGGAGGACAAAGAAGGTGAGACGGGTTGCTAGGATATCTAAACAAGTGGTAGCGGTTGAGGAGGCGAATCTGTAGGTGCCACCGCTGGGTTATGCCATGTCGATCAGGTACCGGTAGCCGGGCCATGGCGGGTGTGCAGGGTAGAATCGGGCCGGCTAGCAGATGGATCAAGAAGGCGGTCTTGAGTCGTTAGTCTTCGTTTCGGCGGGCTCATATGTACTTAGTCTAAGACGAACGTGTCCCGTCTCGGTCGTATTTTGGTTGCATGGCTTCCAAGCTCTCGAATGCATCAGCCAAGCGGTATCTTGAACCTGCTGTCTTAGCTGGAGGAAAGAGTTTTGATTTCTCGGAATAGCGATACAAACAACAATACAGTGAGATGACAAGCAACTCAAACACGAAACTGAACTACAGCCTCCCACCACGCTGAGCCACTATGCGTATATATTCATGATGTAGGCCGTCAAATTTCAAAGCTCGAGTGCGACCTATTATCAGGCAGTGCTAGTGAGTATTCGAAGACTGGTGCTGCGATTGAAACTTGAACTAGCAGTGCGCACCAGCGAAACACTGATCGGTATGTTGTGCAAAGTCTCGCCGATCTTGCGGATGTCTCGCGGGAGACCTATGCAATTTTGACACCAGAGTTTGGCGCCGATGGCTGACCCAAGGAGGGCTACGACATCATCCCAAGCGGCGTCGCAAGGGTTCTGGCGGGCACGCAGGCAGATCGTCGAGATCTGTTCGCCTAGCCACGCCGTGCGAGAGGACTGGAAACCGCCGTGCTCGTGGCCACACTGAGGGTTGCTGACGGAGCGTGGCCCCGGGCCAAGATTGAACGAACTTGGGGTTGGAGGGCCCGGGTAGGCTTCGCGCGGGCGTGATGGCTGAGAGTCGGGAGGGAATGCGCGCCGGAGCACTCCTATGGCCTCCGCACGGCATGACGCATGGTAGGTGAGCAAGCGGTGGTAGGTCAACGCAGGTACGTCTTCCATCTTGCAGATGTACACCCCGTCGAGAGACTGTCCCAACGTAGCCTTCGCCGCGTCCCGGACCATTTCGCGCAGGCCGCGAGTGGCGGCAGCGAAGTATGCGGGCAGCGGGTTCCTCTTCGCCGCTGGTGCCCAGAGCTGTTTTACTGCTCCCGAGACGGTGGCCATGTCGTACTTGCGCGCGAGAAGTAGAACGTCCGCGATGTCGAATGGGTTGACGGGCACGCGGCTCGCCCTGTCGGGATAGCAGAAGCTGAGGAGATGTTCGAGTGTCGTAGCCCGTGCGTCGATGTGGATCACCGGAAGGCTTGTCTCTCGGTCGTCCGATTGGGTGTTGCGCCCGGCAGCTTCGTCGGCGGCATCCCTAGCCTTTTCCGCCGCTTTGACCTCGGCAAGAAACACGTCCGATGTGGCACCCAAGACGTCCTTGTGCGCGGGGAAGTCCGTCCCGTCGGAAGAACGGCAAATGATAGTAGGATGATCGACAAAGAAACTACGGGGTGGGTCGTACCTTGCGGGCTGAGCTTCTGCGATGGTCAGGGGCGAGAGGAATGGGAGCTGCACTTCTGGAGCCCCGTTCGCACGGAGATACTCGCGCAGACGGAAGTAATCACCCGTGTATACGCCATCCAGCGTGCCAGGATAATCGAAGTTAACCGCCGCCATCTTGCTCATGTGTTTGGCGGCGTATTTGGCTACGTCTTCGAGTCGTAACCGGCAGGCGAGCGCCCAAACCAGCAAGGGTGTGTCCTCCGCGAGGGACATGACGTGGTCGGTGAGGAAAGCCACGGGCAGCTCCATCTCGTACTTCATAGCGGCACGGAGCACCGTCTCGATCTCCGCCAGAGGTCGATTGAGAGGGGGGTTCCTGATCGGATAGCAGATGCGCAGGAGGGTCTCGAGCGTCTTGCTGTCCTCGACAAGGTCAACGATGGGTGTGTCTGGGGACTCGACATTCGTTTGGGGTTGTGGGAGGGAAAACATGGACTCGAAAACAGGCGACGCTTCGATGAGTATGGGGCTGCAAACTCGGAAATCCACGAGGTCGCAAGTGCGCAAGACGACGTCGGCGCAGAGTTTGTCGAATGGACGAGAGGCTAGGCGAGCCCCAGGTTTCGGTTGCGGAGGGGAGTTGTCCTCCGACTCAGGTTCCGTAGGTGGAGACCGGTCGGAGTCTAAGGAGGGCGCCGGCACAGATGCGTGGTATGGGAGCGCAAGGGACATGTTGTTGTGTAGTAGGCCTCGGCAGGAGAGGATCAGGGTCAACCGTCAAGGCGACATCTATCCGCGCGTGGCTTCATGTATCTTATATCTCCCTCCGCGTGTTGTAGCTGGATTCCGCGGATACTCAATGGAGGCATGCGGCAACCTCGTGACGTTGCTGAAGAGCTTCGACCTGTGCTGCGGTGGGACCAGACGCTGTACTAAGTTCTACCGCAGCGCACGACTCTGGCAGCTTCAGGATTCAATAGGAGGGATTCCTGAGCTCACCTACAGGAATGAACACTATAGGCGGTGCCCGACACCTCGGGCTTGTGCTGTCGAACGGGCACTTGAACTTGAAGTCTGGGTCTCCCGCACAGACAAATATGACAACGCGCCAGATCGCGACGGCTTTGAGATTCATACAACGCCTATATATGCGTCAGATGGGAAGTAGAGCATCACGTACGGTGGCGGTTTGTCTCTCACAAGCAGACGAAGGTGAACTGTCCGAGTGGGGGAGGACGATCTCCTATACGGTAGTAGTCCCGATCAGTTTCGCTCCCTCATCGAACCAGTCTCTGCACGAGCTCCGCGAATGGTCAGGATACACAAGCGATCGATATCACTGGCTTGTCTTGCTGTCCTCGACGAGATCGACAATGGCAATATCTCGGGCGCTGAAATTAGCCGGAGGTTGCGAAAAAGAGAACACACGTTCGAATAGGGGCGATAATTCGGTATGGCGCTGCGGCTCCGGAACCCCGCAAGGTGCGCAGAACGATCTTGGTGCATTTTGTCGTATCGATGCGGGGTCAGGCATATCTAGGAGGTAGACTGTGACGGGGTAAGGTCTTCTAGAGTTGGAATAGGATCATCGGAGAGGGGCACGTTGGTACGCTGTTGTACGCAGGTAGATTGTCAGGGTCAAGACGCACGCTACCCCGGATGCACAGCTGCAGGCGATTTATATCGCCCGCCGCATGCTGCAGCTATGTCCGCGGACTCCGATGCGTGCACAAGGGGACGACGACACCAGGCCCCGGAGACACGCGATAACCTCGTTTAGCACTCGCACCGAAGACAGTGTCGCGAATGCTACGCTCGCGGCATAGCTATGATCTGCCGCACTTCGCAACGTTCAGTAAGCGACCATTTCGCGATGGCATGGCTAGATGAGCCTACCGGACAGTATATGCAGGACAACGCTCGACGCCCCACCAGCAGGATCTTCGTCCTGAGGTACAACCTAGGTGTACCCAAATCTGCCTGCGATACGCATCACCATTCCAGCTGGGTACTGACGTCGAGACCAGAAGCTTGGGGGAGCATGCATGTACCCCGTGTGGCAGCTCAGTAGCTTGCATCCTGCGCTGCCCTGTCAGTATGAGTAGCACAAGGAATTGTTAACTCACATAGTAGCAGACTACTACGTTACATGGAATGCGGCTGCCAAACACGCCTAGTAGAACATAGTACGGTGGAGAGACGGAGTCTACCACCGACACGGTCTAGCGCGCAACAGACCAGCTGAGCGCATGGATAGACGCCCGCTGCGACTTTCTGCAGCTGCAGGCTGCTCTTCATCCAACTCAACACTTGTTCTCAACCATCCTCAACCTGCCGACATGCCGAAAGAACAGGAAATCGTTGGCAGCGCAGGTAGAGACTTTGCGATGCTTGAGCGCAACCTGCTCTCGCACTTGCGTCTGGCCGTCCTGCTATCCCTCCTTTCCTCGTCACTTCTTCTCCATACTCGTCTGCCTACCCCCAGCGACCCAGGATCCTCGCAGACACCCGAATCGAAGACGGGCCTGGCCACAGCAATAATAGAAGTCATAGCAGCCGTCGCGGCCATCGCTGCGGGCATCTGGGAGTATTGGCAAGGATACGCAGATATGAGCGCACAGCGGGGCTTCTTGCGGGCGAGCCAGTGAGTCTTCCAGGCTACGTGTATCTCCTTTTAGTTCATCCTGTTTTGCCACGCAGAACCCATCTTGCCGTTCTCAGCATCGTCGGACTCGTCGTGTTCGCGACGTGCCTGATGCTCATATCCAAAGATGTTTGAGTTTGACCGTTGCTCCTCCCCCACCCGACCCGGCCGGCGCTGGGATGCTGCACGTTGGGGATGGAGCTCGAAGGAGAGGGGTTGAAACTACATTTTGGATAGGACATGCCATTGCGATCGGCCTTGTCGTGCTCACGGCCTGCCCGACGCTCATGTCCATGGCCGGTCGACTGTCGAATGTCGCCTCATCACTCTCCCGACCACGCCGGCACTGACCTCACTCGTTACGGCCCACCGTCTACTGCGAAAGGGGCCTCCCCTGGCGCGCGGTTGACGGATGGACGTTCGCAATCCATCTTCTGTGTCCAGCCCCGCGTTCTTTGATGATCTCCCCTCTGCGCCCTGATAGTTCCCACCGTGCAAGCACGGTCGCGCGCAGCTAAACCGGCATTGGGCGTACTGGGAACTGCACCGGCGTATCGCCTGGCCCTTGTGCCTCCTCTCTCACTGCGACTTCATCCCCGGACGCGAGGAACTCATATGCCCGCTCGCCATGACCGGCACCCTCGCCCTTATGCTGCAGGTTCCCCCGACCGGCCTGCCCTGCGAGCCTGCAGGCGCCCAACGTAATATCAGACCGAGGAGCATTCAAGCCAAACCGACCGGCCCCCGACCGCCTCGCATCCAGTCTGACCTGAATGATATACGTCTGCGGCGTGTCAGTGCTGCTGTCGAAAGTGCCCCTTCGAAACATTCACTACAGACACCGGGAGTTCTTCCGAAACCGCGCCGCCATACAGCTCGGCCGGCTACCGCCCCTTCTTCTACCTCCGCCTCTTCTCTCGGTGACTATCTATCCCTCGCCGCCAACCCCCCTTCCTCCTTCATCATGACCACCACGACTACCACCATGACGCTCCCGCCCCCTCCCCGACTTCGGGCGTCGGAATCTACGCCACCCTTCCTACAACGACAGAGCCATGGCGCTCCTACCTTCTTCCTCCATCGCACGCCCGGCGCTGCGCCACAGCGTGGCTTGTCGACGCCCCCTCCGAGGCAGAAGAGGACGTTCAGCGTGGGCACGGGCCTCCCTGGGCGGCCGAGCAGGACTATTTCGACACCGTCCTCGGCACCGCCTGCAGACACAGGCAAGGTCTGTGCTTCCGCCACCATGCCTGCGGCGCACGCCACGATCCCATCCCCGCTGCGTACCGTTCCCAACATGTCGCCACCCAAAGAGAAAGAACTTCCTCCCATCCCATTCCCATCTCGCACATCGTCTCCCGTCGCCGACCCCTCCAAGCGTTCCCGCTCGCTGTTGCTTCCGGGCTCGTCGAACCCCAAGAGCGCTAGGCCGATCTCGCAGGACGCAGAGGAGACCATCCGCCAGCTGGAGCAGCTCGCGGCCGAGCTGAAGCAGATGGATTCCGGGGCGTTGGCGGTGGCGAACGAGCGGCGCACCCGCGACCCCTCCCGCCGCCGGCACAGGGAAGCCCACCCTAAGTCCGCGGGAAGCGGCGCACCGAAGGCGAGCCTCTCGGTCCCGCGCATCGTCGTCACGAACCCTTCCATGGAGAACCTTGCGCGCGAGCTAGAAGGCGAGCCGTCGAGCGCAAGAGCTCCCGATTCGGATGACGGAAGCGGGGACGTGACGGAGGAAGAGCTCTGGGTCGAGCAGTACGGCGGATGGGGCACGTCGGAGAAGGGGAAGTGGAAGGCCTCCGCCCCGGAAGAGGACGCGGACTTCCGCGCGTCGGTGAGTGCTCTACCCGCGTCGCGTGCGCCTGGCGTCGCCGCCGCTCGTCTTCACCTCAGATGCTAATGTTGCGTGACAGGCCTCTTCCCCGCACGCCGCGCCCAGCAGCGGCCGATCTACCCCCGCTGAGAAGCCGGCGGAGATGTTTTACATCTACGAGCCGATCGTGAGTCGCTTTCACCCGCAAACATTCCTCCCCAGTCTCACCGCCGCGGATCCGTCACGTCCAGGGTGCACCCGAGTTCCTCGCAGGCTCCTCGACGTCACCCATCGCGCGTGCGACGCCGGGCTTCCATAGCCGGCGGCCGGTGTCGCTCGTGAAGCACCAGAGCCCGTCGGTTCGGCGCCGTCGCCGCCGGCCCACCGCGCTCGTCCTCGCGAACCCCGAGCAGGCGGAATGGTTTGAGGACTTGGTCCTCGGCTCCGCTCCCTTGCTGTCACGCCCCCCGCCGAACCCTGCGCATCGTGCGCTGTCTGTGCCAGAGCCGGTGTCCGCCCGCAGCCTCCCGACTGTCTCTCTGCCTCCGTCCCCGCTGCTCCCGCCAAGGCGCGCAAAGTCCTCAGACGCGGCGGACGCCTCGGCAAGCTCGAGCTCCCACATCCAGGAGTCGGCCGCGCCGGCAAGGCGGTCGGAGCAGCTGGAAGCGATGCCACGGATGTCCTCGACATCGGCTCTGCGGGAGGAGAGCGCGACCTCGTCCTGGCCCTCCTTCGCACCTGAGACGAGCTCGGAGCCGAACTCGCCGCGCCACGGGAGCCGCCCGCGCCTGAAGTCATTCAAGGGCCTGTTCAAGCATTTCTCGAAGTGAACCCGTGCCCTGCCGCGATGTTTGACTGTAGCTATACTGTATGTCCGCGCTACCGGGCGGGTCCTGGGGTGCATGTAATCACGTTCACATACTCGTACAAACTCCCTTCCCAGTCGAGCTGTATCTCTATATATTTATGCTGTATTGTCAGGATGGTCCGACCGATGGCTGGGTCCACTCGTTGCTCATGAATAGCAGGCGGATACAGATACGATTGAGGCGCGAAGTCCAACGCTCTTGGCCCGAACAGAACGTGAGTCCAGTTTCGATGACATCGATGCCGGAAATGTTGAAGGCGCTGACACCCTTCCGCAATGCATAGGTCTACCGCAGCGGGAAAGGAAGGTGAGCTCGTCCACGAGAGTATCGTATACGGCCACGACATTTCTAACACTCAAAGCCTAGGTTTACCGCAGCACATCCAGCTGCAGCTGCAGTCGCTCTCATGACACCTCCCGAGTGGGTTGGGCACAGGCTATATATCTTCACTGGAGATACGTCCGAGTCGTAGCGTCTCATCGTCGCACACCGCCGGCATCCTCGAGCGCAGTCTCCCTCCGCTACTATGAACGCGACCAGCCCCACGCCTGCGTACTCCTCGCTCAGACCGAAGGACGAGCCAGAAAAGGGCCCTACGCCTCGCCCTGCACCCCATCCCTTCGACAAACCCTCCGCTAACGTGGTCCTCCGCTCCTACGACCTCGTCGAGTTCCGTGTGCGATCCCACATCCTCCTGGAGGCGTCCCCCGTTCTCGAGGCCATGCTCGCGCAGCCACCCACACAGCCCTTGCGGAAGAAGCCGGTCCCGCCCGAGCTCACCCTCGAGCTCGCAGAGGACGGTAAGACCATCGAGACGCTCCTGCGCATCTGCTATCCCATCACCAAGCCCGACCTCGAAGGGGAGCCTCCGGAACAGGTCGAGTCCTCGCTGCGGGCCGCGATCAAATACGAGATGGTGCTCGCAATCGCCGTCCTCACGGAGGCTGTCCGCAACTTCATCGTTACTCGGGCCCCCTTGCAGGCATGGGCAATCGCCTGTCGCCTCGGGCTTGAGGGTATCGCCCAGTACGCCGCGCACGCCTCGCTCGACTCCCCCTCGCTCGACTTCGCAAGCCTGGGCGCGATGGAAGGCATCAAGGCTGGCGACTACTATCGCCTCAGGGAGTACCACCGCAAGGGTGGGAAGTTCGGAGACGGGTGTCGACTCTCGCGACCCAACCTCAGCGTGTCCCCTGAGGAGCCGAAGGTGGCCGATGCTTCCTCCCATAACCCTCTACCCCCCAAGCCTGCAGACATGCCAAACGCCAATCTGATTTGCCGATCCTCTGACGGCGTCGAATTCCGCGTGCATCACTCCGTTCTGTCGGGAAGCTCTCCGGAGGTACTCCAGAAGATCCAGGCTGCCGAACGTGCTCACGACGCCGCCCAGGAAACAGGATCGTCCTGGTCCGACGAAGACGAGGACAAGCCGACGATGCCTTCGATTGAGTTAGACGAGAGAGCCGCTGTTCTCAGGCAGCTCTTCAGCTTCTGCAAGAACGGCGCGGACGTCCAGCTTTCCACTCAGGACATTGACGATGCTGCGAACCTCATGGCTGCCGCGCGCAAGTACGGCGTGAGCGGGCTCTTCGAGCTGTGCCTGCTCCGTTGGCCCTCGCTGCTCAGGGCCCGCCCGTTGCAGGCCTACCTGGTTTCCATCACCCGTGGGCTGGACGACTGCGCCCGAACGGCAGCGGTGCAAGCCGTTAACCTGCAGCTGGAACATGTATACGTCGATGAGCTGGAACTATCCCCCGCGCTACCATACCACCGCCTGCTATCATACCGCGACGCCTGCCGGGCGACTGCCGTTGGCGTACTCCGGGACTTGTTCCCTCCTGACCCCATAGTCGAAGGCCGAAGCACAAATGCGGGCGTAGAGTTGGGAGAAGTCGTCACCGATCCATCTACATCGCCCTCGTCGCCGGGAACTACGTTGCGAGCAACCCCCACATCCTCAGTGAGATCTCTCTTCGTATCTACCGATACCCAGTCCAGTGTCTCTACGAGCTCCAAGAGTCCCTACAAGTTTGGCGGCTTCAGGAGCAAATCAGCCTCCCTGTGGTTATCCCCCTATCTCGCATCCGTATGCGAAGCCGTCGATGTCTGCCCTGGTCGTACGACAAAATCGGTTTTCGTGGACGCTACCGCCTCAGGCAGAGTCTGGTGCAGCACCTGCCAGCGGCGTGCGAAGGACCTCGTTAAGCTGGACGCCGGCCTACTCTCTATTCCTGGCAATCTGAACAAGGTGAGCTCTTAAAGCGGTTGAGTTCTGAGCTTCGTATGTCTCTACGCACACATGTGTGCTCACCGCCTCCTTCAGGTCATTCTAGAAATCTAGCGCATACTGAGTAGAACTTTGCACGGTTACATGTGTATCGACGGTCACGGTGCTCGCTGCGTTTGTAGTGACGAAAATAATATACACCACTTGGCCAGCTCCACGGCGCGGCCCACAACTAGGGCCTGCAGCTTGGTACCCCACAAATCCCATTAAGTGATGGAGTCTACTTTAGATTTCAAGATATACGAGAATACAACACCGTACAGAGAGAGCGGACAGAGAATGCACAGCAAGGCAGCTAGCGTATAACGTATAACGTACCACACGTACATCAGCCACCCGACGCGACGACGACGACAAACACACCAGTCTGAACACAACCAAATACGACAGCACCTCGAGAGTACGCAAAGCAGACCGAACCTGTCCTGGTCCGTAGTGACGGCCGCACCGCCGGCCCCCGCTATGACGAGGCTGCTGCGGGCTCACCGACCGTCGCGCCGACCGCAATCTCTCCTGTGGCAGAGACGGGAGGGAAATAGCCACCTTCGTAGACGGCCCCGCCGGCGTTGGACCCGCGGTCCTCCAGCCCCATAACACCCATCTGGTCAGACAGACCCACGAGCTCTTCTTCTCCTTGCGTCGCGCCACGACCGATAGGCAGTACACCACCCCTTGAGCCACCCTTCGCCGCTAGGAGGTCCTGCTCGTCGAATCTCCCGGTCGACGCGGGGATCTGCGGGCTGTTCTGCTGCGACGCAGGGTAGTGCACGAGTGCCGTGCCCTGCGGGGCGGTGCCCTGCGGCCCAGGCATCATGACGCGCGACGTCGAAGCATTCGTCCACGCTCCGCCGACGACGGGCTGGCGGCTGGAGGGGCCCGATGACAGCGGAGGGAAGTCGTTGGGTTGCAGGACGGGCTGTGATTGATGTTGCGGCGGAAGATGCGTCGCGCCCATCCGTGCGGGCGACATCGTGCGCGAGTTCGACGAGCTGTGGTGGTCGTGGTGGCGCGGGTGCTGTGGTTTGAGGCCCACGGCCCAGTCAGGACGCGCGGGGAGAGGGTGCTTCGATGACGTGGATGTGGACGTGAACGTCCGTCGCGAAGAGGAGGATGTAGTCGAAGACGACTGCGAGAACGGAGCGGCAAAAATGGAACAAACAAGCGGGGAAGGCAACGAGAACTCATCAACATGGGGCAATGACAAAGCAATGAAGCAAAGTGATGCAGGGAACGGACACTCACCGCTGTGGAGGCAGTTTCGTCGGCAGGTGTTCGGGCACCAGCACTGCCGCTGCTGCTGGACGTACCCGAAGCCCGTCGCACATTGCTGCTTAGACGCGGTGCGAACACGTCGTTTCCGCCCATCCCGTTCATCGCGCCAGGGGAGTTGTACGTGTATCCGCCGGTACTTACGCCAGGTCCGTACGTCCAGGACCCGCGGCCGCGGGGACCTCCACGTTTGTTATTCATGCTGCCGTGACCGTTGCTGTTCCGTGACGAGGTGCGGTTGAAGTCCACTCCGTGAGGGTGGTTCCCGTTAGCGCCTACGGGCTCCGGGATGGGATTAGAATGGTAGACGGGTGCAGCCATCGGCGGCGGAGGTCCCATGGGAGCACCAGGTTGGTACGGCTGGGGGTAATAGGCCGGCATACCGTAACCGTACACGGGTGGGCTGGGCGCGTACGGGGGATACTGAGGGACGTTCTGCATCGGAGGCATAGAGTGCGAGGCCTGATGAACGTCTGGATGGGCCGTCGCCGCACCAGGTTGACTGTGGGGGTGATGTTGGAGGGGCGGCTGTCCAGTCGGCTGTGAGCTCGACCACATGTATGGGGGAGTATATGCGGGCTGATGCGAGGCGGTCGGAGGGGGGTACATGCCTTCTACACCTCCAGGGGTGGCGGGTTCAGAATGGTGTGCAGGAGGTGCAGGGTAGTTGTATGGAGGGTAGTAGTACGGACCCACAAAGGGCTGCCCGGGCGTCGAGGGATACGCGGGATACCCGTATGGGGAGGCATACCCTGCTGGAGGAGGGATATGAGCGCCGTACTGGGGTTGGTCGTACGGAGGAGCGGAAGCGGGATCATAGAGAGTGGGGTAGGTGAATGACGGTGATGTTGCCCGCGAGTTCCGCGAGCTGCTGGACCCGTTGGTGAACGAAGGTGCAGACGACCTGATCGACCTCGACGAGGTGGTAGAGCCCGCCCCCTTGCGGCCGTCCCTCTTATCCCGAGTTACGGGGCCCGACCACTCGCTCTCCGTGGGAACAGAGCTCGCAGAGTCGTCCAAGTCTCCAATGCTGCTCCCTCGACCACCGCTGGTAGAGCCCGACCCCGACACCAGGCTGAAGGTGGACGAGTTCGCGCTCATGTCCTTCTCCTTTTCTTTGTCCTTCTCCTCGAAGCCCATGAAGATCCTCGAGCGTGCTTCGTTGTAGGCGGCCTCACGCTCTTCTATAGTCTTGAACCGCTTCCCCGCTGCTCCCGGAGCGTTGCTGCGGCTCCCGATGCTACCCGCTTCTGATGCGTCGACATCGGACGTGTCCGCGTCCTCGCCCGCAGTCGACCCTTGCTGTGAGTACTGGCGTCCCCGGGGACGGCGCATGATTTGGATGGTTGGTTGTGCCGATTCCTCTGCCGGGACCAACTCGCAAATACGCCGAATAGGACTTCGTGGACAACGTCATCAGCCACAGGCGCGCACAACAGCAACAGCAGCGACGTACATCCGGCTCTCAGAGCGACAGTAGACGGTGATGTTCTTCGAATCTGCCTCCGGGGAAAGTTTGTAATAGGCAGAACATCGGTGTACCAGTAACCGCTGGTACGAGGTGGAAGGTGTGAGGTTGATGCTGATTCTACGAAAGCAAGACAGGTCAGCACATCGCTGTCGTGTAGGTTTTATGCCGAGATAAAGATGTGAACGCCGGCTAGAATTGTAGGCAAGGAATCGCGATGGGTCGGGAGAGACGCTGCGCCGTCGTGTGACGCTCACAGACTTGGTTGCGGGCGACCACCAGTAGTGTACTCACCTACGATCCTTGATCAATGCCTCCATCTGCTCCCCAAGCTTCAGCACGTAGATGCGGTCCTTTCCCCGAAGCGCCTCCAAGATCTGTGCGTCCGGCTCAGCATCCAGAAGAGCGCCTGACGTCCCGCTGGGGTCCAGGGAGAGAGCGACGCCCGCGGGCGCGTCCAGCTTGTTGGAGGATGATGACGTGAACAGCCCGTCGTCGCGGGAGGGAGACGAGGAGGACGGGCTCAGTGAGAAGGGCCGTGCGTCCTGCGTGTCGAACGCGCCCGTGCTGGAGCTCGCGGTGGTTGGATCCCCGGATGTCGTCGCCATTCCTGGAGTTGCTGATCGGGCCGAGATGGTCGTCTTGACGTATCTGGCGCGTGGATATGGGCTCCTGCGACTGTACGGCAGGCTCTATGCGGCTGGAAATGAAACGCGCAGCCTCAGCGTGGAGAACGTGTATGAGGGTGCGTCTCGCACACACTGGTGGCCGACTTCCACCCCCAGTTTACGACAAGCAGAGCTACGCACCAGCTGGTATACAAGTCACTTAGCAGAGTACTTTTTCGGCTGTGAAAGATGGGTAGGAGAGTGGATGGCTGGAGGACGAGCCGGGGTGCATCAGGTCAGAGGGTAAGTGGTAGCTGCTCTCGAAGGCGCCCACCGCCTACAAAGTCCATGGGCGCCTGTCACCGTCAGTCCTTTTCGCAGGAACATCGAAGCGCCCTCGGGCGGCCACTTCAACGCCCCTCCGCGTTGCGAAGTGAGCTGTTGCGCCTTGTCCAACAGTGAACTACACAGGCCACAGTACCGGTTCATACAACAATCAGGTTCGGCATAGGCGCAGGCGGGTGCAATATATTACAAGGATGCTCATATACAGGCGACGGAAACGAGGCGAGCCGTCTAGTGCACCGTCGGCGACGAACGCACGACCTGATAGATATTGAAGCTCAGACTACACGCACCGCCTGTCAGTCCAGCGGTTCGCGCACGGAAGCAGAAGCGCACGTACCAGAAAGTGAATATGAAGATGCCGTAGATCGCTAGGCCCAGCGCTGCCTTCGACAGCGTCTTGTTGGCATTCGGATCATTATGCGAAAGCTGTGTTCATGAAACAGGAATCAGCGATTTATTGGCACGGCGGCCACATGCTTGTGAGAGGCTGACCTTCCAGTAGAAGAGGCCGGGCAGAATGAACGAGATCGTGGTGGACCCGGTCGAACCCACAAAGGACAGCACTAAGTTCGAGGAAGGGATATATCAGCGTCGGGTAGGGAAGGACGATATGTTGTGCGCACCCATTCGCAGATCATCCACAAAGTAAGCAATCGTGAAGCCGCTCGCGACAATTGCGAGGGTTAGCAGCGTATGCTTCAACGGGCTCATGTCTTGGCTGCCACCGTGTTCGTCTTCGGGCTCCTCGTCCTCCGGGTCGCCAGCCTGTTTGCTTGCTACGTGTCCCGCATGGAACACCTTGTCTAGGCAGTTCCGGCAAGGGTGAACTTGCAAAGGATACGAGAACATGACGAGTATGGCGATCGCTAATTGTCCGATCGCGATGAAGAGCGACGTGGACGGGTACATCGCGATGATGTTCGCCCCGACCTGGATACACTCAGCGAACCTTTCATGCACAGGTTCATGGCGCGTACCTTAGAGCCGAACGTCAAATATCCGAATACAGCGATGATCTCGTATATCATAGCAGCCGAGCCGATAGATGTACCGATGACGATATTCATTCTCTTCTGGGTGTTGGATGATATCTCGTTGAATATGGGGAAGAGCTACGAGACACATCAGTTATCGGGACATGCGTACGAGGAACCGCTCTTACATTCTGCGCGCACGTGTACGCAAATACTTGGACCGGGAAGGTAGAGACGAAATTCGGAGTGAAGTGTATGAGACGTATCTCGCCCGGTGCTTGGGTGCCCTTAAGCGGGAAGAAGTAGCATACAACCACGATAACCACCAGGTATGCTACGCCGTGGATGAGCGCGCGCATTCACTTCAAACATTGATAGGCACTAACCGACCGAGAATAACGCGACGTAGCTTGTATGTCTAAGGCTGTCCAGTTTCCGGAGGAACGCCAGGGGAACCAAGGGTATCATGAGGATGGTGATCCAATTCTGTCCAGACAGCATCCATGCCGGAGGGTTTGTATCCGGTGACGTAAGATCGTGATATAGGGCAGCGACAACGTTGGGCATTAGTGACTTGATGATGATCAGGTAACTTGGGGGCTGGCATGAGTACGACCCGCGGGACTGGTAGAGAGTGCTCACCTGATGGAGACACCGAAACACTTGATAGCAATGGCGGCGTCGAAGAATACCGCAGCACGCGGGAACGTCAACTCGGCCACGGCGAAGAAGGAGGCGCGTCTGTGGGGTGCCTTGACCGCGCACAAGGACAGTAGATAGAGGCCGAAGCCTGCTACGCCGCCCGAGAAGAGGCATGTAATCATCCCGGGTATGATCCCAGCGGACGCAAGAGCCTGCATGTGGGGTTCACGCTAGCACTTCATACGATAGTACAGGCGACTCACCAAAGGGAACGTGAGCATGCCTTGAAACTATGTTAGATTCGTCCGCCACAAGTAACCTGCCAGAGAGGACTCACCACTTCCAATGATTGTGTTCGCCAGGTTACTGATACAACTCGACAACGTCGCGTGTCCATCTCTCTTCGTCCGCCTCGCAGTAGCCTCCGAGCCCAGGAGCGCGTCCTCCTCGCGCGAGGCACGCGGCTCGACGTCTACCCCGTCCGCGTCTGCCTGTTCGGCGTGGCCTTGAGCGGCGCCATAGAGCTGGACCATCTCGTACGGGTCCTCGCGATCAATGTCCAGTGCAGAAAGCGTAGAGTTGAAGGTGGTGGTGCGGTGGCCGGGAGAGACAATGTCGAGGGCGGTAGCGTGAACAACGCGGCGGCCGGTAGAGGAGGCGGCTGCCGGATTGGGACCCGTGTGGGGAAAGCGACCCGGAGCCAGATTTGTCAGCTACGCCGTAGATCCCTCCGTGGCGGCCGGCGAACGTCGATGAGGACGAGAGATAGCTTCACTCCTGCACGGCGTCGAGGAGAAGAGTAAAGATACTATGCACCAGCTGGAAAGCAGCACCCAAGAAGCCTAGATGTCTCGGTATCGAGCGCAACAGCCACACCGCCCACTGCACCGAGCCGGAGCAACGGCGAGTGCCTTTAGGCGCCTCTCGGAGCGCCGCCGCAGATTATTTGCGCGTGTTAGGATCTAAAGCCTTTGCACAATACTCGCAAACAACCGCCCTGTCTCCGCTTCAGCCACCATGAGTCTCCGACACCGCCCCGCACACGAAGAGGAGGACGCGTCTGCTCTCAGGCTCGGACCTGGTACATAACATCATCTCCCTGAAGCTAGTGTGAATGACGGAAAACTGAGCTGCTTCCAGAGTTCAACAACGCCGGTTGTCTGCTCATTTCTGAGGTTCGCTACCTGCTGGAACATCGTCCGTCAGAGAAGGCCGCGCCCGACACTTCGTATGTCTTTCTACTATTCCTTGTTCTCTACCATAACCCTGTGATAGCGTGTATAAGAAGACCCTTGAATATGTGAAAACCTTTGCCAAGTTCGACAAGCCAGAAGCAGCTGCGGCGATTCGAGAGTGAGTTACTGAAACCTCGACTCCCATACCCTTACACTAACCCCGGATTTTCCACAAGGACTCTGCGGAGGGAGTCTGATCTCACGCAGTTTGAGATTGCGCAAATCGCCAATCTGTGTCCGGTGACTGCAGAGGAGTCGAAGAGCATCATCCCCAGGCATGCAAGGTTTACGTTCACGTTCGCCGAGATGCGCTGACACGTCACCTATAGTCTTGTGAAGGTCGATGACGACAAACTGCAACCACTCCTCGACGAGATCCAGACCATGCGGAAGTTCCAGTCTTAGCCGCCGCGCGTCGACTCGGCCGGTGTCGACGTCTCTGCCCCCCGGAACCTAGGCATGGGCCCTTCCTTGTACACATCGCATTTTCCGTCCTTTGGGCTCGCCGCTCAATGTGTGTGCCCGTGGTGAATGCGGATATGATCAGTGTCTCTTGCAGTGCCACTCGTCGCATTCAATCCCTGAGGAGAGCGGTATTGTAACAGTAATAATAGAACTCCACGAACAATACACCTTCTTCAAGTTCTACGTCACTGGATCCTATTGCACTAGCCGAAGGCACATCTCAGTTCCCTTGCCCCTACGCCATCCCGAGAGACGACGTGTGAGCAAGTACCTTACCCTGAAGACTAAATCGTGCCAGGGCGCGTCAGTACAACATCGGATTCTGATCCTCTCGCTAATTCGCGAGCAGCGTGTCTTTCGTGCGAGTCATAGTCAGTCACCACCCTCTGGCGCGCGTGAGGGGGAATTTGGACACTCCCAGTTGTGCCGTATACGTCAATGATCCGCGCGTCAACGTATCAGACTAGCGTAAGGCGTTGTGCATCGCCCTGGTGAAGCATTGGACGTGTATATAAGACTAGTCCATCTCGGCTGCGCGAGAAAAGTATACTTAGTACACTAAGAGTACAGAGCATGTATATGCGTAACAAATAGTTAGTCCGAGAGACGAGGCGCGTCATGAAGGAACCATTCGGGAAGGTTTAGGAGCCTAGCTAAAACATTGACCAGTCAGTATTACGTCCGCGTATTCCAGCACACAACGTACCATGCGCCTTCAGAATCCGAACGGGATCATGAAGAAGTCGAGATCGTAGTCGTCCCCGTACAGGTCGTCCGTAGAGAGCGGGTCGTCGTAGTAGAGATAATCGCCCAGCTCCACAGCCTCCAGCGAGCTGGGGCCATAGTAGTCGTCGTCGAAGCACTTGCGCCCGTCCCACCAAACTTCCGTCACCAGCTCGCGCAGGCGGTCGACGTCCGCCTCCTCCGCGTTGATACACGCGCGCAGGACGAGCGCGTTGATCGGGCTCCCGATGTGGCTCCGCAAGATGAGCCAGTTCATCAGCTCCTCGAGGAAGCGAGACTCGTGGTCTGCGTGCGCGCAGCCGAAGCGCACGCTGTCGAGCTCGAGCGTGTGGAGGTGCTTGAGTGGGATTTCGGCATCTTCACCCTCGTCCATAGGTGCGAGAGCAGGGAGGAAGTCGGCTTCAGGGTGGCCGGTGACCGAGAGGACTCGGACCTCCGGCATCCGCCCAAAAAGGGCCCGCCAGTCCCAGCTCCGCTGCGACTCGATGTCGATCTCGAAGCGGTGCAGCCGAGCGAAGAAGACGGAGTGGTGCATGAGCGCTTGAAGAGCACGGGATTGCGGGAAGGAGTCCAAGGACAGCTCCGCGTCGGCCGGTAGGACGTCGCACGCCTTGTCGTTGGGGTCCATGTAGTCGCGCCAGAGCTGGATGTAGATCTGGGAGGAGTACATAGGCGCAAGCCGCGCGGTGGTGAGAGGCACGGAACGGCTGAGCCACTCGCCGAAGACCTGGACGAGAGCTTCGGCACCTCTCTCGGTGCGCCCGTTGACAGTTACGCGTACGTTTGGAGGGGCGGAGATGTGACGAAGGAAGTTGGCACAGTCGATGGCGTCGGAGACCACTTCGATGCTGCGGAGATTGGGAAGGGAGACCGTGCGTTGCGCGCCCTCGGAAAGCAGAACGACGTCCTCTGGTAAGCGGGGGATCGACTCGCGGAGCTGCAGGGTCTCCAGCAGGGGCATACCCTCGAGCGCGTCGAGAAGTTGTGAGAACTTGCCCACCCGAGAAGCGGTGTCATACATAGCATGGATGGTAAGAGTTCGGAGGGATGGGCAGATGATGGGGTTCGTCCAGTCGATGGTGATCCTGTGCACCTGCAATCGATGGAGGTTCGGAGTCTGCCCCGAGAACAGCTCGGAGGAAAGAGGAGCGGATGGAAGGAGCGCGTCGGGATCGAACTGCTTGAAGTCGGAGCTGATCGTCAACGATTCCAAGAGGTCCGCGCTCGTGCGCCACTTGGCCGCATGGTGCAGGACGGTCCGTGTAGGACCCGTAAGCTGCAGCTCCTTCATCCGATTGGACTCTTCTATCAGCGTGTCTAGAGCGGCTGCCCGGGGGTCGTCCACGTTGCCGAGCGTCGCCGAGACCCAAAGAGGGGCTTTCTTTGAGCGCGCCAGAACCTCTAGGGCGATGTCAGGTCGCGTCAGGGTGATGCGGCTCCACAGTCTCGGGGTACCAAGAGCTATTTCGCGCCAGGTGCGACAGACGTGGGTGATGGAGATCCACTTGTAGGCGTACGCGGGGCTATAATGGTTCCAGCGTCTGGACTGGTAGTACTCCACGGCGACGAGAGTGAAGATCTCCGAAAGGATTTCCGGTGGGAGACGCGCCGTTCTGGACATCCTATTGATACGACTCTTCAGATCGATAATGGCGTTTGCGTGTGTCGCAATCTGGCGTTCCAAAACTGTGCGCTCGTGGACGAGGACATCTTGACTGTCTAGAGACGAGCGTGGGACCTGCAGAGCCATGTCTTGTTTCACAGTCAGAATTTGGACCTCAAAGGAGAATAAAAACGCGGAGACCAACTTATTTCCGGTGAGCCGCAGTTCGGCGGACGCGAAGAGATGCTGCAAGTTTGGGTTGAGTAGAGGAGCTGCGAAAGTGTTTGATTACTGTTGGCGGTTCGGGAGGGGGGGTAGGTATGATAGGGGTTGCAAGGACAGCGTGTTAAACTGTAGCAGCGCTGCCTGTGAACTTTCTATGTGCTGTAATGCATGAGACGAGATCGGAGGATGAGGAAGAGGTCGCTCAGCTAGCCACAACGCTCATTGTATGCGCACCAACAGCAGCCAAACACAGCCAAACAAGCGTCGAGCGCCAAGCGCCCGTCCTCAATTCAAGTCTCCCAATGGCGACATTACAGAGCAACGAAAGACTTTATAATACTGAATCCCAAGTCGTGTTCTGAGGGAGCATATTAGATGTAACCTTTTTTTTTTGCCTCTGAGGGTCCGGAAGTACTAGGATTAGGGGACCGCGGTCTAGTAGCCTGGTCAGCACACCGGCCGCTGCTGGCATGGGGATTCGTACGAGAATGACAACCGAAGAACAAGACGCGTAATTCAGAAATCAAAATTAGAGATGTGAAAGTAAGTATACAGGATTCATAAGGTAGCAGGACCGTGCGGGATGGATGTAACGACGCTCCAAGGGACATGTGCTCTGCGTGGACAACACTTATTAATATTTATCCTCTCGGACGGCGAGTAGAGGGACATACTAGTATCTCCACGCGGGTCACCAGAGTCCCCATGGGACCCCGTAAGGGTCGTCCATGTCATAGTCATAGTCGTAGTGATCGTAGTCTTCATCGTAGAGCATGTCAAGATCGCCCTCGCCCTCGTCTTCTTCGTCTTCTTCGCCTTCGCTTTCGAACTGCTCCTCCCCGTCCCAGTCGACATATGGCACAACCTCGGCGAGCCGGTCCACCTCGTCCGTGGTGACATTGTAGCATGAGTTCAGGCGCAGCTCGTCAATGGGGAGGTCGTAGTTGCAGCGCATGAGGAGCCAATCTTCGAGCTTGTCGAGAAACTCCGGCGGGTCGTCGTAGTCCACGCTGCATAGCCGTGCTTCGGTGAAGCCGAGGACTCGTAGATGCGGGAGGGGCATCGATGACGGGCGCTTCTTCTTCCCCTGACGAACGGTAGAGAGCGCGACAAGGAGGTCGTCCTGAGGGTTCCCGATGATGGACAACGTTCGGAGGTTCGGCATCTTCGCGAAGACGTCTTTCCAGCGCCAGGTGTCGTACGACGATTCGAGGGCCAGGCTGCGGACCGGGGCGAGCCACTTGGAGGCAGTGATGATGTCGTTCGCTATCGAGCAGTCCGGTAAGAAGCAGTCGATGCGCACTTCGATATCTGGCTGGGTTGCGGGGGAGCTCAGATTGAACGGGGAGCCCGGGTCGATGAGAGCCCGCCAGCCGGACATCTGCAGGGGGCAGCCGTGCACGGACAAGAGCCGCACGGTGAGGAGGGGGGCGAAATGTTCTCCGACGATGCGGAACAGCTCGCGACCGCCGCCCTTGCTGCGGCCCGTCAGCCTGAGGAGAGTAGTCGGGGGCATAGAGAGGTGGTTGATGAGGTTTGCACAGTCAAGACACTGGCCTGCCAGGGTGATGGAATGTAGTCGGGGAAGAGCGACTATACGCTGCGGGGCCGGGACAGCCAGTGTCTCAGCTGGCAGGCGGGGCACCGCATCTTGCAGATCCAACGATTCCAAGCACGACATGGAGTCGAGTGCGGCAAGAAGCTGGTCGAAGGAACCTAGCAGTGCTTGAGAGTCTAGGCGGCCGATCAGCACAAGGCGGGTGAGGCTCGGGGATAGCACGGGGATCTTCCAGCTGAATACGAGCTGTCGGATCTCGAGGGAGCGCAGGCGGGGGAGCTGCCCTGTGAACAGTTCGGGTGAAAGCGCGGTGCCGCCGACATTGTGGGAGTAAGCGTGGGCGCCGCTGTCCGCGAGCACCAACGACTCGAGATTGCTAGCGGGCCCCGAGAGCTTCGGGCAGAAGTCCTGCAGGAGCCGGGCTGGCCCCAACAGGCGAAACTCTTGCAGCCGCGAAGGGTCCCGCATCACGTCCTCCAGAAGTCGTCCCCGGTCGTCGAGTGTCGATGCAATGGAGGCGCTGACCAGCAACGGAGCTTTCTTGGACCGAGAGAGTAGGTCTTCTACGATAGGCCTCTTAGTGAGAATGATGTGCCCCCATAGCCGAGGCGTATTGAGGGCGACCGCGCGCCAGCTACGGCAGACATGGGAGACCTGGATCCATGTGTAAAAGCGGGATACGCCGTGGTGACCGTAGTGGTAGCAGTGGTGTGTGTCGTAGGAATCTCTCACTACGTGCAGGAAGATTTCGGAGAGGAGTTCCGGCGGTAGACGGGCAATGGTGGTCAAGGTGTTCAGTCGACCTCTGAGGTCGATGATGGCTTGTGCATGACCAGCAATCTCCTCCTCTAAGGCTTCCCGCAATGACGTTGCTGCGACGTCAGTCATGGGGCGGGGCACTGTATCAAATAGGTATGGGTTTACATAGTACGATACATGTAGGTAGCCTAACAAGTACTTACGACGTGCCGGTTGGTAGTAGTCCGTCGCAGGCAGACCAACAGTATGGTTCCCAGTCTGACTAGCCTGCTAAAGGGGTAGTGTGTTCTCTTCCCGAGGCTGCGATAGAACGGTGAGAGTGCAAAGAGGCGAAAGGATGTAGGAGAACAAGGGAAAGGGGTCTCGAGCGCGCTCCGAGTCGCGAATACATATGCTCATTCAGCCACAAACCAAATAGGAGCAACCAACGCGACGCGACTTTGGCGCCGACACGCGCGCCTCGGGCGCTAGAGCCGAGCCAGTGCAGCTCTTCCCGCCCCCGAGTCCTCCCCAGCCTTTGTCCTCATATCCTGAGTTTAGAACTTGGCGAGTACGCGCGCACTCAACGAAGATACTCCAATCAACTAACTGATACTTCCGACGTAGGAGGTTCATGTCTCGACTGGACAAGGAAACCCTCTCGGAGGCACTCCATGACGCCCGCAGCGAGAAGGAAACAGTGCGAGAGAAGGGTGTCAAAACACTTAAGGAGGTTTTCTCGCACCCCTCAGCGCCCGCGCGATTTACCAAGGACGAACCAGTTAATGGCTGGCTTGCCGTACTTCAGGCTCTCTTTCACGCCTATCATCTGCAGCTGAAGAAATGCATTGCCAAGCTAGGCTCTGTATCCGCCCTCAACAGCGCTGGTCCCAGCGATCGCTCTGTCGGCCGGCTGACCGAGATAGCCAGGACTCTGCGTTTTCTCGTCGACTCTTGCAAGGAGTACCTCACCTCGCGGACCCTCAAGGCCTTGCTCACCCATCTCTCCGAAGGCATCGTAGCCAATAAGGAACTGGTCTCCATCGTAGCCTCCGACTACGCGCACACGCTCGAATCTGTCTTCACGTGGAAACCCCATCTCTATGCAGTCCCTAACATCATGTGGCACAATATCCTAGCGCTCAGTTTCAACGTCGTCCTGGGCCGACCTCCGCGGCGTGCTCTCGCAGACGACCTTGACATGCAGGAAGCCGATGGAGAAAGTGACTTTGACGAGGATCCAAACTCTCCACGATCTTCGACAGCTGGTGATGGTACCCCTGAGAGGCCCAGCGGACGCGCCGCTTCATCTTCACTAAAGCGACAGAGGCGCGACAGCGTACCAACTCGCGGGGGCGCTCGTTCAACTTTGTCCGCTCCGCAAGGGGTTGCTCGACAGCAAGTCTCGATACAGGCTCCCTTCATGAGAGTCATCGCCTTGCTTTTGAACTCCCCCACCGCCCCAATCCTTTCTCGGCCGACGGCATCCGAGGCTCGTCAGGAAGACGAGGAGTATCACGCATTCCCCACCAGGCTACTTTCTTACTTCTCGTATTTCCTTCGAGTGCACTCAGCGGATTCCTCCTTGCGCCACGACTATCTCTCCGCCCTCTCTGCTGCTCTCGGCCATTACACTCTAAACTGCCGCTTTCCTGTCGTGGTCTTCTCTGCTCAGTCTTGGCACTCCCTGGTAGCGTTGTGGGCCACAAAGGATGGAGAGAAGTCAGACGATGCGATCATCGTGCTGCGACTTCTTTTCCCGGTGCTCACGGCAGGCCCCCTGGACGGCGACCCCGATATCGACCGCGTGGCGGCTTTTTGCGCGCTCTGGTCAGCGGCGGAGGGGATAGCGGGAAGGACTGCCTTGGGCCTCGGGCTTGATTCGTTGCAGTTGCGCGTTCTGGAAGGACGCGACAGCACAAACACGAAGCAAGCCCTCGATTCTAACACTTTCCGATACGGCTGGGGCCTCAGCAAGTCACGCGCCCTGGCTTGGGCCGCTTTGGAACTTGAAGCGGATTGCGTTGAACGGGTAAGAGATGCGGGAGTACTGCTTGAAATGCACCTGACTGAGCAGTTCTTCAGATATACCATCATGTTGAGTCGACCTTCTCTACCGTCACGACTGGGCGCAAACGGCAGAAGCTGGAGAACCCAATGTCTTCGCTATTGCATACCATCCGAACGCAGACACCACGCGAGAAGAAGGTCCATCACCTACAGGTTCTCCTTTTTTTCGCAGAGAAGCACTGGCTCGTTCTACACGAGCAGCTGCGCAGAGACTTCATCTCCTCTCTTACCTCCCTCGTGTCCTTCGAAGATGGCGACATACAGTCTTGGACTTTCCTATGCTTGGCTGCCATCGCTCATGCCGAACACTCAGCACCCCCTGCTCCCGGCGCTGAGCCCCCCTCGACCCTGGATGCAACCTCTCTTTGGGATCCGGTGTGGACTCATGCCATGCGCCGCGCCAACGTACCGGCGGTCTCTCGGGCAGCATGTCACGCGGCTCACGTGCTCCTTCTACACTCCAAACGCCTGCTTTCTCCTCAGCGAGTCTTAAGCGAGATCGAGTCGTTCGTCAAGGACCTGGACGTGCAGGGCCCGGCGTTCCCCTACGACTCCGTGTGTGGGTTCATGGTCCTCTGCCTCCGCTTCGCGAATCAAGACGTTCGGCTGTACCGCATGCAGATGGAAGAGAAGGTTCTCTCGTGGCTCACGGAAGCGTGGAGGGTCGATGGGCGACGAAGGACAGCAATGCCGGACTACACCATCGCGCATATACACTCGCTGCTTGAAGCGATCGCCGGATGCACGCGAAGGGTTGAGCTGCGCTGCGAGATCATGCTGCCGCCCTCGCTGACCGTGGACGCAATGGCGGAGGAGACTCGTACGAAGGTTATACGCGACTTCCAGCTGCACGCGCGCCTTCCTTCCTACGATCCTCCGACCTCGTCAGCTGGCCCTGCTCCCGCGTCTTCCGGAACGACTACCGGCAGGGGCTCGGGGGTGCCATTCGTGGACGACATCGATACGACGGACCCGGCGCCTCCTCGAGGACGTGAGCGTCGCCTTTCGGCTTTCCTGCTGAAGTCCCTGGAAGGGATGTGCGGCGTTCTGGTCACTGATGAAGAAGTCCGTAGCAAGCACACGGTGGAGACTCTTCGCTCTTCCCTCGACTTTGCCATCTCCTCTCTCTTCTTCGAGTCGTCGCTACTCCTAAACGGTATCCAGTCGAATCGTCGCGTCATCCAGGCCGCATGCAAGTTGATCGGCGTCATCGCTCCTTCCCTAACACACCGCCGCTGGGAAGCGCACGAGCGGCGTCTGCTGTTGGGAGCTCTCGACCCTGTGATCCTTGCGGACGACGGCGACGGCGACGACTCCGAGAATGGTGGTTGGGAAGCCTTGGTGTCTCCTGGAAAAAGAACAGGCATCCGCACGGAGGTACTCCAGCGTCTGCTGCGCTCGACCAGAGCGAACCACGGGAGTGCAGCGTTCCGACTGGCTCTGCAGAAGGCACTCTTCCGTAGCTCCGATGTACGTCCGTTTCACCACCTGTTTGCATCGGCAACTTATAATAGCACTGTTTTTGAAGGTTCAAGACGCGCTCGGTGATCTGCTCAAACGCTTGCGAGAGGTACTCCAGACTACGATCGAGCGGTATACACCGAACACACCGCATTCGCACACGGGCGACCACGACGACTTCGCACCCATATCGGTGGCCTCGGTATCGACTGAAGCGGCCCAGAAGTTATCCGCCACCGCTATGCACAACAGTCACATCGCGAGATCTTGCATCACCGCTCTTGTTATGATCCCGATCCTGCAGTCCTCGTCTGGGGAGCCGACGCACGACCGGGAGCTTCTGGAGCTCATCATGAGCTGCGAGCCTGCGCCGTTCCTTCTGGTAGCTCCCCCTTTCCTCGACCACGTCCACCATCGGAGGCTGCATCTCAGTCGATCGAACTTCAAAGAGCTCATGCTCCAGGTGGACGCGCTCTGCACTGATCGCACCTACCAGAACAACGAATCCGCCATGCTACTTGTCGTCCGTACCTTGGAAGCTACTTCCCACCTTTGGCATGGAGCTTGGGCAGAGGATGCGGATATCGGTGAACGTGTCCGCTTCTACTGCATGCGATGCGTTGCGCTCCTCAGGACAACGGGACCGAGCTCTTGGCGTGTGCGAGACGCCGTCCTCCGTTTCTTCGACAGATACCTTGCGCTTGATCCAAAGCAGGAGATCTGGGGAATGCCGGACGCTGACGGCGAGGTTCCGGACCCCGACGATTTCCCCGCAGCTATCTTGCCCATTTTTGGCGGGGACAACGACATTCGAATCCGCTTTCGCGTTGCTGCTACAAGTCCTCGCATCTTCACCGTCGGCCGTCTAGCCGGTCGCGACTCGATGAAAGTGTACAACGATATCCGTACTCGACTCTCGTCGGATTACAAGCAGTGAGTGGCAGAGCGCGTTCAGCAGTTTGATTCGGCTGATTTTGGTCTGTACCACAGGTTCGAGAGAATCCTTACCCGGCTTCTTTGTCTGGGCGGTGTAGTCATATCCGAGGCGTCAGTCCGACGAGGGGCCTATTGGCACCTACTTGAGGTCTCCTTCTACTACAACCTCTACCATGGTCACCTCAAGGCAGTTCTCATGGCCGTCACCGCGCGGCTGGGAATGGAACGATTTGCCAACCTCTTCAACTCGTACGCTTCGCAGTTCGCCTACTCCATGCGGCGTTCCAACATCGACGTCTTCCGTATTCCCCCTGAACTGCTCGGGTACCGGGACCGCCGGGAGTGCGCAGAGGCGACGTTCCACGCGTTCACCCCTACCAATCTTCTTGCTGGCGGAAGCGCAGAAGAAATGGGCACGGGGACCGAGCTCTTTACCCGTCACTGTCAGGCCATACAGAAGGACGAGGAAGAAGGCATCCGGGAGTGTTTTGCCGACCTCATCGCTCACGAGGTCACCTCTTGGTTGAACGCCCACTCTGACGAGGGAGACGTCGAAGGCGTGGAACGTGCGCTCGACAGGGTGGTGAAGGAGAAGACGAGGCTTCTCGGGCACGAGGAGCTCTTCAAGGAGCTCTCACAGCAAAGTGTCGACAACATCGTCGTCTCCATCCTTAGGACTCTCGGAGATCAAGACGTCACTGGGAACGGACCCATAGTAGCAGCGCTTCAACAGAAGGGCCTCGATGGCGCGGTGGAAAGCTTCCTCTCGATCACCAAGTACCGTGTTCGAGATACTTTCGATGCCCACACACCCAACCTTCCCTTCTACAGCACTGACATCGTCCTTCGCTCCCTCGCCTGGTACTGCAATCGGGTCGAGCACGGCGACTCTCCCGCCGTCACCTACCATGTCCTGCATCATCTCTTCGCCGACATCGCTCAGTCCCCTCTAGTCAACGAGCAGTACAGGCTGATCAACGCCCTCTGCCTGTGGATATCCTGTCACCACACCCACTTCCAAGATGTCGGCCTTCTGCGTGTGCTGATGCGGAGGACCACGGCCTTGTTCGCTCAGTCCGACCTGGCTCGTAGTGCTCAGTCACTGCTCGGGTGGTCGCTATCTCTCTACAAGACCTACGTGCCCAAGGCAGACGACCGCCTAACCGACGTGTTCGTTCAGACCAGCACTCTGGCGCATCAGTTCCTCGAGACTACTGGGACGCCCTACATGGTCGAACTTGGTGCTCAGCTGATGTCCTGGGTGGAAGCCGAAGCGGAGACCATCCGCAAGAGCAAGGTCTCGAGGAAATACGTCGACAGAGCACTAGCAGCCTGGCCTCGAGAACTTCCGCCATCCTTGCGCTCGGCTTGCGACAACCTCCAGCTCTCTGCTCTGTCCGCCGCCCTCAACGAGCGCAGCGTCTCCTCCAGCAAGTTCCGTCTCGTGAGGCCACTCTACGATCTCGCAGCTCGAGAGAATGACGGAGAGACGGAACGTCAGTTTGGAAGTTCGGACTTCTGGAAGCTGAAGGCATGCATACCCCCTGCAGAGCAGCTTGTCGACGGCGACATCGACGCGTTTACCTCGCTCCTCGTCCTGTACCATGGTCGTATTGACAGCCTCGGCAGCGAGCAGTTCGCTCCTGAAACTGTATGCAGTCGCCATCGCAAAGCCGTTCTGCGGAAGGCTGGTCCTAGCAAAGAATTCGCCCCTCGCGCGGACCTGGAACAAGCGCGGTCTGCAATCATTCACTCCCTGCTGACAATGCTAGACTCCTCGCCCGCTCAAGTTCATGTCGTCTACACGACTTTGCGGGCGGTGATGTCCGTCCCATCCTCCGAAACCTTCGTCGACCCCACACTCCCCACCGAAGCCCGACGAGAGCTTGATTGGATGCGCGCATTCCGCGGGCGCCAACCCGATCAGTCAGTGCCGGACTTGCCTTCCATCTTGGCCAGCGAAGAGGCTCTCCAACTAGCCTCTGATTTCGCTGGATGGATCGTCCGCGTTGCAACGCTTCTCTGCGATACGTTGGGCACTCGTGACGCTTTCTTCTCTCCGCTGTCCCCGCTTCTGTCGACCGACCCTGCATTCGCCGAAGAGGTCCTACCAGTACTCTTGCACGCCCTCTTACAGATTGAAGCCGACGAATCCACCCACGCTGCCCCGACCTCCATCAGAACGCTACTCTCCAAATACTTCTCCTCTGTGCTCACCTACGAAACCACCAACCCTTCCTGCTATCGGGCGATCATCGGTGTTGTCCTTCATCTTCGCTCGTTTCATCCGTCGCGAGAGCCGAAACCCAAGGACGCCCTCGCTCATGACAAGTGGCTTGCTATCGACTTCACACTACTCGGAAACTGCGCGATCAAGTGCGGTGCCTACACTACAGCCCTCCTCTTCCTCGAACTTGCCGCAGAGTATCCTCCGGAGGCCCGCTCGCGGAAGATCTCCACTGAGGATATTCTGTTCGAGATCTACAGCCACATCGACGAGCCCGACGGATTCTACGGCATCCAGACGGACAACCTGCGGAACTTTTTCGTCAAGCGCCTCCGTCACGAGAACCAGTGGGACAAGGCGTTGCGCTATCATGGCGCAGTCCTCGAGTCTGGAGTGGTAGGATCCTCGGACACGGACGGCATCGTGCAAGCCTTGTACTCCTTTGGATTCAATCGCCTGGCTATGAACACGCTGCAGCAGTTCTCAGATTCAGACAACTCGCTTGGCAGTGGTACTTTGGCGTACAACCTAGGATGGCGCGCCGAGACTTGGGACTTGCCGGAGACCCTTGCGTCCGACCACTCCGAGGCGACACTTTACCTGGCTATGCGAGCGGTCTACAGGGAGCGGAGCGCACACGTCGTAGATGGTGTCACTCGCCGAGCCTTCGTTCACGAGATGCAGCGTCTTCGCGAGCTGGGAGGCGAGAACTTCACGGAGATCCGCCAAGTGGCGCAGAACCTCATGTGTTTGAGTCAGATTCGACAGTGGCGAGGTGAAGAAGCTCAGAAGGACCTTCAAGCCGGTAAAGTCGACGGGGAGAGGTGGCGCTCTTTCGCCCACATGGAGCCACAATTCGAGTGAGTGGGACGCATTGGCGTGAGCGGGGCCATCTAACACTCGTCTAGCTTTGGGAACGTGGAAGCGGTAATGACGACCCGCATCTCGCTCATCCGATCGCTGCGGCAGAAGGAGCAACGGGACCAGATTGGCGACCTCCTGTCCCCTTTCTGCATCGCTCTGATGGACCTCGAGATAGCCTGCCTTCTGTGCCTGTCTGAGAGGGCTAGGGATGCCAACGAATCACAGATCGCCCTCAACTCTGTCACCCGAGCCCAGACGCTCGAGAAAACCGCCTCTCCCAGTGTCTCTCGTGAATTCTCCAATGTCCTCTGGCTAATGAAGGAGCCGAAGCTGGCGATCAAGTCACTGAGCGCATTGACTGCTCCACCCAGCGACAGCATGTTGCTCGACGACCTCCCTAGTCAACTACATCGTGCAGGCCTTTTGGCTCAGCTTGTGAGTCAGTCATTCACATTGGTCTTATGTTTATCTCACTTGACGTTGCGCGACAGGGAACGTGGTCTGCGGAAGCCTCGATGAAGAAGCCATCTCAAATTGTCGCCGAATGTTTCGCACCCGCCACGGACGCTATCCTGAATGCCAACCTCTCTGCGGCCCAGGAAGACAATTCCACCCCGTCGATCTTCCATCAGTACGCGATCTTCGCCGAGCGGCAGTACCACGCCATCTCGAAGTCGCCGGATGCCCTCCGGTGGAAACTCTACATAGATCGTAAGAAAGAGGAGATCAAGCGCAGGACGAACGAACTCAAGCGGGCGCAGCAGAACAGCCCTGAATGGGTCTCTCTGAACAGGCAGCAAAACCACGCCAACATACTGTTGAAGCAGGACCAGGAGCGCGAACAAGAGCATCTCGGGCAGCTCACAACCTTCCTGTCGTTGGCGGTCGAGATGTACTCCCGCTGTCTATCGGCGTCGGATAGCTTTGACGACGACTCGCCCATCCGTCTCTGTTCACTCTGGCTGGCGAACTTCGACAACGAAGACGCTACGCTACGGTTCGAGGATGCGCTCGCTCGCATCCCCTCCCGGAAGTTTGTCTTCCTCGCTCACCAGCTCACGGCTCGCCTGGGGAAACCCGAACAAGGGACGCCCATTCCCAATCAGACTATCCTCCAGAGCGTCATACACCGCATGTGTCGCGAGCATCCCTTCCACACTCTGTTCCCGCTCTACTGCCTCAAGATCGATCGCGCGGGATCCCAGGCGTCCTCTTCCTCCAGGCGTCAGTCGGGCCGGCACGCGTCGCAACCGGACTCTCAGATGGAACGAGGGGTGGCAGCTACGGATATATTCGACAAGCTACGGTCGGATCCAGACTCTGCCGAACGTGTCCTGGCCATAGAGCACGTCTGCGACGCGTCGCTTCAATGGGCGAAGTATCCGATCAAGAACCAATCGAAGAAGGCTGCCGACTCGCGATCGAAGACCGGAGATCCTGAAGTTCCTCAGGGTTTGCTCATACGACAGATTCAGGATATCAAAGTCCCCGTCATTACAGCGCATACACCCATAGACCCGACGACGCAATATCTCGACTGCGCTTGGATATCCAAGTACGACACCCACTACACCACCGCAGGAGGCGTCAACCTGCCCAAGATCATTAGGTGTTTAGGTTCCGACGGGAAGTACTACAAGCAGCTTGTGAGTGTGTCTCGTGTTGTCCTCAGGATATCTATAACGGCCCTTCCCACCAGTACAAAGGTGAAGGAGACGACGACCTACGGCAGGATGCAGTCATGGAGCAAGTGTTCGACCTCGTCAATGTAGTTCTCCGCCGCGACCGGGAAACCAAGAGGCGCAAGCTGAGCGTTCGCGGCTACAAGGTCATCCCGCTCGCTTCGCAGGCTGGAGTGCTGGAATTCGTCGAGAACACGATGCCGTTAGCACACTGGCTCGGGAGTGCGCATACGAGGTATGTACGGAGCACACAAACAGACGTTGGTTTTAATACAACGTACCAGGTATCGACCGCAAGACCTGACTTCGAAGGCTGTGCCCAATATAATCACTGGCCCCGTTGAGCAGCGGCAGTGGAGGTATAACCCAGACGCTGTAATCAAACGCTTTATCGAGGTCCGGGACCGTTTCAAGCCCGTGATGCGGCACTATTTCACGGAGAAGCACAAGACCCCCATGTCCTGGTACACGATGCGTCTCCACTATGCTCGCAGCGTCGCGACTACCTCCATCGTCGGACACGCCTTGGGAGTCGGAGACAGGCACACATCGAACATCCTCATCGACAACAAGACCGGCGAGGTCGTGCACATCGATCTCGGCATCGCATTCGAGCAGGTACGGGCACCCCCATCTTTATGCTGCGCGCTCCTGACGGTTCCTCGACCACAGGGGAAACTGCTTCCGCAGCCGGAACGCGTCCCCTTCCGCTTGACCGCAGACATGATTGACGGGCTGGGGATCTCGGGCACTCAAGGCGTGTTCCAGCGCTGTGCCGAAGAGACCTTACGGGTGCTGCGAGACGGCTCCGAGATCATCCTCACCGTACTCGAGGTCTTCAAATACGACCCTCTTCATTCATGGTACGCGGCGTCCGCACGCTTTGTTTGCGCGAATCTAATCCGTCCCTCAGGACGGCGAGCGAACTCAAGATCAAGCGTGCACAAGCAAGCGTGCCCGACGAGACTGCCCAGCTAACGGTGGAGGCCTTCCGCTTCGCCGTCGGCATCGACATGGCGAGCAACGCGGCAGACGAGGCGGCCGACCGCGCGCTCTCGGCCGTCGCCCGCAAGTTGGAGAAGACGCTCAGCGTGGAGTACACCGTGAACGAGCTCATCACGGAGGCGAGCGACCCGTCCAATCTGGCGTTGATGTACATCGGTCAGTCGTCTGCGCTGCATCAGCATCTTGTGTTTGCGTTTGCTCATGCATGATGCAGGCTGGTCCCCTTACCACTGATTCTTTCAACCCCTGCGAACTCGAGATTCGTGCGACCGCGCCGCAACCGTACTTTCCACCTTAACTTAATCCATCGCCATACCATCGACCTCATACGGACTAACGTCTGTCATCTTGTACCAATACAATGCATCCTTCCTGCGTAAGCAAAGGATGCTCGGCCAGCATGCGACCACTTCACCATCGAGCATCGCACCGTCACACCGTCCGCAAGAATTTCAAGTATTACCATCGTGGGTATACACCAGACGGGGTACATAGTGCTATCAGACGAGAAACGCAGCCAGCGAACCCATTGCGCAGCCCGAGACACACAGCGTACTAGTACTTACACACCCCGCCCAAACCGCGTCCGAAAGAGAAGGTCGCTTGCACGACGTCTACAGTACTCGGCGCGCGCACAGCGTAACGTAGCGTAGCGTAAACATTTGGTTTGTATCAGACAACACGCGCGGCCGTCGCGCACAACACACACATTCGGGGTCGCTCGGGCTTGATGATGATGAGGGGGAGACTGAGAGACGGGGGACCGAGGAGGGGAGGCGAGGTGAGGGAGCTAATCGAGACACATCGTGGGCACGCACACAGCGGAAGCGTTGGGCGGAGATCGAGAGAGGGTGGATATAGATAGATCGATGCATGACATGGGGGTGACGGGTAGTGCGGGGGCCGCCAAGCATTGGGGGTCGTGGACGGTGCGCGCGTCGCTCACTTGTTCTTGGCGATCTCGCGCGCAGCCTTGATGAGCGGGGCCAGTGTCCGTAAGGGCTCAGACAGCTTGAAGAAGGGGTGCTGCGTTGACAGGACGTGTCAGCGGGAGCTTCGGCACGCATACAGTCACACATACCTGGAGCAGCTCGGACGCATTGGGCCGCTTCTCGGCATCCACCTCCAGGGTCTTCGACAGGTAGTCCCGGAAGACTGGTGAGAGCGACTCGGGGTTCGCGATCTGTGGCGTCCCGTTCGTCGCGATGAGGTACAGCGCCTTCAGGGGGTTCTGGTTGAGATACGGCGGCTCGCCCTCGATCATCTCTGCGGCGGGGAATCAGCCCATGATCACAGCGACGTCGAGGTGTGGCAACTCACCAATCGCCATGATACCCAAGCTCCAGATGTCAACCTTCGGGCCGTATTCCTTCCGGGTGACGACCTCGGGTGCCATCCAGTACGGCGTTCCGACCATCGTCGTGCGTTTCGAGTTCGCCTCGGATATCTGCGCGCAGAAACCGAAGTCGGCTGCGGGTCCGGGTGTCAGCACCAAGGAGGGAGCATGCAAGTAGGGAGTTAGAACGCACTAAGCTTGATATCACCATTCATGCTGAGCAGGACGTTGTCGCTCTTGATATCACGATGGATGACGCCGTGCCGGTGGAGATGCTCGAGGCCCTGCGCGGTCTCGCGCGAGACGGCAGCAATCTGGCCCTCGGTCATGAGGTTGGCGGTGACGACGTCGGTGAGCGAGCCGCCTTCCATGTACTCCATGACGACCCAGAGCTCGTTCTTGTGCAGAAACGAGTCGATGTAGTTCACGATGTTTGGGTGCCGCGATGCACGCATGACGAGAATTTCGTTGATGATGAGGTCCTTCTTGGGCTGCTTGTCGAGGTCCATCTGCTTGATCGCGACCGACAGGTTCGTGCCGACCTGGTACGCCGTGTACACACCGCCGGACGCGCTGTCGTGCGATGAGCGACGTCACAATAAGCTCAAGAAACTTTACGGCCACTCACCCAGCACCGATCTTCACCAGATTCCGGTAGAGCTTCGTCGGGTCCGCGTCCGTGCAGATCTGCTGCAGCCGCTTTACGATGTCCGCCTCCTTGTCTTTGTCCTTCTCCTTCTTCTCGCGCCGCCGCGGCGTCGCCGTGCCCGACGCGGCCACCTTCTGCAGGCTCGATGCGGCGGCACTGGGCTGCGGCTGCGACGCCGGTCCGCGGCCCTCGCGCTCGCGATCGCGCATGCTCGGCGACGACTTCAGCGCGAGGTCCGGCTGCGATGATCCAGGGGAACCCTTCGGTGCCTTGGGCGAGGGCGTGATCTGCGACTGCGCATGGTGGCTCGGCGAGTGGTGCGAGGGCGACTGACCGGGGCCAGGCGAGCGGCGGTCGCGCGTCGTCGCCGCGCGCGCGAGCTGCTCAGACGGCTTCTGCGGCTTCGTCTGCGGGAGGCGCTGCGACGTCGAGCGGTCGAGCGTCGGCGTGGCGGGCTGGGGCGGGGCCGGGGCCATGCGATGGGCACTAGGCGCGCCAGAGGTGCCCGGCGGCAGGCTGTTCGCATGACTGGGCTTCTTCGGCGGAGGGGGAGCAGGGCGCGGCGCTTGGAGACCTTCATCCATGAACGACTTCGGTGGCGTGCTCACCGACGGCGTGACGGGCGCGGGGGCGGCAACAGCACCCATCTTGTCCCAGACGGAGGTGTCCCCGCGGTTGTTCTCCTGGTAGAACTTCACGATCTCCATCACCGCCTGTGGGTTCTTCTCCTGCTCGAGCTTGGAGATGCCGCTCTCCTGGAGCAGCTGCTGCCACTCCTTCGGCAGGCCCGTGAACTCGCCCGTAGACGTGTTGAAGCCGACGTGCGTGAGGTGCACAGGGTCGTACGGCGTGCTGATCTCGGGCCGCTTCGAGCTGTTGAGGAAGTCGGACATGAACGTGAACATACCCTTCTTCGACTTCGTCGTCGTCCCGCTCCGCGACCGGCTCCCCGCACTGCTGATCGTGCTCGGCGTCGGCGGCACGGGCGGCAGCGGTGGCTGGTAGTCGGCGAACTGGCTCTGCTGTGGCCGTGCCTCTGACGGATCGGGGTAGTACGGCACGTCGCTGGGGCTGAGGACGGGGTCGGAGAGGCGTTGCCGGGCGAGGTTGCCCTGGGTGGGGAACATGTCCGTCAGATTGGCGGTGTTGGCCCGGGAGGGGCGGGGCGGCGGGGGCGAGGTGGCGGTCATGGTGTACGAGTCGGAGCGGTCGTGGGTGCCGTTGGTGCGGGAGGAGGCAAAGGGATCGCGATCGACGGGATGTGTGTTCTGCTTGCGAGGTGGTGGTTTCTGGAGGGAGTTGCGGACCCGCGGGGGCGTGCCGGACGAGTTCTTGGCGAGCGGCGGGGGCGGCGGGGCCTGTCTAGAGGGCGCGAAGGCGTCTGGGTAGCCGTTGGCGGCGGCGGCGTGAATGTGGGCCTCGGCGAGGAGGTCGTTGTACTCCTGGATGGACTCCCGGGATGGGCGGTGGTATTCGACGGTGATTTTCGAGTGGCGGTTGTTGGGCGGCGACTGGAGGGACCTCTGGTTGAGCGCGCTCTGCGACGTCGACATATGCGCAACCTGGGCAGGACTGGGAAATGATGGTGTGAGGAAGGAGGCAGAAGGAGCGGGGAGCGCGAGCTCGTCGACGTCGTGGCCGGCAGACAGTGCGAAGACAAAACAGAGTGCGGTGCAGAGCTGCAGCAACGATCGTGATCACCACCACGTCCGTCCTCTTTCTTCCCGCCCGTGCGATATCCCGCTCAGTTCGTCCGCTCAGTCGATGGAGCTCTCGCCACTGCGGCCAGACGGGACAAATGCGGCGGTCGTCGTCGTTGGGCACGTCCGCAGCGAGCTCGAGTTGCCGAATCAGCTCGGGCACAGCCAAGAAGCCACAACAGCGAGGCTGAGGCGTCTCCTTATCGATTTCATTATGCACCCAACATGCCCCTCGTCTTTACTTCGGCCGGCTCTTTTAGCAGTCTTCCATCGTTGAAGCACACCCGCACGAGCGTTGAGCGTCGTGGCCGCACAGCGTTGGCCGCGGTAACAGCACGGGCTGAGAAATCGAAGCCTCGAATTGCTCGTATGGAAGAGTTCGATAGCTTGCTGCAGTAGCCTATCCATATACGCACCCTTATTCTCACATGGATATGGCCTCGTATTCTCGCATGGATATAGCCTTGGCTACCATGGCCCGTGCGTACGAGCTCTCCGGCCCAGCGGTGGTCGGGCACTTGCGCATTGAACGTTGAACGCGCAGGCCGAGGCGAGGGCGAAAAATGAATTGACAGAAGATAAGTGCGCGGTCACGTGCGCTACGCGTCGCGGTGCCTTGTGTAATGTTGGCCACTCGCGCTTCGTTTCTCCCTTTTACCACCATCGTCCTCTCCTCCTCCTGCCCTCTCTGACTCTGCGGGGAGTACCTGAGAGCGCGCGCACTTTCTGTGATGTCTCAAACCTCGAAGCAGCCCATGTCAGGGCTACGTTCTATCAAGCGTGATTTTTCGTCCAACCCCTTGCCCGCAGCAAGCCAGAGCTCTGTCTCCTCGGACGCTGAGTCCATTCCCTGGGACCCTACCCCGCCCAAGAAACTATCTGGACTAGAGCAGCGCCTGAAGGACATTCAAGACGCTCTCAACTCTCAGATATCGTCCTCAGAGACCACGCTATCACAGTCCCAGAAACGACCCTCCTCGTCTCAGAACCCGCCCGCCAAACGGCGACAGCTGCCTACGACCTGGGATGTGAAAGAGCAAGGAGCACCAACCACTTCCAGGCCTACGTACCCCAATGCTTCGTCGACCCGGGCGCCGGCCGCACCACGACAGGCCGCCTCCAACGAAACCTTGGTGGTTCCTGCAGTGACGAAGAATGGCGCAACGTCCAAGCCGGCCCCGGTGTTCCTTAGTCAGGAGCAGACGCATATACTAAGGCTGGTAGAGGCCGGTCAGAGCATTTTCTACACTGGCAGTGCAGGTGAGTTCTGAGCGACCCAGTAAACCCCATCCTCCTGGAGACGGCGTCTTAGTTCATTCTTTCTCATGGAGTTACTTCTCTCCTGTTCCGCCTCTATTGTGGAAGTTGCGAAGTTGCGATCCATTCGAGACGCATATATCTTGGGTAGCACGGAGCTCCAAGCCGCCCCCAGGAGCTTAGACCGTTCTCCCTCCATTGAGTGCTGTATGGAAAAGCGCATATAGCCAGCATATACTCACTCGTTTACGTCCAGGCGCTGGAAAGTCCGTGCTACTGCGCGAGATCATCAAGTCTCTCAAGAAGCGCTACGCGAAAATACCTGACGCAGTCGCGGTCACCGCATCTACCGGTAGGCCCCCAACCACCCCATCCAGTTATGCATCTGACCTAGTCCCAGGTATCGCGGCCTGCAACATCGGTGGTGTAACCATCCACTCTTTCGCCGGTATCGGTCTAGGGACCGAATCCGCCGAACACCTTGCGAGCAAGGTGAAGAAGAACAGGAAGGCCACTACGCGGTGGTTGCGTACCAAAGTCCTCATTATCGATGAAGGTATTCATAGACCTCACCAGTCGTGCACACGGAGCAGCTACTGACGCGCTTGTGCACAAGTGTCCATGGTCGATGGAGATCTCTTCGACAAGCTCGCGCGCATCGGACAAATCATCCGGAAGCGCCCCGAGCCCTTCGGCGCTATCCAGGTGCGTGTAGTCTCAACTTAGCCTTGGCTCCCTACTGAAAAGGCTCCCAGGTCGTCGTCACGGGCGACTTCTTCCAGCTGCCGCCCGTAATGAAAGGCAGCGGATCGGTCAAGTTCGCATTCGAGGCCGAGATGTGGTCACAGACGATCCGGAAGACGTTCAACCTCACGAAGGTCTTCCGGCAGCGCGACCCCGAGTTCGTCGACATGCTCAACGAGATGCGCTTCGGGCGGCTCACGGACAAGTCGATCACGCGGTTCAAGGGCCTGGCGCGGGAGATCGTGTACGAGGATGGCCTAGGCGCCACAGAACTGTCAGTACAGTCCTTGTACTCGGTACGAGTGGCTCATATGTTGACGAGCATCGTAGGTTCCCGAGACGCGAGGACGTAGAGAGGTCGAACGGGGTGCGCATGACCGGGATCACGGGCAAGGAGCAGGTGTACAACGCCTATGACGGCGGGACCGTCACCGACGCGCAGCAGCGCGAGAAGATGCTCGCCAACTTCATGCCGCCCAAACGGCTCGTTCTGAAGGAAGGCGCGCAGGTAGCCGGCATACCTCCTCGTCGCCAAGGTCTTCGCTGAACGCAGCGCGATTTAGGTCATGTTAATCAAGAACATGGACGAGACGCTCGTGAACGGCACGATGGGCAAGATCATCCGCTTCGTCGACCCCGCCGCGCCCCTCGAAGAGGACGGCATGCCCGGCGGGAAGCCCGCCTCCAAGGCAGCTGCGAAGGAGCCCAAGGCGAGCCTCAGCGGTCGCCAGGTTCTGCCTCTCGTCGAGTTCCTGCAGCCTGGCGGCCACCACAAACAGGTCATCATCCAGCCGGATACTTGGAAGGTCGAGCTGCCGAGCGGCGAGGTGCAGGTCAGCCGGACACAGGTGGGTGTCGTTTCATGTGCGGCTGGAAGCGAAGAAGGGGTTATGGTTGATTAGGCTGGGTATATGCTAGCTCCCGTTGATCCTGGCGTGGGCGATGTCGATCCATAAGTCCCAAGGCCAGACTTTGGAGCGTGTCAAGGTCGACCTCGCCAAGGTGTTCGAGAAGGGTGGGTTATGTGTTTCGCCGCCGTTCGTTACGCAGCTAACTCATGCAACGCGTGCAGGTCAAGCGTATGTCGCGCTTTCCCGAGCCACGTCTCTGGACGGACTGCAGGTCCTGCACTTCGATGCCCATAAGGTACGCGCATACATCCCTCGATTCCTGCCGCCTTCGTGGTAAACCGTGCCCCAGGTCCAAGCCCACCCGAAAGTCGTCGAGTGGAGCAAAACGCTAGAGACGGTCCAAGATCCGTGAATCCGAGCTACCTAGGCAGGCTCCCGGCGTCGACTGACGGGGGTAGGTATGAGACTGTGGCACCCTATGATAACTTATCCAGGACTGTCGATTGCGATTCGATGTACGTTATGCGAAGTGCCATACAGTAGACCCCTTCCAAGAGTAATCAGTACATAGGCCGTACGAACCAGCGTCGCCTACACAAAATAAAACAAGCCCAGGCAATATGCATCCTCTCACTGTCCGTGCGACCAGCTTAGAGCTGCAGACCAATGCAGTTAGAGCTGCAGACCAATGCAGTGAGTTCATGACGCGCCCTTCTGTTAGCGAGGGCCTATCGGACTTGCCTGGATCATACTCCCGCCGTCCTCCACCGTGCACGACTGGCCTCGCGAGAGGTTAGGCGCGTCCCATACGCCGGGTGATCGGAATACGACGGTGCTGTGGGGAGCTTCGCGTCCGCGGCTCGTCCCCTCGAGCAGGGAACCTCGCGCATTCAGCCTCGCGAGAAGTGCGTTGACGTACACTACAGAGTCGCAGTCAGTTGGGTTCACGTTCAGAGGTATAGCAGGTGTCTCGCACGCTTGCTCAGGATGAAGTAGAAGGCGAAGTAGACAAAGTTGGCGTGGTTTATGGCGTACTGTACGCACGGGGGATGAGCACGAGCATCGAAAGCATGGGGGTGTGGACGTACCGATATGAGCGCGGCGAACGCGCATAGACTAGCATGTATCATCAGCCCAGGGTGGTTCTGCATTCCCTGAGTAGAGGCCAGGGATACACACCTTGTAAGGAGCCCGGTGTTAATGCTGTACGCTATCAGCGTCCTAACGAGCATGTCCGTCCTGCAGCCGGGAGTACGTCGGACGCGATATCTGAATTCAGCACAATATCAACTCCAACCGGGAAGGTTGACCTACCTTTGTACTCCCGTTTCGAGACTCCGCAACTGGGTACATTGGGCGACCGCGATGATGAGATCGACCGCGGCCTCGGCAGACAGGCCGACGTAGAGCGACCACTGATGCACGTCGGCGTAAAATCCTCAATGTCACCGGATCATACGCAGAACATCAAGTCCCGAGTGAGACGCACGGAGAGATGGGACAGTCCGCTGTACGACGACAACGATAGCCTGGCGGTGCAGAAGGGAGGCATGAGTGCAAGCGAAGCGGGCGACGGCGAGGAGATCATACTCACAGCTCGATGGCGAAGTCTGGGAGAGCTCGCATTAGCGATGACGCATGCGAGCGGGAGTTCAAAGTGGACTAACATGTTGCATCCGCTAAACCATTGCAACGCAGCGCACGTCGTTGAGGACAGGTGTCGATATGCACAGGAGGCCAACTTACCGACGATCACGACGCAGAAGATGGCCTACAACGAGGATGAGTTTAGCAACGTGTAGCTTTGAGAGGTGTAGCAGCTCAAAACGCACAATGATAATGGGGAGGGTCCATTTACGATTCCGCACTGGCGAAGCGGTAGTCAGCGATTCCCGAGGAGAGAAGTGATACAGGTTGCTCTGGCTCACATTCCCAAAGGCGGTAACCGAATATACTGAAGGAGAGAACACGGGAATTGATTCAGATGTCATTAGCAGAGTTTCACGACGACGTTGGCGTGGCTTCCGGCGCAGACTAACCAACGAACTATCGAGTTGCTGATGTTCTGCTCCACGCCGGCGGCGTTAACTCAACGTCAAGGCAAGTTGATGAACAGGCTTACTGAAACGATGATCATGGCCTGGCGCGCGGGCTGAGAGCGGAAGTACAGCAGCACTATTTGAGTGGGTACCTACTGGAATGGGCCTGAAAGCTCGTGGTGAGTGAACCAGCCACAGCCCGCGTACGATGCTAGACACGTACCATATGGATCGTTGTACTGCTCGTAAATTCGAGAAGTTCGTGATGCAGTACCAATACATGGCATAGCTGATGAGGGAGGCGTGAATGCCGTCGAGGATCCTGAGATGGTTGAGGGATAAATTCGCCGGCGTAATAGCAATAGCACAGGTATTACCATAGTCCCAGTACCTACAGAGGGCCGTGAATCCATGTATGCGCACGAGAGGGACTGTTTGCTTACTGAGAGTTTCAGAGCCGTGCTATCCTTGAGGCATCTTCTGTAGTACACAAACGCTTGGACGCTGGTGACGCCGTATAAGCTGTACGAATTCGTCGTGAGTGTTTGCAACGGAGAGTCGACCGAGTTAACTAGCTTACAACACGGTCACAATGTGGCCTACGAAGGCAGCACCGATCGTGCTGTCTAGCGCGATCGCCATATGAGGCGTCGGGGAAGACATCGGTAAAGACACCAGCGTGAGGGATTGCGAGACGGGGCTGCGGGTAAACGATTAGTTCGTCGCGACGGTGCGGGGAGCGTGCGGGGTGTAGGGTCGTTGCTGCCCTTTCCCGCTCGGTTGAAGTAGTGAGGCATGGCATGAATGTCCGCTGATCATCAGAATCATAGTGCTGTCATTCCGCAGTACAATGCAGCAAAGTTCAGGCTGCTTCAACGCGCGGCAAACCTACTCCTGCCTCTGAAACACTATCCCAAGTTTCTTGAAGGAGCGGCGTGTCTACCAGGACGCCATATGTAGCAGACCCGTGGCAGGCGGACCCAGTGTCAGCATCCGACCCGCCACAGCCCTCGAGGGATGGTGAACGCTCTACTCGACTTTGTGGCTCGCAGATCATTTACTAAAAAAATCTCAGGATGCTCATCAGCGATATATCACGTGCAAGCTGTAAGTCCACAATTACCTCGATACGCAGCACTACGAGTCCACAGCAAAGAGTCTTGACAGAATATAGCATTCACTGGTAGGAGTTGAGATATCAAGCACTCGACGTTGTCCAATGTCCATGGTGTCGATGAACCGCTCAAGCCAAAGTAGTACGGGCACAGCTTTCAAGTTACACCGCCAACTTATCGCCAGCCGATCTGAGGCTGGAAATGACATGTGTGAGGGGTGGCCCCGGCAGCCGGCGCCGAGATGTCGCGGGGCTGGCTGCAGGCTAATAAACGAAATTGTACCACAATGGAACCAGGGAGGCCCGAGATGGGATATTCTAATTACATTGTACTTCGCCAGACAAAGGGCTCGAATACGGTGTGCGCGTCAGCCGGTCCTCTCATTGTCCTCCTTCCGTCGGTGGCACACCATGCTTTGACATCAATGCATCGCCCGCGAGATTGGACAGGCATCTGCAGACATCTGGTGACTGCCTGGACGCCTGGGACATCTGCAGGTATCTCCGAGTGTTGTGCCGACCGAGCAGCCAAGGGAACGGCAGCATGTTTTGAGGACTTCAAGCCGGCTGGCTGAGGAGCTCGAGCCTGGCTTGATTGGCAGCCATATGCACGCTGGTCCTGTCTCCACGGCGTCGCTGGCATTGCCATTGAGGCCAGCCCCGCATATACAGGCCCGAAGGCCGCAGGGCAGGTCGGAGAGAGGTTATGAAGTCGCACTCGAAATTCGCGAGAAATAGCAATATTATATTCCGACGGCGGCTGCACATACATGATAGAGAACACGGCACACTCTAAACAACAAACAGGGCTCGCAGCGGGCGGAGCGTCCGAGTTAGGAGCTAGGACCGGGCGACGCGTTGCCGTCCGCCTGGAGCTCGCTGGGGTTGGCGTGAGCTCGGACAGCTCGAGAAGCTGTGGCCGCAGCTTGAGCGGCGAGTGCGGCGGCACGACGGTTGGCTTCTTCGATCGCATCGTCGGCGTTCTGCTGGACTTCGTCGAGCGGCATGTCTGCTTCGCCGCTGTCAACGTCGTCGTCAGTCCCGAGCCCAAGGCCGTGGGTCTCGCGATCCTGCTTAAGCGTGTGCTTGAACGCGCTGCAGCCACAGCGACGCGGCAGTCAGTCAACGCGAGTTCGGACACAAGAAGGGGTGAACGTACAAAACGAGGGCCTCCGGCGTCTTCGTCAACTCCCGCAGATGGTTCAGGTGGTCGTCGACACGATCCCAGAAGTTCTCGCCTGGGGACTCCATGAACATGGCTCGCTGGTGGAGAAATAATAAGCACTGTCGTCGGCGAACAACCTTATGAGGTAGCTTACCATGAGAGCGAGGCGTGCCATCAATGGGATGGACACTTTCAATGTTGTGTTTCGGACAACCTTCCCAGCGAGATCGAAGATGGACATGTTCAGTTTCATATCAGTGGTGCTAGTGACACTCTTGTTTAGCTGTGTTAAGGCCGGCTTAGAGACTATCGTCATTGAAGTTAACAGAGCAATACTTACCAGCTTCTTGACCGCACCGCGGATCTGGGTAAGCGTGTCTTGAACGCAGGTCTGCACCTTGCCCCACTCGGCTGGATGTCCCTCGAGCCCTGTGGGGATGTCGAAGCGGAGCCGCTTGATAATGTCCTGCAGGGGTGTCAGCCGGATCTCAAAACGGCGAAGGGCAGCAAAGACAACGAACCAGAACATGATTTCGGGGGATATGGCCCTTATATGCCGCGAGCTTGCTCGAAAAGAAGACGGCGGTGCAGTACGATAGGATGTTTCTCTGTACAGGGTTAGCCTTGGGAAAACGGACACGGTAAGTACCATACTTACCTTCAGAGCCGGAGATACTTCGAATGGCGGCGCCGAAGACATCATCTTGTCAAATCGGGTCTCGAGTGCAAGCATCTTAGCGAAGAGCTTGATGTTGTGCACCGCGAGAGTGTCCTGTAGTGACACAGCGTAAGTACCATGACGTAGTAGACAGGCAAGATAACATACCGAAGCGAAATCCTCCAGCTCACGCTGCTGCTCGGCTTTGAGCTTCTTCTGTACTCCGACCCGTTTAGCCACGACAACGAGGTTCTGGTTGACCCCCCGTGGTGTCGAGAGAGGGGCAGGCGATGACGGGTTGAGGTCGTTATCGCTATCGGACTCGCCGGGGTCAACGTCGCTCGCTGTACGCTTGCGCGAGGCGGAGGGTGCCGGGGTGGCGGGAGGAGGGTTCAGGTCAGTCGCATTGGCGTTGGCGATGACACTCGCAAGATCGTCCAGGAAGGCCATGTCAGTTTCAAGAGAAGCGGCAGTGGAAGAAGGAGAGAGGAAGGGGTGGATCGCGTGTGGGCGCAACCCGGTGAGTTAAATACCAGTTGTGGGCGCCAAGGGTTCCTTTGTTCGGCGGCCACAGCTCGGGGTGGACGAAGCCAAGCGGCTGTCTTAAGCGTCTGGAAATAATCAGCGCGACAATGACACTCTGGGGCATATCAGAGACATGATTGGCGAGGGGGCGGGACTTCAAGCTTGAGCTCGAAGTCCCTCTCGAAGTCCCTCAGTGAGTCCCGAGGGCCGTCAGCAAAAATGCCTCCCGGAAGGAAAAGCAAACAGCTGCCCACCTGTACGTAGGCCTGAATGACTTGCACGGCAGTATTTGCTAAGTGTTCCATCAGTTATACAGCCTGTTTCCGGACAAGAAATCGTGCGCTGCACCTTATGTGACCAGAACCTCAAACGCGACAGCCTGAACGGCCACTTGAAGTCTGCGGGACACAAGAAAAGCGAAGCCCTTCATCAAGCCGCCGCCGCGAAGACCCAAGAGCGCAAAGCGGAGCAGTCTGCTTCAGTTGTCGCTAAAGAAGCCATCGAGTATGCGATGCTCACCAACGTGCCGGTCCCGGATGAGCATCGAACATCTGGGAGCGTGTCGGATGCGCGCGTGGGACGAAGTTCTGCCAGGCCGAGCGCTCAGGAGGATATGCTGTGGTCCAGTCTCGAGCAGGACCACTCCGATCTTGGCCTGGGCATAGACGATGCCAGTGCGGCAGCAAGACGAAACAGAGAACGCCTCGAGGAAGGCATCTCAATGTTTGGGCTGTGGGATCCCACGCGCGCGGCGTCAGATCTCGGTTTCCTTTTTGGGCAGGAGCCTTCGCAACCTCCAGACGAAGTGGCTCCTGAGGCTCTCGACGTCAGGCTCTCTGCCCCCGGAGAGGAGGATTCGTATCTCGCGGAGCTGCTTGGGAATATCGGTGAGCTGCTTGACTCTTTGTGCTCGTCAGGCTCAGGCTGATCAGCCTTACCAGACCTCGATCATGCGCATCGCGTCTCCGGCAACGCAAGCTATGGTAACGACGATACGAGAACAAGGAGTCCTGTTGACCGAGATTCGGATACCTACCCATATCCAAACTATCCGGTAAGCTCAGGTCATCCTCACTTTGGCTATGTGTATTGATATAGAGGCCCTATCAGACCCTCCTGGCCGATGTTTTGGACAACGGCCTCACTCGACTCCCTGTTCCCGAATCGCTCATGAAGCTGTTCCTCTACGTACTACGGGAATGCGGTGTTCAAGACGCGCCTACGCTCTACGAACTTCGCAGCATTCAACGCGATCTACGGAAGAAATGCGGAGTTCCGAGCATTCCATGCAAGACTCCTCAAGGGAACATCTTCTGGATGGTCGATCCACGCGCTATCATTGCAAGGGTATGTATCTCACTTATTCCTGGTCCACATATGGCATATTCAGTGTATACTAGGACTGGACTAACGAAGAAACCCGGCGGGATATGCACGTTTACCCTGTCATTCCCGACGGTCCCATATCCGAAGTCTTCCACACCGTGCGATGGCACAAAGGGATCGATAGGTCCACCCTCAGCCCGATGTACGACGCCCGCGACAAGCACTACTATCTTGACGAGCTCTGTCGACTTGCCAACGGAGAATTCGCCGTCCCGCAACGCTGGGTGATCTACCGCAAGGCCGTACACGCAGAGGTTTTTAGGCTCACAACGGACCCCCAGGTATTTTACTCCTGCGTTTCTCCCGATCTTTTCTAACTGGCGTGCATCCAGGGAAACGTTCTCGTTGATAAGACATCTGCGGACCTCGTTCCTGTAGCGTCATTGCACAAAAACCTGTACGATCTCATGGCTGAAGATAGTTTGCCTGTGCTCGGTGGTATGTGTATCACCTCTGCAACGGCACCCTCCCCATCTGATATGTTTGATCTGTTTGCAGCCGATCCTGAGGACTTTGTGTATGCGACTCCGAACCCGCTGCGCGAGGTGGCTGAGGGTGACCCCCTCTACTCATCCTACGTCAATCATTTCGCGGACGACGTCTCGGGCAACCGCTCGAAATCCTGGAACAAGCACTACAATGCCTACATCACGCACGCGAACCTACCGCGGCGGTTCCTCCAGCAGGAAGCGCACATTCATTTCGTGTCCACATCGCCTCACGCGAGTGCGACTGAGCAGTTCTATCACTTCAAACAGGTGGTCGAGTACGTGATTCCGCCCGGATTCTAGTGGCAGAAGCCAGCGCTGAATTAAGTCCTCTTCGCAGATCGACGCACACGCAGCCGGTCAGAGTGTTCGACCCGCTGACGCGCGGTCAAACACGGTTCCGCATCTTCGTCCACGCAGAGCCATCCGACAATCCCATGCAAAGCGAGATCTCGGGGCACATCGGGGGTAACGGGAACCTATTCTGCCGCAAATGCAAAGCTGGGGGGACGACTGAAGATAAGGAATCCAACGACGGATTCCATGCCCTGTTTGAGGTGAACCCAGTACTTGTACCCTTGTGCTCGGGGACGTTGACACGCTGACCGCCCTCGTAATAGCCTGGTGATCCTCGCAGCAAGGATTTCATACTTGCGGAACTTCGCGCACAAGTCAAACTGGCGTGCCTCGGCGTCGAGAAGCCCGTGAAGGAACGGCAGACGCAGCACGGCATCAAGGACGCGTATACGCAATATTTCATCGACGACCTCCTCCGGAGAGCACGCACCATCAAGAAGGACAGTCCGGGGCGCACCGACACCGACATCCAGCAGGAGTTGCTAACTTGGGTAGATGCGAACACTGACCAGATCTACAACCCGTTCTTGACGATGCGAGGTATTTACCGGGCTTGCCAGTTTGGCACGTTGTGCACTGTGCTGACATTCGTTTTGTTTCCAGGTTTGGACCCAACACTGGACACCCCGATCGAGATTCTACACACGGTCCTGCTTGGCGTCGTTAAGTACGCATGGCATTGGTCTCACACGTCATGGTCCACCGCCCAAAAGGCTACGTACGCCCATCGCTTACAGGCAACAAATACGGACGCGCTCTCCATACACGCAATACGCTCCAACTACATTCTGCAGTACGCGAACTCTCTCATCGGGCGACAACTCAAGACCATCGTCCAGACAACGTCCTTCCACGTCCACGATATTCTAGACCCCCTCAAGTTCGCACTATGGCTGGCAGTCGGGGAGATGACCGCACTCATCTGGTTTCCAGAGATCGAGGATCTCGACACATACCAGGTACGTGGCTGTTGCCGTTCATTGCCCACCGATAGTATCACCGATACCGCAACGTCCTCAGGCAGACCTTAAGACTGCGATCGCGAATGTGCTCGACCTTTTTGCGGAGATCGATCCCAGCAAGATTGTCGAGAAGGTCAAGCTGCATGTGCTCAGTCATGCGCCAGAGGACGTCGCACGTTTCGGGCCCCTCCTGGGAGTGATCACGGAGTCGTTCGAATCATTCAACGGTACCTTCCGCAGCGCCTCGATACATTCCAACCACATCGCACCGAGCCGCGACATCGCCGTCCAGCTTGCGGATCAGGAGGCTCTGAAGCATCGCCTGATGGGTGGGTACTGGCTCGCTGACATGGACGAGTACGGTGGCACATGGACTCAGGCTGGCCCTCGTGTACGCGACTTCCTACGTGACCACCCTGGGTTGCAAGGTGTGGTCGGCTGGAGGCCAAGTACGCCTCCACAGCCTGGTACAGTCAAGCTGCTTCCTGTGCCTACAGGTACTACGGTGAGGCCACTGCTGCGTCTGCGAGATGTTCCGGCAGCCTCGCACGCGCTCAACTCCGCAACCTACTCCTTCGACACCCCGTTATGGACGCGCTGCAAGCACGCTGTGGCGCAGTCGGAGGATGTATGCATCATCAACTCCTGGATCTGCGCACAGTCGCCGTTGAACGTGAGTGTCATGTTTGTGCAGTCTATCTGCCGTCGAATATACTACAGAACTAATCTTATTACCATACGTAGGATCAAACCGTCGTTCTAGGCCGTATCGAGGACATCCTCACGCACCAGGAGAGAGCGCAGGCATTGGTTGTGCTTGATGTGTTCGAAGTCGCAGCAACTCGGCACCCCGTCTTCAGCATGCCGCAACTCAGCCGCCGCTTCGATGAGAAGTCGTACCTCATCGTCGACGTCCAGGTATACTCGCATGCTCCAAGTCTTGCTACCTATCTGACGTCGCTGCTGCAGAAGATCAAGTTTTCCTTCAATGTCCAGCATGACTGCGCGCGCGCCGGCTGCACTGCCAGCGGGCGGCGAAAGGTGAAGCAGGAACGGACCGACTCCGATGTACTTGAGCAGTATATCGAGCACAACGTCGATGTCCAGCACTACATTATCAACACCCACTCCCTGCACAACCCCCACCTCATCCGCTCCATCCTCCCTCGCAACCTCGTTGAGCCCATACCTCGGTTCAAAGACCGTCGTTCCGAGCATGACAAGATGGCTGAACGATTGCGTCACACCCGAGACGGGAAGCGTGCCGAGCAAAAGGCTCGCAAGGCGGAGAAGAAAGCGAAGGCCGGACTCGCGAAGGCGCAAGCATCTCTCACCGGCACGGGTGCACATCCCGCTGGATCGTCGGCAGGGGACATCGGGAGCTCGGACACCACCGTCGCGGTATCACAACAGCAGCAGCCATCGTCGCGGCCCCGCGCGCGACCAAAGAAACGACCGCGGGTCGAGGAGGAGGATGGGGAGAACGTGGAAGGCCCGTCCGAGGCCGATGCGCGCTGACGAAACTGTCCCACTGCGCCGCTCTCACCGCCCCGCTGCCTCACACTTGGATACCCGCCATGTCGCCGAGCCCGCTGCCATCGCCGCGCGCGCATTGGACGAAGCCGCGGCAGGTCGAGCAGGTCGGGTCTGCTCGACTCCTCGCTCTGGCAAGAGTATTGCGCCGCGGACGCGGCTGCGGCTGCAGCGCGTGCATCCGAGTCTGAAGGGTGTCGGACCGCGAGTTGGGGAGGGGGTGCCAGGCTGATCATACGTGTAATCATCCTTGTTGTTGCCCGGCTAGATATGACTGGTATGGCAATTTGGTCTGCCGGTACTCGGGCAACAGCGTCCTCGCTACCACCTCGAGAACTTCGCAATCAATGTATATTGTATCACCTCTGAGCAAGCTATGTACACAGGAAGCAACGTGCTGTCGATATATCCTGAGGGGGGCTGGCCGGAAAACCTGGAAATGGGGTATTTCTCCACCCTGGCTACAGGTGGACGTTCCAGCTGAACGGCCAGCCTGTGGCAGGCTGGCAGTTAGCACATAATGGGCTGGGCGTCTACCTCGCATGCGGCTGTCGCGTCGGTCCTGGATCCAGACTCTGATAAGTTGGCGGTGTACGGCAGGGTCTGGACTAAGCGCTTAAAGCTGCTGCGGCAGATTGCGCGCCACCGTGGGCGGCAATTTACTCAAGTGGCCAGACTCAGACGCTCGCCGTGCACTCGTATCGCCGTGACCTTCAACAAAGCACTGGCCTGCGCGTACACCGTGCACAAAAGACGGCACTGTCAGGTAGGCTAGCTGTTCTTCGTGTTTGTAAAACCGAAGCTAACGTATGTATCGAACATTTTCGGACGATTGACCCAATTCGTAGACTCTGCACGACTGAGCCGCACACTGGCAACGTCTCGAACTCGAGGCCTCCGTGCAGAGTGTCATCATGGCTGCAACGGAGGGGTGAGCTCTATATACTATCACATCGCCATCGAGTAGCGCGTTTTTGCCGCATTTTTGCTCACAGACTCGTAGGATCACCTCCGTCGTCAGCCAACTACAACAGGCCCGAGTGGATATCGAGAGCGACATTGACGTGTACATTCGCGCAATTACCGACCTCAGGTCACGCCTCAATACGCTCACTCTGATAGGGAGGCTCCCACCGGAGCTTCTAGCGGAGATCTTTATCCGCCGCGCAATGGACGACTACTACTCGGGCGCGTTGTACTACTACTCGAAGTGGTCCTGGATCAGGCTGGCCCACGTCTGCCGTCACTTCCGCGCCGTAGCCCTGAGCACACCCCGGTTCTGGAGCTACCTGCGTTTGACGCAGAAAAGCGAGCCCTTCGAAGCACTTCTCGCGCGCTCCAAAAGCGCCCCGCTTCATATCAATGCCACCATCCCAGAACGCATACCGTCCCCGACCCGCGCTTTGTCTATGGGTATGCTACAGCAACATGTCCACCGTATCAAGTCTCTTCATATCGACGGCCCTCTCGGGACTATCCAGTCTTTTTGCAACAACAGCGTCTTGCGCTTCGACACCCTGGAGGAGTTGGAGTTGATCGTCCCGTCTGACCATGCTGGTTTCGAGACGTCTCCTCTCGCTGTTGTGCCCATCGTTGCCACCTCAAATACGCCGCCATTACTTCGCTATATCGAGCTGCGAGGGATACCGTTCCGTTGGAGCGATCCCATCTTCTCCTCACCAGCCCTCACTACCCTGACCGTGTCGGGGAGACCACAAAGAAGCTTCCCGAATCTGGCTTCGTTCCCGGACGTCGGCAGTTTCGACGAGCTGTTCTCCGTGCTGGAGGCTATTGCCCCTCGCCTGGAGACCCTCTCGATCGAAAACGCCGTGCCGAAACATGGGCTCGAAGTCTCCAAACCGGTCCGACTCCCCCAGCCGTCGCGGTCTATCCCGTGCCCGTTGCTCCGCAAAATTCGCCTTGCTGGCGATCCATCCTACCTCGCTCATCTACTCAACCACTTATCCTCGCCCTTGGCGACATCAATCGACCTCGAAGCCCGGACGCTCCTTGGCAGTCAAGCACTCTTCCAGACACTGGCGGCGCACGCGGCTGAGAAGCCCCCTATTTTGGCACTGCAAATCCAGGGATCCGACAATCTCACCCTGTCCGGCTGGGCTTCGACGCAACATGGCGCGCCGAGTGGCGCGCCCTTCCGAGTATCCTTAGGAGCCCCCTGCTCACAGAACCTGTTGATTGCCATCCTCCAGGGCGCGGGGAGCATGTTCGCGCGCGTCCAAGAGCTCAGGCTCTCGGGGATTTACATGCCGCTCAAGTGGACCATGATCCTTGCGCGCTTCCCGAGCGTGACGCACCTGATCGTGGAGGAGCACCCCTTCGGCGACTTCTTCGAGGCGCTCATGGCGCTGCGCACGTCGCCGGCCGGCAGGATTCTCACCCTGTTCCCCGTCCTCCGCGTCTTATCCCTCAGCGGCTTCCGCTTCAGCCTTCCGGCGGAGGAGGGCGAGCCGTTTGACGACCTCCTGGACTGGGCCATATTCCGCTGCAACTGCGGCAAACCTGTCGACATCATTCGTCTCGACGAATGCAAGTACGCGACCGAGGAGCGCATCGAGCTGCTGGAGGAGGTCGTCGTGGATGTAGATTGGGACGGCTGTGAGGCGGAGAGTACCACCGAGGAGGAGGATAGCGAGGAGGATCCGGACTACTATTCTGACGACCCCTACTACGAATACCACGGCCACTACGGGTGGTAAGCCGGTGGCCACTGACTCGTTCGGCTGCTAGTTCTGTGCACTTTTCGAAACTTTACCGATATTCACCTACATTCTCTCTGTGCGTCTTAGTACGTATTGTTCTCGTCTGCGCAACCTGTACGCTGGCAATCAATCGCGTGCGTCGCGAACTGCTGCCATGGACGCGGAGACTTATTGGCGTGACTGCACACACATGACGTGTGACGGTACGCGCCTGTGCCTTGGACGGGCCCGAGCCCCGAGGGTGCCCCACGAGTGCCCCATCCTCGACCGCTACCACGACTACTTTCTCACTGCTCCCCCGCAACTATCGTCGGTCTTCATTAGCCCCGCGAAGACGCTTTGGAAGCACACTTATCTCCGCTTCTGGGTACATGCAGGCAACGGTAGACTCTACTGGGCTACGGCGTATGGATATAGTCCTTCGTATCGTCCGCGCGTTGCTCACGTTCGCCAGACTTGACCAGAGCCCTCACATGTCTGTCCAAATTCGGGGAAGATTTGGTGATAGTTGCCACCTCGGAAACGTTTGCGATCTCCTCCACAAACCAAGCCCTTACTGCGTACGGACGATTCAAGTACGCACGGACTTTCTTCAGCAAATACCGGATTAGCGGGGGGCCAGAGTATAATGTGGAAGAGGTCCCTACGATCACCTGTCAGATTGCTACCAAGGTCCGTCATATCCTTAGCCGCGACTGTACGAAGGCAAACACTGAACCGCATACAGCCACTCCTGCAAATTCTCAAGCACAAGACGATCGAGAAATCCTGCGAGAAGTGCGAGTTCGTCATCTCCGACGGCGCGTCACAGGCACCTCGTTCGGACGAAGACGATGAAGACCGTGATACGCTGGAGAGCAGATTGACTGTGCGTTTACACTGCAAACACGGTAAATCCCCACCGTTTTGCTCACTTTCCCCGCGTAGACCGCATATATTCACTGAGCGTGACGTCTCTCGTTCCTACCTCTAGGTGTAGTGAAGACGCATCGACTCCCATTGAATGCGGCCAATAACCTGATGTCGCCCACTCTGCCCGACGCCGCTTCGGAGTCGCGTTTGACGATCGGCCCAAAGGGCCTCCGGCATATGCTGGAGCACTTTCCCTTCGGCAAGGGCAGCAAAGCGGATCCTCAGCTCATCTGGAACTTCCATGAGACGGACGTTCAGCTACGAAGTCTAGAGTCCTCCGTCGACGGAAAAGGTGCGCATATACCCACTTCGCTATCACTAATATTCGCTCACACTTCTTCCAGGGCGTGCGCATCTGACGACGGAGCTGACCATCAGCTCGGATGAATTTGAGGAGTATGATCTGCTGAGTACTCCCATGACGATCGCCTTTCACCTGCGAGAATTCAACGTGCGTCTTCACGTTTTCCCCGCCAATGCTTTCCCTGATGTATGCGCGATCGCCAGGCCACGATTGCCTTCGCAGAGGCCTCCGACCTGTCACTGGAAGTGCGCTTCACGGACCCTGACGCCCCGCTCTACGTCGACGTCGGGGGCGATCTCGCGGACACGCTGTTCGTTATCGCAGCGAGCCACCTCCAGTCGTTCTCCCCGCAGAGCTCTCAATCTCGGCAAGACGCACGCGCTCAGGCAAAGGGGAAGAAGCGGCCTCTAGAAGAGGACACGTACCATGGCAACGCTCAGGCCGCGCCGCGCGAGCGGTCTCATAGCGGGCAAGCCAACCGGCCAGCAAAGCCGATGAAGGTCGTCCACAGGGCAGACCGGGCATCCATCGCGCGCGAGATGCATCCACCGCCGTCTGCGCATCAGCCCCAGCCGTCGTGGGCGATCCTCACCGCCGCGCAGCAGCAGTATCGGGACCCGCTCGACGGAGCTCAAGGCGGCATACCGTCGCAGCTGTCCTACCGGGACGCTTCTCAACCATCCCAGCACGGGGGTGCGGGGCGGGAGCCACTGTTCCTACCTAGCTCGCAGCTGTCGCAGCTCCCGCGCGCGGCGGAGGCGGCGATCATCGAGTCGGGGCTCGGCATCGAGCACATGACTGCGGAGGAGCTGGAGGACATGCTGGAGGGCGACGCGGAGGAGGTCGAGTTCGCCACGCAGCGGAGCTTCATGCCGGATGACATCGGGGTGGAAGCCCCCGACGGCGCGCTGGACCAGCAGGAGGAGGTCGAGGACTGGCAGGTTGGCGATGATATGGACTTTGGGGACGCGGGCTTCGGCCAGCAGGGCGACAGCTTCGAGCTGGTGGAGGACATTGAGATGGAGCCGACGCAGAATGACGGGGGGGCAAAGGTATGTGACTGTATGCTTGCGATCGGCGGGTCGTGCTCACAAGCTGGGGCTGCTAGGTGTTCCGGCCGTTGTTCGAAGACTAGTCTTGTTGTATCTGCTCTGCTTTCGCATACCCATATGCTCAGGTATGCTGACACGCCAGTCTCTGCTGGCAGACACGTCAACCTTCTTATTTCTAGGACTTTGCTGCTGTTGTACACATACGTCTCATTCATACGCAATGTGCCTTGCTTCGGCATGAACATCCCACTCCCTTTGGTCACGTCGCGCGTCCCAATGTGCGTTTTCGGGAAGTCGCATCCACGGTCGCGCGACATTCGCCCTCCGAGCTCGCGTGTACGAGCGTTCCAGTATCGCGTATACATCCATGAACAGGAGGCTCAGCGACGATCTGGGTGATGCCATATCCTGCACTATGCGTCTGACTCTACCACACAGCTGCAATCACTTCTCACCGATGTACAGTTTTTCGAGCGTCTCCGCTACAAGTGGGTAAGAATCCTGGATATCCTTGCCTGTGGGACCTAGAATAGCAAACGCGCCCTTGCTTAACTTTGCTGACGCGTTTGCGAAGACAGGCACACATTGGCGTGGCCCACATCCTTCTAGATCAGCGTCGCGGCGCGGTGGCGCGCCTACACACTATGCGCACCCAAGTAAGTGGTCCCGCGAACGGGCTGTTCATACCAAAGAAAGGCTGCTGATTGTGTTGATTCAGAGGATGGTGCGCTGCCAATGCCGGTCACTGGAAGCAGCACCGTCTTTCGGGCACAATATCGATACCCTTGACGAGCCATGATGGCCTCCATTGAGACTCGCCGACTTTGCGGCGGGCAGAAAACCGCGCTCCCCCTGCCTCGAGAACGCAAAGGCGAACAGGTGTCGATCCCACGCCTCCCGCTAGAGTGGCTTTGTTATGCCGCGCGCACATGTGGCATTATCCGGATATTGGGCCTGAGCCAGACGCGCCAAAGCGGGGAAAGCGGCGCCACCCCGCCCTGTATAAAGCACGACACTTCCCGCTCGCGCAACCTTACCTCAGTCACCCACGTATACCACCCGCATCCCGCTCGCAATCCCAAGCGACTCACCAGGTGAGCCACCGCTGGCCCGACGTGAGTCTGGCAGCGGAGATGACCTAAACGGCTGTGGCTACTGCAGTCGCCTCGCTCTCGGATCCTATCTGCTTACTAGCGCGCCCTATACCGATCATGTACCACACAAACCTCATGACGGGAGCTTTCTTCGGCAACCGCGCCACGCCCTCATCCACCTCTGCCACGATGGCTTTGAACCGCCTGGTAACCAGTGTCTACCAGCCCCGGCCGTACAGCGACATGCCGGAGTGGAACCCCTCGCAGGACGAGATAATCAAACCCACAGTGAGTCACATCCTCTTCCCATGATGGCACCCCCAGGCTGAGAGAGCACTCAGGTCGCATGCCGCTGGGGCGCAGTTGGGAGCGAACGATTCGCACAACGCGACACCAAGGCCGGCCCTCAACGGTCGCGTGCCCCCTTCTACGGAATACCAACACCGACCTGGTCGCCATTCAACCACAGCTCTTATGCACAGACATTCGCGCGCCCAGCAGTGCAGGAGAAGCCCGAGCCGTGTGCGCCATTCGACAGGAAGAAGCTCCGGGAGGAGATGCGCCTCCTCAACGAGTTCTTCAACCCGATCAATGCAGCGATCGGGGAAGCTGAGGAGGTGCGTTCACACTTGGCCAGGCGAGCGTTAGCGTGCGCCCGGCTAAGATGTGCGCTGCAGGCTAGACTGGCGGTAGCGAAGCCCGCCATGCCACGCAGGAGGTGCCCGCGCGAGGAAATGGAAGAGCTCACCGAGTCGTTCAACCCGTTCAACCCGGTGAACGTCGCCGCGAGGGCAGCCTCCGAGGTACGCGTTTCTCATTCGCTTGTCAGGTCCGTGCATAACACTTGGTATGTCCTAGGCGAGGTTGGCGAGTGGACAGCCCGTGTACGATTCTACGGGCTTCCTCGTCGTGACCATCGACGGGGAGATACGCCTGTACGATGCCGGGACCTCCCCGCCCACCGAATCGGGGATGGCGATCCCTTCCCCTACCAGCCCTGATCAAGACACAGTCGAGCCGCATACGCCCCCACCGACACCGCAGAAGAGCGGGGTCGCCCTGGATTCATCTCCCGAGTCCTACGGTCGCTCGGGCTCGACGGTCAGCTCGCGGGCATCCACGCCGGACAACTCGGACTATCCGCACCTCAGCGGCGACTCCGTCTTTGCGGCCCATTCACCCGAGGTCGGCCTACCACGCGCATCGGCGAAGCCTCTCCCTTCGGTTCAGGCGTCAATGCGGGAGGACCTGACGATGGACGGCATCGAAGGGGCCCGAGTCACGGTACTGTGATGGGCCAGGCGCAGTCAGTGGAGCTCACTTCTCACTCCCTGATGCGATTGAGCGGCACAGGTCTCTTGCCCAATCTTCGCTAGTTCTCGTACGCACGGGTTTCTCTTTCCTTTCGGATGGTACGGAGGCTGGCCTTGTGTAACATTATGCTATACCGCCGATCGGCGGACCTGTAAAGCCATAGAAAAAAAAGGCACCACAATCTTGAATAAACATCGCGTCTGAAACCCCAAGAACTGCATGCTGCAGCATAGCTAAGGACATGGGGAGCGACGGCCACTGGCAAGTCGTCGCGACTCGCACCACCCTGTTCTGTTCAGACTCTGAGTACAGGGGATTGCTGGGTTGAACATGGCTAAGCACAACAACGTCAACATATTGGCCGCCTGGCGAAATGGCATCGCGTCTGACTACGAATCAGGAGATTGCAGGTTCGACCCCTGCGGTGGTCATTTTGGCTCTTTTGGGCCCTGCGCACGACCTATCAGCTTGAAGTTGAACGTTCATGCCGCCTGCATATCGTTTTAACTTCCGCCTTGGATTACACGCTAAGCTCCTGTTATTGTGATTTTTTATGTAGTATCTGAGTGGCGGAGCACTCTGCGGACTCTACGCTATGGAGAGTCGAGACAGAAGAGGACGTTTGCTAGGAAGCCTTTGATTAGGTAGTTAGCACGAGTAATGCAAGCTCATGCCGTAGCTTCACGCTCGCCCAAGTTCGTGCCGTGATAAAATAGTGCTCGGGGTAGCATTAACATACTTGCACAAGAAGCAAAACGATGAGTCGGCCCAGGATCGAACTGAGGACCTTCTGTGTGTTAGACAGATGCGATAACCAACTACGCCACCGACCCATGCGTGCTTGCGTAACACAGCACACCTGATCGGTGCCTCCTCGCCCACTTCCAATCTGCGCGAGTCGCGATGGATGAACTCTTCCCCTCTCTTCTCCTCGCCTCTACCATCAAGCATTAAACCTAACGACTTGACATCGGACTGCCGCATCACGCCTTCCGGGAGTGCAGAGGTTCAATAACACAACTCATGACGACTCGGCCGCCCTCAGTGCACACCTCGGGGCAGTATTTGAAATATGTCAATCAGTGAACACTTTGGAACAACGCGCACCGTGCGTTTGATAACTAAGTGTATTTGTACAAGTGTCCTGATTTCTGTTTGACCGACCATTGTACACGATATTCCGTATCCAAGACTTTCCATCATGCCTTCCAGCGCAACCGTACCACAATCCCCTAGGTATCTGTTGCCTATCCGAGAGGTGCGCGGATTCAAGCTCCCCATGGTACATCCTCGTCAGGGAGCAAGGCCCATGGGTTCTTCGCGTATTCGCCTGGGCCGCGGGTCCCGACCTCCCCTTCCCCAAGACGCGACATTTGCGAAGCTCGGCGCTGAGCTGCTTGCGGAAGCCACAACGCGTTCGGCGTGCGCCCTCCATCTGCCGCCCATGGTCTAGCCGAGACGGACGGAAGAGCGCGTGCCCCGGCTGCCTGGCCGAACGACGCGTACCAGTCACGCTCAAGGTCGACGAGCGAAAGTTCGGCGAGCGGCGGCGCCTGCCGTTGTTCCTCGTGATCCTGCGAGTACTCGGACTCGGGCGAAGACACCTCGGCGCCATACGCAGACGACGAGGGCGCGCGATCCACAACGAGCGGGCTCGCCCCGACCTCCTTTCCAAACGACGCGTACCAGTCGCGTCCAAGGTCGGCCAGGGAGAGATCGCCGACGGGCGGGGTGTGCGCCTCGTCGTCCTGCGAGTACTCGGACTCGGACGTCTCGGGGTCTGACGCGGGCGGCGTGCGGGGGCGATCCGCGGCGCAGGACGTGCGAGGTGCGTGCTGTTTTATCTGGGAGAGGGTGTATTGAACGGTGGGGACGGGCTTGCGTCTGGCCAGCCTTCCGCCAGGGCGACATTCCGGAGGAGGCATGGGCCAACGCGTGCCGTCGCGGCCCACGAATGTCTCGTTTTGCCCAGCTCGTCCTTCCGCATCGTCGTTGCTGGTGAGAGGTACGGGTTGGGTTACGATGGTATAGGAAGGGTTTTGTTGCGGCTGCGCCTGTTCGACGCGCGACGCGTTGGGGATCGCGCGAAGCACCGGTGGCCAGGGCGGGGCTTGATTGTTGGAGGGGAAATTCATGTTCTCCACGGCGTACTGCACAACCGCTGCGTCTCTAGCCAAGGCACGGCACTGAGCAAGAACGCGCTCGTTGTAGGCTCCGCCGTAGCGCATGTACTGCAGTAGTGTGAGACGAGGTCCGTATACCCCTCGTGCGTGTACGCACGATGTAGTCCTTGTCCTGCTGCACGCCACTCGCTAGTCCCTCCATGTGGTCGCCCTCCTTCCAGGCGATGATCTTCGCAAAACTGTCCTGATGGCGCTGCGGTCGAGGGGACAGGATCTCCTGTGACTGGGACATTGTAGAGTACGATAGAGCGGGAGATTGGTATGGGTATGGGCAAGCGGATAGAGGTGCAGTCGTGGAGGGTGGGGGTGCAGTAATGGTCGTGAGGCGAAGTGTATCGTGAGTCGTTTGAGAGCGCGGCTGCTGGTATTTACGAGCTTTTTCCTGAGGGATATCGAGTGCGAGAAGGGAGCAAGCAGGACCGTAGGTGACCGATGTGGCTCGTAGCAGGCGCTCAGACGCGCACTTTGTCGCGTCCAAGCGCGCACGTGACCGTGACAACTGCCCTTTGGGACCTCCTTTGTTCCCCGTATCTGGTCCGCACAACACGCCCCCAGCCGGTCACTACGATATATACAGATCTTCGAGTGAGAATACATGATATGATCATATGATGACCAAGCTTAGTGCGCTCTACCCGGCCTGTCACTCTGCTAGGATATACCATGCGCTGACACCTTCACAAGTCGGACGCAGAGCACGCTAGAAAGCGCACGCTAGGTCTGATGCAGCTTGCGCGACACTGGGTGTATGGATAACCTCGATTGTCGAATCATGGGGCCACTCTGCAACTGGTAGTCAACTGGTAGTTAGCTCAGGTCGGGGTGGTACACGATGACTTACTTACGGTGATAAACAGCAACGCCCGTTGGGATTGGCGCCTACCTCTGAAGGACTGGGGCGGAGGACTTCGGGATGAGGGAGAAAGGGCACGAGAGGTCAACCTATATACTCTTCAGCAGTAGCCGGGTATTTCACTGCTCGTAGATATCAGTCTCCCGGGATCGGGTCAAGCCAGATATTCCCAACGGCTTCGAGAACCGGGTAGATATCGAGTTGTCCGACTGACACTGACACACACTATCCACAGTCTGTGCTTCAGTGAGTGCGTGGACTCAATAGGCCGCGATGACGGCTCTATCCCACTCCTCAACATCAAACCTGGCAAGCGGCCGCGCCGATATCGAGACTTCGCAACTTGTGTCGGTCGAGTACGACGCATCGAGCTTGCCATGGTTATGTATCGAGATAGCCAGACGTACGGCCTTCGGCATATCGCACCCGTTACATCCTTGCTGTGGAGGCATCGCGGGGTGTAGGTGTCGGGGCGTATGTTAACAGTAACCGCCGTGTGTTCTGTGAGACATAGTAAGCGTTCTATAAATGAATGTATTGCGTCAGTAAAAGGTATGAACATCGGGTCGGTGGCGTAGTTGGTTATCGCATCTGTCTAACACACAGAAGGTCCTCAGTTCGATCCTGGGCCGACTCATCGTTTTGCTTTTGGCACGAAGACCATCCAGGTGGCGTGGGGCATCCCTTCATCACGGTATGTAGGGGCGGAAGGGCCTTTCCAGCCCAATGGTATAGTAGACTAAGGAGGAGTCGGCCTTGTGCTCGCTGCTCAAGCATATTGAACACTCTGCAGCTAGCACCTTCCTGTAACATCACCCTCCTGTCAGTAGTACCGGCACGCGAGATCGCAGAAGCTCAAAACATAACGACAAAAGGAAAGGTTAACGATGTGAGCACGCGCAAGACAAGCTATTGGCTCCGACGTAGGGTACAAACAGCCAAAATGACCACCGCAGGGGTCGAACCTGCAATCTCCTGATTCGTAGTCAGACGCGATGCCATTTCGCCAGGCGGCCGATATTAGCGCTTTCAACTGCGCATCTATTGCGCGCAAATTCACGTTGGTTCAATTTAATATCTCCATCCACCATCTCACCATCTTATGGGGCGCGGCGTACAGACAGATCTAGATAAACGGCAAGAGCATGGTGCTTGCGTCCGCAGACGAAGAGGGTCGATGGTTAAGTAAGATAGAACGTAGGACGTAAGTCGAATGCTAGGATATCGAGGACAGGATTGGGCAGTACGAGTAGAGTAGAGTTCATGAGGCGGAGATTAACGAAGTATAGTACTCAAAAGTATCCGTGGCAGGGAACGCTAGAAATACACGCAGTTATACAAGCACAAAGGAGGTTCGTATCCGATAGAGACCGGGGCAGTCGTAGGCAATTCGTTATTCGGTGGGTCGTTATCCCCAGACTCACCACCCGCCGCAGAGGCGCGTTATCCTCAGGCGCACGAGCTCCTGCACGGCCTCGGACCACGCCGCGGATATCAGGGGCGGCGAGTGCCAGTCCACCGCCGGGAATAGCGCGTCGAGGTACTTCGCGAGCTGCCTTGGGTCGGGGATGCGAGACGACCACCCGCAGTCGTTCAGCTTGAGCGAGCGCAGACTTTGCAGAGCAGTCGCGTCCTCACTCGGCACAAGCCCATCCACGTCCGACGCAGACGCGTCGATCCCCGGAAGAACGAGCTCTGTAAGGCTGGGACACTGGCGCGTGACGGCGGCGAGGTCGCACAGCGGCGTTGGCGTGGAGGGGAAGTAGGAGAGGTGGAGGCGCGTCGCGTCCGGCCACGCCGCGCACATCGTCTTCAGGTCGTCCACGGACGCGGCGACGACGGCGACCTCGGGCGCGATCGTGAGGCGCACGTCCACGAGCCCGCGCACCGCGAGCAGCGGCTCGATTGTGCGGATGAGCGGCTGCGGCTCCGCCTGCTCAGGCCCGATGCCGCGCAGGGAGAGCGTGAACTCGCGCAGGCTGGTGGAGAACTTGGAGCGGAGGATCTCGGTGACCTCGTGCAGGTTCACATGGACCGACACTGTCGCGCACTCGCAGTTGAGCAGAGCAAGAGAGGTGAGCTGAGAAGAGGTGATGGCGGACAGGAAGGCGGGGACGGAGGAGAGGGGAGCGAACATGGCGTCGAGGGTCAGAGTGCGGAGCGATGGGAACGCGTCGGATTCGAAGCGAGCAATGGCGGCCTCTGGGAGACGAAGTTTGAGATGCTGGAGATCTGGAAGCGCTGCAAGCGGCCGGAGAAGGGGGTGTGTCGAGACTTTCCCATAGATCGGCTCGAGCATGTCAAATGTCTCCAGCGCGCGCAGCTCGCCGATGGACTCGAACCAAGACTCCCTTGCTTCACCCGAGGTGGTGATACGAAGATAGCGCAGTTTAGGAGCCTTGGCAGCAATATCCTGGACGAGCTGCCGAACAAACGCTTCGTGCTTCAGGGTAGTGCGTGGATCGGAGGGGTCGCCAGCATACGGCATCGGGCATTTGAAGACAATGTGGAGACTGCGAAGAGAAGGGGTAACGAGTCGCACGAGGTCGGTATGGTCGGATACTCGCTGCACCCAGCGCAAGTGGCTGAGTTGCGGGAGCAGTGCCTGTGGCCTGATCCACCCAGGAACCATATTGCAGAGGTCGGCGGACTTCAAGGATCCACCGACCGCGCGGACGTGCCGCGCATAGAACACAGCTCTGGCGGTCTGCTCTGGGAGGTATGCGAGCCGCTGGACCTAGGTAGCCACATACATCGTGAGCAGATTCACATAGGTGGGAAAGCGAGCGAACTACCTGTTTCGCAGGAAGGCGCACTAAGCCTTTATGAGGTTCTTCAGACGAGAGGGAAATTATGCTGAGCAAACAGAAAAGCGGAGAGATGTCGTCGACGTTCCTCCATAGTATGGTGGCGGCGGGGTAGAAGAACGTCGAGGACACCCGCGCGCAGCGCGCGAGCGTGCTCCTATTCGTAACGTCGACGTCCCGGGCAGACCAGGCGGTCGCGTCGTTCGTAGTAGGGTCGTAATCATACCATGATCCCGCGGGGCCTTGGAAGTGCTCGAGGACGGTGTAGAGGATATCAACACAGGAGAGCGCACGGTGAGCAGGCATGGGTGGCGGCGGCGAGGCGGGTGCGGATGGCGCAGGAGTATGGAGAAGGACGGATGGGCTTTAGTACTCCTCCTTGACGGGTACCGTCAAGCAGTGCCTTGATCGAGGAGGTGATCGAGGAGCGGAAGGGAAGCTCTGCCAGAACCGGAGAACGCAGGCAGACGCCCCTTTATTACGGACAACGGTCTGCCAAGATTAGGCTGGAGGCCCGGGCGGGAGGGCTGCTTATCCCCATGCAAGCTCCGAGCCCACGCCGCGCCCCGCACGAGGACGGAAGGCGGCCAGGGTCACGACTCACGGTGGAACAAAGTTCGCCGGCATGCGCGGAATCAGCAGCGTTCGTGATCTGCGGCGTCGGGGGCGTCGCAGGACCCTCTGCGCGACCCAAACGATGTCATCGGCTTGCAGCCGAGCTGCACACACCCGCCAATGATATATATATATATACACGCTGGCGTGCGGGTGGGAGCTCGGGTGGTGGGCGCAGACGCAGGACCCTTCGCGCACCGGCGCTGCGGACGCTTCCATGCCGTGGGGCGTTTGTCTGCTGAGCGTCCAGCTGACGGATATGGTGGCTGGCCAAGAACGGCCAGGATGTGTACCAGCCAGAGCTAGAGCAAGGAAATACTGTACTCCTGATACCAGGGACTAATCACAGTAGACCTGAGTCACCTTGCTGAGTGACGATTGTCCGAGTCGGCTGGCCCAACCTGGACGCTCTCCTCGCAAGACAGGACAGAAACCACGCACCCGAGGACGTTTTCGGCGTGATGGGGCGGCGATTTGGCCAACGCCGCGGGCCACGACGTCGAGGACAAACGAAACCAGTTTCATCCTCGGCCGCACGCTGATAGGCGTGCGCGGCGCGAGCGGGGGGCGAGCGCAGGGCGGCCAAGCAGCGCAGCAGCGTCGACAATTACGCCGCGTAGGGCGAGTCGGCATCAGCCAGCAGTTTTCGGGCGCGCGTGCTTGCTGGAGCAGGTTTAATTGTGTACGACAAGCGAGAGGCAGTGGGAGCTCCGAGGAGGAGGATGCGGATGGAGATCGTCGTCCGAGTCGGCGGCGGGCAAGCTGCAAGCGAACGGCTGCGGGACGGTGAACGTGCCGGCGCTCGGGCCGACTCCGACGTCCTCTCGATCGTCCCTGCACCACGGTCTGCTTCGACTTGGCTTCAACCTCGACAGCCTCAACCGCGTTCGCCGACCACTCTGATTTGGGATGGCCACCTTGGAAAACAAAATGACGGTCGTATCTACCGGGACACGCGCACAAACCTCAGCCAGCTCAGACAAACTACGCGCGATCGCGTCTTCGCGCCCGTTCACCCAGCAGGAAGGTACCCCGTCCATGCCCACCTTCAGCCTACTCTTGCTGATCGGACGCGCGCCGCTGCCCAGGTTGACGTCGTATTTCCGGCCTGTGCGCCGCTTGAAGAGGCATTGCTTGAGCTCAGCGCGTCATACTGGCGTTGTGAATGCTCGTTGAGCGAGTTTCTCGAGTTCGCCAAGGCATATGTGAGCGCGACGGCGCTAGAGAGGTATGTTTTTCAACGCGTAGCACGCGTTCAGCTCGGGTGCTCATTTCTTTGTAGTGGCGTCGTAGCACTGGGGTCAGGCGGTGCTACCAACGATGACGTATGGTGCCTCGATTCGAGAGGTATCTTGACCCTCGCCGTAGGCAAAGAAACGTACGAGGTGTTGGGCCTTGTCGGCGAAGCCCTACCTTGGAAGGAACATGCAGATACGCATGGTATGTACCCCCGCATACTCCCCTTCTGCGGCTTCTACCTCACTATGGATCCGTTGACTTGCACAGTGATACACATCTCTCTTCGAGGCTCGCACCCTGCTGCTGACAGTGTGAAAGCGTGGCTGGCGTTTGGGCCCAAAGAGTCGGCTGCGATCCGCCGCTGGGATACACAAAGGGGCCCCTGGAAAATACTGTTCCACTGCGCCAGTGCAGGTGAGTTTCGTATGGGGGTGTATGGCGTTCGACTGTACTAAAGTATCCCAACATCAGACAACCTACCCGGCGGCAGCGCGCGTCACGAGCTGACCCGCACAGTGCAGCAATCAAAAGACGTGAACGTACCTGAGATCCAACGCGACGCCATCCTGGCGTACGGTCGTCAGGAAAGCGGAGCTGCGGACGAATGGGAGGAGAGTATATCGTCGCCATTTGAGTGGGTCGGGTTGGCCTCACTCGGTTCTCCCAGGTATGCCGCCTTCCTTGGCAATGAAGCTACGTCCTCCGACTGATCAGCACAGAATACCCGCAAGCGATCGCTGCGACCCGTACATAGCAGTATACACCCCTCCGGAGCCGTCTCGCGTCGGCGATGTCGTTTCCATCCGCTGGAGCGGTTTCATCTCTTCTACGTTCGTTCATGGTGTAGTCGACGTCATCTCGTACGTGACTCATGTCCTACTTGCCCTAGTGATGCGGCCCAATGATGCTCTCTGCAGCTCGCCCAATCTACCATCGCCAAGTTTCGTGGCGGCAACAGCCCAGTGTATAGGAAGCTCTCCCGTGACGTACCTGCCCGCGGACCCGGTCAAAGCCCCACCTTTGCGCGCACCCAGGTGTGAAGCCGAAGATACGTGGTCCGTCATATATGCGAATGAGGACGCCGGCGCGTGGTGGGTTTTGGCAGAGAGCGTAGGACAGCGGGACAAGAGGTGGGGGTAGACACAGACAACGTAAACGCGTCGTCCTTCTGAACCAAAACATATCCCGGCTGCGCATGCTGTATGTACACCCTTGCTTCCTGGTGAGGAAGACACCGCCACGGAGGCGATTGGCGGAGGCTCTCGTAAGGGGATCGCGGCCGAAGGCTTCGAATTCCTCGACGCGACGCGACGCGACGCGTGTATGTATCACGTGCGACCGGTTCTGCACAGTCGGCGGATCGATCTGCGCGGGATCTGACGACTTTCGCCCCGGACGTCTGCATCTCATGCATTCATCGCACGTTCTCCTCTCCTCGGTCCACTTGGGCTCGTTCTTGTGCACCTCTTGACCAGCGCGTCCATGTTTTGTCTGCGAACTAGGGCTACGAGCATCCTGAAACACCTGCGACCCATCACCAGCCTGCACCGAGGGATGTCTTCCTCCGCGCTCCCGCCCTCGTCCATCCCACTTTTCGACACCGTCGCGTCGTACCGAGAGTGGCGAAACAAGGCGCGCGAGGAGAAGAAGTCGGTCGGGTACGTGGCCACCATGGGCGCGCTGCACGACGGCCATCTGTCTCTCGGTACGTACACCAGCCACCGCACCCCTGCCTCTCCCACTAACCGCGCTCCCGGTCCCTGCAGTGAAGCGCTCGCTAGCAGAGAACGACCTCACCGTGCTCTCCATCTTCGTGAACCCCGCGCAGTTCGCGCCGCACGAGGACCTGGCGACGTACCCGCGCACGCTCCCGCGCGACCTCGAGCTCCTCGCCGCGACCGCCGTCGGCGGGCGCACGCCCGCCGCGGTGTTCGTGCCGACGGTGCGCGAGATGTACCCGAGCGGGATCGAGCAGGACCCGCGCGTGCAGAAGGGCACGTTCGTTGAGGTGACCGGGTACGGGCACCAGATGGAGGGCCGGACGCGCCCGACGTTCTTCCGTGGGGTCGCGACTGTGGTCACGAAGCTCTTCAATGCGATCGAGGTGAGTGGCAGAATCGTTCACTACGTCGGCCCTTCTGACTCGGTTTCGTATGTAGCCGACGCGCACGTACTTTGGGCAGAAGGACATTCAGCAGGCGCTCCTGCTCCGCCGTATGACCCGCGACTTGCTGCTTTCGCATCCCGATCCAGAGCACCTATATATCGTCCCCACTACCCGGTATGCCCACCCTTGTACCAATGTGTATACAGTCCTCTTATCGAACCTTTCTTAGCGATTCCTCCACCTCCCTCGCGCTATCCTCCCGGAACGCGTACCTAACACCACATGAGCGCGACCACATCGCACCCGCGCTCTACGCCGCTCTGCAAACCGCACAGTCCACATGGGAAGGGGGCAGCTCAAAATCTGAATGCATCCACCAAGCACATGCCGTAATCGAGGCGCGAAAACGCGAAGCTGGCGACTCCGTCGACCTCCGGCTAGACTACATCGAGATGAACGACCCGGAGTCATTCAACGTCGTACCGGACACCACGCTCCGGGAAGAGTGGGAGGCGGATGCCCCCGGCAGGCCGGTCATCTTGAGCGGGGCAATGTGGGTGGGCAAGACGCGGTTGATCGACAACATTGTATTGGGGGCGAGGCATACGCTAGGCATCGTCGACTGAGATGTATTAGTGTTTTGGTTTGTATCATACTGGGGCAAGTATACATCATGGTGTCTGCATATATACATATTCTGCTCATATGCGAACGGTTTGTATGCTGCAGCGTGATGTTACTCCGTGAAAGCAACGTGAAAGTTCAAAGAACTGGCGAGACAAGCTTATTCTAGGTTGCCGGTGCTTCTCCAGTACCGCAACCCCTCGTAAGTAGAAATGTGCGGGCCTCTCGCCACATAGAAACGACGTTCAGATGTCATATAGTCGGATTGGTACTCGCGGGTTATAGTCATAGGCCACGCATGGGCCGTATTCCGGCCAGGCGGCGAGTGGCGCGCAACCAACTCGGCCCAAGCGCGGTCGGAGTCTCGCCCATCGGAGCCCCCAGACGATTCTCTTATGTGCGAGTACCAGGAACCTGAGACAGTATAACACACACAAAGCGTGCGCTACGCTAATAGACAAGACTGTGCAAATGATCCCACAAGACATTCCAGGCGGGCACATCCCCAACGCCCTGTTGAGCATGGCTCCTACGAGAGCGATTGGACCGAGGCATGCCGAGTGAACGTATGCTGTGGCCAAAGCGCTGCGCGTCTCGGTGATGTCCAAGCGGCGCGGCGCATGGCGGACGCAGGCCATACCCTCCAGTCAAAGCGCCCCTATGACCAGACTCAGAGGGACAAGCCCCGCTCCAGCGCAGACCAAGCGTCGTTCATACGGTCGCATATATAAGACGCGCAGATGGACTGGGGTAAGAGCATCACAGCAGCATTCCGCCGCAAGTTCTCTCTACAGCGCGCGGGCCTGCGTACCACTCTGGTAAGCGGGCAGGTGAGTGCCAATTCCCCACCTTTACTCTATGGAGTTCTCCGGTTACGAGGACATCGCATCGTGCTACCACCCGCAAGCGCACCTGGGCCTTACTGAGAGGTTAGTCTGTCAGAAGAATTCTTCAGACAGACCAACGATCTCCGTTGGGCCGGGTGCGCCTGGGGTGAGCAGCGCGAGTCGTTCTCCTGTGTGGCTGCGAGGGAGGAGGATTGCGCAGCTCGCAGGTGCTCCTGGGCCTTACTGAGAGGTTTGTCCGCCAGAGGAAACTCTCAGGCAGACAAGCGATCTCCGTTGGGCCGGGTGCCCATGGGGGCGGCGGAATTTGCTTTCCTGCGCAGCTTCGAGTGAAGGAGAGATTGGTGCGCGGCTCGCGGACGCACCTGGGTCTTACTGAGAGGTTTAGCTGTCAGCAATTATGTTCGACAGTAAACGATCTCAGTTGGACCGGGTGCGCCTGAGAGCCGCGTACTTTAGAATGGGACTTCTTCGTCCTTCTTAATCTTCTGGGGGATTGTGAGTTGTACGGTCACCCGCCATTCGGCTGGCCGTGCTGGTGCACCTGGGCTTTACTGAGGGGTTTATCTGCCCGAAAAGTGTCTCAGGTAGATAAACGACCTCCGTTGAGCCGGGCGCGTCTTCATGACTGGTTCGAAAGAAATAATGCCAGAGGATTGTTTCAGGAGTCCTGAGAGGCTGTCGAAAGCTAGGACACCGGTGATGGAGAGGTGCTTCCGCTAAACGGGTGCGTCAACGCAAGTACCGGCGTCGGCTTTCGGGGGAAAATACTCTGCAGAATCATAGCCTGTCCTAGACATGGACATGCTCGTCGTGCAAGTGCGTTTTTGGGGTGTTTGCCGCTACCAGTATTCCAACAGCAGGGAGTTCTACATGATGTAGCGAGATTGTGAGCGGGGGAGAGTTACGCTCACAGCCGATCACTCACCTGGGCCTCCCTGAGCGCAATTTTTTTTGGAAATGTTTGACGTCCACTACTGAGCGCACATTGAAGGGAGCTAGGGTCAAAGACTCAGAGATGCAATGAGAGCCGACTCGCGAGCATGATCATGGTCTGCAGGTGGTCACGGGCGTCTGTGGAAATGCAGATCGGTGACCATCCAGGAAAGGAAACGCGAACCCAAGAGTACCCTCCATCCACACACGGCCCGACCATGGCAGCCTCCCCTCTTTTCGCAAGCCCCGATGCCGACATCGTCCTCCGCTCTGCAGATGGCGTCGACTTCCGCGTCCACCGAGCAGTGCTCTCCGAGGCGTCGCCGGTGTTCGCGAGCATGTTCACGCTCCCGCAACCGCCCACAAAAACTTCCTCAGCTGCCGGCGCCACCGTCGCTTCCCCGAGACCGCTCCCAGTCGTAGACATGAGCGAGTCGGGCGAGACGCTAGATGCGCTGCTCCGGCTTTGCTACCCCCAGGCGGACAACGTGGCAGGGCCGACCATGCAGCTAAACGCCGTAGCGCACCTCATCCAGACCGCGAGGAAGTACGACATGCAGCAGGCGCTCGCGCGTGCGGCGAAGCTGCTCACCCCACCTGGCGCACTCGACGACGCCCTGCACGCGCTTCGCGTCTTTGCCGTCGCCAGCGACCTCGGCGTACAGACGCAGGCGGAAGAAGCGGCGCGCGCGAGCCTGCGCGCGCCCATGGGCAAGGACCTCCCGCACGAACTGGACAGCATCTCCCCCGCGTCCCTCTACCGGCTCTTGGGATACCGGCAGCGCGTGCACGCCGCCGTCGTCCAGTATCTCACCCACACGTCCGGCTGGAAGTTCGCGAGCGCTATGGACATCGACCTCAGGGAATGGGGCTCCCTGCTGTACTCATCCGAGCCCGACGCGCTCGCGTTCCCCTTGAACGTGTTCCGAGGCAGTCACGATCACGACGGGGAGCCCGATCCGTACATGCTGTACCCGGAGATGCTGCCGCATATCCGCGTCGATCAATCCTGGGTCATCGAGGACCTGGTGGAGCAGGCCGAGCAGGTTCACAAGGCGTTCGACCTGCGTCTACCGGATAACCTAGCGGACGACATATACGGTCGCGTTGACTGCGAGGAATGCGAGGAGGCGGCTAGAGACTTCTTCGAGGGGTTCTCCGAGTGTCTGCAGGACGACGTACGCGAGGTCATGATGGAGGTAGGTTTCTGGAGCGGCCTTTCGTATGGTTGCTCTGTTGACACATTGGCTGGTTCAGGTGCCTCTTGACAGGCCGGACAGCGAATCCGACTAGTTTATGTGACGCGATGCTTGCATAGATATAGAAATGTTGTAATCAACCTAGCACATACAGCGACCTAGTGGTATTTGAAGCAAATTATAAAATGTAGACCCCGAATCATCCAGACTTGGTTACGGCATATGCGTAGCGAGGACAAGTCGAGCACGAAGCTCGTATATAATATTACTACAAATACATCCCATAAAGCAGAGAAAGAGAAGTCAGTCCATTCTCGTCAATGAGCCCTGCCCTTGTTTCCGCGCTGATACGGCGCGAGCGCGTCCCCATAGCACGCCCCCTCGTAATTCCGCAGGTGCCGCGCAAACGCGTCCCGCCTGCTAAACGTCTTCCGGCACCCGCCCACCATCGTCCGCCCCTCATACTCGAACCCCGCCCCCTTCGCCACCTCGGACGGCACCCCGAACGCGCCCGCGTCCTCGCGCGGGACCCCGCAGCAGACAAAGTCCGGCTCGTCCTCCGTGCTGCGCGTGTGCGTGTCGACGTGCCGCTTCAGGTCCGGGCTGCGCTTGTTCCACTGCACGTAGGTGCAGAACGGGCAGCGCCAGGGGTTCGCGTGGGGGAGCGGGAGGGCGTCGGGCGCGACAGCGACGTTCCGGCGCGGGGTGGAGACGAACTTGGGGGCCGCGGGAGGAGACGGGTCGCGCTCGGATGACGAGGACGATGAGGAAGAGGAGGCGACGGGGATGGGGTAGGGCGTTGGCGATGAAGCCTTTGCGCGCGTGCGCCGGCTGCGACGCTGACGAGCCTGAGTGGCGGGAAACGGCGGCGGCGCATCCTCGATCATCGCGACCTCTACGACGATAGGAGGGGGTGCCGCGTTGACCGACGTCGATGGATCCGGAAGGTTTTCAGCAAAGGAGGAGAAGTCGAGAGCATCCGCGATGGTCGAGTAGCCGCTGTGAGTGGCGGCGAGACCCGGAGTAACCGAAGTTGGATCGCAGGTCTGCGCGATCGACGAGGGGCCTGCAGCAGACGTCGCGCCAGCGGGATACTCAGGGTATGGGAAGCTCTGCTGGGAGAAGTCGGCTCCAGATGGAGTTCCGTGTGCGACGGACGCCGTATACCACTGGCCATAGTCGTATTGCTGGGCGACGATAGCCTGATAGACATCCGGAATGGGAATGGATGGATCGTAAGAAGGCACGGGGGTATCTGCAAAGGCGGTGGGGTATAGAGGGGGTACAGCGAGGCTGCGAGACGACATCAGTATACGCAGAACAAAGACAAAGGAGTGGCGCGGCGCGTACTAGTTGTTTGCTAGCTCCTCTTCGTATCGTAGAAGGCTCTCTGGGTGGTACGGGTACCCTGATTCGAGACCGGTGTCGGGAAAGGACGCAGTATGCTCCTGGGGCTGCAGGGGGTCGGCGCTATCGCCGACAAAGGGCAGCTGTTGATAGCCATCGTAGCACAAAGAGCCACCCTGCTGCAGAAGCAGAGGATCAGCCTGGGACGGGCGGACAACGGGCGGGACGAAGGAGGTCATCGCAGAGGGCGAGGAGAGAGACGGGGGAAAGGGCGGGCATCGCAACGCCCATCTGTCGCCCGTCCTTTATACGCCCCGGCATCGTGGGCCTGCAGCGTGCTGCCGTGTCAGCCTTGCCAATCGTGGACATGAGAGAGCGGTTCTGGCCGTTGAAGCGCTGGACTCTTCACAGTCTCGTATCACGTCGAAGGGTAATCGTCCCACGGTCCACCCAGATCTTGCCTGTGTTCGACGGGCGCTCACGGGCGCCTGTTTTGCTTCCGCGAGTCTGCAGGCTGCGTGCGTGGTACGGGAGGGGCCGAAGCCCGTTCTGGGCAGCGTGCTCTGGGTAGACAACTGCAGGATCAAAACCTGTCAAAGTACTGCTGCCCCTTGTTCTAGATATCCGAGTCGAGGAGTCTTTGTACTACAGCATCGCAGTAAACATTATAGTGAGCGAGTACGTCGGGAACACCCTGAGGACGACGCGGTTCACCCGATACCACCCACTAAAGGACATGCTCCAAATCCACTTACGGTTGACCTTTACGAGCAGCCAACCGGAATTTCTGCTTTTATTTATGTAAAGCAAAAAGGGTACAGCACGACCGGGGCTTGAACGTCGCCTGCAGACTGCCGCGCTAACCGCTAGGCTAATGTGCAATACTTCTCCCAGGCTGTTCAGCGTAGCGCTCGTGGCCAGACAACGTCATCGCCGGCCTCGGTGGCTTGTGCTGCTCGTCCTTCTCTAGCTTGACCGCGACCACGTCGCGTACACTATCGTGACATCCTAGCTCACACCTACTCAACCTATCCTTGCCGCTTGCGCGTCCTCTGCTAATTGCTCGCTTCACATCCCTACAAAAGCGTGGGCTAGCCTACGCGACTATCGATATTCCTGGGAGATGTCCGCCGAAGAGCCGGCAGCTGTCTCGAGGGCAGCCCTGGATCTTACCTACGTACTATGTGAGTGCCAGCTTGATATGTGCTCTACCCTCAGACGCCCATGGCTCAAGTTGACAGTGAAGATGGCCAGACAATGATTCCTCGGTGCTCTCGCACGTACTCGCGCTGCTCACTCTAACGCCGATCCTGCTGAACGTGAGTGCGGCTTGTCTTCTCGAAGGCCTAGTGGCTCATCTCCGCATGCGTAGCCTGCCTACGCTGCTCTGGCGGTATGGACGCGCGAGCTGCTCTTCTTCGAGATGTGGGCGGGACAGATGCTCTGCGAGTGTTTCAACTATGTCCTGAAGCACATCATTCAAGAGGAACGTCCCAACCGTGAGTACCCTATAGCCTATGAAACTCGTATGGCCCGACCCATTCGACCGCATAGAGGAACTTGGCGACGGCTATGGCTTTCCCTCCTCGCATTCTCAGTGGATGGGCTACTTTGCTAGCTTCTTGATCCTGCACTTCACTATGCGGCATCGCTGGGTCTCAACAGGCTACAAAACCCTCGACCTGGCGCGTGACGTCCTTTTATACGCTGCCATCCTCGGTTGGGCTGCTGCAGTCGCCTTTTCACGGTACGTATAAGTACTTGCGGGTATTCTTCACCTATTGACTCAAATTGTATGCTGCAGGTATTACCTCTCATACCACAGCATACCGCAGGTCTTATGGGGCTTCGGAATCGGCATCGCATTCGGCACGACATACTACATGCTCGTGGAACACATCCCAACCCGCGGGCCGAACTCTCTCCCGGGAAAGTTCCGCACGGTACTGCTTACGAACCCCGTATCGACCTGGTTCCGCATACGGGATGGATGGCTAGTCTGGGCGGACAGCGGAACGGAGGCGCAGTGGTTGCGATGGAGGGAAGAGTGGGACAGGCAAAGGGTCGCCGCGAAGAGACTCGGTGCGAAGGCGCAGTGAGCGTTGCAACGCCACCAAACCTTCGCCCAAGATCTCGTGTGCACGCGGTGGTGGCATGCGAATATTGGGACTGTCACTCGTAGCCTTGGGACCATGTTCCGGACGTCGCGGACCGTTCTCACCACCACTTACGAAACCTCATAGATTCCGTGCGCCACCAACCCCTGGAGGCTTCAGCCTATGGTTCGGACTGAATTTGAGGGTTCCTCGGGTAAGATTGAGGTTCTGCCGCTCCAAACCGAGCTACTCCTGCGATAGCTCGCGCACACTCGCAATGTCAGTTCTCGCTCGCTCACTCGACCGCAAACGGTACGCACGGAGCATGACAGAGGTCAGGGCACTCGACACCATCTCGTATTTGTATTCAATGCTCATATGTCCGGAATGTCTCACATATGTTGACTGTCCCGAAGTTCCGTCAAGATGCCGGAGGGCCTGCGCATTGGCAATGCGGGGTCGTTGATGCTCACCGTTACCCCACTCCGGCAAATATTTTTCGATAGAGGTACCCCACGGGGCGATCAGAACCGTCGAGGCTGTAAGAGGTGATCGACATCGATGTCCGCCAATGGATGATCGTCTTTTCGTCCACGCTCTACTCGTTACCCCGCACTCGCCCAGCCATAAGTCACCTCGACCCGTCCGACAGTGGTTCATAGTGTAAATGTCACGTTGACATGAGCAAATCTCTGCGCATGTCAACGCACCTTCAACATTCCCATGAGCCACCAACGCGTGCAGCGGCGCATGCCGGCGTGCGCGGAGGAACGCTGCGAAAACGTTGTGCCTTGACGAACGCCTGTGGATTGATCTCAATCATTCCCGACGACAAAAATGGACGGACCCATGACCCGCGGCCTGCTCTCTGACGCCGACCGCTGCTTATCCGGCACGCTTAAGCTCAGTCAGAACGACATGGAGCGCGTCGTATAAATCCCAGCCGGGATGACGAGACACCCCGGTGCCCTCCTCTGAGTCCCCCCTGCTCCCGACTGCCTCTGTGCTCGCCGCCGCCGTCGCCGCCCGCACTACGATGTCCTCAGCAGACCCAGAGAAGGCCCTGGCCTCCGCGGAGACGCGCCCCGCGGGGCGCTCGCCCGCCGCGTCCACGTACTCGTCCAACGAGAAGGGGCGCACGTCCGAGGTCGAGCGCGTCGACGGCGCGCTTGAGCCGCCGCTGTACAACGCGCACATCGACGTGAGCGGCGTCGACGAGCGCAAGCTCATGCGCAAGATCGACCTCTACCTCATCCCGTGGCTGTCGTTTCTGTACTTGCTCAGCTTCCTAGACCGGACGAGCATTGGGAACGCGAAGGTGCGTGCGGGGTCCTTGGGCTTGGCGGGGTGCTGAAGGGGGCCCCGGCAGTTGTATCATATGACGACCGACCTGCACTTGACGGACCAGCAATACCTCATTGCGCTCACGATATTCTTTTTCTCCTACTCCATCTTCGAGGCGCGTAGTTTGGCCAACGTTGGCGCGAGCGTACCGTGACCCCGCCTCGCGACCGTAGGTGCCGTCCAACATCTTCCTCAAGCGGTTGCGTCCCTCCATATGGCTCTCGCTCCTCATGCTCCTCTGGGGCGTCATGATGGTGCGCCTCCTTTAACGGTCATTGTACCCGTGCATACTGAACCCAGTCCTCCCAGACCGTACAAGGCTTGGTGCACAACTATGGCGGACTCCTCGGTGCGTTACCCCTCTCCAAGGGGCGCAGATAAACTCTCCGTGCGGTCGGCGACGCTGACAGTTACACCTCCAATCACAGGCATGCGATGGATGCTGGGTATGTTCGAAGCCGGGCTCTTCCCAGGCGTGAACTACTATCTCTCCTGGTGCGTGCTTCTCGCACTCCGCGACCCGGGGTTCTTGCGGTCTAATCTTAGACTGCGGCGCGTACACAGCTGGTACAAACGCTCAGAGTTCGGTATCCGTGCCGCGCTCTTCTTCTCCGCCGCAACCGTCTCCGGCGCGTTCGGCGGGCTGCTCGCGGTACGTGCCTGCGCAACTATAGCTACAGCCTGCCCTCGGAGCCGCGTTTGACCGAGGTTTCCTCATAATCTAGGCGGCGATCTCGAAGATGGAGGGCGTCGGCGGCAAGCCCGCGTGGGCGTGGATCTTCATCCTCGAGGGGCTCGTCACCGTTGTCGCCGGCGCGATGTCGTTCTGGATCATCCAGGACTTCCCCGACACGGCGAAGTTCCTGAGCGAGGCGGAGCGCACGGTCGTCGTGCGCCGGCTCCAGTCGGACGACCAGCACAGCGCCGCGGGCGAGAGCCTGCGGTGGCACTACATCTGGCGCAGTCTTCTCGACTGGAAGACCTGGGTTGGCAGTGAGTGCCTTTGTTTGTGCGCGATCGTCGGAGGGTGGAATCTGACCTGGACCTCAGTGCTGCTGTACACGGGTGCTGATGCGCCACTGTACGCGTTCTCGCTCTTCCTGCCTAGCATCATCAACCAGCTCGGTGAGTACAAGGTGCCGTCTCACATAACCCCCAGGAAGCTAACGTCGGGCAGGGTACACCGCAACCCCCGCAAACCTTCTGACCGTACCGGTGTACGCACTGGCTTGCGTGGTGACTTGCATTGTCGGCTTCGTCGCCGACCGGCACGGCTGCCGCGGATACCTCGCTATGTGCGTACCATAACAAACATTTGGGGCATGAGAGGCTGACTAGCGTTATTCTCAGGCTCTGTCTGACAGTCGGGATGATTGGATATATTATCCTCATCGTGTCGAGAAATGCGACGTTGTCGTATATCGCGGTGTACCTCGCAGCGTGCGGCATCTACCCGACTATCCCGAACCTAGTCGCGTGGGTGTCGAACAATGTCGAGGGTTCATACAAGCGCAGCGTGTCAATCGCGATGGTCATCGGCTTCGGCAACATCAACGGCGCTGTGTCCTCGAACGTCGTACGTGCCCCAATGCCGTCCCAATCCGAGAGTGGAGTACTCACGTATTCGGCAGTACCGTGCGAGGGATGCGCCGTGGTACACGCTCGGCCACGGGATCGTGCTGATGTACATCTGCATGGGCCTGATCACCGCGTTCGTGTACTGGTTCTTCCTCCGGCGGGAGAACGCGAAGCGCGAGCGCGGGGAGCGGGACGAGATCATCCGGGGCGTCAACGAGCACCGCACAGACCTCGCCCGCAACGGGACGTACGACAGCGTCGCGGACGCGAAGCGCGACAAGGGCGACGAGTGGAGCGGGTACCGCTACACGCTTTGAGTAGGGGGTCATGACTGCACGACGAAGGAACGGTCTGGATGTGTAACTTACGATGACTATGTATAACAGTGTACAGCGGGTTTACTGCGTATTTCCGACTGCCGTTGGCCGAGGTCCCGCCTGTGACCTTTTGTGATCCTCGGGAGTTGTTCTCTCGGAGCTGCCTCACGGCCGGTCCTTTGGCAGCTCGTGAGTTGTATGTTGACAGGTAGTGGTCAGGGCTGGTCCGGACTCGAATGAGGCTTCTTGAGTGTACAGGCGAATAGATGGTTCCCATGAAATGTAGGGTCATTCTGTATACTGCCGCGCAAGTAACAAAGGCCTGCGAGGCTTGCTAAGAACGGTGAAGGGTGTAAGAGGGACACGCAACTTGAGGTCCGTTCTAACTCCTCTAGATCCGATCATGTGGGGGCCCAAAAAGGGTGTGGCGGTGCTGCGCACGGACCTGCCCTCAAGGTCCGCGTCGGGATGGCGCTCAGGCGAACCTGGACTTGTTCTCTGCCTCCACCTCGCTCGGTCCTCCCAGAGCCCGCATACCCTCCTTTCGCCATACCCTCAAAAGCGGCCCCAGCCAGCACTCTAATTCTTCCCTCTGTACCATCTTTTCTTCGCCAAAACTACCATGGGCCGCCCACTCTTCTCTGCTTCGCGCCAGCCCACCGTTCGCGTCCAGCCTGAGCCACAGCACCCTTCGTACGAGAAGTGGACATACGCGAACGCGTTCGACCCCGACTCCGAGGAGTTCTTCGAGAGCGATGACGCTGTCTACGAGGCCTTCCTCGAACCCGGCCAGCAAATCCAGGTCCCCGTATCTCCTCCGTCCCCTCTAGCCGCCGACCTCAGCGCAGGGGAGAGCTCTGGCTCGAGCTCGGGTACCTCCAGTGGTCGCGACAGCCCCATGGACATTGTGGACGTCGAGTCCCCGGAGGGAGCGACCAGAGCTGCCAGCGTACGCGTTATGGACGATACACGTATGCCTGTCCCCACTACGCGTAACCCCGCTCTCGACGCGCAGATCGACGCGGGCAGTGGCCTCCCTGCCGAAGAGAGAGTCCGGTACTACCTGTCTCTCCTCGAGCGGATGGAGACTGCACGTCAGCGCGAACGCGAGGAGGCGCGTCCCGCCGTCCGCGATCGCGTCCCCACCTACCTCGACTTACCTCAGGAAGAGCCGCCCATGCCTTCCGCGGAGCCCGTATCTCGCGTTCCCGCCACTCCTCCGCGTCCACGTACGCCTCCCTCCCGCTTGACGCCGCACCTCATTTCGCCCTCCCCGCCGCCGTCGATCACCCCGCGCCTCTACTCATGGACCACGATCCCTTCCGTCACGATCCCGCCTCCGACCAGCCCCCTCAGTAATCGCTCGGCGCGCATGTCTGTGGCTCGCATTCCCCCTCCCTCGCTCATCCCGGCCCACCGCGTCGCGTAACGGGAGCAGCCCTACGTGGTTCCTATTCGGCTTGGCCTTTACTCCTGCGACACCCACCCTCCTTAGACCGCATGCTCGCCCGCACCCCATGCTTTCCCCCTACTATAGCACCCCCACTCGCTGTGCTCACCATCTATTTCCCACTGTATGCTTGCTCGCTCGCGGGCGCCACGGTCCTTGGAGTGTACTGTATCTCTACCCGCTCGTTTTCACATAGGTTTACATGGTTTGCCTCGGTATCTCAAAAGGGTACATGTACACACAGTACGGCTGTTGTCCGCTGCTATTCATCGTTATGCAGTGTTGTCTTACTACGATAGGTGCAATCTCTAACCACGCCCAATATTTCATTCTTTCGAACAAATGTCTTCCGTCGTCCAGAAGGTACGCGATATGCTGGCCGGTGGCACACATTGCGCGCCGGAGCGCCCGCATGTGGCCTCGGAACGTGAAGTCGATGTTGGGCGTTAGGCCGTCCTGGCTACTTGCTAGTAAGTCAGATTGAGTATGGGAGTAAGTGCTATATCGGACGAGGCATTTCACTGACATAGTCTACTATAGATCTAGACTACCCCCTGGGATCGACGATAACCTAGTAGTAGCTGCGGCCAAGCTGTGGCAAACCACAAAGATCGACCAGACCGGCCAAGGTTCTAGCGGGCGTACAAATTCCCCGCTCGCCAGGCTGTCCGCTGCTGCACGGCCTGTGGCACGCGGTAGTTATTATGCGGCATGCCGTATACGAACGCGATGCGGTACAGTACCGTGTGTTGGACGGAGTCACCGTCTACGGCCTCGTGCATCAACACTCGGCTTCTCTCACTGCCTGCGAGTTCTCCGCGGAAGCTCAACAGGCGATACATCTGCCCCGGTAGGCAAGTAGCGATTGCGGCGCTGTGCAAGCATATCATATTCGGCGGCACCGAGGGTATCATTGGTAGGGTATGCACTGATGACTAGTTCCTAGGACACGACTGCGTATATAAAGCAGGACGCGCATTTGCAAGTGCCACACCGCCCACATCTCTCGCTCACGCGATGGACGCCGCACAAATCCTCCAGACAGTACTGTCCGTGATCCAATCCGGGGCCCTCAACGCCACCGCTGGACCCTCCCATCTCCAAGGGTCTACCGCGTCTGCGCAAGATGCGGAGGGCGCCGTCTCGCCCGGCCCTGTGGAGCTGCTCATGATGCTGCTGTCCATGTCCGCTGTGCGCAACTGGGCGAAGTTACTACTGCTCGGCGCTGCCCTCGAGGGAGCCCGCCGCCTCATTGTGCAGTCGCGTCAGTCGATCCTGGACTTCTTCTGGTTGACCGCGACATTCGAGCTGCCTGACGACACCGTCGGTGAGTGCTTTCCGGTGGCTGGTTCGTGGCGCCGAGTAGTATTCTTACCCCGCATTAGATTGGGTCTTGTATTGGGCGTCGCAACGCAAGGTGTTCAGTAAATCTATTCCATCGATTCCCATACAACCCGGGATACTGACTCCTCGATCGGTAGACACGGCGCGCCACGTCGAGATAACATCCTGGAACTATGGACTAGAGAACACTCTGGACATGTTCGGCAACACCGAAGATCAGATGACATTCTACCCCTCGATGGACAAGAAGTACGGCCTGTGGTACAAGGGACGCTACGTGACCCTCAAGCGCGAGCATCGGAGTCCGAACAGCTTCACTCGTGCCGTCGAGGTTCTCGAACTGCGGTACGCCCGTCCACGTTGTGGTCTCCGTGGGTTTTTGCCGCAGCTCACATGAACACCCTGGTTTTTCGCACAGCATCCTCTCACGTAACCCCGACGTGCTCCGGGACCTTCTTGTGGAGGCACGCAAGGTGTACACGGTGGCGAGCCAGAACTTTATCAGCGTATACGTGACCGACAGGTGCGCGCGCATCACATCACGGTGGTTGGGTTCCACATATCTGAGCGCCTCTTGTGTCCAGCGCGGATCGATGGAAGCACGTCGCGACGCAGCAGAAGCGGCCCGCGAGCTCAGTCATCCTCGACCCGGGGGTGTTCGAGCTCGTGCTCGCCGACGCGCGGGACTTCATCAACAGCAAGCGGTGGTACGCCAGCCGGGGTGCGTCTGCGTCTGCGGCTCTGCTTCTCTTCTCCCGTCCCGTGCGCTGACCAACACACGCGCCTTTGTAGGCATTCCGTTCCGAAGAGGCTACTTGCTGTACGGCGCACCCGGCGCGGGGAAGACGTCGATGATACACAGCATCGCGGGCGAGCTCGGCCTCAACATCTACATCCTCTCGCTCACCGTCATGTCGCTCGACGACAACAGCCTGAAGTCGCTCATCGCGCGCCTCCCGGAGAAGTGCCTGCTGCTCATCGAGGACATCGACGCCGCGTTCCACCGGGGCATGAAGCGCAACCTCGGCAACCCAGATAACGGGCAGGCGCAGGGAGGGAAGGGGCAAGCGGGCAGCGAGAGCGGCCCCGCCAATGGCAAAGACAAGGACAAGACGCCAGACGCGTTCGCCAACGGCCTCACGCTCAGCGGGCTCCTCAACGCACTCGACGGCATCGCGGCACAGGAAGGCCGGATCCTATTCGCGACGACGAACGACTACTCCGCGCTCGACCCTGCGCTCCTGCGCCCCGGCCGGCTCGACCTGCACATCGAGTTCACGCTCGCGAGCCAGCACCAGGCGCGGGAGCTCTTCAAGCGGTTCTACACCCCCGACGAGGCCGACGAGGACCTCCTCGGCCTGGAGAAGAAGGGCGACTCCGGGTACGGCTCGGCGAACTCCACGCCTGCTGAACCGGCGAGCGGGTCGGAGTCGAAACCACTCCTGCTCGACGTCGGGGCGGAGAAGTTGCCTCCGTCCGCTTCCCTGCTGCCCGAGGCTGTGCGGTCGGTGTATGTGGGCGGCATGGCGCACGGAGCGGGTCTCCCTCGACTGTCCGCAGAGCAGGTCCTTGCGCTCGCAGACCAGTTCGCGGATATCGTTCCCGTACGATCGTTCTCGATGGCGGCCCTACAGGGATATCTGATGGCGTACAAGGTTCGGCCATTGGACGCGATCGCAGATGCGCCTGCGTGGGTGGCGAGTAAGCTGCAGGAGAGCTCGAAGGTTGCAGCGGCGAGTGCGGCACAGGTACTGCCGCCGCAATGAAGCTGTCTAATACATAGGCCCTGAGCTACAGGTTAGCGGGGATATAAGATATTCCAGAACGGAGACTGTATACATATTCATGCGCAGGGATTTCGATAAACACCAGAGCGGTATTGCGCCAGCAGATATCTTTGTGTAACTTGAGAATACATGCAGCTAGTCATAGGAGCCTGAGGGCACTGGTGAGATTGAATTTGAAGCGCGCGGAGAATAATGGGCGCCAACATTGGCGAAGCGCGCGTCTTTATGGCTAACCACCACCTGCATCCTGGGCCTGGTCGGTGAGTGGGTGCAATTTGACTGCGCTCTCCTATACGAGTGTAGGTACTCATATACACATCGTCTCTTTGCACCCATAGGCCTGCGGAACGCGTCTACAATTTCACTGAGCGCTGTCTTTCCGTCGAGTTCTCATGCTGCGCATCCAGTGTACGTTGTGCTTCTTCTTCGGCGAATCGCTGAAGCACTGCCCTCCCCCTGCACAGGAAAAGCTCTATCAGGATGTGCACCGCTTCGCCAACTGGGACATTTGGCTCTCGCATAAAACCCGCCGGGCTGAACTCCAGCGTGGTCTCTCTGGCTCTCTCCCGCTCTGCATCCACCCATGGAATCCAACGCCCCTAGGACATCCTTGCCGTCTCTGAAGCCTCCTGACGTCTGCAAGACTTGCTGGTGGGGCCCCTGTACGGCGCTCTTCGGCCTCTTTCATCCTCCAACCCGTCTGAATGACGGATGCCGACGATATACGTACTCCACTTCAGCGGCGCAGGTGAAGCAAGGCGCCGCGGGTGGCTGCTTGTGGTGTCAGTGGCTCAGTCCCTTGCGGCTACTAGACGGTCAATGGAAGATCACTCTGGTGGGGCGTACTGTTGTGGAAGACGGCCTGCTCCCCGCGATGCAAGAACTGAGGGTTGTCGTGAACGACCGTTCTACACTCATGTACGGATATGTGCACACTTCCGCAGGTAGGCTTCTATACCTCCAGTTTTTGGAGTGGATATATCTGACATCTTCGTGTTCGAGAAGACGACCCCGCTGCGCCGTATATCTCCGCTCGTCACCCCGTGCCGGAGGTCGGCTCCTCTCGGGCGCTCTCTCTCGCCCAGTCGCTCATGGACCAGTGCGTGGATGGCCACCAAAGCTGCTCCCACCTCTCGCCATCCTCCGATACTCGACTTCCTACGCGTACCATCGACTGTTCCGATCCCAGTCGCCCTCGCCTTGCATCGACCGAAGGAAGCCGCGGTAGATATCTCGCGCTCAGCTATGTGTGGGGCGAGACGCAGCCACACCGAACAACGACGGCCAACATAGCCACCTACACTCATGGGATCGACGCCGCCCTCCTCCCCAAGACTCTCCGCGACGCTATCTACGTCACTCACGCCCTCGGATCCCAATACCTGTGGGCGGATAGCCTCTGCATCATCCAGGACTCAGACGAGGACAAGATCCACGAGCTCGGGCGCATGCATCTCATCTACCGGTATGCTCACCTGACTATCATCGCTGCGAGCGCGAAACGGGTCGGCGACGGTTTCCTGCACGAGCCGACGGCAACACCGCCGGACGTCAGCCTGCCCTTCATCTGCCCCCCGCGTCAGCTTCGGGATGCAAGGCCGCTCATCGGGACCATGGGAATATCTGCGATCCCGTCAATCCCCCGTATACCTCCACAGGAGCCCATCATGTCGCGGGGCTGGTGCTTACAGGAGTACCTGATGTCTCAGCGCGCACTCATCTTCAGCACGTCGGGGACGCTCCAGGTCAGGTGTCATACTGCCACCCAGGTCATCGGCGGCGCGTATCACACCCCGAATCCAGAGCAGAGTGAGCAGCGGCTACCCCATGCGCTTCTCCACGCGGATGCTCCGCGCGTGAAGCCCAACTCGGCGGCCTGGAGCGCGCTTCATAGCGCTTGGTGGGAAATTGTGGACGACTACAGCCGGCGCACCGTCAGCGACCCGTCGGACAAGCTTGTCGCGTGCAGCGCGATCGCAGAAGCTTTCTCCCGCGGACTATGCTCGTACTACCTCGCAGGCCTGTGGCTCACCACGCTCCGCTACGACCTACTTTGGGAGCCCTGGGATCCGTCGGGAGGGCCCTCACTCTCCCGCCCCGCGACGTATCGCGCGCCGTCCTGGTCATGGGCGTCCGTCGATGGCAGGGTCAGGATGCCGGGGTACCGTATAATGTTCCCCACTGCCGAAGTGGTGAGACACGAGATCGAGCTCAAAGACCCCGAGCTACGGTTTGGAAGGGTGACGGGCGGATTCCTGGTCTTGCGCGCGGGCTTGGTACCATGGGCACCAGGGCTCCAGTCGTACGACGTGAAGATTGATACCGCGGCGGATGTGGACACGGCGAGACATGGCGCGTGGCTTCTTCCCCTGTTGCAATCGGGGAAGCTCGATGCGCTTGTGGGTCTCGTCGTTGCGCCCGTGGGGTCCGGCGGGTCGGCGGCGAAGGGCAGGGACTTCTTCAGGCGAATTGGGACGTTCTCCAAGAATCCACAGCGCAGATCTAGCGTGGACGAGTTGGATGTCCGGACGGTTCGCATGGAGGTGGTTTTGGTATGAGTGTCCCCGGAATGGGCTTCAGCCGTCTCCTCCTGGCTTCCAGACCCTCGTGCTCTCCTTGTTCTGGAGTCGATTTCCCTGGGCCTGTTCTACCTCACGTATTCTGCAATCGCAATGCCAACATCGATACCCATCGTCCACGCGGATGGCACGCGTCTCATCCACACTCGCCTTCAACAACATGGCTTTGACAGGAGCGCTGTGGCGCCCGCCTCAGAACATCTGCGGTAATAGGCTCCCTAAAATCATGTCGCAACCTCGCTTACCGGAGAATTGCAGGCGTAATGTGGGCGGGCGGCAGATTCTGGAAGCAATAGCACGGACTTCAAGGTACCGGATCGTTACCCGGGTTGCGGTCTACAAGCTCTTATGCGCTCAACGGCATCAGTATCCGGGTCCTCTTCGCGACCACTCGACCATCGAAATTCAACTCACAAGCCGATAGCGGGCCGGGGTGTGGGGTCCGTTCAGAGAAGATCTACCCCGCCGACGAGGCCGGCGAGGAGAGTCTCAGCTCAAACGAGAAGGGCCACTCCTGATCCGGTTCAGTCCACATACACGAACCGGGGTCGAAACCACCTCTGCTCGACTTCGGGCCGCCGGCAACTCCGCACGCTTCCTTGCTGCCACAGGCGACGCATCCGGTGCGAGTATGTGGGCAGCCTCATGGCGCATGTGGCGAGCCTTCCCCGGATGTACCTCGTAACCACAGTCCTCCAAAATCTACACTCTGCAGACATTCGCATCGTCCTGCGAGAGTACTGAATGCCGTACTATAGTGAACAGCTTTTCACGACTCGCGGATTCGCAGGATAAGTTGGAAACTGCAGCTACGTCTGAGCGGCGAGCGTGTCACAAACACCGTTGCAATATAGTAGATTCTATCCGATAGCAGGACCCGGGCCGTTCTTGGCGGAGCTGCAACTTACAGAGGACAAACCGCCTTCTTGGCCCTTGGGTTCGAAGCAACCGCTTCTATCCCGCAGGCAGTAGTTGCATTGAAATCTGTCCCTTTGGAATGTCAGGGCTCAGCGCTCATGATGCGGTCAGTCAGAAGTGGTCGGCAGGGAAGGTTTGAACCGCAATGCGATGGGGACCGCAAACATTGTATGCTTTGATGGATGGCACGAAAGAACATTGTGTATGATCCAACGATTCGCGTCTGCCATCAGCAAAAGGTGGGGTTGTATGCAAGGCGCCGCGGAGCCCGGCTAAAGCCGCAGGGCTCTGTCGAGCTCTGTCGAGCGCTCGCCGGACACGATGAACGCCTGGTAGGCGTTCATCGCACTCGATACACCCTGTAAACATTAGTAGAGCCCGACGAACTAACGGTAAAACCCTGCAGCTCTATTGTCGGGGCTCGCGAAAACCGATAGAGTTCTCCATAGTCCCGCGCGAGCCCGAGCCCGGTGGCTGAAGGGCGCTTAAGGCCCGTCTGCTTGTTACTCGCGCTGAACATTAACCCCTGCTCTGCAGTACAATTTCTTGTCATATTAGCATACTTTAGCATATGAGGAGCTGTTCTGCGCCACTGTCAACTCTTACTAATTTATGCCCCGAATGTTAAGGACGACTTCGTTCGTAGTGTCTGACATGGGCGCCAACGCGGCAAGAAAGCGCCGGGAGGAGGGCTCTCCTGGGGGACGCGAAGATCGCGCGGCGGCGCGCAGCAATCTCATAGCGGCGCGAAGCCATCGAATCCGTACATGTCATCCATCGCGTCCTCTACGTTCACATCGCCATCCTGCTCCGGGCCCGTGGCGTCGTCACGGGCAAAGAACTCATCTGTTTCCTCGTCACACTCACCATCCCACCACCAACCATCCTCCCGGGTCTCCTCCTCTTCCATCTCGCTGTCAAGGTCACTATCATCGTCGCTTGCTTCCGCAGGGTCAACTGGTGGCGAGGGAGGATCTTCGGAAGGGTACCCAGGCGGCGTGGCACGGAGTGCGTGGCCCCGCGATGTTTCGACATCAACCCCAATGCCGCGGTGACCGACGCCGCCACCGAGGTGTCGCATGTACAGATCTCTATCAGCGAAGCTATTTACAGTTTACAGTCGTCAATAATAAGGCTACAATTAGCAGCAGCAGACTTACATGCACGCATAATAGAAGTTGTAGTCTTCATCCTCGTCCTCCGGAGAGCGAGCAAGCTCAGATCGGCCTAGGAGAGTTTTTGTGGTGCCATGGGCGAATGCGGGAAGGATGTACGCGGCGCGGATGACGTCGCACGGATCCACGAAGCTGAAAGCGCATGAGAGGGGGTCGTTCTCGTCAATGAACCGGATCCGGGGCAGCCGACGCTCAGCAAACCCGAACAGATAGTCAGGATCGAGTTCGAACCACCGCATCCTCAGGAAGTCGACCCGTCGCCACTGTCGTGTTGCAGGAGTTGCTTCGGGACCAATATAGCGCACCTGGGCATGAAAAATGTCGATGACACGCCCGTACCAGTACGGGTGACCGCCACCAGTATGATCTCCAGGCGCGAGGACCATGACATCGGGGTGAGTGCGTGGGTTTATTGTGTCTTGCTCGCGGTGCATGGTGTACGACGTGTAGTTGAGTCGAAGGACTTTGTGGCGATAGATGCGGTCGTTGTGGATCTCGATGCCGTCGAGTTGAGCATGTGTTGGTTCTTCGACGTTGGGGCAGAGGCGTGTGAGCAGGTGCGATTGGAGCTGGGGCATGAAGTTCTATAGAAGTAGGTTGTCAGCGTCGTGCCCGTGCCAATCCCGGCGCATCCGATGCATCACAAAGTGTGAGCACTCACCTCGGTTGCGGGATCGTTGTCGTTCTCGACAAGCCAGCTATGGAGGTCCAGAGGAAGACGCGAGGACTGGGAGATCGAGTAGTGACTCAGGGGGGTAGGAGGTGGAAGAGGGTCGTCCTCGCGCTCATCGTACGCGGACCCACTGGGTTGCGTTCTCGGCTGTGTGCGCGCGGTATGCTCCGCACGAAGGCGCTCGCGACGCGGTGTGTAGTCGTCCTGTGTGCGGAGTGTGTGCAGTAGAGACTCGCGGCGCTGGTGGTCTGCGATCTGGCCCACGTACTCGATCTTGTTCGTGCGGGCGTAGTACCGTTTTGCGTGCCGATGCTCGAGCTCGGCCTGTAAAATAAAAGTTAGAACAAGTGTGACATACTACACGGCAAGTATCCCAAGCTTTAGCACCTACCACTTGCGAGTTATACCCGTCGAGCGTCCCGCACTCGGGAATGGCATCCGCATAGTGCTGAAGTACGTGGTACTTGAACGTCTTCATGGTTCCAAATTGGACTATCTTGCGGCGACGGTCAGGGGGCGGCGCACCGGGTCTCTTCTCCTCACGCCGGACGCGTGCCTCAGCCTCTCTCTCCAGCTCACGAGTCTCGTGTTGGAATGCACTGAGCAATGGACAAGCGCCGTAGATAAGATACATACCATATCAGGACTTGTTAGATAATCCGAGCACAGCCACCAGCCAGCGCATACCACGCTGGCCTCCTCTCTTTCCTTTCCTCAGTCGTTCCTCTTACAGACGGCTGAGGTATGTCTTTCATTTGTCTACTGCACCTTTCAGATAGCTCACACATGTATGTAGCGCGTCTCCCTTACAGGTACAGATAATAGATCTAGTCGTTCCTCTTACAGACGGCTGAGCGCGTCTCCCTTACAGATTCCGACAGGTTATGAGCCCTGCGCTCTAGATCCAGAGAGCCCCGAATCTATCAAGACGCCCAGCCTTCCTGCAAGACCAGGAAGACGTCCACTCCTTCCCAATCCACACCTGCTGGGGTTATCTCCTCAGTAGGCGCTCCCCCCTTCCCATTCCTTTCCATCCCACACCCTATCCGCTTTGGTCTATACCACTGCGAAGACCTCCGCTGACGCTCGTGATATAATCACTGAGCGCGCGGTTCCCCTCCTTTGCCCACTCCTCAGTGGCCACCGGTGCACTTCCTAATTAGGTAGTGCGACGTGCCGCACCCCCAAATTAGGAAACACCCACCAGCGCCTGCCCAGCGCCTCAGCCACCAGCGCCTGCCCAGCGCCTCAGCCACCGGCGTCTGCCCAGCGCCTGTCCAGTGCCTAGGCCACAGCCATGGGTGACGACACCACCCTGGTGCTCACTGGCGCCGACAACTACCAGATGTGGAAAATCCGCGTCTTGGCTAAGTTGCGCGCTGTGGGGGCAGGCCGTATCGTTGCTGGGGAGGAGGTCCGCCCTCCTCAGACTACTACAGTCTATCCCCCAACGTACGGCCCCAACGCCACGGACTCCTGGGACATCCGGGCTGAGAAGGCGCACGGCATCCTCGTCGAGCACATCTCGGACGCCATCGCCCTCAAGTTCGCCGACTGCGCGACTGCGCGCGACCTCTTCCAGGCCATCACGAAGGAGTACGAGCAGACCAACACCACGGTCCTCTCCTTCTACACCTGGATGAACCTGGTAAACGCGCGCTGGGACGGGACGAGCAGCATCGACGACCACATCGGTCGTCTACTCTCTGACCACCGCAAGCTCGCCGGCTTGAAGAAGCCGATGGACGACGAGTTCCTCGCCTACGCGCTCCTCAACTCGCTCCCCTCGGACACGCGATGGGACACCTTCCGCACCACCATCCTCAGCGCCATCCCGCTTGGCCAGTCACTGTCCTTCAGTGATGTCGACGCCCACATCCACGCAGAGGTCGCCCGCACCACCTCCTCCGCGCCCGAGTCTGCCCTCAAGGCCTCCGGTTCCACACCGAAGCCGAGCGGCAAGAAGCACTGCTCACACCACGGCTTTAACGACTCGCACACCACGGACGAGTGCCGCGTGCTGAAGTCCAAGCAGGGCAACGCAGACGGGAAGCGCAAGAAGAAGAAGAAGCGGGCGGATGCACATAAGGTGGTGGAGGACTCGGACTCGGACTCGGACTCGGCCAGCGTAGACTCAGATACCAGCGCTCAGGCGCATCATGTACATATCTCGAAGTCTCTCCGCAAGCGCATTCAGGCCTACCTCGCGTCCGACACCAACTGCAAGTCCATCCCCATCCTCGTCGACTCTGGCGCCTCTGCACACATGGTGCCGGACCGCAGTTGGTTCGTCCCTGGCAGCTACGAGTCGTTCACCACACCTCGTCGGGTCAGCTTCGGTGACAACTCAAACGTGCACGCGGTTGGAAAGGGGTCCGTCACGCTCCTCAGCAAGGTGGACGGCAAGGAGTACGAAACCATCCTCTCAAATGTCCTCCTCATCCCCTCGTTCGCGGTTGCCCTCGTCTCGGTCCAGCGACTCTGCGCTCGCGGACTCAACGTACTCTTCGTGGAGCACGGCGGCCGTGTACGTCTCAGCAACGGCACGCGCATCATGCACGCAACCCCCAAGCGTGGGCTTTACCACCTCGAGGTCGATCCGCTCCCTCGCAAGGACCAAGCCATGCTCGCTGTGGACATCAACGTCCTCCATCGCCGCTTCGCGCACATCTCCATGGACCGCCTCAAACATATGGTCTCCAAGCGGCAGCTCAAGGGCATCGACACCCTCACGGGCGAGCCCCAGTTCTGCGAGCCGTGCGCCATGGGGAAGATGCACAAGCTTCCGTTCAAGCCCCGCACCGGAAACCGCGCGACCCGGCCACTCCAGTACATACACTCGGATGTCGGCGGCATGGTCGACGCCTCGCGCCAAGGCTTCCGCTACTGGATCACCTTCCTCGACGAGTACAACCGGTTCCTGTGGGTCCTCTTCATGAAGCACAAGAGTGAAGCTCAGGACACCTACAACCGGTGGAAAGCGGACATCCAGGCAGCCCTCCGGGAAGAAGTGGGAGACATCGCTCTCTCTCCCAACTTTGTCCAGTTCCTTCGGACGGACAACGGCGGCGAGTACACGAGCAAGGCATTCGAGGCGCAACTGCGCAAGGAGGGTGTCCTTCACGAGACCACGGCGGCCAACACTCCAGAGCAGAACGGTATGGCAGAGCGCGTCAACCAGACCCTCGTCAATCTCACCGTCGCCATGCTCATTGAGTCCCGCCTGCCCAAGTCCTTCTGGGCTGACGCGATGCAAACTGCCGCGTACGTCATCTGCCGCAGCCCCGCCAAGGGTCTCAAGGGCAGAACCCCATACCAGGCCCTCCTGGGCGAGCAGCGCAAGATCGACCCCACGTTCTTCCACCCATTCGGCTGCCCGGCCTACGCGCTCATCCCCAAAGACAAGCGGAAGGGCAAATTCGCGCCGAAGGGGAGGAAGTGCATCTTCCTTGGGTACGAGTACGGGAAGCAAGCATACAAGCTCATGGACGTCACCACACGTCAGGTGTTCTCCAGCCGACATGTCCAGTTCAACGAGAACGGCGGCCCCCCTGCTGAATTCCTCAACGAACTCGGCCCTGAGCCAGCTGGAAACAACAAGTATGACGACATCCTCCGTCCTCGCCGGCCTGCTCCGGTACGCTACGATGAACCAGTCTTCGTCGGGCCAGTGGGAGCTCCAGTGCCTCCCCCAGACGCTGCAGAGCCAGTGGGAGCACCTCCCCCACCCGCTGCGGGGCCAGTGGGAGCTCCACCTCTCCCTCCTCGTGATGGCACGCCGTCGCGCATCCCGCGCCGTGTCTCGCAAGTCGTGCAGCCTCCTCAGGCACCGGCTCCACCTCCTCCTGCTCAACCCTCTCCGGTTAGGACACCGCAGCCAGCACGGCTCCAGCAGCGGCGTGTCTCTGCACCTCCTCAGGCACCTGCCCCAGTCCGGCGATCCGGGAGAGAGCGGCACGTAGCGAACAGGAACCGTGAGTACGAGCGCACCCTCCAGGAGGAAGAGCAGCGACGTCAACAACGACGTGCGCAGGTCCCTCCAGCACAGGCACCAGCAGCAGCACCTCCTCCTCCAGCACCGCCTAGCCCTGATCTCCAGCCGCTACCGCAGAACGCACCTCCGGAACACATCCCGGACATCGAGCTCCCAGATCTCCCAGAGATGGATGCCGATGAGGTCTTCTTCGCCGGTATCTCGAGCACGGGCCCCAGGAACCACGAACTCCCCTCCACGCTGAGGGAAGCGTTCAGCACTCCTGAAGGCGAACACTGGCGGGCTGCTCTCGAGGAGGAGCTCCAGAACCTGCGGGACAACTGCGTCTACGAGACAGTGCCCATTCCATCGGGTGTACGGCCCATCACGTCCAAACCCGTCCTCCGCGTTAAGTTCGACAAGAACGGCGGGATTGAGCGGTTCAAGATCCGCATCGTGGCTCGAGGATTCACCCAGAAGGCCGGCATTGACTACCAGGACGTCTTCGCCCCTGTCGCCAACCTTGAGTCCGTGCGCATCATCCTTGCCCTCGCCGCGCGGTACGACCTCGAACTGGACCAGATGGATGTCTCAGCCGCCTACCTCAACGGCGAGCTTGACGAGGAGCTGTACCTCATGCCCCCAGAGGGTGTGGCCATTGAACCCGGTCACTGCTGGCGTCTCAAGCGGTCCCTCTACGGTCTCAAGCAGGCTGGCCGCACGTGGAACAAGACCTTGGACCGGAAGCTCACCGGACTTGGTTTCACCCGCCTCGACTCTGAGACGTGCCTCTACGTCTTCCACAACAACCAGGGCCAGCTCTGCTTCCTCGTTGTCTACGTCGACGACCTGCTGCTCGCTGCCACCTCTCGTGCCTTCATGGACGAGGTGAAGCGCAAGCTCACAGCGCAGTTCAAGATGCGAGACCTCGGAGCGGCCTCCTACATCCTGGGCATTGCCATCCGACGCGACCGTCCAACGCGCACCATCTACCTCTCCCAGCGGCAGTACATCGACACTGTCCTTGATCGGTACGGGATGAAGGACTGCAAGCCTCAGTACACACCCATGGCTACCAGTGTCAAGCCTTCCGCCGACGACCCCGAGGACAACACCACTCGCCATTCCATCGAGATCGAAGGTCGCTCAGTGTCCTACGCTAGCGTCATTGGGTCTATGATGTACGCGATGATGGGCACTCGGCCTGACATTGCGTATCTGGTTGGAGTCCTCGGCCGGTACTCAGCCAACCCCAAGCGGTGTCACTGGGAGATGGCAAAGCGTGGTCTGCGGTACCTCAAGGCGACCCGTGACATGGAGTTGCGCTTTGACGGCTCTGATGTTACCGGAGACATGGACTTCCACGGCTACTCGGACGCTGACTGGTCTGGCGATCGCGACACCTCCCGGTCCACCTCCGGCTTTGTCTTCATCAGCAACCGGGGTGCCATTGGGTGGTCAAGCAAGCGTCAGTCTTTGGTTGCCCTCTCCTCCACGGAGTCTGAGTACATCGGCCTCAGCAACGCTGGCCAACACCTCGCTTGGTTGCGCACGTTCTTCGCCGAGATTGGCCACCCACCGGGTGAATCCTCCATTCTCGCGTGCGACAACATGGCGGCCATCATCCTGAGCAAGGACCCGCAGTACCGCGCTCGCACCATGCACATTCAGCGCAAGTACCATTTCGTGCGCGATGACTTGGTCGCGAAGGGTCAGGCGGAGGTTCGCTGGGTTCGGACGGATGACATGGTGGCGGACATTCTTACCAAGGCTCTCCCACATGAGAAGCACTGGAAGTTCGTCCGCGCTATGGGTCTTAGGCTGCGCTCGAGTGGGAGTGTTGGAATGCACTGAGCAATGGACAAGCGCCGTAGATAAGATACATACCATATCAGGACTTGTTAGATAATCCGAGCACAGCCACCAGCCAGCGCATACCGCGCTGGCCTCCTCTCTTTCCTTTCCTCAGTCGTTCCTCTTACAGACGGCTGAGGTATGTCTTTCATTTGTCTACTGTACCTTTCAGATAGCTCACACATGTATGTAGCGCGTCTCCCTTACAGGTACAGATAATAGATCTAGTCGTTCCTCTTACAGACGGCTGAGCGCGTCTCCCTTACAGATTCCGACATCTCGTACCGGAGGCAGGTGGTTGCCGCAAACGCGCGTATTGCAGCGTACATTTCCGTGGTGGCTGCACGGAAAATGTCGAGGGTTACATCAGTGTGAAGCCTCAGCTTCGCGAGGGCATGCCAGTTTGCCAACTCGAACAGCAGGTCGGCTACTGTTTCGTCGTCCTCAAGAGGCATGAGCCCTTCGAAGACGGGCATCATGACCTATATATCACTACATCAGATTATCCCCGGCGTCTGGATGCACGAACCAAATACCTGCAGAAAGTCCTCATAATCGCGTGCTGCGAGCTTTTTTCTCGAGCTGACATTCTCCCAGAATTTGCGGATTGTGTCTCGCCCGAAGGTTGGTAGACACCGCATGCTGTTAGGGCTTATTAGTATGCAAGCTAGAACTTGAAATCTGAGGGACCCGTCACTGTAGACTCACCGGCGGTTAAACTCGATGACCACGTCTTCGCCTTGTGCCTCCAAGAGCCGAAGGAGGTGAGCGAAGGTCCCCTTCCAGACGCCGAGTTCAAACTCGTGCATCAGGTCGGGGACAAATAGCTCATAGAAATTGACGCCAAACGGGGATAGTCGTTTAGAGAAGGCCGTCTGCCATGATACGCCATCAGTCAGGTTAGGGCAGGAGAAACAGAGCGGCGACGACTTGGAGTAGACTCGCCTGGATTGGATTCAGAGAGCGCGCGTCCAGCAAGGCTTGCACGCGCGTGCTCGCAAGCGAGTAACCTTTCTTGAATACAAGGTCGCGCGCTTTCTGAATGTCACGGCGAAGCCGCTCGTCGTCGATACGTGTGTCTGTAGTTGCACGCGCCATCCCTTCTGGTGTTCCGGACGCCGGAGCCTCGCTGAGTGGAGTGAGGCACCTCGGACAAGGGCATTTGGCCAGCGGCTTGAGCGCCGTCAAGAGGATTCTGATGAGAAGTTGTATCAGTTAGTAACGCGCAGGACGTGAGAAGACATTCAAGCCGTGCTTACTTCTCCGGATAGTCCGCAGAATATGTGAAGATGCGGGGGAATAGCCGGCGTGTGACGCCATCAGCACATTCAATGAGGATACCATGCTCGTAGGCCTCCATAAACTGATCGTCCAGGAGGAGCATCCAGATCTTCTGCATGAGCTCCCGTTTGCAGAATTTGAGAACATCCGCCGAAGCGGCTGTGCCGTACTCCTTCGTGTAAATGTCTTGTATGATGTCCGGCAGCTGTGGATAGCGTCAGCATAGCAATGAAAAGCCTATGTATAGATGATTACCGCTGGAATGTAGGCGATGTGATGAGCGGCAAACTCTGTAGGCATCCCACGAATATATTTTGAGAGCGCCCCTATGTAGAGGTATACTGGCCAGAGGGATGCCGACCCGAATGAGGTCAGGTGTGTCGCATCAGACCAGAACATCAGCGGCAGCAGACCGATTTCGACAGTGTCCGTGTCGTCAGGGTGGCGGGGCCTTTTCTTGATCTTCTCGAACTCGCGTTGCATGCGCTTTGCGTTGTACAGGTCTGTGAAGACCTGAATGGGGTCCGGGGGTGTGGGAGAGGAGCTCGCACTCGGATTGCCGCCATCAGGCCCGGGTGTAGTACATGGTGGAGGCTGCCAGTTCAGGACGTGCGGAGTCCAGTGATATGCGCCTGCGAATCGTGCATCTGTGGCCACGCCTAGAAGAACCTCCAGCAGACGTCGGTAGAAGAGGCCCGGGACCGTGGCGGTAGGTGCGCTGTCCTCAGATGTGTATGCTGCCTTAGTCCGGGGTAACGGGATCTCGACAGAGCCTCGATGCCAGCCGTCACGAGCCGAGAAGAGACCATCTAGCCCAGCGTAGTTGTCAAGGAGCTTATGAGCCATCTGAGCGCTGAAGCCCTCCAGATCCTTGACAGAAAAGCCACGCGAGCGCATGAGATCAATCAAGTTGTTGAAGTCCTCTAGCGATTTTGTGAGCGAGGCGTTATGCCACCAGTCAGTGAGTCGGAATTGTGTGCAGTTGGGGAATGGCCCGATCGCCGCGGGTTGCGCCTGAGGGTCAACGCCGATTGCGCTGTTGCGGGTGAGCCAGAAGATATTCTGGTAACGAGGGTGATCGTTGCCGTCAGCTGCTTCAGAATTGGGCTGCTTGGTCATGTCGCGGGCTTCGGGGTCGCGCTGGAGAGGCACAGTATAGGTTCTATAGATGCCAAAATCATCCGGGTCGAGCTGCCAAAGCTCTTCCTCCTCGTCCGGGACGTCCTCCACCGTGGGCGATTGGTAGCGTGTCGGGGAGGGGATGGGGGCAGCGTGTGGGAATGCCTCCGCAACATGGATAGGAAGCTCTTCTATGTTTGAAGGAATGAAGTTGTCAAATCGCTTAGGGACACGTACAGTGCGTCCCGAGCGTGTTTGCGTTGGGACAGGAGGCTCTGGGGGCGGTGATGGGACCCGAGGCTGGTTATATGCGTTAGCAAATGCCTCGCAATCAATGCGGAAAGGTAGCATACCTCAGGCGAAGCAGTATGCTCAATAGCGTGTCTAGGCCGCTTGCTGGCCCGTTCCTCGCCCTCAGACTCGCTTGAGCTATCCCGTTCAGGGAACAGAGCGTTCTTGAACGCTGCGAAGCGACGCTTGCACTTTAAGCGATGAAGTCCGAGACCGATGCTGCTGTCGTAGGTCGCCTTGCATCCCGGGGCAGTACAGTTGTGCATATTGAGAGACAAGCAAAGGGGATAAGGCTGGGGAGAAAGTCGGCGTAAAGTGTAAGTACGAAGCGCCCATGGACGCGACGCGTCTTGATCGCACGTGACCGCATATACCCACTCTCAAGAAGGTGGCGCGTCGCGTCGCGTATTCGAGCTCCTCTGCCCATTTCCCTGTGAATTGTGAACCCCGCCCGCTATATTTGAAGACCCGCTACTACTCCGCGGTGTTTTCTCTTTTCTACACACGTCCACCCAGAATTTGCAGCTACCCTTCTCTCTCCTCGACCACTACCATCCCTTCCCATGACTCCCTTCGCCGGCCTGAAACACAAAAAGATGAAGGCGCAGCCTGCGCCATCTACTCTTGTATCACACACACACCGCGACGTGCAGCAAGCGCCTCGCGCATCCGCCCACGCGCCGCTCGAAGAATCTGAAGAGCCGCCGTCCCGGGAGTCATCTTCCAAGAAGCGCTCTCGCATCGAGGACAGTGCTTCCGACGCTTCGCCGCCGCCGACGCCACCCCCAAAGGCAAAACAAAAAATCCACTTCAATAAGCGTGTGATCGAGGCATATCAAGCACTCGATCACAAGGCTCAGTAAGTCTCTCACCACATGATAATGCCATACTGACCTTGACCTTGTCTTACTCCGGCAGGGAGCCAACCCGCATAAAGCTCGGCTTCCAGCACCTATATGAAGCCGTGCGCTACTTCCCGCGCATGATCGGCCAGTATCCGGACTACGATTCGATACTCACCAAGGGGCTCGTCCGAGAGTTTGCATACAGGGATCCGGAAGTGGCGGCTGGCATGGAGGTCGAGCACAAGGAGGAGCTGGAGAGAATGTGAGTGCGATTATTTTTGCGCATACATGCACTGAACGACCGCATATAGGATGTATAACCAATACTGGGAGAGCTATGTATGCTACCCCATCATCCGGGATTTCCTTCCAGGATTCTCCGAGAGTACCGCGTACTTGCGCCGTAAACCGGAGCTTGTATGCCAAATGGCTACCTTCGTGAGCATGCGCGCCATCATATGTTGGGCCGTTACAATCAAGCGCTGATGCCGATCTTCTAGATGCGTTCAGTGGCAGGAAAAGCTCGTTGCGACGACGCTTCCCGGCTGAAGAAGCATATACTCGAGTTCTGTCCCTCGCTCACCCCAGACGAGCGGGAGAAGGTCAAGCTGAAGACTAGACGCGGCTTCAAGCATCCCGCAACCGGCCGGTTGCTGTGCCCCATCAGACTCCTCGACGTCTTTGACAAGAACCCGGAAGAGTAAGTGCGCAGTTTACATGCGATGACACAACTGACAGATCACTGTTGCAGCTTCTGTCGAGAAGTTCGCAACCATACTAAAGATGGTCTCAAGATCTATTCAACCGACTGGCCTCTCCTCTTCTACGACATGGACGCCTATCGCGAAGGTCACGACCCTGACGATCCGGACGACTGTATGCCCGGCTTCATGATGAGCCAGATCCTACTCGATGTATGTGCCACTTATTTGCTTGCTTGGACTAACCCCTTCACTGACTACTCCATGCCACAGTCTTATTGCTTTGTATACACAGGGATGTCTACGACGTCTATTGCAGACTCGGGTCCCAGCGGGAAAACCAAGGGTAAACCTCCAATCTCCCATGCTTACGATCAAAAGGAGGTCACCTTGCATAGCATTTGCTATGTCGCCGCGTTGGTGAGTACCTAGCCAGCCACAATCACACGGTTCCTGACGAAGCTTGATTCAGGCACGTTTTTGCCTAAACTCACAGGCCGAGTGGAGCGACAGCGACCTTGAGTTCCACGGCCGCAAGTTCTTCAACGCCGCGCAGACGCTGTTCATGCGCAACGAGGAGCAGGCTAACGAGCTCCTGGAGTGGTGGAACGAGTGAGTTGTTACATCTCCGAGGCACTGACGCCTACTGGTACTCACATCGGAGATCACTTTCAGGCGGGTCTATGGCGAGAGCCTTAGTGACCCCGAAGAAGCACCTGAAACCGATACCGCCTTCACATGCATGCTCGCGCGCGATGCGCGGAAGGCCGCTCTAGCCAAGGAGGCTGCTGCCAACGCCGCACAAGCGCCGCAAGCTGACGACTGACGAGGATGCTCTGCATGCCCCGGAGTCTCACGCCTCCTCTCATGCGCTGTCTCTCTTGTGCGCGCCCCCGCTCTCGCGTTTTTGCCGTCGCCGTCGCTGAGTCGTACTCTCTTGGGTGCGCGCCCCCTCTCTCACGTTTTCACCCTCGCCGACGCGCACGTTCGCCCCCTCACTCGTGTTTTCGCCCTCGCCGACGCGCGCGCGTTCGCCCACGTCCTCGCTTTCTCGCACCTGCGCCCTCACGCCCTCGCGCTCACAGGTCCTAGGTCTCGTCTGGCTCTGCTGAAGCTCTTCGGTGCGCCCACTCTCTGGCTTGCCACTTGTCGCTTTCCTCTTGCACGCCCATGCTCTTGCGCCCTCAATCAAGCTCGGTCTCTCATGCACTCGGCTTCCTCCGATTGTGTCTTGCGCGCGCAGTCCCGTACCGCTAGCAGTAGATTCAGTCATCATTTGTGCTAATAAATTCATTGTCTGCTATCCAGTCGCGCAAGGAGCCGGCTAGAACGAAAGAGCGCCTGACACCTGACGCTATATTGACGTGCGCGAGCTCCTGTGGGCTTGCGCAGACCTCCGCGGACCTCTACATGTTCGCGCACCAGCGTCTTCAGGCTCCGGCATAATCGCGCGGGGAGTACGCGATGGCCCGCGAGACCGCTGCGAGCAGTCTGCTAGGGCGATCTGGACTCGCGCGGGCGATTCGGTAGGACCCTGAAGACGCGGTGGACACCTGTATACCTCCGCGCGACGGTCTGTAAGGCCGCTCGCAGGCGGCCTGTAGAGCTAGACACTATCTTGCAGAGCCTTGCCCAGGTCGGGTAGCATTGGTGGTCTATAGGCAGACTCGGGCCGCATTCGACCATGTCTGTATAGCCCCACTAATTCTATAAACTCCTACATGGCGCTGCATACGCATCCGCTGTTTTGCTGATGGCGTCTTCTGTGGCTCAAACATGTGTACACCCGCATGCAGAATCATGTGTTTGTGCCAAGTAAGAAAGCGCAGGCTGGGAATCGAACCGGCGTCCGGGATGCGGAACGCACGAGCCGCGTGGAGGAGAGAGAGTGGAGAGAGAGGCGTGCATCGCCCGTCGGAGATCTTTGTCTTGCGCGACCACGACCGCACATATGGTTCCCCGCCGCTGGGCCCTGACTGGCAAATCGACACGCGCATATGCCGCAGGCTATCTATCCGCATCGGTGACGCAGGTGCCGCCCTACTTACGCTGTGCGGCTCGTCGCCGGTCACAGCTCCAGATGTACGCACCTCGGACACCGGCTTGGCACGCGGGTGAGTGCACTGCTTGCGCGAATGTTCGGTCGTTGGAACATGCCCGCGCGCGGCCGGAGGAGGGCCCGGCGGCCTGTGCGGTGACGACCAGTGTTGCGCCGTACGCGACGTCGGGGATTGGCGTGGCGCGACGTCGACGGGCGGGACATGCATTGTCCCTGCAACGCCGGCCGTTTGTCGTCTGCATGCGCCACAGCTTGAATTACTGGACACCGCATCTAGCGCGAGTCACGATCACGATTGTCTTGACTCGCGCCTCACTGCATTCGCGAAACTCAGCCCGGGGCGGCTCCGAACTTGCCTGATTCGCTTTTGGCTGCCCGCTCGCTGCTTATAAGAGCGATGGTCCGGGCCTCCGTCTCGCATCACCCGCCTCCTGGGTTTCTCACCTCCCCGACTCCGGGCCACCGACCTCTCAGCACACTGCAAGCCCTGCCGCAGCCATGGACGCAGTCGCAGTGTTGCAGACCGTCATGTCGGCCATCCAGTCTGGGGCCGTGAACCTTACTGCGAATGAGGCATCTGCCTCTGGTAACGCCACCGCGTCCGCCGTCGCTGCGTCGGTGGCGTCCTTTTCTCCGCTGCAGATCCCCTCTCTCATTGGGATGGTCCTCGGATTCTCTGCTGTGCGGGACTGGCTGAAGCTGCTGCTCCTCGGCGCCGTCGTCGAGACGTGCCGGCGGCTCCTGACTAAGTCATACTATGGCCTCATCAACTACTTCTGGATCACGGCAACCTTCGACGGCAACGACGAGTGTGTTGGTACGTGAATCAGCATACTAACTGCGCACGAGTTTGCTGACAGACGTTTTTACACAGATTGGCTCATGTTCTGGCTCTCGAAGCATTCTATCTTCCGTGAGCACTGCCTTCCCTCCTGAACCCCCACGGACGCTAACTAGTGCTCCTATAGGTACCGCCCGGACCTTGGACGTCAGCACTCGTACCTTCGGAAAGAACTCTGCCGCGATCGACTCAGGCAACGAGGACGAGACGGACGGCCGCAAGATCTCGTTCCTGCCCTCCCTGCTCACCACCTACACGCTCTGGTACAAGTTCCGCTATGTCACTATCACTCGCGACCAGGTCTCCGACGGTCCGTGGAACAGCCCCAGGCAGACGCTGCAAGTCCGGTGAGTGTTGAAGCTGCCGCAGTGTGCGCACGGCCGTGTACTGACGTCATGGGCAGGATCCTCACACGCGACCATGACATCCTGCGGCAGCTTCTGGTCGAGGCCAAGAAACTCTATCACCAGGCAAGCGAGAACATGATCTCGATCTACGTCTCGGACCCGTGAGTGCCTCGTTCTCATCGGTGCTCTGGCGCGCGCTGAACTCATCGCTTCCTTGCAGTTCGGACTACTGGAAGAGGGTGTCCACTCAGCACAAGCGGCCGATGAAGTCCATCATCCTCGACCCTGGCGTGATCGAACTCGTTCTGAACGATGCGAAGGACTTCCTGGCTAGCAAGGCATGGTACGCCGAGCGAGGTCAGTGCGCCACATGACTACGTGCGAACTTTTTCTGATGTTTCGTCTCTTCAGGCATTCCTCATCGCAGAGGTTACCTTCTCTACGGTGCACCTGGATCAGGGAAGACCTCGCTCATCCACAGTATCGCAGGCGAACTCAACCTCGACGTCTACATCCTCTCCCTCACACGGCTTGGCCTCGACGACACCTCTCTCAGCTCAACGATCGCGGACCTCCCCACACAGTGCATCGTCCTCGTCGAGGACATCGACGCCGCGTTCCACCAGGGCGTCAAGCGCGACATCGCGGACCCCGAGAAGGAGCAGGACGACAAGGAGACGCCGTCCGGCGGCAAGGGTGGCTCTGACGCGCCCTCTTCCGTCGGGCGCGTCACGCTCAGCGGGCTGCTCAACGCGCTCGATGGTATCGCCGCCCAGGAGGGCCGGATCCTGTTCGCGACAACGAACGACTACGACGCGCTCGACCCCGCGCTGTGCCGTCCCGGCCGCCTCGACCTGCACATCGAGTTCAAGCTCGCGAGCAAGTACCAGTGTCGCGAGATGTTCCGCCGCTTCTACCTCCCCTCGGGTACCGACGACAAGGGCGCGGAGGATGAGGAGGAAGAGGCCGAGGTCGTCGATGAGAAGGATTCCGGATACGGCACTCCCACTCGCACCGGCAGCGCTGAGCATCTCGCGCCTTCCTCCGATCCCGCTCCTGCTCCCACCACGCCGGCTTCCACGTCGGAGTCCGACGACTCGTCCACGGTATACATCGGCCAGGCGCACACTGCGCGCGCACCGAAGCTCTCGCGCCGCAAGGCGGCGGAGCTCGCGGACGCGTTCGCCGCAGCGATCCCGAATCGCGCGTTCTCGATGGCAACGCTGCAGGGGTACCTCATGGCGTACAAGACGCGGCCGTACGATGCAGTCAACGACGCGGCTACGTGGGTGGAGCGCAAGCTGCGGGAGAAGAAGGTGAAGGCCAAGGGCGAGAAGCTCGCTCCGGCGACCGTCAAGGCTGAGGCTGAGGCTCCGGCTGCGGCGACGGAGGATACTGCTGGTGCCGAAGCCGCTGCTCCTGCGGCTGACGTTCCGGCTGCGGGGAAGAACTCTGCCGGCGTGCAGACCGAGGTCGCTGCGCCGTAAAAGGTGCGCGTTGGGCGGCGTTGTGGACGTTCTCGACATCGTGTGTATACCCGGCTCGGTCATCTCTGGGTCCCGCAAAAGATCCTGTATCTCGTAGTCAACCTGTACCATAGTATCGCAATGCTTTCGATGTTCACAATCCCAGGCTCTGAGCTGATTTCGCTGAATCTTTCGTTCGCTGCCGGGACGCTTGCAGACGTTTGCTCGAAAACTCGGAACAAAGCCCCCTTGACACGGTGGTCTGCGGCAAGGGGCAACAGTGCGTTGACAGGTTTTGATCCTGCAGTTGTCTGACAAAACCACGCTGCCCAGAACGGGCTTCGGCCCTTCCCGCACCACGCACGCAGCCTGCAGACTCGCGGAAGCAAAACAGGCGCCCGTGAGCGCCCGTCGAACACAGGCAAGATCTGGGTGGACCGTGGGACGATTACCCTTCGACGTGATACGAGACTGTGAAGAGTCCAGCGCTTCAACGGCCAGAACCGCTCTCTCATGTCCACGATTGGCAAGGCTGACACGGCAGCACGCTGCAGGCCCACGCTGCCGGGGCGTATAAAGGACGGGCGACAGATGGGCGTTGCGATGCCCGTCCTTTCCCCCGTCTTTCTCCTCGCCCTCTGCGATGACCTCCTTCGTCCCGCCCGTTGTCCGCCCGTCCCAGGCTGATCCTCTGCTTCTGCAGCAGGGTAGCTCTTTGTGCTACGATGGCTATCAGCAGCTGCCCTTTTTTGGCGACAGCGCCGACACACTGCAGTCCCAGGGGCACACTGCGTCCTTTCCCGACTCCGGTCTCGAATCTGGGTACCCGTACCACCCAGAGAGCCTCCTACGATTCGAAGAGGAGCTAGCAAACAACTAGTACGCGCCGCGCCACTCCTTTGTCTTTGTTCTGCGTATACTGGTGTCGTCTCGCAGCCTCGCTGTCCCCCCTCTATACCCCACCGCCTTTGCAGATACCCCCGTGCCTTCATACGATTCATCCATTCCCATTCCGGATGTCTATCAGGCTATCGTCGCCCAGCAATACGACTATGCGCAATGGTACACCGCGTCCGTCGCTCATGGACCCCCATCTGGGGCCGACCTCTCCCAGCAGACCTTCCCCTACTCTGCCTATCCTATGGACGCGACATCCCTTGCAGGCCCCTCGTCGATCGCACAGACCTGTAATCCAGCCTCAGTTACTCCGGGTCTCGCCGCCACTCACAGCGGCTACTCGACCATCGCGGATGCGCTTGACTTCTCCTCCTTTGCTCAAAACCTTCCGGATCCATCGACGTCGGTCAACGCGGCACCCCCTCCTATCGTCGTAGAGGTCGCGATGATCGAGGATGCGCCGCCGCCGTTCCCCGCCACTCAGACTCGCCAGCGCAGGAGCCGGCGGACGCGCGCAAAGGCTTCCTCGCCAATCCCCTACCCCATCCCCGTCGCCTCCTCATCGTCTTCGTCCTCATCCGCATCTGAGCGCGACCCCTCTCCTCCCGCAGCCCCCAAGTTCGTCTCCACCCCGCGCCGGAACGTCGCCGTCGCGCCCGACGCCCTCCCGCTCCCCCACGCGAACCCCTGGCGCTGCCCGTTCTGCACCTACGTGCAGTGGAACAAGCGCAGCCCGGACCTGAAGCGGCACGTCGACACGCACACGCGCAGCACGGAGGACGAGCCGGACTTTGTCTGCTGCGGGGTCCCGCGCGAGGACGCGGGCGCGCACGGGGTGCCGTCTGAGGTGGCGAAGGGGGCGGGGTTCGAGTACGAGGGGCGGACGATGGTGGGCGGGTGCCGGAAGACGTTCAGCAGGCGGGACGCGTTTGCGCGGCACCTGCGGAATTACGAGGGGGCGTGTTATGGGGATGCGCTTGCGCCGTATCAGCGCGGAAACAAGGGCAGGGCTCATTGACGAGCATGGACTGAAATATTTCTCTGGGTTTTAGTAATATAGGGCTCTCTATGCACAATCTGTCTCCGGTATGGATGTATCATAACGCGCACTGGTCCCGGTAATCTATCCTGCTATTCGTTAAAGCACAATACTTCTGCCGGTTCATGAGACCCTTCGGGGAGCCACTGAGTCTCAGCTATTGCTGGGGGTTCGAAGATAGGGAGGATATGATTGCTGTATCCGAATTTAGCGTAAGCTAGGTAGCGGAGAGGCTACAGGATACGAGCTGCACAGGGCCAGAGTGGGGATATCAATGTAGACCTGACACTGTGACATAGTGCGGATGGCGCCTCAGGACAACAAGACAGTGTCGAACGTATGGTGCTGCTGCTGGAGGCGAAGACAGTCCCTAGTAAGAGCCAGTCCATACAGTCCTCAGAGACTCGGACTGAGTGACTCCACTGTCATTTGCTCAGACGCGCTCCTAGAGCTAGTAGCGATGGTCCAGAGGTACCTATATCGATGTCAGCGCACGAGCTCAGTAAAGCTACGAAGTTGCTCACCTTGAACATCACGTCCCGAAGGGCGTCCTGGAGGGCGTTGAAGAAGTCGCGGAGCAGGTTCATGCCCTCCACGCGGCATTCTTCGCAAGGCAGGACGCGGAGGGCCTCGGAGAGCAGCTCTTTGGGGATCTGCAGCGCGAAGACATTGTGTAGTTCTTCGGTTTGTTTCACTAGTTCCTGTATCACATACGGTTCGTCGATCGGTATGAATTCGTGGTCCGGGTCTTCGCCCATGTACTGGTCGTTGTAGCAGCGGTCGTGAGCCATGCGACACGAGTTGAAAGGGAGTACGATGGCCGACATGCGTTCATAGGGTCCTACGTGATATACGCCGTTGAGTGTGAAGTTCGCTAGCAGATCGTTTGTGAAGGACCATTCGGTGTCGGAGTTCATCAAGAACTGCACCACAGCGGCGCGGACTCTCCGCCTATACTCCAGTAGCCTGTATAGGCTCGAAGTCGATATCCCGTAGAGCACATCCGGCGGGCCCTCTTGAAAGGGCAGCCGAAGACTCGCGCGCGCCGCTTCCTCCGCCTCGGGGAGATCGAGGTTGCTGGCGATGACGAACGCACGCAGCGCCCTCTCCGGATCGTCGAGAACCGCTCGGCGGTTGAGCAATTGTCCCAACTGAGAGACAGCCCACTGCATGTCGTACTTCTTCGCCGCCTGGACGACAGGTCCGATCGCGTCCAGCTCCAGGACAGGGTCCGGCATGGGGTAGCACAGGCGGAGCAGCCGCTCGACGACCTCGCTAGTCTCGGTGAGGTCCACGACAGGGAGCGTTGGCGGCTCGTTCTCCACGCCACCAGCAGCGGCTCGTGAGGTGGTGGCCTCCGGTTGTGGAAGGGTAAACATGTCGCTGAACACGGGCGAAGCCTCCGAGAGGATGAGCTTATGTACGCGGAATTCGACGCCATCGGCGGTGCGAAGAATGATGTCGGCGGTGTCTTTCGTGAATGGGTGGGAGGTTTTTGTAGCCTGCGCCATAGTTCTAGTAGTGATGCGAGTATGTGCAACGAGAGGGTCTTCACAAGGTTTTTTGTCTGGCGTCGCTCGCAGCCGTGGACGCTGCGGTAAGGAACTCCGGGAAGCGATCGCGAGCCGTTCAGCCACAACACGGGCGCCTATGATACCTGCTTGCGCGCGCGTCCGCGACGAGCTTGCATTGAACCACCACCTCGTGGATCGCATCCTGAACCAGACGACCCACTAGTTGCTCTTACTCTTCGTGAATTTAGCTCGCTATACCACGTCTATGCGCGTCATACGAGTACTCTCTGCACCAATGCTCAAAGCTCAGCCGCGCTCAATGCTCGACGAACGCCTGCCATACAAGTGAACCGCCGGACGGAGCTCGCAAGCCCGTCCACATACGCAGGTATTGTGCGACTGTATGGCTCGGTCCGAAATTACAGCCCGTATGTGAGTCGTGTAGGGATGGCGCATTAGATTCCGGGGTATTGTTGATACAGCTGCTGACTATCGTACACAGTGCAAATCACAGGCAGGCGAGTACTTCGGTTCTCCAGGACTGGACTCAGACAACGGGCTTGTTGGCCTCCTGCTGAACCTGGCCCTTGTCGTGCCGAACATTGCCTACGTAAGCCTGTCAGCGTCCTGCGCAAACGGACAGGAGAGACGCGGAAGGACTCACCAGCCAGCTCCTGCTGCCGGTCGCCGGTGATCGCGCCCACTACGGCATCCTTCTTGCCAGTGAGGCGGTCTGCGGCGCCTTCGACGTACTGTTTCGCCTGCGCGGCGTCGTACTCGGCCTCGCCCGCGGCGTGCTCCTCGCGCCCGGACTGCTTCCAGGACTGGGCGCCGGTCAAATCGCCAATGGTCTCGACCACGGTGCCCTTAAGAGAGTGGTATTGACCCGTGGTCTTGCTGCAAGGTAAGTCAGTATATGCATTACAGATGGGCTCCATTAACGACGAGGACATACTTGGGCTCGTCGGTGTTGGCCTTGTATCCGGACATGGTGATGATGTTCGTGAGTGTCGTGAAGGTGTGTGATGTGAGGGAAGGGGTAAGTGCGTTTCGACTTTGAGGTGTTGAGAGCTGCCCTGGGGGGCCTGCCAAGGCTTTATATGTTCGCCCCCGCGTGCGAGTCGGGTGCGGTTCTCATGACTTGAGCGGCCGAGGGTGACGTGGTCGGACTTGCGACATACTGCGGCCGATGGTGCAGTGTGCCCCACAGGCTGACGTTGCGTGCGCCCGTTTGCTCTCGAACGCCACCGACGTCGCGAGCACGCACCAGACGAGGGAGTGAGATGACGTCGTTCGTGGGCGTAGCATGATGACGCCAACGCCTTTAGATCTCCCTTCCCGATCCGTCCTCCATATGCTCTGACGTCACTACCACCTCCTGCTGCGCGGCCGGCTCGGTTGCGAAGCTCCGGTCCAGCCGCGTATATAAGGTGCGCTGTTGTCTCCATCCTCCCTCACCAAATCATCTACGACTTTCACGACCGACCACATCCACTCTCACACCCATCCACCACCGAAACACTTCACGAACACCACCATGTCTTACAACAACAACGGCGAGCCCAAGTACGTTGCGCTATGTTCTCTTGCGAACTACGGACTAGTACTAACATGCATCTGCCATCCTCTAGCAAGACCACCGGCCAGTACCACTCCGTGAAGGGCAACGTCGTCGAGACGATTGGCAACCTCACGGGCGCCGAGTCGTGGACACAGTCCGGCAAGGAGGAGCACGCGCAGGGCGAGGCCGAGTACAAGGCTGCTCAGGCTAAGGGCTACGCGGAGGGCACCATCGACCGCCTCGGCGGGAAGAAGGACGCCGTTGTGGGTGCTGTCACTGGCGACCGCTCACAGGAGACTGCTGGTAAGTAGCGCGTTTCAATCACAGTCATGGAAACTATGCTAACATGCACCTGCCTTTAGGCAACGTCCGCCATGACAAGGGCGAGGCCCAGCAGGAGTTCAACAAGAACACCTAAGCGGATCCCTCCCTTGGCCCTGTACATGATGATGTATGATATAGCGATGTAATCCACAAGCATAATGTATCACTAGCGCCATTGGCTATCACTTTGAAAGTTACTGCTCTCTAGGCTGCGTAGCCTTCCAACCTTTTGCATATTAGGACCGTCGTTGAACGTTGAACGTTGAGACACCTGATGAAATGGCCGCCTGTCTGCAAAGACCTCCAGTGGGAGCGCTCGGTGGTGACCTTGGCGTGACGATCCCTTGGAGTAACGCAGAGTCACGCCTCGAAAGCAACTCGCGAGAGTGAGCGAGACTTGAAGCTTGAGACTTACCGTCACGGTCGAGTTCAAGCCCGTGCCATCAGCATATCCAACATCAGAGCTCGTATTTCGACGGGTGTCCAGAAACTCGCCATCTCCGAGCCACCAGCTGGAGGTACGCCCGAAGGTGCACAGACTCGCTCGGGCCGTGCTCGCTAGATTGAACAGTATCCCAGAAGGTCAGCAGCCCAAGGCAGGTTATCTGCTGTCCTCGGTCAAGCCGCTCACTCCTAACTCGATCAACAGGTACAAGTAGATACCGTTTACATCAGGAAACGCGGTTTTATCAGTATGGAGATTAGATATCCACGGCTCCATCTGGCTCTATCCGTCTATATCAGTGACCTATCTCCATCCAAAACTTGTGTACTCATTATTTTATTGCGAGAGCTTCGTAGACGGCCTTCTCGCATGGTCTTTGTATGCCCTCATGAACAGTTGTGGGCACGGCGAGGCGTGCAACGAGCGCGAGGGCAGCAAAAGAGGCGTGGGAACCGTCTCCGTGGCTCTATAGCGCTCTAGATAGAGCCGGGCGTCTCTATATAGCAGGGGGGGATCTCCACCACTCCATCGCTCCATATGGCGCTGTATGGAGGTCATGGCCCGTAAACACTTTCCTGATGTACAAGACCTTCTGAGCATGGCCGCAGTCAGTTTGTCAGTTCTCCTAGCCGCACAACTGTGCGATTCCCCTCGTGCCGCTCGTTTACTGGCGTGTACATTTCTGCAGACCCAGGGCTGCGGCTACTCTCCTCGCACCACAGACGGATGCGGATAGTGCGCGCGACATCCAAAAATCCGCGAGTGCAACTGCAGACCTCAAGTCGCATCACAACGCGCTCACCGCGATATGCAGCATCCCCCCAGAGCTTTTGTCGGAGATACTCATCCACAGGATGATGGACGACTATCTCTCTAGCGCGTCCCACTACTGCCCCGACCTACATTGGATCAGGCTGGCACACGTGTGTCGCCATTTCCGCGCCGTCGCGCTGAACACCCCCCGGTTCTGGAGCCATCTACCGCTAGCAAAAAGTAATACCTTCGCCGAGCTTCTCTCCCGCTCCAAGGATGCGCCGCTCCATGTCGGTGCTCGTATCAGAAACGCGCAAGACCACGGTGCGACTGCGGATAATACCGTATCTCTCAACATCCTCTTGCGACACTCCCATCGTCTGAAAGAGCTCCGCATATTTGCCTCCCCCGATTTCATCCAATCATTCTGCGCTAGGACGGTTTTCTGCCTGGGTGCGCTTGAGACTCTCGATCTGGCCGCCTCAGACTTCCGCCCGACGAACACGCCGTTGCTGCCGCCCGCCGCTGTTCCCATCATTGCATACCCAATTGCGCCGCCGCCCCGGCTCCGGGTTCTCGAGCTGTGGAACACCCCATTCCGCTGGAACGACCTTATATTTTCCTCACCCGCTCTCACACGTATGCTGATTGTCGGTATAAAGGGCAAAGGGTTTTCCAACATCTCAATAGAAGACGCCGGCTCCTTCGACGAGTTGCTCCGCACCCTCCAAGCAGTCGCGCCCCGATTGCAGGAGCTGACGATCGAGTGCGCATTGCCCGGGCAAGGAATCGTGGACGCCGCCACGGACAGAGTGCAGCTTCCTCCCCCCTCGCGCGTCATCTCCTTCCCGTCGCTCAAGCTGGTCCGTCTCGCCGACAATCCACTCGCCCTCTCCCGCCTGCTCAGCCGCATGTCCTGCCCTTCAGCAGCATTGCTGCATGTCACGATACACCCGATGGCCCATAGCTGCGAGGCCCTGATGCAGAGCATAGCAGCATACATGGCCGACAAGTCGCCCTTGCGTGCACTCCGCATTGATGCAGCCGGCAGGGGCCTCGCACTGAACGCTGCTAGCCGGTCGTCCACCGCTCTCGAGCTCCCGTCGGACTCCGCGCCGTTCATGGTGGATTTCGGCTACCGTCCCGCAGCGGGCCTTTTGGAGTCTGCAATGCGCGGCTCGGGAGAGCTCTTTGCGCACGTCGAGGTGCTCGGCCTCGGGGAGCTCTGGATGCACCGTGAGTGCGAGTGGGCCGAGGTCCTGGCGCCCTTCCGGAGCGTGCGCAGACTCTCCTTGGACGGGCAGCCCCAGGACAGCTTCTTCCCCGCCCTCATCGCTTCGTGCCGCGCCATGCCGCCCGCGCCTGTGCCACTACTCCCAGCACTGCGCACACTCAACCTCGCAGAAGTCCGGCTTCGCCCTAGCAGAGCGCCGCCGTCGGATATAGCGACGGTATTCGACGGTCTCATAGACTGGCTGATCTCTCGCTGCAACCGCGGCGCGCCCGTCGACGAGATCAGCATCGACGACTGCCAGTACGTGGAGGAGGAGGACATCGAGAAGCTGGAGGAGATCGTGGCCGAGGTGTGGTGGGACGGAAGGGCTCCGGAGATGCTGAGCACACCCGAAGCCTCCGAAGTCGATAGCGAGGAGCTCGACTGCAGCTCCGAGGATACTGACGGTTAGCGGTAAACCGTCGATATTTACTTACATATGTAGTACACGGCACCGGCGTACGTCCGCTCCCGCTGTGACGGTGTGGCCACGTCTTGTACCCTCAGTTTCCCAAGTACTATTGCGGCCATCCTTTACCTACAGCGCCTGTGATTGGCTGCGGTGCAATTTTCTATAATCGTTCCAACACTCATGGCGCACAATAGGCTCCATAGTCTACGCAGAAAGCAAGCAGGTGCCAAAGGCACTACTACGTGACTTGATCGTGACGATGCTGCCCCGTAACGTTGAGTCACGGCCCACAAAAAGGACTCGCGAGCAGCGATGTAACCTGTCAGTGCAACCCTCTGTGCCACCACGACTCAGAATGACCGTCATAGATTGGTGAGTCCTCTTGACCGCGCTTCGTTTTAATATGCCGTCCACGTACTAACATATAATTGACCTGCAGGGTCTACCATGCTACCGATTCTGCGACCAGGCACCTACCGCAGTCTCGGAAGGATATTGAGGGCGATATCAAGAAATACGAGCATGTAATCGCAGACCTCAAGGCGCACCTCAATGCGTTCACAACAATATGCAGTCTCCCACCGGAACTTCTAGCAGAGATACTGGTCCGCCGGATGATGGACGACTGGTGCTCGAGCGAACCCTGCACACTCCCCCACTTACGATGGATCCGTCTAACCCACGTCTGCCGTCATTTCCGTGCCGTCGCCCAGAACACTCCGCGGTTCTGGAGCCATCTCCCACTCGCCAAGAACGATACGTTCTCCGAGCTCTTGCTGCGCTCAAAAGGTGCGCCTCTCCATATCGACGCTGTCATCGTCCAAGGAAGGCGTGCGGCCGCGGACATCTGTCTCGCTCTAGACGCTGTCCTGCAGAACTCCCATCGTCTGAAAGAGCTCTGCATGGAAGGCGCCACGGTCGCGGACATCCAGTTGTTCTGCATCAAGACGGTGTCCTGCCTTGACACGCTCGAGACTCTGAAATTGACCAGCGAGAACAAGAGGAGCATCCGTCCTTGGTCCCCCCCGAGGCGGGTTCCCCCCGCCGCTGTTCCCATCATCGCCTACTCTGCTACGGCGCCGTTGCGCCTCCGATATCTCGAGCTGCGGCTGATCCCCTTTCGTTGGGATGACCTTGTATTCTCCTCCCCCGCCCTCACGACCCTGGTCATCGTCGGCAGGAGGAACAGAGGTGCCCCCGGCTCGAGAATGCCAGACACCGGCTCCTTCGGCGAGCTGTTCTCTGCCCTCGGAGCAGTCGCGCCCCGCCTGCAGCGTCTGGTGATTGAGGACGCCCTGCCTAGCGGAGAACTCGCCATTAGTGCGGACGTCGTCTACCTCCCGCCTGTGTCGCACGCCATCCGGTTCCCGTCGCTCCGAAGTGTGCATCTCGCCGGCGATGCGCTCTATGTCGCGCATTTGCTCAACCACATGTTCGCTCCCTCGGCAGAGGAACTGGACGTCTCGGTGCGGGACCAGCTCGGCAGCGGGCTGCTCATGCAGAGCATCGCGGCGTACACGCACAACAAACCGCCCCTGCGGCTGCTGTACATCGTCGGATGCAACGACGAGCTCTGGCTGCACGGCCGGACAGCGGTACCCTCGGGATATCATGACGTGCAGGACGCGTTGCCGTTCAAGGTGAATTTCGGTGTCTTCCCGCAAGGGACCCCCTTCGGGCTTGTTCTGCAGCATTCGGGGACGTTGTTTGCGCACGTCGAGACTCTCCACCTCTCCGGCGGGCTCGGCATGCAGCACCCGTGGGCCGGGGCCTTCGCGTCCTTCCCGAGGGTGTCAAGGCTCTGCGTGGACATGCACCCTCAAGGCAACTTCTTCGGAGCGCTCATGGCCCTGCCACGCGATGGTCTGCGTCCCGCGCCGCCACTTCCCTCCCTCCGTGGGCTATACCTCAGAGGGTTCTGGTGCCGCAACACGTGGGACGGGAAAACCCCTTTTCAACGCCTCTTAGACTGGGCCATGTTCCGCTGCAACTGCGACGCGCCCGTCGACGAAGTGCGGCTCGACAAGTGCAGGTATGCGTCTGGAGAGCTCATCGCAAAGCTGGAGGAGGTCGTGGTCGATGTGCAGTGGGAGGAGGAGAAGGAGGAGGCGGCGTGTACATACCCCGGAGAGGGTCGTAGGATCGAGGAGCATAGCGAGGCCGACCTGTAGGACGCTCTTGGTAAGGGGCAGTCCATCGAGGTCCGCCCGTCAACATCCGTTGCGCTTCGTGTTAGACTCTGAATCTTGCCTGTACTGAATTGGCTGGGGTTTAGTGGCACCGTGCGATACAATAATTCGATAGCTTCACATACATCAACAGGCATAGTACCGGCAAGAACTAGTACTTAGTTAGAGGGTGACCGCGGAGGATGCGCCGCTCACCGCGGCTGCGGCGGGAAGCACTACGTGACCTTACCGTGACGACGTTGCCCCATAACGTCGAGTCACAGCTCCCCACTGGCACCCGCCTGACTCGGATGCGGCGAGCACGTCGTTCCGTGCCACCAGCTGTACATGCCGCTAGTGCCAGACAGTCCGACCCTGGCAGACAGCGACTCGAAAATTGCTACAACTCAGAATGACCGTGATAGATCTGTGAGTTTTCCTGCCACCAGTTATTGCGGGAATCGGCGTGCGCTTCGTGCTATGATGTACCAACGCAGTCTTACGCACCATGCACTCATGCAGGGCCTATGCTACCGATACCACGATGATCAGGCCCGTACCGCGGTCTCGTGTGGACGTCGAGAACGAAATCAAGAAGACTGAGCGTACGCTTGTCGACCTCAAGTCAGATCTTAACACGTTCACGACGGTATGCAGCCTCCCGGCGGAACTCCTGGCGGAAATACTAGTCTATCGAGTAATGGACGAGTGGGACCCGAGCTCGACCTGCTACTCCGGTCACCTGCGCTGGATCCGGCTGACCCACGTCTGTCGTCGTTTCCGCACCATTGCACTGAACACACCTCGATTTTGGAACCACCTCCCGCTAACGACCAGCGAGACCTTCGCCCAACTCGTCGTACGCTCCAAACGTGCTCCGCTCCATGTCAGTGCCTGCGTTAGACCTACTAGGATTGTGGCTGCGGAGGTGAAGTTGGCTTTGGACGTGCTTCTGCGACACTCCCATCGTTTGAAGGTCCTCCGGATAGACGGCTCTGTCAAGGTCGTACAGGCATTCTGCGCCAAGACGGTGTTCCCCCTCGACGCTCTCGAGACGTTGAAGTTGAGCTGCGAAGGTGGAGAACGCATGCGCCCACGGAATATCCCGGGTCCCCCGCCCGCCGCCGTCCCCATAATCGCCCACTCTGCTTCGCCGCTGTTGCGGCTCCGCCATCTCGAGTTGCGGCAGGTTCCGTTCCGCTGGAACGACCCGGTGCTCTCCTCCCCGGCCCTCACAACCCTAGTCCTTGTCGGCACCTCGAACAGAGGCACCTCCGGCGCCAGGATGCCGGATACAGGTACCCTTGACGAACTATTCTCTACCCTAGGGGCGGTCGCGCACTGCCTGCAGCATCTGAAGATCACGGGCGCGCTACCACGACAAGGGCTTGCCACCACCACGGACCCAATTCGACTTCCGCCCGTGTCACGTACAATCCCATTCCCGTCGCTCAAGAAAATCTGTCTCACCGGCGATGCACTCTATGTCGCCCACCTGCTCAACCATCTAGCCACCCCTTCGGAGAGTAAGCTGGAAATCATGGTGCAGGACGTGCTCGGCAGCAACGTGCTCATGCAGAGCATCACTGCGCACATGCGCGAGAAGGCGCCCTTGAGGAGAGTGCACATCACTGCCGCCGCATATGACTGCCTCATGGGATTGGACGGCTGGGCGGAAGTAGTACCTCACACTTCCGGGCGGCGAGGTGCGCCTGCGGCGATCATGATAGACTTCTTTGCGTGCTCCAGCTCAGAACTCCGCTTGGGGCCTGCCCTGCGACACTCCCGGACGCTACTCGCGCACGTCGAAGTCCTCTGCCTCCCGGGGCATTGCATGAAGCGACGGTGGGGCACGGTGCTCGCGTTCTTCCCGAGCGTCCGGAATCTCGTCGTGGATGGACACCCCGAGGGCGACTTCTTCTCCGCCCTCATGGCTTCGCGCCCTGGCCCACATCTCTCCCCGCCGCTCCCAGCACTCCGCGCGCTGCACATCACCGATTTCCGCTGCCGCATCTCGCGGTCGGGGGCGGAGCCATTCTACGACCTCCTCGACTGGGCGATCTTCCGCTGCAATTGCGGCCTCCCGGTCGATGTGGTGCGTCTCGTCGAGTGCAGGCATGCGACCGATGAGCTCATGGAGAAGCTGGAGGAGGTTGTGGTCGATGTGCGATGGGACGCTGCATCGGAAGGGACTCTGTCCACTTGCGAGGAGGACGATAGCAACGCGGAGTACGACTAGCCCGGGCCCATGGGCGGGAATCCGTTTAGGTCGGCCCGTCTATGCTTGTCATGTTCGCGGTCACTACAATGGTTAGCACTGAGAACGCGAGATTACTGTGCAGAGTATTTAGTAGCGCGCCGATGTAGGAGGACACATCACAATTGACAATCGCTCACTTACCTACTTACCTACTACTAACCCTCCCACCTACGAGTCTCCCATCCGATAGTTATTGTACTGATAATCTTGACCGCTCCCAGCGTGCCTGTGACCAGCCAACACGACACCCTGCCCTTTTCCAGTGAATAGAGACCACAGTGACTGTTAGACTTAGGACCGCTTGTGGTAGTAGAGGACACGGCGGTCACCCTTCGAGCAGAGCGCACGGCTACCGGCAGGCCATGATGCATGACTCGGGGCGCATCCCGAGCATACAGGCGGGCTTCAACCCGCCAGGGCGCATGTTCGCCCGCCCGCACCGCCGCGCACTGCGGGGCGATGGTGTGGACTCATCATGGCCGCTCAGTACTCAGTACTATACTCAGCGCGAGAGAGAACAATCGCGGGTGGGAGAAAACATAGGTCGAACTCGGGTCTACATACATTACACTTTTTGGTGACGTCATACAGTTTTCTTCGACATACTACAGCGCCCGGTACACATCGGCATGGGGGTTATCGTACAGCAAAAGTCCACATAGGTGTCGTGAGGTTCGTGAAAGGTCGTAACTGAACTTATGGGTCAGATCTGTCAGACACAGCAAGGTGAACATGGCTGCGAGGTGTACTCACTAGATAGTCGAGGGAGCAGCGAGCGACTAAGAGTCACGGTCGGAGGCTGCGACTGAGGCCGCGATGCGTTCGGGCCCGCCGGCGAGGAAGAGGTCGCGCAGGTCGAACGAGCTTTTCTTTCTGCGCACCGTGCGCTGGGCGAGCGCAGCGTCCTCGCCCTGCCCAGGGTCATGCAGCCGGAGCTCCTCGTCGGACGTGCTCTTGCGCGGGAAGGGTGTATCGCTACTCGGGTATGCGGGGGCGGGGGCGGTGGTATCGGAATCCGCTCCGTCGAGCTCGCGATGTGCGGACCGGAGCTGCTGGGCGCGGCGCTTCGAGGGGGTATGCGCGAGCGCAGGCTTGGAGCCGGAAGGGTGGGTGGAGGCGATGTCCCAGGTCGGCATGGTGTCTATGGTTGGCGGAGTCGTGTATGATGCCAGCGATGAGAGCGTAAGTTCGACGAGAGCGTGGAAGAGAGCGATAAAGACGGGTCCGGGACTCGGGGCGCAAGCCTAGGGACGCGAGAGGCGGGGGAGCTTGGGGGTGATGTCAGTGCGGGGGCGTGCGCCGGCGGCGCGACAGCAGTTATATACCCGTCAGGGGGTGGCGAACTTCGAAGCCGTCCATTTTCTGCGAGGGAAAACGGCGGGGCGCAGCCAGAGCCCCGGGCGTCGGGCGAGCGGTGCCAGGTCCAAGGCCCGGCGGAAGAGGCTTAGCCATGGCGCGAGGGGCGCTCGACCTCTCCTGAGCTCGACGGCCGGCTGGAGCCCTGGACGTCACCGCGCGCCGTCTGGGAGCTCGCTGCAGAATCCAGATACCGCGCCCGGCCGGGTGCACTCGAAGTCAGAGGACCTGCGGTGATCCGGGGGACGCCTTTGAACTTTCGAGAGCCGTTGGGCGCGTTATGGAGCCACGGCCGTTCGCAGGCGCGGTCTAGACTGCCTGGCCTGAATGGGCTCCTAACTGAGCTGCGTTGCAATGCAGCCTACTTCTTCGCACTAGAACCGAATCAGCTGCGTTTCGCCGACCTGCCGGCGATTCTCAAAGTGAGGTCGAGGGGAGTGAGGAGCTCGATGTTATCTCGGGGGAGCGATGTCGTAGGCTGTGGCCAAGCTGTGGCGTCTGGGGAGAAGAGTCGGCCCCGCCCTGTCCGTGCTCCGGGCCCTTCGACTGACGCGTCCGTCACACTGCACCATCGTGATCCGACGCGTTGGCGTGACGTCGCGTGGCCAAGTTCAGACGCGTACGACGCGGCGATAGACTTGTGTACCGGTCCGTTACATCCCTTTGCGGACAGTGCTGCTCCCAGTAAGGGAGCCGAACATCAAATTCATCTGTGAGGAACACACCTTACGGAACGCGCATACATACTGGAACTAACCAGACCACTGCAGACGCTGTCCTCTATGGCCATCGCTGCCCTCGTACCTCTCAAGCCCATGTCAAACGGGCCGAAAGCCTCAGCCTCCATGTCCATCTCCAGCGGAGACGAGGCAGCGACGCCGGAAACAGAGCGACGCTGCTCTCACTGCAAGACGGAGAGCCTCCCCATCGGCACCCCGTTTTACAAGAGCTGGTGCGACGCGTGCCGCCAGATCATGGACGAGCAGAGCAAGAAGCACGAACTCAAGTACCAGAAGACCATGGCGAAGCTACGCGCTATCGCACATCCGCCATCGCCTCCAGAACACAAGCCGCATCTCTATCCCGCTGCTTCGAGCGACCCGCATACGCACAGCGCCCACAAGAGCCCCGCGTATAACGCAGCGACGCTCTCGCGCAAGAGGACGACGGAAGAGGCGGCCATCGCCGAGAACCCTACGCGTCCCACCAAGGTAGTCGTGCAAAGCTCCGGGACGGGCTCGGAGTACCAGACGGAGGACGCGCTCCTCGACGCGCTTGCCTATGCCGTCCAAGCAAGCACCGCGTCGGGCTCCTCAACAGCCGGGCCGAGCTTCAAAGGAAACTACACCGTCGTGCTCGACCCCGCGGTCCCGTCAGAGGAACGCGTCGCGCGGCTCGTCTCCGCGTACAAGCGCGACAAGCGCGTGTCGATTGGGTACGTCTCCCGTAGAACCACTCATAACCGCTTGGCTGTTGGAACGCGTGCTCACTCGGAGTTTGCAGGAAACTGGTGAAGCGCCTGGATCGTCCCAGCGAGCAGCGCTACTCCCAGTCGCACTGGTGCATCTGCAAAGGTGTCGCACCACCTCCCCCCGCACCCGCGCCTGCCCTCACGCCGACGGGCAGCCCCGCGAACGCGCCGCTCAAGCGCAGCCAGAGCACGCTCATGCGCTGGTTCGCAGCCGGCGGGAGCGCCCCCGCCCAGGACGCGCCGGGGCGCGGCGTGTGCGGGGGGACGATCGAGGTCGAGGCGGCGGTGGATTTCTCGCACCCGCTCGCGCGCAAGGGGATCAAGGGCCAGCGGGTGACCGTGCGCGTGCGGCACCCCGCGGCTGGGCTGGGGCTGGGGGTATCCTGAGGGCGTCCTAGTGCCGACGCACGCCGTAATTGTACGAGCAGGCGATGGCAGATCTACCTTGGGGGGGACCATACTTGACTACAACGTGAATAATTGTCGATATCCATCGCTAATACAAGCGCATATATGATAGCTAGGAGAGAGGAAGCCTACACAACCAGTGTATCCTTCTGCCGAATGAAGGCCGCATATGGTGCTGGGTCTGCTGTCAGGTGCCGCGCGGTGCGGTTACTAGTCTCATCGTGTACGCCTGTTCAACGTTCAACTCGAGACTCACCCGGATTTGTATGCGTCCAGGCACTGTTCGGCTCGGTCCCGCTCGTTTCCAAGCCGTTTGCGCAACGTAGATCACCTCACGCGTTCAGAAGGATCGTCAGCATGACGCGTATGTGCATAGAGCGGCGAGGATCTATCGGTACGCATTACAAATCTTCTGGGTCTGTGACGATGAGTCGGGTATGTACATGAGGCGGCTGAGGCCTGGGGGACGTAAGTATGTAGTCGAACGAGAATTATACGGGTGTGCCGTACTGTATTCTTCGGGCGTAATGACACAACAGCAGGGCAAATGTACAGCGTGGTAGCGGGAAGGGGGAGGAGATATACGTACAAGTATGGACGAGGAAGCAGGGGTGTGATAGAGTACTGGGGTATGATACAGAACGCATGGTCACCGGTTGCACAGAGCATAAGCAAGAAAGCAGGGGAGTAGATGCAGCGAGGGAATAATGTACGTAAGATAAGCATGAGAGGGGGAGGGGGGAGATGCGGTCGGCCACGGTGCCGTCAGCGCGTAGTGTATGTCGAGTGGCCAAGCGTTCTGGGAGCTTCGTGCAGCGGCACCAGTGGGCTCGCCTCCATGCTACGGCGGGAGCCACCCCTAGTGTGCAAGAGAGCTGTGCGCGAACGACGTCGACTGGCTCAACGCCAGCCTCAACGCCTCGACCTCTTCGTCGTCGGGAGCCTCGGCTTCAGCCACAGGCCACTGCGCGGGCGTCCGGAGACCCAGCTCCGCACGGTCGACCTCGATAGACCCGAAGCACACCGGAGGCTTGACCTGCGTCGGCGTCCACGCCTGCATCTTCTCTAGTAGTTCGGCGTAGCTGGTGTTGACACGCGCGGGTGCGATGTCGGGGTGCGCGATCGCCATGTACTCGGACGCCCTAATGTGCCCGGTGAGCAGCGCGGACTCGTCTCTCCGGCGCGCGTCCAGCCATGGGGTCGTCGAAGGAATGGGGGACGGTGCGCGGGACGAGGACGGCTCGCTCTTGACAGACACGCTCGCGCTCGTCCCCGTCCGCTCGGACGCGCTGTCCGCGGTAAGCTCTGGAGTGCACGACATCTTGCGCTGCCCCTACAGATGCAACGCCTGCTTAGCCACACAGTCCACACGACGCTAGAGAGGAGGGGGAGGCCCACCAGGCTGCTCGCAGCGCGCAGGTCCGCGACGACAGCCGCCGGCCGCTTCACGCATTTACTGCGGTGCTTCTTCCAGTGCTGGGCGTCGAAGTTGTTCTTGTTCGAGAGCTTGATGCGCGCACCGCAGCGGTCGCACTGCACGTACTGCCCGCACGTCGGGCTCACATGGCACAGCGCGTCTTTTCTGAGGTCCTCGTACCGTTTGCGTTCTCTGCGGGAGGGAATGACTGCTGAGCAACTCTTCTGAAATTGAGGCGCGAGAGGCGAGAGGAGGGATGCTAACGCGGGAGTGAGAAAAGGCTCAGGTCGCTGCGCGTACCTGACCAGTGCATCCGACCGCGCTTTCTTCTGGACGGGGGTGAGGGACTCGAGGATATCCGCCGGGCGTTTCTTGGAGGGGCTTGTGGCTTCATCCTCGACATGGTGTGGCAGGGGGACAGTGCCGCTAGCGGCCGGACATTAGCCACATAAGTATGCCAGTTGCCTGGAGGCCACTTACCCGACGGGACTCTCAAAGACCTTTGGGGATGACATTGTGGCGCGCCTGAGTGATCGACGGTGGTGGCGAAGGCACAGACAAAGTCGCAAAGCAATCAGCGTACGGGCGCAAAGGGCGTTTCAGCAGGGGGTGGTGGTATGTATCTGAGAGCGTCCCGCGCGCGCACGCGTCTCTTAAGGCCAAACGAGCAGGGCAAAGCGTGCCGGCCTCGGCGGGGTACTCGTGCTTTGTCCAGCGGTGGCCCTGGCACGCTGTGGCGCCGGCCCTCGCGCGGGCGCTGCACTCGTCTGTTGCGGACAAAAAGGCGGGGGCTGGGCGAGCCGGGCGGGGTGCGCGTGCAGGCGGGGCGCGGGGAGGGGGGAGGGAGGGGGAAGGCGTGGGGGCGGGGAGAGGCGAGGGTGCGGAGGAGGCTAGGACGGCGCGCAATATCCCTCGGCAAACCCCGCCGCGACGCGCCCTCGACGCGACATCGACGCGCCTCACGCGTGCCGCTCCCCCGGGATCGCCGCGGATGCTGTTCGCATGCCGTCTTGGGCCGTTGGTATACCAGATCTCGCATTGCGCAGGTGCCGTATCGTAGCATGTACACTATCGTATGCTCCAAGGAGTAAGCCGGGAAGGAGCGCAAGTTGGATATGATGGGAAAGTTGTGCGCGGGGTTGGTCTCGAGTACATGCTTATAATTACCTTTCCGCCCTCCATATATACCTCCTCTTCAAGGCGTTGCAAGGGCGAACTTGGCCACGGAGAAAGAGCGTCCGTCCTCGGGCGTTGCTGGTGTGTGTGAGGATGACGTCACGTCCGCTTGCTCAGGCCTCAGGCCTCAGGCTCTGGCGCCTAGTGTATACGCCTCCTGCCAGTACTTGCTCGTCTCGCCTGCTTCAACGGGTCCTCTCCTCACCGAGCTCCTCACAAGCACCTCTGACTTCGGTAGTGCGTCTTTTAACCTGGTTAATCAAGGATACAGCGTGCAAAGTTCGCTTTACTCATGAACCTCTCCTTCCAGCCCATGCCGCAAAGCCACAACCTGTCGCAACCCACGATGTTCTCCAGAGTCCAGACGGAGGCGAAGCCAATATTACCCCCGTTGCGAACCTCAAAATCACTTTATATCATAGCATTATCCCGGGCTCGCCGTATGTCGAATTCATGTCTTTGCATAGCTCCCTTCTTATGTTACTCAGCGCAGCATACATGTTGGGTCATGAAAGCGGTACAACCTCCTGCTGCCGCAGGAACGACAGATTCGTGCTCACTGCAGCGCGCGCACAGGACAATCCGCGCTTCCCGTGGTCGCGCCCGAACATGGTCGCCAAGACGGTAGGCCATGTCAGTCGCGATTTGGAGGCGTTTATCTGAAGACAACGTTACATTAAGTCATCACTTCACTCACAGACCGCATTGAGCACTCGGCCGCAAACCTCGCGATCTCGGGGTCCATCGCAGGTACGCGCGATCCCCGTGAGTGCGCGTAGGAGCGCCATCATACTGAACATTCATGTGCACAGAATCATTTGGATACTCAGCGCTCGAAGCGCGAACCATCAAAGGCGCAGAGGTAGCTGGGTGCCACGCCGTACAATCTACCCACAAACACCGCGCCTTCGGGGCACAGATGACGTATGGTCAAACACGTCCTCTGTGAAACCAAGCCTCTGGGGCCGCCGGGAACATCCCCGCAACAGCACTCGCACAACGACTGCGCCACTACTGGTTACTTGACGCGGCCTATATCACGAACGCGCTCCGCCTAGGTGAGTGTCCTGCTCGTGCTCGTGTCTCTCCATTCCTCGTTGACTTGTCTACGGTAATTACAGGCTTAGGGCTTTTGCGGAGAATCTCCTGGAGTGTGGGAATCATCCTAACGCTCCGTGTAAGCACAAGCTCGAAGGGCTTCCCCGGATACACTGTGTCCTTCCCGTGCTAGGGACGACCCTAGCGCTCTCGCGCGGTACGTACTCTCATCCGGCGCGTCGATACTCGCAACTATCATTCGCCTCTCCTCACATTCGATGGTACGCATCCGACGCGTCCGCGGCAGAAACCCTCTTTAGCACCATAGGGCTGCGCACCAGCCCTCGCGCGCGGCACCACATGTGCCGCCGTTGTTGACGCGCAGTAAGAAGGTGTTGGGCCGCACATGGAGAGTGCGAACGCCGACGAGGTCTCATTTAGGCCCAAACCCTTGGCTGGAGATCTCGTATGGCGGCGGGCGCTCCTCATGGTTGGTATTGTACACGACAGCACGTCCTGGATATTGAGATCTGAGAGTCTTCTTTGTCACGCCGACAACATGTATCTATTCCTTCTCCCCGTAGTGGACGAAGCTCGCCGGCACATTCTCCTACCCACGGAGTCTGCGACATTGCCGGCGGGACGGCCCGATGACCGATTTTCGTAATGCCTTGCCTGGGGAATTCGTGGCACTGCGTTTTGTTGAATTACAATCCCTACGCTTCCTCCAGCTTGGTTGCTGACGGTTTTACCTTTTCTCATGGGGTCGCACTTCTCGCTGGCTCTGTCTCCACTCGCCGCCGGACGGCTAGATCACCGTGCTTTGCCGCCGAAACCCCCTTCGGTTTGTCAGACCTGTTGGGAGGGCCCTATCGCCGCTCAGCTCGGTCTCTTCCTTCCCGATTGTCAAGAAAAAAGGAAGCGACTAGAGGGCAGCACCGAATATACCTACCTCGGCGGATGGGTGGGAGGGTATTGCTATCGCACCTCGTACACGCGGCTAGAGCGCGGCTCCGCCTCGGGCTGTGTCTGGTGCACATTCCTGCTCGAATACCGGCAGAAGTACATTGCGAGCCCTGCGACAGAGCCGTTGAGCCCAAAGGGCGCGATCAAGGTCAGAGTGGGTCGCATGGCGCCCACCGTGCGCGCAATCAGCACACAGGTACCTATGGGCGTACAGGAGCTCCGAGTCGTCCTTGAGGGCTCCAACGGAGCCTTCTGGGGGCACGTGTATACGACGGCTAGTGAGTCGCAGCCTGTTTACGCATGCGCACTCTTATTGGGCTTTCGCTGATGACTTGTTTTCAGACGATCCCGCGGCACCGTACGTCGTCGCTCGAGCTCCTGTTCTGGACGTCGGATCCCGACACGCTCTTTCTCTTGCAAGCGCACTCATCGACGTTTGCGTGAACACTCACGAGCGCTGCATTAGCATCGCCGAACCCGACGCGCCTCTCCCCACGCGCCTCATCGACTGCAGCAACCTTGATCGCCCGCGCCTGGTCACGACAGCGGGCAGACGGGGCAGGTACCTCGCTCTGAGCTACGTATGGGGTGAAGCCCAGCCGCACCAGACATTAGAAGCCAAACTAGCCTCGTACTCGGCCGGGATCGACGCCTCCATCCTCCCCGGAACCATCCGCGATGCACTCTACGTCACGCACGCCCTCGGCGTCCAGTACCTCTGGACTGACAGCTTGTGCATTATCCAGGACTCAGACGCGGACAAACGGAACGAAATCGGGAACATGCACCATGTATACCGGTACGCGCACCTCACCATCATCGTCGCCAGTGCCCGCAAGGTCAGCGAGGGCTTCCTCCAGGCCCGCAACGCCCCACCGCACGACGTCGCGCTCCCATTCATCTGCCCCGCCGCTCCGCGCACGCGCGCTGCCCGCGCCCCGCGCCGGAAGTACACACGCCAGCCTGAGGTGGGCGAGGTCCGTATCTGCCCGCGCTGGGTGCACACCGATACCAAGTCGCCACAATGGAACTGCTACGACCACACCCAAGAGCCGATCAGCCAGCGCGCGTGGTGCCTACAAGAACTCTACATGTCCCCGCGCGCCCTCATCTTCACCTCAGAGTCGCTCCAGTTCCGATGCCAGCTCGCAACCCAGACCGTCGGCGGCGCGTTCTTCTACGCAGGCGACGAGCGGCGGCCCCTCCCGGACCTCCTCTTCCGCCCGCCCGCGGCACGCGCCATCGCGCCCCGCTCCGACGCGTGGTGGGACGTGTACGCGCAGTGGGGCGCGGTCGTCGAGGACTACATGGCGCGGGCGATCACAGAGCCGTCGGACAAGCTCCTCGCGTGCGGCGCGATCGCGGAGGCGTTCGCGCGCGTCCTGCGCTCGGACTACCTCGCGGGCCTGTGGCGCCACGCCCTCCTGCAGGACCTCCTCTGGTACAGCCACCCCGAGACGAGTCTCGTGCGCGTGGTGCCCTATCGCGCGCCGTCGTGGTCCTGGGCGGCCGTCGAGGGGAAGATCATGGTGTGGGGGCGGCACTACCATAAGGGCACGGCGGCCGCGGCGGAGGTCGTGCGGTGCGAGGTCGTGCTCAGGGACGCTGCGCTCCCATTCGGCCAGCTCGTGGGCGCGTCCCTCGTCCTGCGCGCAATGCTGATACCGTGCTATCTGCGGCGGCGCGAGCACGACGCGCTCGTCCACGACCTCCTATTCACACTAGCGTCCTCGCAGGGCACTGGCATCCCCGAAGACCGCGGCGAGACCTCCCAGAAGCGCAGCGGACCGGTTGTGTCGGAGGCGCGGCTCAGGCTCGTCGACAGCACCGCGGATGCGGGCACATTCGTTGCGTGGCTCGTGCCGCTCGTGCGGGGCCATGTGCCGGAGACGGTGCACGGCCTCGTCGTCGTGCGCGTTGAGTCGGCGGAGGACAGCTCGGTGGAGGGTAGGACGGTTTACCGGCGCATCGGGACGTTTGACCTCCTCCTCGAATGGGAAGCCCTGCAAGGCGAGGCGCGGGAGGAGGTCGAGCTCGTCTAATGCACGCCGCCCCCTCAGCGACTTTGCTGCATTGCTGCCGCGGTCGACCGTCGGACGAAGGACCTCGAAATCTTCTTGTAACAAGGATGTATTGAATATTACAGCCGAAGAGCGCCTACACTACGTACAAGTACGGGTCATGTCTATCTGACTCTATCAAGAGTAAGTACTTGGGAAGCGGAGGGCTGAATCAGTAGTGATCGCACGTCCGGTCGTACGCTACAGCACGTGGCAAGGCTCAGCAGCGCCATGCACGGTTGAACGACTACGCTGGGCTGCGCGAGACAGTGAGCATGTTCCCCAACGAGCCCCTCACCACGACTCCAGCCATTCCGAGGCTCGACGCAACAAGCGTCACCCCTCCGGATCCGCGGCGGCTGCACATCACGCTGAGGGTGATGTCGCTCGACGGCGGTGCGGTCTCCCCGAAGAGGCCGCAGACGTCCCGCGCCGCGAACGCGGAACCCCGGGATCGCCGCGGGTGCTGTTCGCCTGCCGTCTTGGGCCTTTGGTATACCAGATCTCGCATTGCGCTGTATCGTAGTATGTACAGTAGTGTATGCACCAACAAGTAAGCCAGGACCGGAAGGAGCGTTGGATATTGGATGAAAACGAGAGAGATGTAAGCAATGAGAGACAGATACTATAGCTAAGGAGCGTGGCAGGGAGTACTCGGGGGAGGAAACAACAGCGGAAATGAATGACGTATTGGAGGGGTAAGTAGATACGGTGGTAAGGGGGTATCAGCGCAGACTACAAACCGGCTTCGCTGCCGGCCAACCCCTCGCGGAAGCCACGGAAGAAGTTCTTGACCGGCGTCACGATCCAGTTGAGGAACCCAGGGGACTCTCCCACCGGCGCCGTGTAAGTCTCATCGCGGGGACGCACGGAGCGCTCCGCAAGTTCCTCGTCGTCGTCCTCTCGTGCGCGCTTCGTGCCCTTGCGCGAAGGCGATGAATCCGTCGCGACCACCGTCTCCTCGGATGCGGTAGAAGGGGGTGGTCGAGGCGATGCAAGGCTAGAGCTTGCGTGTGGCTGGAGGGGAACATTGGTGCGAGGTTCAGGTGTTGATGCGTCCAAGCTGAGGATGTGTATGGTCAGCACTGAGCTCGTAGAGGAATGAACTGGCATACTTGTGCACGGTAGACCGATGTTCTTCCCACTTCGTCAAGTCGTAGTCGGAGCTACCTTCGAGTTCGATGGTCGTGTGGCAAAGTTTGCATTCGACGCTGCGAGGAGTGAACGCCTTCACATGAGGGTCGTTGACGATCTTCAGCTTCCTCTGCGCGGTGGCCACTCTCGAGCTTGGGCTAAAACAAAGAATGCGGATAAGCCAGGGGCAAATAGGAGGAACAAGGAAGGCACATACACAGTGCTAATGCACTTCTGCGTGTGGACTCGCCAGTGGTATAGCGAGTATTTGGTGTTGGGCGAGAGCTTCACCCACTTCTGGCAGTCCTTGCAGAACGCCGTGTCGGGCTTCAGCTCGCTGATTCGGGGGTCGGCCTCGAGAATGGCCTTCCTATCGTCTTCCTTCACGACCCGACGGTGGCCGCCATCCACGACGGACGTCGCGGCGACCGAAACACCATCATCGTCTGCCACCTCTTCTGCGGCTTTCTCGGCTTCCTCCGTCTTAGCCTTGCTCGGGCTGATCGCTCTTCAGAACATGCCACAATTAACCGACACCTGAAATTCGCACCTCCCAACAACTGCCTCGCTCTTGCATTGCTTCCGGTGCTCGAGCCACAAACGCATGATGTACCGCCGCTTGGGATTGAGCTCGACCCAGGTATCGCAGGCCTTGCAGAAGACTCGGTGCGCTTCGACATCGCCCGAGTTCGTATCTTCCTCGAGGAACTGGCGACGCTCAGCCTCCGTCTTGCGAGCTCGCACTTTGGAGGAATCTCCGACAGAGGACCGGTCATCTGCTCCGTCATCCGTGACCTCTGTGCGTCTACAAAGAGTTAGGGGAGTGAATAAGGAGGGCATGGGAAGCACGTACAGGGCAACCAGAGGTGGAGGCTGCATGCTCCCGCCTGATGCGGGCTTGGTGGGTGACGCCTGGCTGGCGTCGAGGGTGTCTTCACGGGCAATGGATGCAACGGAGCCCGCCCGGGAGTGTGCGCCCTTCCGGGCTCTGCTCGCGGGTTTCTTCGCCGATGCCGACGCGGGGGTCTCGTGTCGGGGACGTTTGGGGGACGGTCCGGGGAGGCTGTGGAGAGGGTTCCCATGCTGTTCGCACATGCGTGCAGCAGTAAACGGCGAAGACTTACTGGACGTCGACTTTCTTGGGAGAGGGGTTCTTGGTGGACATCTGGGCGATGGGAGAAGGTGTTCAGCGACTGGGATGAGAGTGGGTGGAGGAAAGGCAGGAGAGCGAGGCGGGGTAGCATTCGGCGTGGGATAGGGAGCGTCGGTGCTTCTCTTCTTCGGCCCGCACAGATAGGCTTCTGTCGCCGGGCTGCCCTGCAGGGCGCGATACTCCTTTCCCCGACTCCCATCTCCCCGGAAACACCATGCGAGCCTCCGTGGTGGACGCAGACGACGCACCTTCTCTGAAGCGTTGCGCTTGACTGGGGATGGCTCTGTGTTCTCGGATGGTTGCGCGCCTTCTTCGTCGGACGACGCTCTTTAGCCACGCCCGGCGGTCAGTCTGTGGTTAACGCGTCGAACGGACTGGGTACGCACTCCTTGTAGCTCACGACGCTCTCTCTTCTTCTCTGCACGAGCAAGACGCGTTCATCCTCGTTCCCATCCATCCTCTGAGCGCGACGAGGGACGTACCTTCTGGCGGCCGGCGTACGTGACTTTCGTAACGGGAGCGGTTCTGCGGACAGTCGCGTCAGGTTCCTTCCTCCGGGTGCGCAAGGCAGATCTCCTCACTTGTCTGGAGAAGCTAACACGTCGCCCATGGCAAGGAGTGTGGGGGAACTCAGGAGGAAGTCTGGAGATGCAGGTACTGGTGGGAGAAGAGGAGGGTTGGGGTTACGGAGAGTTATCGAGTGATGGCGACTGCCGATAAGCCCTCGATCCGGCTATTGTGCGTTAGCGCCCGTAAACCTAACGCAAACAATTGCCAAACAGCCCGCCGCCGTCCACTCCTCAGGCCTCATTGTCCAGCATTGTCCTCGCTCTCAAAGCTCTCCGCACACGCATCCTCGACGAGCTTGTTGCTGCTCCTAGATAGTCGGCGCCGCTGGGCTTACTCTAGGAATGGCAGAACCCGAGGACGTCCTCGCCGACTCCCTTGAAAGTCTCTACGACCACGCTCCCGTCGCGCTCAGCTCTGCAGGCTCATCCTACACTTACGAACCGCACGACGGAGCTCCTGCGATCACGCTAACTACACCGGACACGCAGGCGGCGAACTGGTCTTTGCATGCCTCGTCGATCTGGTCGGCCTCTATCTACGTCGCGGATCACATCCTCGATCTAGAGATCGACCGCCGTGCAAAACACACGGGCGAGGAAGGCAGGCCGCTTACAATCCTGGAGCTTGGCGCAGCGGCAGGACTGCCGGGGATCATCATCGCGAAGAGCTACGACAACGTGCTGGTGACGAGCAGCGACTACCCGGATGAGGCCCTCATTCGCACCCTCGAGGAGAACGTCCGGCGAAACGAGGTCTCTAGTCGCTGTCGCGTCGTTCCCTATGCCTGGGGGTCTGATCCGTCGACCTTGTTCCCGCCGACCTCTACGCCAGGTGCAGATCAATCGCTAGGATTCGACCTCGTGCTCTCTGCAGACACGCTATGGAACTCAGATACTCACGGCCTCTTCCTCGACACACTTCGGCGCACCCTCCGAAGGTCTGCCGACGCCCGGATATATCTCATTGCCGGCCTGCATACTGGCCGGTATGTCATCCAGTCGTTCTTGCGCCTCATGTCCGAGTCTGGCTTTGTCGCTGAAGAGCTCCGAGAGAGGCGGGTCGGTGGGACTGATGAACGTCCGTGGAGCATCGACCGTGCCGATGGAGAAGACGAACAGGAGCGAAGGCGGTGGATAGTGTGGATGGTCTTCAGATGGGCCGACTACTGACTTCTCAAGCTCTGTGAGGCATGGTGGTATGTGGATCCACGCTGCTTGGGCCTCGAGTGTACCATTTTGACTGCGGTAATAATTTGATTGTGTCCAGACACTCACGCATCGTTCTGTCAACACCCCGATGGATTGCGACGCGAATGACATGCAGGACTGGGCCTACGAGACGGACATTCTACGCCTCAGCCATCCACCCATCCTCCGGACAACATTCGGTCCCTTCAGGACATTCCCTACGGTCATCTGCCGCCGCAACCCCTCGAAACTCTCGTCGCTCTCCTCGTCGATATCGATCATCGTATACGACGACGACGCCAGGGACCAATCTCCGGCGGAGTCGATGCTGTAGGACGTGCGATCCCGCAGCCCCGGAGACGTCCACTCGAACCACGGGTGGGGCGGCCTTTCGAATCCGCTGTACGGTCTGCCGTATGGCGCATCCACCTTTCGTTCGGTTTCAGTACGACGGCTATCCTACGGCGCCAACGGTGCTTACCTCCTCGTCGTAGTGCACGAGCGTATCGTTCTCGCGCTTTTGCTCGGCTGGCTCTCTCCGCGCAAGGGCATTCCAGTCCCTGTCAAGTAACCTGGTCAGACTTGTCGACAACGTTCGTACACCATCCGGGTGCTTACATTCCCTTGAACCACCGGTGCTTCTTCAACTTGCGGATCGGCGATCTCTTCCTTGGGTCCTTCTCCAGCATCTAGGCCGGTAACATACAGTCAGACAGGAGATTCGCGCGGGGGAACGCAGACGTACCTTGGTGAGCAGGTCCCGCACGTCCGCGTCCACGACGCCGTAGAGGTCAAGATCCACCGGAACGTTGTCCGTCCGCGCGATCAGCTCTTCCAGCCGCTGCTGCTTCGGATCGAGTCCGAACGGCAGCTACATCTCCATCAGCACTCGTCCTCGGCGCAAAGGTAGTAGTCGACACAGCCTACCTTCCCGACCAACATACAATACAACACCACGCCCGCGCCCCAGACGTCGACCGCATACGAGTACTTCCCCGAATACACCTCCGGCGCGGTATACCCCGGCGTGCCCACCATCGACTGCGTCGCGTCCGCGTCCCGCTTCCTCGCGATCCTGTTCTTTTCCTCCGGCGGCCCGTCGAGGCTCGACCGCTTGCCCCATGGATGGACGCGCTTCCAGGGTCGGTCGTCGTCGGCGCGCGTGAACGCGCGCGTGATGCCAAAGTCAGCGAGCACGACGTGGCCGCTGTCGTCGAGGAGGATGTTCTCGGGCTTGACGTCGCGGTGGACGATCCGTCGCTTGTGGAGGTGCTCGAGCGCGACGAGCTACAGATCCCATCGCTCGTCAGACCCGCTGGCCCTGCTCTATGGCTGAGAGAGAAGGACTCACGAGCTCCGCGCACCACAGCCGCGCCTGGTTCGCTGGTACCCTACCCTGTCTCTGCATCTGGATCTTCAAGTCGCCTCCCGGGAAGTAGTCCTGCCACCGCGAAGGTACAATCAGCTCTGCGCTTCGCCGACCTAACGTCGCCACTCACCGTCAGGAAGAAGAAGTTGTCGGTGTCTTCAAAGCTGCCCCGAAGGGGAAGGATCCCTGCGACGCCGGACGCCGCCAACGCACGCGACACCGCCTGCTCCTCGAACACGGCCGGGTACTCGCGGAGACGTAACCCGTCCTTCGCGATGGCCTTCATCGCGAGCAGCCGCCCGCATGTGACGTCCTCGACGAGGTACACCGTGCCGTGTCCGCCCTTGCCGAGGACGCGGAGCGGGCGGAAGTCCGACGTGCAGAGTGCGCTGCCCCGGTCGACGCTGGATGGCCGAGGAGAGCAACCGGAGGAGTAAGGCGTGGAGAGGAGGGAGTAAGGTGTTGAGGGACATGCGGATGAGGTAGGCGGCGACAGCGGGTGGTAGGTGGAGAAGGCCGAGCCGTGGGGAGCCTCGACTTGTATGCACTCGTTGGGCGCGAGGAAGGAATACGAGTATTCGTACTCGACATCGTCGGAGACGTTCACTGGCGCGAACCCGTACAGAGCCTGTATGCGAACATAGTGTAAGCGATTCCTACTGCTAGAGATAGTGGTCGACATACGTGAATGCCTACTTGCTCGAGCATGTTGCGCCTTGCCTCATGAACCGCTGGTGTCGAGTTTCCGCGAATGATCCTACGCGAAGCTGGTGAGAGGGTCGGTGCACACTCAGCGGGTATCAGGAAGTTCGTCAGTACCGGTTCCTCACAAGTCCATACTCCCTCCCAGCATCGCGGATATATGGGACGGAAGCCCAGACCTCACTAGCCCGGTCAGCTCGTCAGCCACACCCGGAACCGAACAGGCGTGGAATGCGACCGTGCTGCACTGCGGCGGTCTGAACCAGAATTCACCTTTGGGCGCGCAATCTGGAATTTAACAGCCGGCATATAGCGCGCCGGGAGAGTATTCTAGGATCCAGGATGGTTGAGTTGTCAAGGTCTGAACCGATCGTATACACGGAGGATCGGAGACTTCTTGCCGGTTGCAAGGAGTTGCAGGGTTGGTGACGATGGAATGACATTGGGTAGGGGGATATAATATGATACATAACATACAGCGGTCAGCGTACACCTCTAAGCAGTCCGAATCATCCGCCGCGGCGGATTACGAAAACGAGCGACGACACCTTCAACCCCGGGGACTACTTGGCCGACATGGAGTAGCCACTCGTGTCTAGCACCTGCTTGCCGCATATTGCACATACGCCTCGCTTGTACGCGCAGCCTATACACAGCAGTCTGCGATCAGAAACGTGCTTGCCGCATGGTGAGAGGAGTGAGGGCGCACCATGGCAATACTTGGCCTTATTCTGCGTGACTGTGGATTTGCAGTCCTTGCATTTACCTTGGTATGGCTAGAGTTCGAGGGAAGGGTATGAGATACTGCTAGTGAGTTGGAAAAGTACAATGGGGCGCACCTGGAACCTATTCTTCGAGCTGCCTGGTCTCGAGAGCAGCTTGTTCTCCCCGACCTTCCGAGAGCCATCCTTGATGGCGGAAGAAGTGGACTTGAACGGGTCAGGCGCAGCAAGCTTGGAGGTTTTCTGAGGCAAGAGTCAGCACCAGTCTGCCGGACGTTGTGGCTGGTTTGCTTACGCTCTCGCACTTCTTGCAGACCATGGTGGTGGATGTGGGGAGAGATCGGTCTCTGGGCCGGGTGCTCACAAGCGCCTTACCAGTGGTCGGGTTACGTAATACGGTGTCATGAGTTATGGGCGTCTCTAGCGGCGCCTTTCCGACTTCATCGGGATCCTTGCCAGGAGCCTCCGAGTCGCAGCGGCGAGCACGCAGATGCACTGACTCTAGATGCACAGTCTCTATTTAATCAAGTTATGCGCACAGTGGGTCGCGCATATAAAGAAAGGGGTACATGACCATCCGTTTTCCGGCTTGTTACCCCGAAAAGGTCAACGTATATTGTGTCTACTGCTTACACCATGGTTCGGATGAGTGGTCCGCCTTGGCCGCCACTGGAGATGTGGGCGAGCATACGAGAGCACGGCGAGGTCGCAATGCCGCATACATCTGTCGAGACCCCGCAAAACGACGGCCCAGAGACTAGTCGTAGCGGTGTTTCTCGTCAGTATAGCGATCCGCGGCAGCAGCGTGTAACGCGGCCAGCGACTTGCGCAGACTGACAGGACATGTCAGTACTGTGAGCTGCAGTCGCATAGTTAAATCCGGAACGTACTTCATCTGCTCCTCATAGTACTCCCGTATCTCCCGATACCGCTGAAGTCGGAGCCGTTTGTGCACCAGCGTCAACATCACCACAGTCGCAACCATAGCTAGAAAGACGATTAGCGTGCATCGCGACGTTGGGTGGAAATGGCATACCAGCAATGACACTCATGCCGGTCAGGACGATTTGCCATGCTTCGACCGTGGCAGGAGTTTCAGGAGGATCCGCGCATACGCCACTTGTAGCGCAGTTGAACTGATGATAATCGCACGATACGCAGCGTAAGATGGGGATTAGTTCAGGAGGATACAAGGGACTGACCGATTGACACTCTTGGTCGGAGTCGCAAGACGTCCCGAGGGCCTTCGTCGGAACGCACGCTTTCATACTAGAGTCGCAGTAAAATTGAGGCGTCTGGCAGTTGTGCCGCGTAACGGTGTTGCTGAATTGCTCGCCGTTGGGGCCCATGTCGATGTACGTGACGTCGTCCAGGATGCAAGGCTGGCCTAGCGTCATGTTCGCGTACCTGTCCGTACACAATAACGTGAGTGCGAGCTCATAGCATGACGCAGGGAGGCGGGCCCATCACGTACGTGCAAGTAGACTGGAGGCAGAGAGAGCCGTTGTAGTTCTGGTTACTGGCCAGGTCTACCCAGTTGGACGGGGGCGCGCATTGCTCGTCCCGGTCCAGCTGACAGGCATTCCCTACGGCGAGCAGCGGTTTGCAGCCGCTTCCCTCGTCAGGGCAGTACGTCCCGTTCTGGCACAGCGGGGGCAAGGCCGTGAAGTTCGTGAAGCCAAAGGGGAATTCGTCCCGCCGGCACTGGCGCGGCTGGCAGGTCCCGTTCGTGGCCCCAGAGCAGAACGTCGTTTCGGCACAGTCGCTGAGGAACTTGTGGCTTGCGGGGTCCAGATGGTCGTTGTCGGTAGAGCAAGGCAAACCGATCTCGGCATCGCCAGAGAAGACAGTCGAGACGCCAGACAGTAGTGCACAGAGAAGGCGAGCCCGAGAACGCACGAAAGATGGAGACATAGTGATGTCAAATAGGGAGTACACGTAGACACAAACCCTCCGCAGAGTGTGGCAAGAGTACTAGCACCGGGTAATGGCTAGGTCAGCCGCGTAGGACTTGGCCAGAAGAGGCTGGCGAGATCCACACAGCTTGTCAGCCCAGTCCGTCACCGTATACACTTAGGCATACTTCAATCGTATCTATATTTTCCGCGGTTCAGATGGTGAACTTGAAGGCGGCTCAGCGTTGAATCACCTTCAGTGCAACTGATTTAGTCTGTTAGACTCGGAGGTGCACGGGTGTATGTACCATGAGAACAAAAGTCTCGGGCAGGTGGCCTGGCGTATCAAGAACTATTCGTTGCGCAGCAACAGTGGTTTACTGTTAGTTGCGGGCACTGGGGGCATAGTGAGTTCCCTGTCGGTGTCATGGTGAACTAACAACCAGACTTAGCCGGCGCGAGAGTGAAGAAACGGGGAGTGCTGTAGAAATGCGCAGGCTATAGTAAGTCCACAGGACTGCTCCTCGACGGGTCGGTGGCGTAGTTGGTTATCGCATCTGTCTAACACACAGAAGGTCCTCAGTTCGATCCTGGGCCGACTCATCTTTTTGCTTGTCACCGCTTGCTCGATGTCCAACGCACACTTTTCCGTAATACGAGTCGAGCAGGGTTAGTAGGCTTTAAGCATCAGTCGCCGTTTACGAGTATGATTCAGGTAACCTGCCGATGAGACGAGAGAATCTTCAGCCTTATTACTTGCTGTAGCGCAATAGGCTGGCCGCTGCTGTAAGCCTCAAATCCATTCAGTCTCGAGTACTTTCTAGCGGTCAATCACGCTACGCACGCTACTTGCTATGGTTGGAGAGTACAAAGGGCCTTGGGATGCACGGGAGGCTCAGCCTGATAGTAGCTGATAGTGAATTGAAAAAGAAAGAAGTTCTTGCGAAGCTTGCAAAAGGACAAAAATGACCACCGCAGGGGTCGAACCTGCAATCTCCTGATTCGTAGTCAGACGCGATGCCATTTCGCCAGGCGGCCGATGTATTGAGTACGTTTTGGCATGTCATAGTCCGGTCCAAAGTGCGAAGCCACACCCAAAGTACTGTTTTACAGACTGCAATGCACGTCTACTGCACGTCTCCCTCTGCCACCATCTCCCGCGGCACTACTGCGCCATGGACGGTGACATTGCTACTTTAGCCTGTATGAAAACAAATCCTGCATCGCCTTCGTGGCTCTCTGGGGCCCATGCGTGCCACGAGGGAAGAGGTGTCGCACGTTACTACGAGACACTTACCGCCAGCCTGAGGGAGGGAGTCGAACGGTGAGAAATTTCATCCACCTCGCGCTGCTCTACCGATTTGACTGCTCACGCGCTCAGTCTTCTCCAGACCATGAAATAGCTTTGCGCGACCGCGTATATATCCTGTACACAGGCTATCATCACGCACGCGCACGCGTTGATTAGTAGTGCGTGTTTCTACCTTCCGCGCGGTACCGACCGGATATACACTGGCGTCATTGTAACCTCTGGCTCGCGGGCTTTGCGTCGGAAGTAAACCGGAAGACCTCTATCTGGTTTTTTGCCGTAGGTTCCTCAAGATTCATGCGGGAGCCCGGACTTTGAGGGCTGAACCGTCGATGACGACAGTACACACTTTACTGAAACATTGTCGGTACGTCCATTCCTTCTCCTGCAGTCACGGAATCAATGTATCATCCAAGTACTGAGCGTCTCGCATACAGGAATGTTCCACGAAGTTATCCGCGGTTCCGAAGACCTTCGGTACGTCAAGGGTCACCGGTGGTCGTCTCCTGTCCATTCTATGTGCTAGCAACATACGTGCGCTCCACGGCGGCTACGGCAGCTAGCAAATGCTTGGGCTGGCGACATTTCTTCCCAACAGACCTCAAGACTTGGTGCGCGTCGCTTCCCAGGCGGAGCGTACATATCCAGGTAGAGCACGCAGCACGATGTGCTCAGCCACGAGCGCCCCAATGTTGTGAGGGGCACCGCTACAAGTCAGCTCTCACGTGTATGCGTGCCCTGTGCCCGCAACTCCCTGTTGGGCGAAGAATGGACAAGCTGCACGCATGAACGGTCCCCGCCAGATGACGCGTTCACGGATATTGCATCATCATACTCATCCCGCCCTATAAAGACAGCGATCAGACACCCACACCTCCAGCGCTGCTCTCCCGATCTCGCATTGCCAGTCAGTATGTTCGGACGTTCATGGCATTCCCTCTCACTCACTGATCGCCCCGTCCATCGCTTTTAGGGTGCCCTCGCTCCGCACGTTCATTACCTAACATGCAACTCTCCGTCCTTGTCGCCCTCGCCGTCGGCATCTCCAGGTCGACCGCGGCGCCCCTTGGCACGCCCTACAACAACAGCCAAGTCCCTCCTTTCCCACCCTCCTCGCGTCCGGGATCCGTCGCCCCGCGTGGCAACGGAGGCTTCGCCCTCAGGGCGATCCCGTTCCCGAGCGACTTCCCCTTCGACAGCAACCCTACCAACTCGCCGTTCCCGCCATTCCCCTCCGACTTCCCGTTCCCGAATCCCGCGCCCTCTAGCGCCTCTACGGACTCCGCCAGCATCCCAGTCTCGTCTGATGGGCCTACGGTGACGTCCTCTACCCCCAGCGAGACGTCTGCCTCGCCCTCGACGGCCGCTCCTACCTCGGCGATCACCAGCGAGTCGTCGTCCACCAGCGGGTCGTCGCCCACCAGCGAGTCGACGTCTGAGGTCCCGACGACTACGAGCGACACCCCGACCTCTACCACGAGCGACATCGCGAGCACGATTACGGAGGAGCCGAACACCACCACTACCACCGACGTACCTTCGGAGACGACCGGTGTGCCCCCAAGCACGACGACGGATTCACAAACAGCGACGTCGACCGACCTCCCGCCCACGGAGACAACGACCACCATCCCCACCACGGAGACGTCCACCGAACTGCCCACGGAGACGTCGACGGACCTCCCTACGGAGACATCGACAGACCTGCCCACGGAAACATCGACGGGCCTGCCCACCGAGACGACGACGGATGTCGTGAGCACGACTACGGAGGAGCCGTTTACCACGACCAGCACCGACGTGCCCTCCGAGACGACCAGCGTGCCCCCAAGCACGACGTCGGACTCGCAAGTATCGACGACGACTGACTTGCCGTCCACGGAGACGTCGACTGCTGTGCCCACCACAGAGGCGTCCACCGATCTGCCTACTCAAACGTCGACGGACCTACCTTCGGAGACGACGACGGATCTGCCCACGGAGACGACGACGGAAATCCCTACCGAGACGACGACGGATATTCCCACCGAGTCGACTAGCGTCCCTGCGGAGACTACCACGGATGTCACCACATCCGAACTTCCCACTACGACGTCCGACCTCCCCACTACGACGTCCGACCTCCCCACCACGACCGATCTTCCTATTTCAACGGACCTCCCCATCTCGTCTACGGGCCTCCCGACTGCGACCACTGATCTCCCTGGCGAAACTACCGACCTCCCCACGGAAACTACGGACGTGCCTACTCAGACGAGCGACCTTCCCACTCCCACGGACACGTCCGTCCTCCCTACTGAGACCACCGACCTCCCTACGGAAACCACCGACGTCCCCACTTCAACCGACGCAGCTACTGTGACGAGCGACATCCCCACTTCGACCGACGCCTCCAGCACCGAAATGTCCACCGAGCCTGTGACTAGCGTGCCCTCCGCGACGTCCGATCTCCCTACGGAGACCACTGAGGTCCCATCCACCACGTCCGACCTACCGACGGAGTCTACTGAGGTGCCCTCGACCACCACCGCGCCCCCGGCTGAGACGACGGATGTCCTTATTGAGACTACCGACATCCCTACCTCCACCTCCACCTCCGTCGAAACTACCACTCTGACGACTGATGCTCCTACCTCGACCGACGTCTCGACTACGGATGCCCCCTCCGAGTCGGCTACTGATCTCCCTGCTACAACGTCTGAGCTCCCCACTGCCACCGAGACCACGGAAGTTCCATCGACCACTTCGGAGCCCTCCACGGAGTCAACCGAAGCACCTTCGACCTCAGCGCCGCCGACAGAGACCACCGACGTCCCTGCTCAGACGACTACTACCGACGCCTCCTCCGTGACGTCCGAGGCCGCTACGGAAACCACGGAGGTTCCCGCCACTACTACGGACGTGCCGACGGAATCCACCGAGGCGCCCTCGACCACGGCTGCCCCAACCACCGAGACCACAGACGTCCCTGCTGAGACGACCGCCGAGCCCACGGAGACGACAACGGACGTCCCCGCTCTCACGGACACCACCGACGTCCCCAACCCTACCGATATCCCAACTTCCACGGATATCCCCACTCCGACTGACATTCCTACCCTGACCGACATTCCTACCCCGACCGATGTTCCTACTTCGACGGACATCCCCACCTCGACTGATATCCCCACCTCGACTGACGTCCCTACGCCGACCGACACCACTACTACGGACGTCCCTGTCGAGTCCACCACCGACCTTCCGTCCACCACATCCGAACTCCCCACTTCCACCGTCACTACCGAAGTTCCTTCGACCACGTCAGAGGCGCCGACGGAGACCGAGACGGCTCCGACCGAGACGACCGAGGTACCCTCCCCCTCTCCCACTGACATCGTGACTACCGATCTCCCGGGCGAGACCACGGACGCCCCCTCCCCCACCTCGGAGCTGCCGACGGAGACTACGGGGGCACCCACGTCTGCGCCTACGACGGAGACTACCGAAATCCCGACCGAGACGACGACTGAGGTCCCCGCCGGGACGACGGAGGAGCCGAACACGTTCACAATTGGCATTCCTACCGAGACGACAGAGATCGTCGCCGAGCCCACTGTTTAAGGTGCGCCATTTATTTAGTTCGAGCCGTACGTACCTCTAGATACTGACTCTCCCCGTAGGTGGTAGTAACTTGGCTGAATGGCTACTTGCACGCCGCCTGGACGGACATCGCGATGTCGCTCATTAACCCCTCACACTCCTTTCGCTATACTGTCGTTTTGTCTCTGAACACTTCCATATTGACCTGTGCCGCATCCGCTTCTGCTTTACTACCTGCCGCCTTCCCGCAAGTTCCCCTCCCCTTAGCTGCCCCTCCTCTTAGCTGCCCATTCTCTTAGGTGCCTTTCTCTCGTCCTTCGTCCTGGCGTCGAATACTTGTATGTCATTGTGTGTACACTGCTACCAAGAGACAACGACTGTGTAGCACATAGCAACCCACTCCCCAGTATAGATAAAGAAGAAAACGCATTTTGGTTTCCCCATCCGCACGCGGCACCCCGAAGAGAGGCGGCGCGCAGAGGGTACTTATCCCGAGGACCACGAAACTGAGGTATGCGTCAGGGCCGGAGCCCCTCCCTCGAGGGACGCACCTTGTATGTTCGTCCTCTTGCTGGACGATAAGACCCGGCGTCTTGTAGAATGTACCACCCATCTTCGGTCTCAGAGGGTGGAAGACGGGAATGAGGAGCAGACGTCGCTGTGGCACGGTACTTATCCCCGCGCGGCGGGAGGCTGGCAGGAGGCTGACGTTCCTTGCAGTGCTCGATCGAGCGTCGAATCCGCGTCATAGACCCTCCGGACTCTCAACCTCTCGCGCTCGGGATCTCGTCGCGGCCGAACAAGCCTGACAGGAGGCTGACCGTATTCTTTTCTACATTATGATTCTGTAGATGCACTCCAGTCCTGTCGAACTCCACTGGGGCAAAAGCACACCAAAACGCCCACAGTACGGCCCAATGGTCTAGTAGTATGATTCGCGCTTCGGGCTTTCCGAGCGTGCGCGAGGTCCCGGGTTCAATTCCCGGTTGGGCCCTTCCTTTTGCTCATGGATCCTGCGGGGGAGGACGTCCGTGTTCACCGATAGATTCACAATGATGGAATCTCGGTGGCGAACGTGCGGGTTGTGTTGAGGGAGGGGGGCTTCGCTCGAGCCCCGAACAACAGTGGATATCGATACAACACAAACTATCATACACAAACCTTGCGGGAAGTCTGAAGCATGTCACAGAGACAGCCATCGTCGATAGAGGGCCTGTGCGAGAGGCGCAGCACCCGTGCTGATATAGATGAGAGATAAGTTATACGCCGCTTCGCGCGCGAGCCCGCAGTCCTGTGCAGTTAACACGAATGAGTATACCCACGGATACCCCGGAGCAGCATTAGTGTGAGACTGTACCTCGTCAGTCGAGTTTGGTCTCGCCTCTGCGGCATTCAAAACGCGCTCGTAGTGACGGACAGCGAGTGTATGGAGACCTGGATAACAACATCAGATGGATAAAGCATAGGGACACGGAGGGATGCTCACCAAGCTGGTGGAAGACGCGACCGAAGTTGAACTCGATCTCGTCCAGTCCTTCAGCCGTGTCGCCGCGCAGCTCGCGGTATCGCGTCAGGAACGCCATTCCCTGATCAATATGCGTGAGCGGAGATATTCCTAGCGGGTATACGACACTGACTTGAGTGATGAGATGATGTCGATTGTCCGACTGTCTCTGCATCGCTCGTCCAACAGATGCGATAGCGAGACACAAGGAGACAAGCGGGTCATCCGGGGCGTAATCATACGCCTGCAGCAGATAGACTACCGCGGTACGTCAGCGCGGCCCTCTCTTTGACTAGCGTGAATTGGCACTCACATAGAGCACTCTGATAACTCTTCGCCGCCAAGAGAATCTGCCCGTACACGGCGACGTTCAATGGGTTAGGCTTGGTCGGCAGCTTCGCGCGTTCGAGCTCCGCCACGGCAGCGGGGGTGTCCACGTCGTCGTCATCGTCAGCTACGTCGTCGGCGTCGCCTTTCCCAGACGAGCCGACCTGTCCGTATCGTCGTTGGGCCGTGTTGTAGCGAAGAGACTCTGGGTCCTTGACGGCAGCGTCCGCCAAGCGGGTCTCCCGCAACAGATGCTTCGAGAGCGTGGAGACGAGGAAGGCATCTGTCGCTCGTAGTCCGCTACCGAGAGACGATACCAGTATTCGGATGGGCTCGTTGTTGAACTGGTGTCCGTTGATCAGTTTCCGCGCTTGCTCGACGACAGTCTGGAATTGGTCCGCCTGGATCGCGCAAGCTTTCGCCGAAGTCAGCACCACGCGATCGAGATAGTGACAGTATGGACGTACTGATCAGGGCAAGCCGGATGGAATCCTGCGAGGAGCGCGACTGGAAGGCATTTGAGAATAGTAGATGCCGCAGAACTTCGTTGGCGGGTTCGTACTGCCCCTTTCTGGTCAAGAGGAAGGCATACTGCTCGCAGTCAGCCTGCGCGAAGTCAGCTATGATAAAGGAATGGACTCAACGTGCATGAACAGCCGTAGCCAGTCGTCGAACGATATCGTCCGGAATGTGTTCACGTTCTCGGTCTTGGCGCCTTTCCGCGCCAGAGTGTCGCGCCCTAACAAGAGGTCAATCGTGTAGGAACCTGCGCGTAAGAGAACAGCTCACCAAGCTCAAGCTGCAACCGCGACGCCATGCTATCCTCACTCGCTTCGGTAGTCTGCTTGCGCGCACTCCTCGGGAACATCCCCCGGAACCCCCGATGCTGCACACCAACCACATCAACACGATGGCATCCACACCACATACGACGTTCCTCACCCGGCTCGTCAAGAACAGCGCTCTGGTCTCCCTGAACGACTCCACAAGCTTCTCGGCCTCGACGAGCCACTCGCGTGTTGCCTCCTCGTCCTGCGCGAGCATGCGCGGCCACAGCTCCTGCACACGGTGCCACGACTGCACGGCCTCGCGCTCCTTTGTTGCCTCGAGCTCGCGTAGCTGCGCGGCCGTGAGCTTGTTCGGGTTGCTCTTCGCGGGAGTGCCCTTTGCCTTCGCCCCGCGCACTTTGCCTTCCTCGAAGAGGGAGGCTGAGCCGGGATCGCCAGAGCCTGAGTCGATCGTCCCCTCGCGGTTGGCTGCGCGGCGTTTGCGGGACTCGATGACTATAGTAACACGTCAAGTCCGACTATGCGAGTAAGCAATTGGCACAACGTACCTTGCATGACCAGGTCCAGCGCTTTCCTCGGCTCACCCAGGATCTCGTAGATCTCCGCAAGCTTCATCTTCGCCTCGTTATGCCCAGGGTCCGCCTGGATGACTGTCCACATCGTGAGAGGGGGTTCAATTCGGTACCAGGCAGCACCCACCATGCTCGTAGACCTCCGCGGCCTCCTTCAGGTCTCCGATCATGCGACGACACGATGCCGCCTGGAGAAGCACATACATGCTGCTGGTGCCCGCGTCGGCGCCGAGCATCTCGTAGATGTGCCCAGCTTCCGCGTACATCTCCCTCTCGAAGTACGCGTCCGCTATCTCTGAGAAGAGCGGGGAGTATTCTGCTGCGTCCTGGGCCAGCACAATCTTCGCGTGCACCTGTTAATCGAAACGTAAGCTCCGTATCCTACGAATTTGCAGATGAATGTGCGCCTGTGTACCTTGCCCTCTTCGACATCTCCGCCCTTGATGCGAGCGATCGCCAACCTATGCCGCGCGTTCACATCGAGCGGGTACATTCCCGGCTGTACCTCGCCCTCGCCCCCGCGCTGCACCCCGCTATCCGGCAGATCCCACTCCCGGTCGTCCTCGCACGCGTCCCAGTACTTCTGCGCCGCGCGCCCCTGGAGCCAGCGGCAGCCCCTCCTGATCATGTCTACCGCTTTCGCGTACTCGCCCAGAGTGTTGTACAGATCCGCGAGCACGAGGAGGTGCATGAGCCCGAAACCGCCCCCGGGGATCTCTGCGCCCGTCTCTGCGTCGAGCCCGCGCCCGGAGGGGAAGGCGGCGTGGTAGTGGTCGAACGCGCCCTGGAAGAGCTCTGCGCAGAGGGCTAGGTCGGAGAGCTCGATGAGGATGGGCCGCAGCTCGTCGAGCACGGGGAGGTGGTGCGGCAGCCGCTTGAGCATGGCGAGCATCGTCAAGCGTGCCTACTCCGCGTCAATACAGCATTGCGTGGCAGGAGATGGGAATGGACCCACTGTCTTCAGATCGCCGATTTCCTTGGCTAGGGAGGCACGGTCCCATAGTGCATTCACATTCGTCGGATCCAAATGGTACATCTTCCCGTAACAATACAACGCTTGTTGGTTGTATCCGAGAGTCCTAGGTTGGTGTTAGCAACCGCGCAAGTCCACCGGGGCTCAAGCAGTCACCTAGACTGCTGGGCCAGTTCCGCCCATTCGTCCGGGTCATGGTTGAGGTGGGCCGCCATAATCCGTAGTTGGAGAGCCTTGAGACGCTCGCCCATGTCGTCGTAGCACTGCGCGAGCACGCTCCACGGCGCGGCCGCGCGAGGCTCTATCCGGATGACTTCCTGCATGATGCGTATCGTCTCGGGAAGGTCTGCGTCGACGAACGCCTGGTTCCCCTCCCCAATGAGCGCGCGCACTTGCTGCGAGAGTACGGGGCCGCGCCTTCGCCCGCGCTGTGCACGCGCGTACGTTCAGCATGTATGCGCATTCCGGAGAAACGCACACACCTTCTTCTTCATCTTGCCCACCCCGGACGCCTCGCGCAGGTCGTCCTTGAACTCCGCCTCGCGCTCCTCCAGGTTCATGTCCCACATCCGGTTCAACATCCCCGAGCTCGTGCCGTCGCCGGCCTCACGGATGTTCTGTATGAGGCGGTCGAAGTCGCCCTCGATCGCGCTTTCGACCTGGGCGTCGTCCGCATCCGTGTCGTCCGGGTAAGACTGTATGCCGTTCGCACGCGCGTGCACACCCTGAGTGCCGCTCGGGCCCGCGACGGCGCCGTCTTCGGAGTACTCGTCGGATTCCGAGGTATCCTCATAGTCGGACGAGCCTTCTGCGTCTTCATCTGCGTTCCGTAGCCGGCTGTGAGCGCCGTGCGAGAAGCTGAAGGAATTTGAGGGAGAGCGCACCTGACGAGGCCCATGGTTCTTGTGCGTCGTCGTCCATTGAAGCGGCTAGACGTTCCTTTTCGGATGTGTACAGGATCAAGTAGAGTGTTCTCGTTTATTGTTGACGTCGAAGTTTAGCTCTATGTGCCACGAGAATGCGTAAGCCTGTGAGCAAAGTCGCTGGTGGCTGCAAACCGAGAGTACGCGACAAGCGACGCGAGTTCGACCACGATGTCACGTGAGATATACGCGCTAGGCGCGTCGCGGTTGTGGCGCCCGCCGCCAGGCTCGCATGGCAAGGGCCAGGCAAGTCGTTCTACGGGATAGGGATGAATTTGGTGCAGTGCATGATATACAAGTGTTTCGTAGCCTCCTTTTTCACCAGATAGTCCTCATGCGCACTCAGATCCTACAGCTTTCCCTCGCTCTTAGTCGACGTGCCCCAGCCCTTCTCGCCCTCGCCGAAGATCTCGGCGAATGCACCGCCAATCTCTTGAAGCATGTCCTGGGTGACGACACCTCTGCCATGCTTGCTAAACGCGCGCCGCGACGCCGTCCGGGTGACCATCGCGCCTGCGACGGCGGCTAGTAGCGGAATACGGGACGCGGGAATGGATCCATCCCTGAAGAGCAGGCGTCAGCGATGAACATACTGGAGTTGGCAGAGACAGCTGACCCAAACCCTCCGGTCTCAAAACACTTGCCCCATGCGAGAACAGTGCCAACGGAACCGCTGAGGATGTCGCCCTGGCCGCCACACCGCTTCAGACCGCCAGGGATGTCTACTACGACGCGTTCTTCCGTGCTCTCGCCTTCTGATATCTGCGGTAAGAGCAGTGGTCAGAACTGTGTTGTCTACCCGCAGACGTGACGAAGTATAAGCGGACCCTGTTGAGCTCTGCCTGCTCCTTGCTGGCCTCGCCAGTGTTCGTACAGATTATGTCCGAGGCACCCTTCTCTAGCACGGTTACGCCCCCGAGCGCGCGTGAGACGTGCAGAGCACGTTCTTCTGGCGGGATCTTCGGGTCAATATTCTAGTCATACAACTCAGCGACGATGCCTTAACAAGCGTGCGAATATAGGCAGTACGCACGACGTTCTCGCTCAGGCGCTTGAACTCCATAACATTCGGTGTGAGCACCGCGCGGCGATAGCCACGGATGAGGGCAAGGTCCTGGCCAATCATCCAGAGCGCGTCGGCGTCGAGGACAACGTACATGCCCTGCTCCTTCGCGATGGTGACCGCGAGCTTCGCGTACTTGATCATGTAGTCCTCGCGGCCGAGCCCTGGCCCGACGACGAGGACATGAAGACGCGACAGCAGCGAGTCGAGCGTTGACCGGAGCTCGTCTGTGGACCTAGAAAATATTGATAAACATGCCGCGACGAGCTGAAACAAGCACTTACTGGTCTTCACGCAAGATAGGATGCACGATGAGGTCGGGCGAGTATGACTTGATTGCTCCAGCAGCAGTAGGCGAGCAGATGACATGGGAGAGATCGGCGCCCTTCAGAGACCTGCATGTTGGCGTGGTTCAAGCTGCACATTCGATAATACCGTACTCACTATCCGCAGTGCAGACATCGACGCGAAGAAGGGCGCCCCTGTGTAGCTATATGCACGTTAGCGTGAGGTTACTGCACGCAGACAGGATACTCACTCGAGTGCGCCGCCCAGAACGCCAACCCGCCCCGACTGGCCCTTATGCAAGGAGCCGTTGAGAGGCGGGATGATAGCCTTGATCTGGCTGAGTATGTGCTTGGGAACTGGCATAACGTGCTTTTGGTGAGTAGTCGTAACAGTGAAAGTGCGTGAACGGCTCGCGCGCAACGAAACGCAAGCAGTGTGGCGTGTCCCGCGGTCAAGTTGTCGATCGCTCTCATCATGACGTCAGCCGGACTCGATGTCTAGAAGAGCAAAAAGCAGGTGGGCCCAACCGGGAATTGAACCCGGGACCTCGCGCAAGCTCAGGAGACCCGAAGCGCGAATCATACTACTAGACCATTGGGCCGATAGGGGGGTGGCGTTCCGTGCCCATCATTATCCATGGTGCAATGTAACTGCATGGGCCCATCATTGGCGAACTTCCACTGCTCGCCCTCAACCTGTTCTGTACGGCCATCCTTATGAAAATACATCGGTCAGCAGTGCCGCAGGACGACGAGTAACACTCAAAGCACAGGTAGCGTCTGTGCAACAGATGGTGAGCACATCCCAAGCGGCCGGAAGCATTTCCTTGAGTACTTACGCGATGTAGGACATTGTTCCAGTAGCTCCTTCAGGGCGAAGTGCTGGCACAGCTGTTGTCAGCGGGTACTGGACCGCGTCGCGACATGACGCAGAAGACGCAGGAAGACTTGTCCTAGGAGACTGAAAGACCTTGAGCTCCGAGACGGTGATGGGACAATTTCATGCGCGCCATCAAAGAGTAACGCACAAAGGCCCGAAGTCAAACAGCACCTTTCGGACGACATGCGTTCCACTGCTCGCGACACTCGCGTTCTCCCTATATAAGGGCGACAGTGAGACTCCGGTGATTCTCATCGGTCAGGAAGACTTACCCTGAAGGTGTCTACTACCTTTACGTCCCATCTTCCTACACATCGCGCTAAAGGTGCTCCGCCCTCCCCAACAGCTCAGGGCGCTCAATATTTCGCCTCGCCAATGCCTAGTGTCAGAAAGTCAGAGCTCTTCTGAATGTAAGTGCACCATGCGAAGCTTCTTGGATTTGGCCCGCTATTGGCGTCGTTATAACTCAATCCTTAGAAGCCGGGTACATACTCGAATACATTCAATGGAGCCTGCATGACAGCAGCGCACACGCAGACATTCTCGTGAGGTATGCACTAATGCCATTGGAGAGATTCAACACGCTCATTGCAGACGCGCTTCGCGAAACCTAGCTACCCTGCCTTACGGAGCTCCCTTAGTGAGTGACATGCCGAACAAGTCAATAACAGGAACTCACCTCTACCAGCACCTGAGGCGCGTACTGTTCGGCCTCCTAATTCTTCTCTCTTCGCGTTGCTCACCCGAGCTCCAGATACCGCATCATCGAGTCTACCACACCATCCGTCGCTTCCTCGATATCCTCTTCGCAGCGCCGCGACGGGACAGCCACCCTCCCCCTCCGAAGACGCTCCTGCCATCGGAGCAGCTCTTCGATGCGTGCAAGCTTTACCGCATCGTTCGCGACGAGTCCGGGCGGGGTCGAAAGGACGGCCAACGACAATGCGCTCCCCTCCGTCACGCTGGCGGTCATCGAGCCGTCCTGGGTCGACAAGCGGCCGCCGTGGACTGCACTATCGCTCGACATGATGGCCGGCACTTGCTGGTGGATTGTTCTGGGAGACTCCGCTACCGGGTGTGTGCCAACTTCGACTAGCCGTGCGGTGCCCTCCTCCGCGGCGTCGTCCGCAGGTGTCGGCATCTCTGCAGAGGGCTGGGCCACGGCCCCTTGTGGTCGTACGAATGGCGGCCAGGGAGCGGGGGCGTTGCTGTCTGGGTTCTTCGCCAGAGCTTCGCGGTGCCGCCACCAGTCGAACTCTAGCTTCGTGTTCCGCAGGTTCGCTTCCAAGGTCCGCACCTTGATGCCGCCCACGCGCCAGTACTGGCCCAGGCCCCCGCCTAGTGTGAGCACATCCCCGCAGACATCCAAACGGTAGCCACTCACCGAAGGATTCACGTATCCAGTGCAGTTAATCTCAACCTCTTCGGCCGCGTCCATGATTGCGTCGAAGTTGAATAGCCTTGTCGGCCGAGGTGCGTGGATGATGGGAATGGGCACGGACACGGAGGCGGGGTGGTTGATCGTCGACGCATCCATTGTGGCTACGTTGGTCGTCGATTGTTAATGGTCAAAGCGGTGAGTGTTCTCGTAGATGGGCGTCGTTGCTGCGTTGACCGGGGCCGCGTTATAGGAGTGGGCGGGGAGGAGGGGGAGGAGGGCTGGTGGTAGGTGGTCAAGAGCAAGTTCAACCTGGAGCTTCTGGGAGGACGCGCCTCGCGACTTTATGAGGCGTGAATGTCACATGTGCGCGCGCGGAGTTCCCTTTCCGGTATGTCAAAAGTGCTCATTGTTCGTCTTAGCCGAGCCTCAGCTAACACGGGTTGCTATTGCCCCTCAAAATTTGTTAGCCTGCCCTTATATAGTGCGCTCGCTGCGTTGATACAACATTGAACCGCTACTTACGCCGCACTACAGACCCGCTTACCGTTCGTCAAGGCACTTTTCTAAGGGCAATTGGTGTTAGGTGCGTTTGTACCTTCGATCAAGTCATCTCCTTACTCAAACGATTCATCGCCAGGTATTTGCTCATCTTTGTAATGTATCAGATGCCATGCCTGCCGCAACACCAGCTGTGTGAATTATTTCAGGTTGTAACCGACCATAAATCGTGAACATGCTTGTCGTACAGCGGTATCTCCAAACATCGATTCGCAATTACACTCACACTACTGCGTGTTTGTAGAACCGAAGTCTCGCCCGCAACCGCCCATCCGCTTCCCTCTTGGCGAGCATAGGCCTTCGATTGCTCACGTTGCGGCCTCGTGGTCCTGTCGAGGCCCGCCGGCGGTAAGCGGCCAGCTCGCCCTACCTCCTCATGGGGCTTCAGCTTCTTCGTCTCTGTCTCTCCGCACCCTCACTACATTCTCATGTCCGAATTACCGCAGACTTCTGCAGCATGCACCGCTGCCTCTTATCCATTCGATCTCGACACCGCCGATGTGGTTCTTCGCACGTCCGACCGAGTCGAATTCCGCGTCCATCGCGCGATACTCGGTATCGCCTCCCCCGTCTTCGCAACGATGTTCCAACTCCCCCAGGCAGAAGCCTCGCCAGCAGCGATCGGGTCCTCGCTTCCGGTGGTGGACGTCTCCGAGGATAGCAACACATTGGACACGCTCCTGCGTATGTGTTACCCTGTTCCGAAGAAGGAGAATGAGGCTGCTAGGCGTATTGCATCCGCGCTTGAGGCGGCGATGAAGTACGACATGGAGTGGCCTGCTTCAGTCTTCACCAAGGTCCTCGAGGACTCCGCGTCACAAAACCCTCTAGACATATGGTCGGTTGCGTGCCGTCTAGGCGTAGAATCGCTCGCTCGCAAAGCAGCCACGTGTCTTCTGGACGTTGGCAAGACTAAGAAGCCGACTCTGCAGGCTATCCACAAGGTCCTAGGAGACGCGGAGCTGAGTGTTCTAGAGGGCGTTTCTGCAGGGAACTATTACCGACTCGACGAGTTTCTCCGGCGACAAGGACAAGTTGAAGCCTCATTTCACCTGCTATCCCCGGCGCCCGTTGCGAACATGGAGGTAACTCCTTGCGCCCAACAGGAGGAATCACCGGCTCGTTTCATCACCAGTATCCCTCACCCAGACGTTATCTGTCGGTCTTCTGATGGGGCTGACCGTGACTTCGGGGCCCATCGCGCTATACTCGCCTTGCGTTCCGTCTCATTCAAGGTTAGCATTTTTGTCTTCCCTACCTCATTAACCAGCGGACTAACTCTAGCTCCAGCCGTCGGACAGGCCGCAGGCACCATCATCGGGCCCGAATACCGTCGAAGCTCCTACGGATCCCCGCCCCGTCCTTCATTTCGAAGGAGATGCTCAGACGCTATCCGCTGTCCTTGATATCTGTTACAACAACACGCCTCCAAGTCTGTCCCAGCTGGCCAAGGTCGTCTCCGCCTGCGACGAGTACGAGACAGTGGGCGCTCTTCGCCCTACGGTTTTGCAGCTTTGGACAGACCAGGCACGCATACGGCCCCTCCACGCCTTCCTCACTGCAGTGTTACACCGCCTCTCCTCTCAAGCTCGCGGCGCGGCCCAGCTCCTTCTCTCTCAAGCCTCCCTGGAGGGATTCCATCAATATGCGCCACTCATGGAGGAAGTCCCCGCCGAGGCCTATCACAAGCTTGTTACCTATGGCTTGTCGTGCGCTCGCGCCGTACAAAAGCAAACGGGTAAAGCCTGCACCGAGTTCTACAGCTCTGAGGCATACGGCGAGGATATCATGCAATGGAGGTCCAAAGGAGGACCCGGAACTTACCGCCACACGGAGGAACAAGATTGGCTACCTGATTACTTGGGAGAGATTGATAGGAAATTCCTCGTTGAGAACTCAGAGGCCAGCTGGTTCTCTGTAGTAGGCCCTGTTGCGTTACTCGAGAAGGGAGCGGCACACTCGGCGGCTTTCTGCTCGAGATCGCGCAGTATCGTGCAGTCAGTTCTCAAGATCGGTAGTACCTTACCGCGCAATATCGCTGCCGCCATCGACGAGGTCGGTTATGCTTCTGATATGCGTGTTCTGAAATGTGCAATTGACCGTACGGTTATCTCTTTCTAGGTGCGACTCGACATCTAAGGGGCGCTCCCTATCGGACAAGCTACTTACATTAGACTCTTTCTCTTGAATGTGAACTTGACACCCGTCGATACCATCTGAGTCCATGTCGCTGCCACGTACCTTTCTTCAATTGGTTACGACGGCATTGTATGTTTCTGCTTGACCTAACGCTGCCCGCTGCTCTCCGACCACCGCAGGCTACGGTGGTGAAGTCTCGAACTCTCGATATCAAGGGTACCTCCGGCGCGCATGGAAATATATTAATCGCGATAACAGATCCATCCTCGGAGTAGGCCGTCCGCAACTCTGTGTGTTCAACGTTGGTGAAGGGATACAGAGGCGTATGCAGCTTACGCGCAGATTTGAGTCGGTCACGCCGGTGGGAGTCAGCCTGCGCGTTGGCGCCGGACAGTGGCACTACCTGCGGCGCCTACTCCAGCCTGTCCAGTCACTGCCACGGCGCCATTACTGGCACTTCGACGACAACGACGACCGGGCGGGGCATTGTACGGGTGCGCTGCTAACTAACGCCTCGCTTTAAAGCTCGCTGATACAGGCCTATATAGCTTACTACGTAAACTAAGGTCATCGCCAGTCAGTATACGTTCAGAGTCCGGCAGCGGCCCATTCAAGTCGTCCTGAGCCCGCCATCCTTCCCCGAGTCGCCTCTCTGCATCACCTTAAAATTCCAAGGTGGGTGTCCTCGGTGTTACTGGCACATACATTGTAATACATGTGCGCCACCTGAAACTATGCTGATTTTCCTTTCGCTTTTATTTCACCCACTGGCGCCCTTCATAGCCTACAACACAAACCAATATTAACGATGGATTCCGACGCGCCCCAAGCCACTCGGCTCGCACCATCTCCCTTCGATCAGCCCTCAGCGGACCTCATTCTGCGCACCGCCGATCTCATCGATTTCCGCGTACACACCCAGATTCTGTCGCAGGCGTCCTCGTTCTTTGCCACCATGCTTGCGCTTCCCCAGCCCACTGCGACCTCGCCGTCGTCTCCCGCACATGTATCAACGACACCTATCGTTCCCGTGTCAGAAGATAGTGCGACGCTGGAGCTCCTACTACGCCTCGTGTACCCCATCCTGAAAACGCACACCGACATCGAAGATCCGCAGGTGATGGTACCTGCGCTGCTTGCGGCGACGAAATACGAGATGGAGCTGCCTGTTCAAATGATGTCCGAACAACTCGCCGCGATCACACCCAAGAAACCGCTCCACGTGTGGGCTGCCGCATGTCGTACAGGCCTCGAGAGCGTCGCGCTCTCGGCTGCAAAGGTCATCAAGGCTTCGTGGTCGCGCCCGGCAAGTACAGAGGCTCTCCTTCTCATGGCCGATCTCGGTCGTATGGAGGGGATCTCTGCAGGAGACTACTATCGGCTGAAGCAGTTCCTCACTGGCGGGACTGTTTCGTCGCTGCTGAGCCCCCCGACGGGCACAGCAGACCCCACATTCACATCTCCGAGCGTCACGTTCTCCACCGAAATCCCCGGGACCGATCTTCAGTGTTTTCCGTCTTCCCGACAGGGCGCGACTACACCTTTCCTCGTCCACCAAAGTGTCTTGTCCTGTCACTCGTCAGTCCTGAAGACACGGATCCAGGAACTTCGGGACTCGGCATCTTCGGTCTCCCCATCAAACGGCACGGAACCCTTGCCAGCACTGTACTTCGACGTCGAACCCGAGGTGCTATCAACCTTGTTAGCCGCCTGCTACGACGTTGACGTCGCGCTACCTACCGACCTCGCCCGTCTCGCCGAATTGCTGGTTGTGTCTCAACAATATCTCATGGCGCATATTGTGCAATCTACGAGACGAGCATGGGACGAGGTGGCGGCTCTTCGACCCCTGGAGGCGTACTTCGTTGGGCTCGCTCACGGTCTTTACGACTGCGCTCAAGCTGCGGCTCAGAACGTCTTGGCAAGCCCGGTCGCGAATGCCTACGTCGCCGTCATGGAGAAGGCGCCTGCACTCGCCTACCATCGTCTACTGGTCTACTACGATTCCTGCGTCCAAGTCTTCCGTCAGAGATTGGTTCAAGCCAGCACCCGCATCCCAGATCATCTAGCCGCGACCTACGTCTGCGGGAGCGATCCACATAAGGGGGCTCACCAAAGCAGCGAGTACAATTATACAACAGGACGTGGGGAGTCCCATTGCCGCGGCAACCTGACTATTGAAACAAAGGTGATCAAGACCGCCATCAAGAACGTCTCGCCGGGGGTATGTATCAACCCGGGAAAAAGCTTGAGGAATGCGTTTCACGACGCCGTCGTTCGCGCTGGGTCAGGTCAGAAGACCGCAACAAGCGTTTCAGGTTTCGCGGCTGCTCTCGTCGAATGCATCGTTTCCGGGCCGGATGAGATGAACCAAGCCCTGAGAGATGTGCGTCGATTCGTACATTCTCGTCCAATGCAAGCGCGCTGACCCAGGTTTACACGCCGCAGATAAAGATCCAACTCGATTGAGGTTGCGACTTCGTGCACGCAAAGTCGGTATGTCTTGATGAACGGTATGTCCTGTTCATTCAATATACTGACCATGCCATCTAAATGCTAATACTACCGGGTTCGTAGGGCCATGCTCCAACGGCAAAGCTTGGGTAGGTTACCGAAAAGGGGAGAGTTGTACATTGACTGGGGTCGGCCAACAGCCGCATGGTAACTCGCGGAGGACGCCTAGAGGCTGGAGTCAGGCTCTGCGCGACTACGCAACCTGCGGCACACCACACCGCTCACTGTACTAGCTGAGATGCATGCGTAAACGTTATTTAACCCCCAAACTCCTCATGGCACTCTCGTGCCAGATCATTCTTTCGCGGGCGTGTTACAACGACCACTGATAGACACGTTATGCTGTAACAGCCGCATGGCGTTACCTATCACGGCCACTCATAGATTAGATCTTACCTACCGTTTTCGTCCTCTCCTCTACTGAACACCCGCCCCGACGTTCGTACTGCCCAGCTCATGTATCCAGGCCCCCGCGCCACACGTCAGTCTCCCGGCGCCCGTATCTTGTCGATCGTCCTTGCTTGTATTTAGCCCTCGGGGGAGTCATTCGGGCTCCCCGCCGAACCAACACCTTCTTTGCCCCCCTCTGGTCTTGCGGCTCGCTCTCGTCTCACGCCTACGCTCCTCTGGTCGCCATCGGGCCCTTACAGTTTGGTTCGGCCTCCTCTCACGGACCTCATCGGTCAAACTCTTCGGTTCCCACGCTTAGCGCCCTCAAAGCGCAACCTCTCGCTCTCACGACTCTTCTCCTTGTTCCATCGCGCTCGTACTCGTCCCCAGCGTACTCTCTGGCGAACACGACGCGAAGGAGCTCGAAGACTCACCACTCGAAATGGATACCTCCGGTGACCCTCCCGCTGCGGAACCTGCTCAAGACGTTGCAGATCCGACTCCCGATCCCGCCGCCGGCGCGCCTGCGCCTGCAGCAGTAAGCAATGAGGAGCTCAGCCACGCGTTCATGCTGCTCCTATCATCGGTACGTGATCTTCAACAAGAGTCAGCGGTCACTCGCACCGCGTTCCTGTCCCGGCTGGAGGCCCTCTCCGCTCCACTTCAGCAGAACCCGTCCGATGCCACTCGTTCTGCGTCCGGCTCCATTAAGTTTCGCGACCCCCGTACGTTCAAGGGGAAGCAATCGGAGCTCGAGACGTTCATGGAAGAGATGGACATCGCGATGCGGCTGCAGACCCGACTACGGGATGGATCAGATGAGTCCAAGATCGACTATTTCATGATGTACCTCAGCGAGCACGGCCCGCGCAAGTGGTTCTCGGCTCTCCTTAAGAAGAACGAGCACTTGCGTAAGGACTGGCCTGCCGCTCGTAAGGCATTTATTGCGCGTTACGAGGATCCCGACCTCGAGACGAACTACGTCGCCAAGCTCGAGGCGCTCACTCAAACCGGGTCCTTCATGGACTACGCTAATAAGTTTGAGGAGTATCTGCCGTTCTCGAGTTGGGGCGACGAGTACGCCAAGACTCGTTTCTATCAAGGCTTAGAAGACGAGCTCGCAAGGCGTCTTGCAGGCACGAAGCGACCCGATACGGTCGCCGAGTGGATCCCGCTCATTCACGAGGTCGATAAGGACCTACGCCTCATGAACAAGGCGCGCGAACGCCGCCATGGCACTAAGACGCACCAGAAGAACACTGGTGCTGGCTCGAGCAAGAACGGCGGTCACGCTAATGCGAAGCCGTCGAGCCAGAATGTGCCGTACGTTCCCGCACCCGCTGCGTCCAGCAACGACGTCGTACCCATGGAGGTCGACGCGATCCGGCACGGTAAAGTCACACCCGAAGAGCGCGAGCGACGCAAGCGCGAAGGGTTGTGCTTTTACTGCGGCAAGGGCGCACACCGCATGACGGACTGTCCGAACATGTCTGCCGAGCGTAAGGCTGAGCTGAAGGCTCGCCTCGCCACCAAGGCTCCGGGAAAAGCCTAACCGGGAGACGGCCTACCGTCCCAGCCCTCCCGGCGACTCATGGGACTCAGGCACCCTCGTCGGCGGCTGGCTCGCACGTACGTCAGGATAACGGCGTGTGGGTTCCCAAACCGCCTGCTGGTGCTCCAAAATTCCGTCTTTCCTCTCATGTCCATTCCGATCCATGTTCTCCCGACCATTTCTTCGTCTCTGTCTCCCTACATTTCCCTAACAGAAAACCCATAAACACGTACGCGCTGATTGACAGCGGCGCAACGAATTCTTGTATATCTCTCGTTTTCGCCAACCGGCACGGTCTCCCGCGTCGTCTTAAGGACACGCCAATACCCATTACCGCGGTCGACGACAGGCCCATCGCGTCGGGTTTTGTAACCCACGATGTGGTCACCAGTCTCCGCGTCCACGAACACCACGAAAATCTCGCACTGAACATCGTTTCGGTGGCATATCCCGTCATTCTCGGCGCGGATTGGCTTTCACGCCACAACCCCTCGATAGACTGGGCACGCCGGCAGCTTTCGCTGTCGTGCTGCGGTGCTTCGTCCCGCCAGCCCGTCTCCTTACGTCGCACGGGCATTTCGCCCGCGCCTACCCTCACGTCTCCTTTGCAGTTCATTACCGCGGCGCGTTCTGCTCTCCGCGACGCGGCCCGGCTTGCCTCGATGAAGGACACGCCAGCGGAGCAACCGAACGACGGTTCGCGGTCTGATCAACCGCCCCGTCCGCTCTCGCCTTTGGCGCCTTCGTTCTCGAGCACCACCACTATTCCATGGCATGCACCACGACCCACGACTCCGCCGTTCTCGCTTCGCACGGCTTGCAGCATTGGCCTCGGTCAAACTGCGCCCCGCACCCCCAACACGGCATTACCACCCTCTTCGTTCACGTCTACGTCTCTCGCGTCCGGCATTGGCTCAGGTCAAACCGACACCGCTTCCGTCCTGGCTTCGTCTGCGTCTCTCGAGCCCGGCAATGGCTCAGGTCATACCGACTCTCCCCCGTCACGCATCAACATTTCAACCGTCTCCGCCTCTCGCTTCGCCTCAGAGACTGCTGGCCTCCCCATCGGCGTCCTCTGGTATCACGAACGTGGTACGGCAGGCTACACGCTCGCCGCCATGTCTTCCGCCCCCTCTGCGCCTCCCTCCGTACCGCCGCCTCCCGAACCTGACCCCGCCGCCGCCGACTACACCGCACACATCCCCGAGAAGTACCGTGACTTCGCGTCCGTCTTCTCGCCGGTCGAGGTCGAGCGTTTGCCGCCTCACCGGCCCGAGTTCGATATGAAGATCGAACTCGAGGAGGGCAAGTCGCCGCCGAAGGGTCCGCTCTACCACCTCTCGCAGGAGGAGCGCAAGGTCCTCTTCGACTACGTCGAGGATGAGCTCCGCAAGGGGTTTATCCGTCGATCGACGTCTCCTGCTGCGTCACCGGTCCTGTTCGTCAAGAAGAAGACTGGCGACCTGCGACTCTGCGTCGACTATCGCGGCCTCAATGCGATCACCAAGAAGAACTCCTACCCACTCCCCCTCGTCGACGACATCCTCGACCGCGTCCAGGGTTGTAAGGTCTTTTCGGTCATCGACCTGAAGAGCGCCTTCAATCTCATTCGCATCCGCGAGGGCGACGAGTGGAAGACGGCTTTCCGCACCCATCTCGGACTTTTCGAGTATACCGTTATGCCGTTTGGTCTCACTAACGCTCCCGGTGTTTTTCAGGGATTCATCCAGCACGTCCTTCGGGACTTGCTCGATGTGGTTTGTGTCGTCTACATTGACGATATTCTCATTTTCTCCCGCACACAGGAGGAGCACAACGACCATGTCCGACTCGTGCTCGAGCGCCTGCGCGCTGCCGGTCTCTTCGCGAACGCTAAGAAATGCGAATTCGACCGCGCAGAGGTTGAATACCTTGGGTTTCTACTCGGCGCTGACGGCGTTCGCATGCACCCACGCAAGCTCGAGCCCATCGCGGACTGGCCCGTTCCACGGTCCGTTCGCGATGTGCAGTCATTTCTCGGTTTCACCAACTTCTATCGCCGGTTTATTGACGGCTACGCGCGCATTTGCGCGCCGTTGAACGCGCTCACTCGCAAGGTGGCGCGCGATACCCCTTTCTCGTTCACGGACGCGGCCGCTGACGCGTTTGCGACGCTGAAGCGTGCCTTCACGTCCTCACCACTCCTTCGCCATTACGACCCCTCCCTTCCATGCACCCTCGCTACTGACGCCTCCGACTTTGCGATCGCAGGAGTGCTCCACCAGCCGGACCCCGACAGTCTGCTCCACCCTGTCGGCTACTTCTCACGCAAGCTCACGCCCGCCGAGATCAACTATGAGATCTACGACAAGGAGTTGCTCGCCATCGTCGAGTCCTTTCGTGACATGCGGGCGTGGCTTATAGGTACGTCCCACCCCGTTTCGGTCATCTCCGACCATAAGAACCTTGAATACTTTATGTCTTCGAGAGTTCTTAACCGCCGTCAAGCGCGGTGGTCGTCCTTTCTTTCAGAATTCAATTTCGTTCTCGACTACGCGCCCGGGATTAAGAACCCCGCGGACGCGCCCTCGAGGCGTGCGGACTTCGCGCCTCGAGAGGGGGATGACGTCCTCCAGGTCAACCGTAAAGTCCTATTGACGCCTCAGCACACACAGAAGATTTTTGCGCCCTCTGACGTTCCTCAAGACGCTCCGTCCGCAGTTCGCGTCGCCGCGATCTCGGCACGCGCGGAGTCGGCAAACGCTCACCTCGCCGCGCTCACGACGCTCACCGTCGACAACTCGGACTTCCTCGAGCGCTACAAGTCCGCGCTTCGCGAAGACAACGAGTGGCGCACCGCCGTCGCACAAGGCAGCAAGAGCTTTGTTGTCGACGGTGCCCTCGTCTATCACGATGGTCTTCTTTACGTTCCTCGTTCCCTACGCGCTGATATCGTTGCGTCTCGTCACGACACCCCTACAGGTGGACACGCCGGTCGTGTGCGCACGCTCGCAAAGCTGCGCGCCGACTTCTCGTGGCCAGGAATGGCGACCTACGTTCGTAGCTACGTCCGCGCTTGCGACGTCTGCGGTAGGATCAAAACTCCTCGTCACAAGCCCTTCGGGCTACTCCACCCCCTCGACATCCCCGATCGTCCTTGGAAGGGCATCACGATGGACCACATCGTAAAGCTCCCTTCGTCGCATGGGTACGACTCGATCTGGGTCGTGTGCGATCGTTTAACACGATACGCGCATTTCATTCCCTGCAACGAAGCGGCTAGTGCGAAAGACCTCGCCTGGCTGTTCCTCGATCGCATCTTCCGCTACCACGGCCTTCCCGACTCCATCGTCTCCGACCGCGGCTCGATGTTTGTCTCCCAGTTCTGGGTAGAACTCACGCGGCTGCTCCAAGTCGAACTCAAGCACTCCACGGCGTATCACCCTCAGACGGACGGGCTCACGGAACGCACGAACCAGACGCTGGAAGCGTACCTCCGCGCGTACGTCTCGTACCAACAAGACGACTGGGTCGACTACCTCCCACTCGCCGAGTTCGCCTTCAACAACCACGTAAACACCTCGACGAAGCAGACCCCGTTCTACGCCAACTTCGGCTTCCATCCTGTCTTCTCCCCTCGCCTCACCGATCCCGTCCTCGTCCCCGCCGCCGCCGACCTCGCCGTTCGCCTCGAGCGCGTACACAACGAGCTTCGCACCGAGTTGCGTCAAGCGCAGGCACATCAGACGCGCTATTACAACCAGCGCGTCTCCGACGCGCCCGCGTTCCAGCGCGACCAGCTCGTGTGGCTGCTCCGTCGCAACATCAAGACGACTCGTCCGTCGGACAAGCTCGACCATCGTCGTCTCGGCCCGTTCCCGGTCGAGCGCGCTCTCTCCGACGTCACGTACCAGCTACGCCTTCCTCCCTATCTCTCACGTCTACACCCCGTATTCCACGTCTCGCTCCTTGAGCCATACCACGATCCTTCAGACTTCCACGCCCACGCTTCACCTACTCCTTTCGGTCTCGCTGATGACACTCACGTACCGCTCGTTATACAGACTATTCTCGACGCTCGGAAGACTGGTCAACGTTACGAGTACCTTGTACGCTGGCACGGTCTATCCGAAGACGACGACTCTTGGCTTCCTCTCTCAGACATACCTACTACCTCCAACGAACTCCTCGATAGATTCCACCGCCGTCACCCACGCGCTCCTCGTCCCCCAGACTCCGTACTATACGCTACCGCTCGTACTACGTCCGACGAAGTGTCCGATGCGCACTCACCCTCTTCTCCTTCTGCTCTACAGGTCCCGCCGTCGCCCGCCGTCACGTCCTCCGCTTCGCCTCCCGTCGCGTCCTCCGCTCCACCCGCCGCCGCCGTCCCTCCCGCTCGTCCTCGCGCTCCATCGCCGCCGCCCGTTCACGCGAACCCTCGCGCTGACTACACGCCTCCGGTGCAGACTACGCTCCGTTCCGGACGTGTCTCCCGGCCGCCCCCTCGTCGTGATGCGTGATGCCCGGATGGCTGTTGGCCGGGGTCGCACTTGCTCCGACGCAGGACGCACGCCCGAGCATTGACTGCCTATACGCTAGGGGTCGTGCTCGCCAGCGTCGCACAACTCCCTTGAGGAGGAGGTAGTGTAACAGCCGCATGGCGTTACCTATCACGGCCACTCATAGATTAGATCTTACCTACCGTTTTCGTCCTCTCCTCTACTGAACACCCGCCCCGACGTTCGTACTGCCCAGCTCATGTATCCAGGCCCCCGCGCCACACGTCAGTCTCCCGGCGCCCGTATCTTGTCGATCGTCCTTGCTTGTATTTAGCCCTCGGGGGAGTCATTCGGGCTCCCCGCCGAACCAACACCTTCTTTGCCCCCCTCTGGTCTTGCGGCTCGCTCTCGTCTCACGCCTACGCTCCTCTGGTCGCCATCGGGCCCTTACATATGCATGATGGGTATGCCTCACGTTCGACCGGACTGAGGCCTGTCTAGTGATAGGCTGACCAGGCACTGAGACTATTGTAGGTGTATTCCGCCAATATGTTACGGCGACGACGTATATAGATGAAGGGCCCTTGGTAGCACTCCTATCTTCCGCGGCGGCGAAGCTATAGCACATACTTGCACATCATCCCATGCAGTAACGAGACACGCGCTTCTGCATTCGTATCCCAACGTGCGAATACTTGGTCTATGTGATGCGCAACGTCGGGTCGTTGCCGTAAAGCTCGCTGCTGAGTCAATTGGCATGGAAGTCCAGTGTCGCAGGCCTCATGGCTTACCGCAGCACCCCGGCCGTGAACGTTGAACACCGAGGCAGGAAGACGCAAGCAAAACACGCATCCACTTCGCAAGCGTGCCCTTACCGTCTCCTACTGCCCCAACTGCTCTCCACCTCTCGACCATCTGCGTCCCGCACGATGTCCCAATCACCACCCCCAGCCTCAGCGTCGCCCAACTCACCACAATGCGCCTTAGCGCCGTACCCCTTCAATCAGCCCTCCGCGGACCTCATACTGCGTACCGCAGACGGCGTCGACTTCCGCGTCCACTCCCCAATCCTCGCTCAGGCATCCCCGTTCTTCGCTACCATGCTCACCCTCCCCCAGCCGGCTGACGCAAAATCGCCCTCCTCAGCTTCCCACGCCGATGCGGGACTGGGGAAGACCCCCATCATACCAGTGTCCGAGGATAGCGCGACGCTCGAGCTGCTCCTGCGCATCATATATCCCATCTCGAAGCACCTGGCGCGTATGGATGACCCACAGACGGCAGTGCCCGCCCTCCGCGCCGCCTCGAAGTACGAGATGGAGCTGCCCGTGGAGATGATATCGGAGAGGCTCATCGTGATTATGCCGAAGAAAGCTCTGGAGGTCTGGGCCGCCGCATGCCGCACGGGCCTCGAGAGCGTTGCCCGCCAGGCGGCGAAGGTGCTCAAAGCGTCATGGACCAAGAGCGACACGGCGGCTCTATCGTTCATGGGCGAGCTAGGAGACATGGCCGGCATCTCCGCAGGGGACTACTACCGGCTCAAACAGTTCCTGACGGCGACGGACCCGTCGACAGTAGCGGAGGGCGTCTTCGCTCTGTTGAGCCCCTCACTGGCGTCCCCCCGCCCCCAGCGCCCGCCTGGGCCGGCGATGTTCTCCACAGACTTGCCGTCCATCGATGTGACCTGTCGGGCGTCTTCACGGGATGGCGCGGAAGTGCTATTTCCCGCCCACCAGGCCGTGCTATCAATTCAGTCGCCGGCGTTGAAGGCACGTCTTGCGGAGTGTCGAGCGTCAGCCGGGACGAACGACTCATCGGGAACCGCACCCATCGTCCTGGAGTTTGAAGAGGAACCTGGGGTCGTGTCAGCGCTCCTCGGGGCATGCTACGAGGACGAAGAAGCCCTGCCTGTCGATGCCGCCGTGCTCGCTGACGTCGCGGTCGCCTCGCAGAAGTACGGAATGTCGCGCGTCGCATCTAAGGCTCGCACAGCATGGGACGCGACGGCCACCCTGTATCCTTTGGAAGCCTACTTCGTCGCAGTGGATCGTGGCCTCGCCGAGTGGGCCAAGGAAGCAGCTAGGAAAGCGCTGGGAATCGAGGACGTATACGTACCTGTCATGGATGGCGCACCTGCGCGTCGGTACCACCGCTTGCTGGAGTTTTGCGATCAATGTCGCCAGGCCGTCAAATGGCCCCTGCAGCAAGCCATCGACCGCATTCCTACTACCATACATCTCTCGAGAGGCTCTATCGCCGCACCTAAAGTGATGGAAAGCCTCAAGACCATCGCGCTCACTGGGGATATTAGACCTGAGGAGGCTGTCAGGAAAGCCCTCGGCGACGCCGTGACCAAAGCCGGTGAAAACGTGCGACCGTCTGGTTGGGGTGGGCCAACGGCAGACGGACTGTTACAGCAGTACGTATACTCACTCTTGCAATGCGCCGTATCCGCTCCTAGAGAGGCAGACGAAGCCTGGAATGGGGTACGTCACGAAGTTCATGCTGGCATATTGTTCAGCACCTGACCTATGTTATTCGTAGGTGAAGCTCGTTCTTGGCTGAAGGACGCATTGCGCGCGCGTCAGCACAGCCCACGTAGCTCGAGAAGTATATGCATTCTCCATGGAACGAGTTGTACCTGTGGGAAGGCTCGTTATATGAATGAACTCGCATAATAGATAAGTGAAGAACAAGATCACGGTATGTGGGAGAACGTATCTGTCGACACGTCGCACAGCGCAAGCGCACTAGCAGCGCGATTGTGCCACTCATTGACTGTTGATAGCTCTGGTCGTAGGAGCACGCGCGTAATTTTGATGCAATGCACGCGTCGTCACAACAAGATGTACGACAGGCAGTATACCCCCAGTCCAGGCAACACCGTGCTCAGACTTGTCAATGATCGTCCCCTAACTGCAAGTCGAAACGGTGCTGGTGGCCGGTCGGTGCACCATAGTCCGTCGTCGCCTCGTCCAGCTGAGTGCAAGGCGACCTCTGTGTGCGCCGACGCCGTCTGGTTCCAACCTGCCATGCCAGGACCGTGCTAGCTTTACGCGCGCCGTGGGGACAGAACACCAATAGACAGAAAACCGGGCTGATGGCGGCGCGGGCGAGAGCCCCAGGAGGCCATCGCGCGCGCCGCCGGAGCGCCACTAGCCCCGCCTCTGCTCAAGCTAGACGTGCACGGTGCTGCTGTACCTGTCGCGGCGGACACCGCGGAACGGAGCGACGCACAGTACAATACGGCGTACCGGTGCATCATCATTCATCGTCGAGCGTCGGTGGTTGGGACACGTCGGAGGTGGTGCAAATTTGCCCGGCGGGTCCGGTGGTGCGCAGAGTGCAGTGCACCGGAAATGAAGCCGCAGGCTGGCGCGCGGTCGTGCGGTGGCGTTCCGAGCAGAACGGGAAGTTGGTCCGCGACGGTGAGCCACGGTAGAGACAGCTAGAATGGGTGCGCGGAGCGTCCGGACATAGTTCAGGGAATCGGGGAGGGTTGCGCCAGCCGGAGCGCGTGCGAGAAGACCGGCGTAGAGAATGCACGAGCGTACGTGCAGGCGATCGCGATCCACGATTAATCAAGCATGGCGTGATGTGCCAGGCTGGCTAGCTTCTCGGTGTCGTAACACACAAACCCAGGCTGGCGCGAGGACAAGACGGGGATGGTGGATAGGAGCTGCGCTAGAGGTAAAGAGGACGTACAAGACACGGGCGAGATACGAGCGTGCGCTGGCCGCGCTTGGAGAGCGCGTCCCGTGAACGTTTGCTCTGCGACAGACTATTGTGCGCGCTGGGCAGAGAGAGGCCCGAGGGCGTCGGTGATATTGAGTGATGAGGGAGGGATGGGCGGAGGAGACAAGACAGCCACGGCTGGTCGCGCAATGGTCCCCGGGCGTCTGCGGGGTGCGGGCCAATGAGAGGGCGGGGCTGAGCGGAGGAGGAGGACGGCGGTGGTACGACGACCCCCAAATCAAAATAATACCCGAGCCTCGTCTCATCCTCGTTTTTCTATATAACATCCCTGGCGCCCCGCCGTCCCCCATCCCGCTCCTTCTCCTCCTCCACTCCCATCTTTCCAATTCCAAAATCTACCGCCCTCGACGCGCCCGCAGCCATGACCGTCGCCCTCAACAACCCTTCCACCAGCCAGGACGTCGAGGCCCCCGCGCGCCCCAAGGATGTCGGTATCCTCGCGATGGAGATGTACTTCCCCCGCCGCGTGCGTGTTCTCGCGTTCTACGTGCCATGTCACGCATCCTGACCGTTCTGCAGTGCATCTCGGAGGAGGAGCTCGAGGAGTTCGACAATGTGCCTAAGGGCAAGTACACCATCGGCCTCGGCCAGAAGTTCATGGCCTGCTGCGACGACCGCGAGGATATCAACTCCTTCGCGCTCACCGGTACGTCCCCCTTCGCGCGCAACCCAATCTCGGCCCCTCAATTTTCATCCAGCCGTGATCAACCTCATCGAGAAGTTCGAGATCGACCCCAAGTCCATTGGCCGCATCGACGTCGGTACCGAGACGATCATCGACAAGTCAAAATCCACCAAGACCCACCTCATGGACTTCTTCGCTGAGGCCGGCAACACCGATATCGAGGGTGTCGACTCCAAGAACGCCTGCTACGGCTCCACCGCCGCGCTCTTCAACGCCGTCAACTGGGTCGAGTCCTCGTCCTGGGACGGCCGGAACGCGATCGTCGTCGGCGGTGACATCGCCATCTACGCCGAGGGTAGCGGACGGCCGACCGGTGGTGCCGGTGCTTTCGCCATGCTCATCGGTCCCAACGCACCGCTTGCTGTTGAGCGTGAGTCCTTCTGCCCTTAATTCTTATCTCGTGCGCTGGCCGGTCGGTCGTGATCTCGGGGGATAAAGTCGGGCATTGCGGAAAAGAGCAAAAGCCACCGATCAACGATCCCGCATCAAACGCCAGCCTTATATCCCCCGACGTCCCGGTCCAGACCTTCTATTCCCGCTCTCCACTTCCCACCTGCACGCGCACACGAGCTAACCAAACGTCCCCACAGCGATCCACGGCTCGCACATGGTGAACTCCTACGACTTCTACAAGCCCAAGCTCGACTCGGAGTACCCCGAGGTCGACGGCCCGCTCTCGATCTCCGCGTACATCTCCGCGATTGACGCGTCCTATGCCGCGTTCCGCGCCAAGCACGCGAAGGCGAAGAAGCTCGCCGGGCAGGCCGCCGGCCCCGCGTTCTCGCTCACCGACGTCGACTACCCCGTCTTCCACTCGCCGTACGGGAAGATGGTGCAGAAGGCGCACGCGCGCCTCGTCTACAACGACTTCCTCGCGAACCCCGACGCGCCGCGCTACGCGAACGTGCCCGGGCGCGAGGCCGTGCTCGCGCAGCCGTACAAGGCGTCGCTCACGGACAAGGCGCTCGAGAAGACGTTCATCGGGCTCGCGAAGGCCGAGTTCGAGAGCACGGTCGAGCAGGGCATGCGCGTCGCGCGCCGCTGCGGGAACATGTACACCGCGTCGCTCTACGGCGGGCTCGCGTCGCTGCTCGCGAGCGTCGCGCCGGCCGAGCTGCGTGGGAAGCGCATCAGCATGTTCGCGTACGGCTCCGGCCTCGCGAGCTCGTTCTTCACGATCAAGGTCCGCGGCGACACGGGCGCGATCCGCGAGAAGATGGACCTCGTGCGCCGGCTGGAGAGCATGAAGGTCGTGCCGTGCCAGGAGTACGTCGACGCGCTCGCGCTGCGCGAGAAGAACCACAACGCGGGCTCGTACACGCCCACCGGCTCGCTCGACAACATCTGGCCCGGCGCGTACTACCTCGAGAACATCGACGCCAAGTACCGCCGCACGTACATCCGCGCGCCGAAGGCGTGAGCCCGCCCGCCCCGTCCCTCTTGCTCGCTCCGCTTCCGCTGTCGCTGTCGCTTCTTCGCCCCCGCACCCACGCACATAATCGATACCTCGTCCCGCCGCCCCCGCCCCGCACCATCTAATCGAGCTGTTGTCCCGCACGCTGCATACCACTACTTACCCCGTTATTTCTCTCCTCCGGCGTGCCCGCGCGTCGCGCGCTGTTGTAGTTTCGCGCAGGCCAGAGCGGTCGTTGGTCCTTCGGTAGAGCCCGCGTCTCGGACGCATGTACGAGTATCATTGCATAAATACCATCACTAGACACGCCATTCTCTGCGTGAGTGAGCGAACATATATACGGCGTACTACGATGATCCACGCACAACATCTATATATGATACTGACGCAGAGCGAACGCTGCACGCGCTCGCGACACAGATGCGGATGTACCTCAGACGGAACGACGGTACGAGAGATAAGATAAGATGGGATGACTGGTGACGCTCAACACCCCACGCTTTACCTTGCCTTCACATTCAGCTCCATCGCCACTTCCTCTCACTTCCTCTGCGCATCCTTCAGCTGTCTCGCCTAGCTAGTCTTTTTGTTTCCCAGAATTGCACTTACATGTCATAGAACGCTCTCGCTCACGCACAATGCAAGCACTTCCGCTCCAGTCTCTCTACTCCGCTCCCCGCTCCTTCCCGCAACAGAGCCAACTACGACATCCGTTCGCCGCCGTCGCAGCCCGCCCCCGCGTCCAGCAATTCTCCACGTCTCGCATACATAACGGACACTATCAGACGCTGGACATACCCAAGGATGCGTCACGCAACCAGATCAAGGTGCGTCTCCCACCTCGCGTCCTCCTCTCCGCTCACGCGTGCACCGCAGGCCAGCTTCTACAAGGTACGCACGCCGCCCCGCGCCAGGACGGCGGACGGCCCAGACTCGGGCTTACCCCGCCAGGCCTTCTAGCTCAGCAAGCAGTACCACCCAGATGTGAACGCCGACCCGGGCGCGAAGGCCAAGTTCCTGGCGGTGAGCGAGGCGTACGCCGTCCTCGGCGATGAGCGGAAGCGGTATGTTCTATCATCTTATCCCTCTTTCCTACTCTTCTCTTGCTGCGTCGTCCTCACGCGGCTTGTTGCCCACAGACGAGCGTACGACCGCACGCTTGCCCCATCCCCCGGAGGACCCGGCCCACACGAGCCACACGACGCACACCCACGCTGGTCCTACGACGGCCGGCGACGCGGGGCCACCCACGCCTGGGAGTACGCGCGCCGCCCCAACTCCGGCCCGCGCTACTCCTACTACTCGCCGCCGCCGCCACCGCCCGGCGGCGCGAGGCCGCACCCGTACGCGAACTACGGGCACCACGCGCGGGGGCAAACAGACCCGTTCGCGCACCCGAACGTGCAGCGCGCAACGGGGCGGCGGGGGCCGCTGCCCACTGGCCACAGCCCTGGGGAGGGGTTGGAGCCGGGGCCGGCGTCGAGCGAGTCGGTGTCGATGCTCGGCCGCTCGGTGACCGTCGCGGTGCTGGTGCTCCTGATTGCAACGATTGGACATGGGCTGAGCGCGAGCGCTGCGTGAGCCGGGCGGTGGACGGGTTCAGTGTATCATAGTGGATTTGGAGATAGTGTGGATCGTGATCCGATTGTGAGTGAATTCGGGTGCAGTGAGCAGGTTCTCTACGGATCATATTGTGCATAGCATTTCCGTTCAACATTCGTACGACACAACGCCAAGATTTCAAGAGGGAGAAGAGCATTGCGGCCATTGTAGAGTCACCTAGAAGATATATCATGGACGTTACACCAGGCTCCGTCAAAGATTTTTGCTCGCAGACGCACCTCCCTTTCCCGCGCTGTCATCGTCTCCCTGACATGCTCGCTGGCGCTGAACAGTACGAGCATGCTCCGCGGTGAGGCGCAAAGGTTGCATAGTGAGGGGTTGCCGTAGAAAGGACTGAATACCCCTTGTAGTACGGACTCCGATTGTGCCGACAAACTGCTGGGCCACGGCTGTCTAGCCATCGCAGCCAGATAGGGCTTCCACCAGCATGGCATACCTCCAAGGTCCGCAGGCCCGCAGCCCTTCAGCTTTGTCTTCCACTCCTCAGACATCCACGTATCGTCTTCGACCACAGCGCGCACAGCCGCTCGACACCGCCGGTGGTAGTCGAGCAGGCGCCACAGGTGACCAGCGGCAACACCGGACGACTCAGCTATCCCGGCACGCTCCTTGACGACGTCCTGCCGCAGGGTGCGGAACGCCACGGCCGCGGAGAGCTTGGGCATATCCAAACGACAACCAGCGAAGTAGGCGAACAGTAAGTCGGAGACGGGGGTGTTCGGGCCCTGGGCGTTCACGAGGTTCCACAACGCGCTCTCCAACGCGTCGACGGCGACCTGGATCTTGTATTTCCTCGCTGCCGTCAACAGCACAGGTATATCGCGGAGGTTATTGAACGGGACCTTCGGTATCGGATAGCAGAGCTGGAGAAGCGAGAGGATGGTATCGCCCTGTTCTAGTAGGGACAGAATCTTGGGCAACTTGAAGGACCCGGGCTCGACGGGACGGGATTCGGGGAGCATTCCATTCCAGACTTCGGAAGACAGCCGCAGTATGGATTCAGACGCTCCTAGAGTGACACCGTCGGCGGTATGGATGACGACCTCGGCCCCTTGCGGTTTGAACATGGGAGGAGTGCTGCCGACCCTAACGGGGTATGTCCGACTGGCGTAGCTGCTCCCTGGGGCCCCGGCTCGGTGGGGGAGCGGCACAACCACCCGGCCCACCCGCGCGGGAGCACTAGGTGGGACGGCAAAGGAAAAGCCGACAGGGGAAAAGCTGGCCCAGGGAAGGCTGGTGGTAGACTCGCAAAACACCAGTAGTTGATGATAGGCATTCACAGAGATATCCTCAAGCTCCGCCTCGTACCTATCCTTCAGATTTTGATCCCGGACGGCTCGTGCCGCCACAGCGACGACGTCCGCGAGAGATAGCCGGCATGCAATAGCGTACACGCGGACAGGAGCGACTGGGACGAGGTCGAGGAGGCTCCGGGTAGCGATTGCGATTGCTTCCGGCATCTGGTACTTCAGGGCAGCCTCCAGCGTGGGTCGCACTTGCTCGATGGTCTGTAGCGGCGGGTCCTTGATCGGATAGCAGAGCCGGAAGAGGTTCTCGAGGACCGCGCCGGACTCAGTGACGGGCACAATAGGCAAGCCTTCCGCCGTGTGCTCGCTTTCCTCCACGTCCGCTCTGGCAAGGTCCGAGTCGTTTGGCGGATGCGACAGAGGACGTACAGGCTGAGGGAGCCTGAACATGTCCTTAAAGAAGTCGGACGCGAGGGCGAGGACGACCTTGTGCAACAAGAGATCAACATTGTCCGACGAACGAAAGACAATATCCGCCCCAGTAGTAGGATCGGTGAATGGATGAAGACCACTCGCATCTGGTGAGTCCATTGCGAAGCGTGGATTAGTGAAGGTAGCGATAGAAGTGATGAGGGTGGCTCAGAACTCATCAGAGGAGCAGAGGTCAAGGTTGTGAGCGACTTAAAAGAGCTTCGACTTGAAAGGCGTTAGCGGGTAGGCGCTCTTTTGTCCTCTAAATGCACGTTGTTTGGTTTTGCGTCTGTTGGAAGTGTCGTGAGTAGAAGCGGCTGCGCATGCACGCTGCTTATTTGAAACATAGGCTCGTGCCAGCGTCGCTGCAATGCAAAGCGGTATCTACACGACCGGTAGGTTCTTCCCACTTCATAAGATAAAAAACACGGGACACTACACTGGTAACGGGCCGGTACTCAGCGGTACTCGTGTTCTCGCCGAGTGTGACGATAAGGCGCGGGCTAGTAGACGCGAGCGCCGCATGAGCTGGGCGACGGGCGGGTTCAGTGCATTATAGTGAATATGGAGAGGGCGTAGACCCTGGTTCGCAATCGTGAATCAATTCGGGTACAGTGAGCAGATTCCCTACGAGTCATATACTAGTGCGTACTTCTTTACTCAACATTGATATGACGCAGCGTCCAAGGGGCTTTCAAGAGGGAGCAGGACAAGGCGGTTCCTGTAGAGTCACCTGGGAGATATACCGTCAATGTTATGCGAGGCCACTTCGTCAAAGACTTATGCTCGCAGACGCACCTCCCTTTCCCGCGCTTCCATCGTCTCTCCGAGATGCTCGCTGGCGAGGCTGAACAGAACGAGCATGTTCCGCGGCACGGCGCAGAAGTCGCATAAGGACCGATCGCCGAACAGTACCGGCCGATCCGCTCGCTCTAGTATAGGCACCGGTTTCACGGACATACTGCTCGGCCACGGCTCCTTGGCGATCGCCTCCAGGTAGGGCTTCCACCAACACGGCAAACCTCTTGAGCTCTCACGCACGCACCCCTTCAGCTTCTTCTTCCACTCATCAGATATCCACGTATCGTGCTTGACGACAGCACGAGCGGCCGCGCGGCATCGCCGGTGGTAATCGAGCAGGCGCCACAAGTGGCCAGCAGCAAGCCCGAACGACTCCACTGTCTTGACCTCTTTCTTGACGATGTCCTGTCGTAGGGTTCGGAGCATCACTGCTGCGGCGAGCTTTGGCATGCCGAGGTGACATCCGGCAAAGTACGCGGAAAGCAGGTCGGAGACCCGGGTATTGGAGCCCAGGGCGTTCACAAGGCCCCACAGTGCGTTCTCCAGCGCCTCTGTAGCCGCCGGGACCTGGTACTTCCTCGCTGCCATCAAGAGCACAGAAATATCGCGAAGGTTGTTGAGCGGATTCATAGGGATAGGATAGCAGAGCTGGAGGAGGGACAGGACCACGCCGCTTGATTCCGGTAAGGAGAGAATTCTGGGTACCGCGCCGGGTTCGGTGGAGCGGGATTCGAGAAGCATCCCGTTCCAAACTTCGGAGGATAGCCGCAAAATGGACTCGGATGCTCCTAGACGGACGTCGTCGCATGTTTAGATGACGACTTCGGCGTCGTGCGGGCTGAACATCGGAGGAGTGCTGCCAGCCTTGACCGACCATGTCCGACTGGCGTGGGCTGTCCCCGGTGCGCCGAGGAAGTACGATGTTGGCAACACCGTCATGTCTGTCTGTTTGATGCCACGGTCCCTGTGGAAGCGAAAGGCATGGCTGGGAGTAGGAGGCGGCTCACAGAATGCGAGCAATTCATGGTAGGCAGCCACAGAAATATCCTCAAGCTCCGCCTCGTACGTATCCTTCAGTTTTCGGTCCCGGACGGCTCGTGCCGCCGCAGCGACGACTTTCGGAAGAGACAGTCGGCATGCGATGGCGTACACGCGGACAGGAGCGACCGGGGTGAGATCCAGTAGACTCTGAGTGGTGATCGCGATGGCTTCCTGCATCTGGTACTTCATAGCTGCCTCCAGCGTTGGGCGCACCTGCTCGAAGGCCTGCAGCGATGGATCTGCGATCGGATAGCAGAGCCGGAAGAGATTCTCGAGAACGTTGCCCGGCTCCGTAACGTGCACAACCGGCAAGCCTTTGGCCGTGAGTTCGCTTCTCTCTATGTCCATCTGAGTGGCGAGCTTCGAGTTGTCTGTTGCATGCGACTGGGGCAACACGGGTTGGGGGAGGCTGAACAAGTCTCTGAAGAAGTCGGAAGCGAAGGAGAGGATACTCTTGTGTAACAGGAAGTCGACGTTGTCTGACGAACGGAAGACGATGTCCGCTCCAACAGTATCGGTGAATGGATGTGCGTGTGTATCCTGTGAAACCATGTCAACGCAAGTGCGACAGAGACGATGGTAGGAGTTGAATGGAGGCGAGTCGAATTTCGAATGGTGAGAGTTGTGGACAGTCGGATTCCGCGATGAGTAGGCCTGGTGAAAGCATGCGTTCACAGTGCGTTAGCGGGCAGGCATTCTTTGGTCTTATGTACGTACGTTGATCTGCAGCATCACTTATTTGCTAAAAGTCGATGGCCTACAACTCGCATTAGAGTCGGAACTAGTACTAGCCATCTAATCAGACGAATCTACGTATTACTTGGGGCTCCCTACTACTGGTACCATCACAGTACTACCGGACAATTGAGGTCGCAATTCGCGTTTCTCGCAACGCCGCGGCTTTGGTATTCGGGTCCGTGTGCTCAGCTCAACAATCACTTGCTGCCGAGAGATTAGCAAGCACTCAGATAGTGCACAGACGCATTGTTGAGCGCACTTGTAGAGGTGTAGTACACATCTTGAGGCTGGATATCGTCAAAGCTGGATCTATAGGCCAATGAGTATGCATTGAAACCGAGGTACGCATTCCACGTGAGAAATATGACAGTACCTGGTCCAGCGCCGCTGAAACCCTATCCGGCAAAGACGATCCAAGGTTCACAATGCCAGTTGCTACGCGGAAGCAAGAGGCACACCAGGGCCATCCCCCAAGGGTATGTGTCGCAGAGCTCCTGAACAGCGCGATGTCGGACGCAAACACGTCTCCAGGGCGCTCCGAAAGATGCTGGAGGTAGCTCGTCCGACGCTCCCGAAGCCAGCTCTCTCCACGAAAGCCTTGACACCCGTCGTTGCAGCCTTTGTCGTCAGCGTGGGAGACGTTCTTGGTACAGTTCTTGCACTCACCGGCGTAGTCAGAGTAGCATGCCCCTAGAGTGGCTGCCGCGTCTTGGGTTGGAGGGCCTTGCCCCAGGTTGAAACAAGTTCGTGCAGCGGCGGTCGCGATACCTCTTGCGCGATCGTGATAATCTATGAGGCGTTGATAGCTCTGAGCACTGGAAGTCTCCATCTCCACCACATATTCACCACGAAGCGACGACCGCAGCGAATACCTGGCAGCCACCCGAGCATCTTCGAGGAGGCCGGCCTGGGAGGCAGCAAAATAGGTAGATAGGGGGATTCGAGCGACCATCGATGTCCAGTGCAACCTGATCGAGCCCGCGAGGTTCACCATCTGGTATCTGTCGGCAGCTTCGAGCACAGCGAGCAGCAAAGGAATATCGTCGGGGAGGTGCGAGTCCCACGGGTAGCAGGATCGGAGCAACACCTCCAGAACTGCCCCGTCCTCCGCGAATTCGATGATTGGCATTGCCAGTTGGTCGACGTCCGCCTGTTCGCTTGCAGCAGAACGTCCGGGAAGAGTTGGTTTCGCAGTTAGAACCTTCTTGTAGAGCACAGGGGACGCCATGCACAGCATGCCCCTGTGGAGAGGGTACTCTGGGCCATCGGCTGCGCGGCAGATGACGTCTGGGAAGGCGATGGACGCAAAGAAACCGCCTGGGGTTGGGATGGCGCCAAGAACGCAGGACTGGGAAGCGGCATTGTCTCGTGTTGTTGCCGATGGAGGGCGCGTGAATAGAAATCCTGGAGGAACGACCCCTTTGAGCCGATGAAACTCGAGGATTCGAAAGTAGTCGCCAGCAGAGACACTGCGTGCATCCCGGATAAACTCCTTCACCGGTACGAACTCGCGCACATAGTTGTAGGTCCCGAGGCTTGTGAAGTGGAGCGTGGCCTCTGCGCCCGCCCGCGCGACATCTTCTAAGCCGAGTTGACATCCGATCGCCCAGACCTGGAGCGGTCTCGCCCGAGCCAAGGAGATGACTTCGTGCTTGAGCATAGAAGTTGGTAACGGCATCAAGTACTTTAGTGCGGCTGTGAGGAGGGGCGGGATGTCTTCGAGAGAGTGGGCTTCGGCGGGTCTTTCGATGGGGTAACAGATACGGAGAAGAGCATCGAGTGTGCGGCTGTCTTCTGTTAGAGGTACCACGGCCGCCTCTTGCTTGTCTGAGAGGTTTCCTCCATGGGGTTGGCCGACGACGAACATGTCTTCGAACACGGGAGAAGCCATGGCGAGAATCTGGCTGTAGACTCGGAACTCGATGCCGTCGGCGCTGCGCAAGACAACGTCTGCGTTCTGTCTATCGAACGGCGAGGATGCTAGCTTTGACTCCATCGTCGATTGCGTGCTTGAGCTCGGACACAAGGGCTGTAACTGACAAATCGATGCATCAGCCGCAAATCTAGACATTGCCTGTCGCACAAGAAAAACATACCAGACAGTACAACTCAGAGAGACCCTGAGGATGTAGACCTATAGGAGGTTCACCCGGGTTCTGTGGGGTCTTAAGAGGAGAGGCACGCCCGGTGCGCGACATTGTGCTGGAGGTTCAGGCGTGTTGTGGCTGTGGTAGCCCACCTGAATGAAACTCAATCGCTATCCGGCCGGCATCCTTGGAAGTGCATGTATGTTGGATCTGCAGCGCGGTCCACTGTGGTCCGATAGAATGGGCGGCAAGGCACGGTACTGGAGCTCACCATGCTAGCTGGAAATCTCACTCACAAACGTCCGCGGAAGCCACTAGCCATCCTGAATGCGAATCTATAGCCCACGGGGAGTCCTACTCGAGACACGACGCACCGCGTACCTACGCCGCGCTGCTCATCTCCAACAGCGCCTCGATGCTCTTCCCCAGGTCGCCCTCGTTCGCCTCCAGCACCCATTCCACTACCTCCGGGTCCGTCGTCGGGAAGATCTGCCGCAGCGTCGCGCGCGCGGCGACCGCCGCCTTCTCGTGCGCGCGGTCGATCTCGTCCTGCAGCCCCGCGATGTCCAGCGCCGGCGTCGGCGTGCGCGACACGTGCGGCGACGGCACGTGCAGCCCACGCTCGCCCTGCACAAGTGAGTGCAGCCGCGGCGGCTGCAGCGCGCCCGTCTGCGCCTGCTGCGAGGGTCCAATTGCGAGGGCCTGGTTCGTGTACGGCCCGACGCTGTGTGCGCGCGCCCGGGTAGGCGTGTCGTCTGGGGGCAGCAGGGGGAATTGCGCCGACGACGCTGACCGGATGGAGGGCTGCGGCGAGGGTTGCGGGGATGCTCGTCGTACGCGCGGCTTGTAGGGAGGTTGTAGGGGCGGCTGATACGATTGGCCCTCTGCGCCGGCGCCGGATGGCGTCTGTGGGTAGCCCTGCGGGTATGCAGAGTGGCCGTCTTGCGCGTAGAGCTGCTGCTCCTGCTGTTCTCGGCCCAGTTCGAGCGGCGCGAAGGGGCCTGGGAGGTAAGAGAGCGTGTCCTCGGCGCCGTCGAGCACCTCGTTGAATATCCGGCTGATGGCGTTGAGCGGCTTGGAGATGGTGTCTCCCGTCTTTTGCAAGAAGCGTCGTGCGTCGTCTCCGAGCGTCTGGCCGGGCGTAGGCAGGGAAAGAGGCTGGGCGGACTCTTCACCGGTATGGGATGCCGTGGATCCAGCGAAGCGTGGCGGTGTTACTGTCCCCGAGAACTCGGGAGCCGCAGTGAACCCGCGCTCTGGGGTTTGGGAACCCGTGCTCGGAAGGGACTGTATTGCATCTTCGACGTTCCTGCTTTCCATATGAGCACTGACAATAGCGCTCCTAGACGTTGACAGACCTCTCGAACTCCTCTTGAGTGATGTTTGAGAGCGACGTGTGATCCATTGTCTCTATGAATGAAACGGCACCCATCTGCACAAAGTTAGCATGGTCATGAAACGCAAACAACAGGTGGAGACTCGCCAAACTAGACAGGTAGTATCCAGCTTCACTCTGTAGCTTCGCCGGGTTGCGGAAGCGGTTGATGAACCTAGTGAGGGCGAGCGGGTGAGCTTCAAGCACGCCGCATAAACTATGTTCACGTACTCGACATTCGACAACAAATGAGGGGGGTTCGCCTTCAGGACAACATAGATCAAGATCGGCACGAACGTATCTGCACTCTCGTCCTTCCGTAGATGTCGTATCAGCCCTGTAGAATGAATATCAGGATACGCTCCGAATCGAGACAAGCAGAGGCGGACCAAAGATGACCTTGCAGGTGTTTAGTATGCAGATCAGCTTATCGCGCGGGGCCTTGTAGTGGTTGATCTTGAGCAGCTCTGTTGTGTCACGTTCCAGCAAATTGAGCGGGGAGGCGCAAGGGTTCGAACGAGGAGGCGCAGACCTTGTTGCGCGAACATCAGGAAACCTTCGCTCCCCTCACCCTCGGGGACATCCAGATGCTTCGGCTCTATCCACTTGAAGAGCGCTATCCGCTGGGAGAGCACACGATCGCGCTCGAGATCATCCGCAGTCACTGGACGCGGTGGTACGGCTTTCGCTACTTGAGGCGTGAAGGTGCTACCACATGGTTAGCGACGAGATCTGCGAGTCGTGCTCTACGCAAGGCAGCTACCCACAATTCATACAGCCGATTCATGACGAGTTTCTCCATGCCCTCCATAGCATTGTCGAACTCGGCTTCCGCCGCGTTCCGCCATACTTCGCTATCTCGCATACGAGCAGAGATGAACTGGCTTCACAATGAGCACGAGGAGACAGATGTGTTTCTGAAGTAGCTCACATTCAGGAAGTCGTTGATCAGCTTAACCTGGTCATTGACCGTGAACGTGCGTTTGGCGAAGTTGCTCAAAAATCTGTGAAGGCCGTTAGCGCCTTCCATGTGGGACGCGAACACACTGACATACGACCGGAGATATTTCGCCACGGGCTCCGCGCCCTTCGCCTTCATCTGGTCCAGGAATTTCTGGAAATCGAACTGTGGAGGCTCCAAATCCTTCCCTTTCCCTGACGGAGTGCTGCGGCCGCTCCCGCTCGACGCGACGTCCTGACTACGACTGGCCGGGACATCGTGAAGGCGGGATTGTGGAGAGGCGTCTTGCTGCTTCGCAAAGGAGGAAATGGTAGCAGGAGACGGAACTGCAGCGGCGGTGTCGAGTGAACGTGGACGCTGACCTCGGGAGGTGAGCGGAAGGGCGAATGTTCGTGCAAGCGCGGCGAGGGCGGGAAACGCAGGTATGGGCGACGAGGAACGGTTAGAAGGCGGCGGCGTATGTGGAGGCGTCGGAGCAGGTCCAGAAGAAAGCGATGCGGAGCTAAGTGCCTCTGCGTTTGTTGAAACCTCTCCTTGGACGTCAATGGGAGCGGGGGGTGGTGAATGAGCAGCAGATGTCGTCCCCGAAGTACGAGCTGCCTTAGTTTCCGCATCCGCTAGTGGATCAAACTCAAGCAGAATGTCTGAGTTCCCCGGTATATTGCTTGCATTCGCGTCGGGTATGGCAGATCCACCTTGGATAGTATTCGAACCAGGATCTAGAGCACTTGTGGATCCGTCCGAGGCATCTCCAGGTCGCGCGGTGGAAGGGGTATCTTTCCAAGGGTCAATCACCGCGTCGGTAGCTCCTCTATCCTCGAGATGGACGTTATGGAGGGTATCGCTGAGCGCAGAGTCTTGTGAAGCCATCTATCCTTGTCCGGTAACCGACGACCCAGTGTTATTGACAGGACTCCAGTATGCAATGTGGTAAGCGAGGTATAGTGAGGCAGCGATACACGAGGGGTCGCAGTCTGAGCAGGGGGGAGAGGGAGGAGGGCAAGGAGAGATCGTACTTATGGGTGCGCAGCGCGCCTGCAGCCACACATATGCGGATAAGCGCTCATGCTATATCCGGCGCTTGTGTCCAGTGCCTGTGATTCAGGAATTTCAGACTTCTTGCGATTACCGACATGAGTCCACGTTCAACTTAAGCTTGCTCATAGACGACTCAGTCCTCGAACGCCCTGGGGTGCGGATGTCTTTCAGTACATCTATAGGCTATTGATGACCAGAAGGGTACGTTGACGCCGCTGGGTCCCTAGTACCAGCCCATGGCCGTAACCATAAACCGGCGGAGGGTGCGCACTGGCGGCGCGATCGCGGCCAGAGGCGGCGGAAATGCTTGTTCGTCCACGACGAGATCCCGAGAGCGAGAGACTGAGAGCCCGAAGGGTCAATGACGCAGTTCCGAAGCTCGATCGACCACTGCAAAGAACGTCAGCCGCCTGCAGCGAGCTGCCAGCAAGCCTCCCGCCGGCTGGGATAAGTACCGTGTCAGAGCGACGTCTGCTCCTCATTCCCGTCTTCCACCCTCTGAGACCGAAGATGTGTGGTACATTCTACAAGACGACGGGTCTTATCGTCCAGCAAGAGGACGAACATACAAGGTGCGTCCCGAGGGAGGGGCTTCGCCCTGACGCATACCATTTCGTGGTCCTCGGGATGAGTACCCTCCGCGCGCGGCCTCCCTTCGCGGTGCCGCGTGCGGGTGGGGAAACCAAAATGCGTTTTCTTCTATCTCGTCTTCGGAGTGGTTGCTAAATGCTACACAGTCGTCGTCTCTCGGTAGCGGTGCGAATATGCCCGTGGAGATTCCCTGTACATCACTGCTTGCTCGCTGCGCATGCACCACTGTATACACAGTGTAGTCGGACCATGTTGCGGGAAAGAGGGCAACGGCAGTGCTCCAGGTGGGACAGGGAGGGGTAGTGACGCTGAGCGGAAAGCGCTCGCAACATTCCCGCGAGCAAGAAGCCCCGGAGTCAGAATTCCCCTGCGCACAACACGAGGGGTGTTCGCCAACGAGCTCCAGCTGCTGCATGCCTCCGGCAGCTCTGCCGCATCGATCCAGATACAGGAGGAGATACTGGTACCAGCGGTTCGAAGTAACTTCCATGTCCGCATGGTACAAGCAGGTGATCGCCGGTATGTCGTAGCGGCGACGGAGTTCGTCCGCGCACATGCGTGCCTCCCTTGTCCAGCCGCAGCGCGCCGCCGCGAGGTAGAGGCGAAGGAGGTCCTATGCAACCTGCGCGGACAAGGCGTCCCGCGCGGCTTGCTCTACTCTCGCGATGTCGTACTTGCGGCTGGCAGATAGGACGTCGAGCAGCAGGTCCAAGTCGGTGAGCGCGGGGTGAGGGACCGGGTAGCAGATCGCGTCCACCACGACGCTGTCTTCTGCCATAGGATAGACCGGCAGAAGCTCTTCGCCCGGACAGAAGGGCCCTTCTGCGGCCCCCTGGAGGATACGCACAAGCATTGTCGATGAAGCCAGGGAGATGATCGCGCGGGAAACGCGAAACTCGACGGCATCGCAGCTTCTTAGGATGATATCGGCGTCGAAGGTATCGAAAGGGAACTCAGCAAGCGCGAGAGGCTCCCGGGGGAGCACCTCCGGAGCCTTCGCGGGCTCGCAGAGCGGCTCGATCCCAGTGAAATTCACGATTACGCGGTTGCTCTCGACCCCCTTCGAGTTGGATGCGTGCTTCTTGCGGGTGCGGTTGAGCTGCAGCAGGCGGAAGTACGCCCCAGCGGAGATGTCGTCGAGCTCCTCGCGGAACCCCGTCACGCGGTTCGCGATGACGGCCGTTTCCGCTGCTACCGCGGCCTCTGCCTCCAGCCCGAAGTAGCACGCGATGGCGAAGGCGCAGAGAGGGTCGTATTCCAGGACGCGCGGGCGGACCAGGGCCCTCCTCATCGAAGCTATGACCGCGGGCGCGTCGTACTTCGCGGCAGCCGCGAGGACCTTGCGGATGAGAGGGAGCGACTGCGGGTCCGGGTCCGCGACTGAGTATAAAACCCGGAGGAACGCGTCCAAAGTCTCGCTGTCTTCGAGGAAGTCGACCACAGGACGCACGGGGTCTGTGCCGGGTGGTTGGGGGAACGTCAGTATGTTCGCGAACACGGGCGAGGCAAAGGAGAGGATCAGGCTATGGACGTTGAAGTCCACGCCGTCGCTGGAGCGAACGATCAAGTTGACGTCGTCCCTATCGAATGGTTGGGATGCTTCGCGGATCTGAACGGCCACCGCCGCGTTGTTTGCGGAGTCAGCGGTGCTCGAGGGAGGCGGTTCCATGCCACTGCTGACTATTGGGTATGTCTGGAAAGGAAAGTGGCATTGAATGTACCCACCCTGAGACTAGTGAGGGACTATAAGCTTGCCTCGTCTCAGACGTCAGGGTACGCTGCTCGTCCAATTCCGTCTGTGAGGTGATGACAAGCCCAAGGACTCACTGCTGCTGTAGGCTGCATGAACATCCCGCAATGTAACGGTTCACTGTGTCAGTTTCGCATTTCCCCTTAGTATAGATCTGTGACGGGACGCACCAAAGCACGCTGAAGCCGAGAAGAGAATGCATCTCCGAGGCGACGATCCCTTCGACTTGAAGTAATCAATGTCTGCGCGCATATAACCGAGATATCTTCCTCCACGTGGCACGAGGGCGTCACGCAGGCGGCCTCGCGGCGAGCTAGTGCTTTGCGTCCACATGCGACCGACACTCAGCCTGAGCCATGATGCAGATGGTCGGCAGGTTGCTGTGTCAGGCCTTTCGTAGTGTTCCTGTACGTGCAGAGTCGGGAGATACTTGTCGGCAGAAACTCCCGGACAGTCTGATCCATGAGTTGCGACGCGGAGCGGCGCACCGTGCCATGGATGCCGAGCTACAGTGACAGTGGACTATACCTATGTTGACGAGATTGGCCAGGTTAGAAGCAAATTCGCAAATACCTGTATTCATAAGAGGACTCACCGATTCGCAAGGGATGTTGTCGACGTCGAAAGAAGACATCGTGAGCCCACTTACAGGACCCAGTCTCGCGCACATCGACTCAAAGCACGTCGCAGTCACACGAGCCGGATACGTTAGGAACGGTGTTCGGTAGAGTATATACACCCAAAGTACATCTATAAAACAAAGCGGGGGGGAGAGACGCCTAGACAGATACACGCGGCATTGCCGTGCACGGGGGAGAAGAGCCGGAGGAGAGATCGGAGCGGGCTGCCACAACAACACTACTACTAGTCGCTACCGCGTAGCGCTGTACGGTACTCGTCGGAGTGTGCTCGGGACACCTAACCTACTGCTGCGCCCAAAGGAAGTCGAGCCTGAAACCACGGGAGAGGGGAGCGGGAGAGAGAGAAGGGAGGGGGCGAAGGGCGGCAATGGGGAATGGGGAGGGGAGGGGAGGGGAGGGGAGGGGATGAGTGGGCGAATACGGATACACGACACGGGTCATCACCGAGCCACACCGGATGGAGGGGGAGGGGGCAGATGGACGTGAGCGCGAGGGGAGAAGGGTCCAAGAAAACAACAATGCGATGCGTCTGCGCAGGGATACACGTGTGGGTGCGACGCCACGCGTTGGGCGTCGGGGTGCAAGTGCATGATGTAGAGACAAGTGCAAGAGACGGGGAACTGGAATGGACAGCGCCGCGTGCGGTGCAATGGAGATCGTGGGCGGCGTGATTAATGCAGAAGTGCAGGGGTAAGTAAGCATAGGAAGAGATATAGCGCCCCGGGCGAGGGACAAGGAAACCACGGCGATAAACAGCTGCCATACGCATATTCGAATAATAAAAGAGATCATGAGGGGATGAGGAACAGTTGTCACGGATGTGATGAGGAGTTGCAGGCAGCAAGGCGGATTATGCGATGCGTGATGGCAGCCGTGTATCTGGGTTATGGGCGAGGTGGGAGGGAAAGACGGTCGCAGAACTGAACGCGCACCCAGTGGGTCGCGCTTTAGTTCCATATTGACCCGAGGAAGCCACGCGCGGATTGCACGATCTCCGCAGCGCGGTTCACGAGCGTCCCGGCCTGCTCCTGCATGCCGTCCAGCGACGCCCGCTGGGCGCGCGAAGGACGTCTGGGAACGTCGGCACTGTCTGGAGACTTCGGCGACTCCTCAGAGGGCGACGGGGGACTGGGCGACGTCTCCGTCGAGACCGATGGCGACTTTCCGGTGCTCGGCGAGGTGGCAGTGGAAGAAGAGGGCGGTTCGTGAGAGGCGAAGATAGGAGACGGGACGGGCTCCGCCTTCTGCGCCGGAGGCACTTGCATCCGGAAGGCCGCTACGGGCGAATTCGCCGGGGTGGGCTGTCTCGATCTCCGTTGCTCGACCTCCTCCTCTTCTGGGATAGGCGAGGGGATGGCAACCGCGACCATCGGCAGCTTCGCCGCCTGGACCTCGGGCACGCGGCTGGAACGCTCGGACTCCTGCTGAGCGGGGCTGGGACCAATCGTCGACACGCTCGCCGTCTCGGTCGACGACCCGGACACGGACGACGGCGGCGACGGTATGCGCATCGTCTTCTCGGGGATGTCCGACAAGACCGGGGAGTACGGCTGGTATGCGTTGTCAACGCTCTCACTGCTGCGCGACGGCGAGCCCACCGCGTTCGGCGGGCTCAAGCTATCGCCCAGTCGCCTGCCCGTGCGTTCCCTGCCGCGTTCCTCCTCCCCACCGCGCCGCCTGCTACTCCTCTGCGTAGGGTCGCGGTCACGACACCGGCCGCCAACGTATGCACTGCCGATGCCGATCGCGCTGCCCGTCGGCGATATGCTGCCCATGGGCGAGCTCGTCCCGCGACTCCTGCTCCGGCTGCCCGAACGCTCACGATCCGAGAACGAGGAAGTGCGCGTAGACGAGCGACCACGCGAACTGGATGCGCTGCGCGAGTCCGTCGAGTGCGAGTAGGACGACGAGCCAGTCGTCGTGCTCCCGCTCACACTCGGAGAATGGGGTGTACGGCCGCGCGAGGGTACGCCGTCCGCGGGGGAGAGCAGTGCCGGGTCGCAAGGTGCAGAGCCCGGCGCGGACGACGGTATTGAGTTCGCGCTGGATACCGACGAGATGATGTGGGAGTGGGCGGGGCTGACACGGGGCACGGGGACAGCGGGGGTGGAGGGTAACGAGCCATGCGCAACAGGAGGGGACGAGCCGTCCGCCTCTGACGGCTTGAACGATCCGGGCGACCGGACGGGGCTGCTCTCGCGAGACCGCTCCTGCCGCTCTTCGACCGCGCCGCTGACCTCGTTCACCACGACGACGGGCATGTGGCCGCTGCCAGCAGTTGGTGAGGTGACCGGGTGCCAACCGCTGCTGTTACTCCGGCCCATCGTGACGCTCGAGGCACCGCCTTCCGCAAAACGCATGATATCATCTCCGTCATCGTCGCGGACGTCCATCCGACTGCGTCTCCGGGGTATGTGCGCATGCTGAGGAGTATGGCTGAAGTCCTCGCCGAGGTCGGGACCACCGAAGTAGTCGTACGCGTCTTCCATCGGGGCGTGCGCGATGTCGTCGATCTGCATGGGCGAGTCGACAATTGACTGGGAACCATAGAAGCTGCCTGAGTTCGACCGCGAGAGCGAGGACCCGCCTATCGAGTGCTCTGGCGGCATACCGACGCTTGGTATACGGGGAGAGGATCCGGGTGCCGGGGAGCGTGCGAGCGGGGAACGAGGATAGGGAGAAGAGGTGCCGACACTGAAGTACGACTCGCGGTGGTGGTATACGTCCTCGTTGCTACCGAGGTTCGGGGTGCCCGGCTGGCTGTAACTTGCCGGAGGAACGTAGACAAGGTCGACCTCATTGGGCGACTCGGGCATCTTGCCTTCCAGGACCGTTCCCAGTTCGTTACCCACGCCGGTGCTCTTCAATAATGTCGGTGGGATCGGCGCGATTGTGACATGTTCGCGATCGGTGGACGCGCGCCGGACCATGGGAGGCCGGGGCCGAGTAGCCGTTGGGTCGGCGCCGAACGCGGTCGCGAACGGAGAGCTTCGCGAAGATGAGGATGAACGCGAGCGGCTGGACGCCGTGCGCATCTCGAGGACGTCGTCATCGTCATCGTCCGAATCCGAACCCGGGCCGTAATACGAGACGGGCTCTTCGTATTCGCCATCGAATCCGAGTTCGGAGTCGTACCTGACATACGAGCGTTAATATCGAATCTATACAAAAGTGCTCGGAACCGTGCCACTCACCCATCATCGTACGCATCAAAGACACGGCCATCGCGCGTAGGACCCGTGTTCGAGCGCTTGGCCTTGGGCTTCTCAATCGCAATACACTGTTCGACGAACGTGTTGAAGCTGATGTGCTTCTTCTTGCCCCCAGGGCCGTGGGAGGCGTCCACGCCGACACTCGAACCCCCGCTCAGGTCCTGATCGCTGCCGGCAGAGCCAGAGGCTTCGCTGCCTGTCGCCAATTGCGCGACAGGGGGGGCAGAGCCGTCTTCGGCGATGATGCGCGGAGGCGAGTTCTTGCGGAAAGGTCGACCGCGCAGGCTGATGTGCGTATCGCTCTTTGTGTGCATGAGTGGCGGGCGTGTGGGAGTCGAGGAGTTCGACGCGTCTTCCCGCTCTTCGGACTCTTCATCGCTGTCGAGATGATTGAAGAAAGGGCTCGCGGGAAGGGAGAGGAGCTGGCTGATACTGCGACGCTTCAGGATGGGCTTCTTCGGCACGGGCACAGGAGCGAGATCCTTGTTGGTCTTGTAGGGACCGGGGACGTGGTCGGTGCTCGTTTTCCGATGAAGACAGTTGAGCTTTGGAGTCTTCTTCGTCGAGTAATCCGTCCAATCGTGACCGATGTGCAGAGGGCCATACAGCCAGGTCACGTCGGAGTCCTTGAGCCTGCGGAAGCGACGTTAGAGACACGCAGGGAAACGCGGTACCACGGCCTCCTAAACACGAGGAGCATAATCTCGACCAAACCAACCCCTCATGTTTGGGAGCGCGATACGAGAGATGAACGGCTAGATGGATATAAAACACACCAGTTAAGGGTCTCGGGACTGATTGTCTTCAGCTTGTTTCGCTGCTTCCACCAGGTCCGCCAACTCGCGTTTTCGAGACGCATCCCGTTCGCGATGGCGTTCTTCTGGCGGGTCATGCTGCGCCATGACCGCCAGACATCCTCTTCCTTCCAGTTGTGGGAGAGGTAGTCGACCTGGCCCTCTGGGAGGGTGTCGAAGGACGAGTCGTCAGGCGCAGCGTTGTGGGTGACTGAGACCAGCAGGACGGGCAGATAGCTCGTCAGGGTCGCAGGTATGGGCATTGTCGTCGTTGTGGTCGCCAGGGTGGCAGAGATGTGTCGGCAAGACAGACAACAGACGGTGATTGGTAAGGGGGAGGGAAAGTCCCAGAAGAGAGGTTGGTTGAGCCGACGGTGGGTCGGTAGCGGATATCCGAGAGACTAAAGAAGCAGGGGACCTGGTGACCAGGTGCTTGGTGATGGGGGAGCGTCGTCGACAGCGCGCTGGGCGTGCAGACTAGACGGCTCGGACGGGGGCGACGCGGGGGGTGGCGAGGGCGATTAGGAGGGAGGCGCCATGGACGGCGGAGGGAGAGAGACGAAGAGCGACGGAGGTGGAGAATTCGTTGGCGGCGCTGGGAGGTCTGAGCCTGGAAAAGCCCGCTCTGCCCCGATTCCCCATCTGGCCACGTGCCTTTTTTGCGCCTCTTCCTTCTCCCCGCCCGCCCGCCCTCCCCGCCGGCGCCGGCCGCCCTGCGTCCATCGATGCTGCCGCCCGCCTCACCGTTCACGCCGCCCCATCGATGCTGCGCCGCATATATCCAGACATTCTCCTCGTTTTCTGCCTCGCTCTGCCCGACGCTGCTCGGCCAGCGCACAGCGGCCAACGCACCTCCGGCGGACGCTGCAGCAGTGCACGGACCGGACGGACCTCTGGATCTTCCGAGGAGTGTCCATCACGCCCTGGCTGCATTCTCACAGCTTTCCTCGCATGCCCATCTGGCATCTCACCTCTCGGCCCACGACCACATGCATTCGCGCGCACCTCACGGTCCACTCTGGTCCACCTCGCCTCGGCCTCAGTCGACGCGAGGGTGCCGGGTGGAGTCCCATAGCGTACTTAGCCTGCCCCACTCGCCACCGTAGCCACCTTCGTCCTTCCGACGCCCTCGATCTCGTCCCCGTCCCCGAGCCTCGCGTTCGCTGCACGCGCAGGCGTCATCCGTGGTGCACCGCGCCTCCCCGGATCCCCGCACTGCGCACGTCGCTCGATGTCGTAACATCATGCGGGCGGTGTCCCGCCGTGGGCGTGAATGCGGGGCGTGACAGGCCCATGACCTCCGCCGCCCGCGCCGTGGCACCCGCCCTGCCTGTCCAGCAGAGCCCCGTTTTCCAACTCGTTTCGCATTCTCATGTCCTCCGCCGGCGCAGCAGCGCCGGCCGTCAGTTGACCTCGTCCGTTGCGCTGCCACCCGCGACCCTCTATTTAGCACTGTTGAATTGTTCCTCGCCGGCCAAGCAACGAAGATGCATGGTCCTTCCGCCCGGCGACCAAGCTTGTGTTTCCCCCTTCGAGCCGCTTCCCTGGCCTTGTGACCCTCTCCGCGCCCCCTACATCCGCGAACCGACAGCGGTGCTTCTCAGCAATGCAAACCCTTCATGCTACGGACAACGAACGTGAGTCGATTCCAGCGAGTCAGGCAGCGCTGACTGCAGTGCTTGATCGCCGCAGTCGCATTTCCGCCCTCTCCGTGCAGCCATATGTCATCGTCCGATGCAGCTGCTACACTGCGTCGCAGCCGCAACCTCCATCTCCCCGCGGGCCGCAGTACGCACGTATCTACTCCGAAACCGTTCGACTTCCGTTACCTCATCTACCCGGCCACCCTCGTACGTACCGCAGCGCCCGCCTGGTTTCGCCGAGCCTTCTCATGCCGGTAGCACCGCTGCTCGATCGCGAAGCTTGCACGGCGTGCGGACGATCGTCCGAGTCTGTTTACCCCGCCTCGGCCGGCGCCGCCCAGCGACGGCGGGCATTCCAAAACCGGGAGTGATGCGCCCCCGCCGTTCCTGTCTCTTATCACATGCTAAACCTTGCGCCGATCTGCAATCTCGATCGACAATCGTCCCGGACCTTTGCGCACACGCCGCCGCAAGCTGCAGCTCGAGCCCCGGGGACCTGGCGGTACGGGCCTCGAGACAGATCCGGGCTGTAACCCGGACTGAGCTGACTGTGCCTCAGTCGTGCTGGCCGAGAACGTCGCCTGGCGGTCCAGAGGAAACTGCAACCGCCGTCCACGACAGACACGCCGCGGCCTGGGTCCTGACTCCTCGATCGGAGGGCCAACCACACAACGTGGATATCGACCTCGACCCGCCGGCGGGTGTTGTGGCGACGTGGTGGCGCCGCGCCGACGCTCGGTCCCGACGCACAACTGCGCCCACCTTGACCCGGCTTACACTGCGGGCGCGCGCCGCGCGCCGCGCGGGGCGCGGGGCGTACACGGCGATCCCGCCACGGCGCGCGCCCTGAAACCGACGCATCAAGCCGCCTGCCTCCCGAACCAACCTCAATTGTCAGCTCGGAGTCGCCCATATGCCTGCCCCGACGCAAATGAAGATGGCGGGCGACAGGACGTCGGCGCGATAAGGCGAGTTCTGCTCACAAACCGGAGTTTGTGCATACTCATGTTTCACAACAATTTGCACGCTTCAAGATCCTTAGGGGCGAGGCCGGTCGCCGAAGGGCAGGTCCATGACATATGTCGGATCCCGTCCATCGATAGTGGATATAGCAGCATGCGGAACCGCAGATGCGCTCAAGCGTGAAGACATGGCTTACTCGAACACCGGACAACTGTTCGAGGAATACCGCAAATGCGCCGAGTTTTGCAGGGCTCATACGCTTGTGGTAGCAACCGTCAACGTGAATATTATTTTTACAGGCCCGACCGATGTCGCTATGGTGGACAACAAGTTGTGGTTCAAGTTGAAGGTGACTCGCGGCCCAGGAACATGGAAGGTATGACAGAGACAAGTCATATATGACTGTGAAAGCCTAAGACATATCGGCCGCCTGGCGAAATGGCATCGCGTCTGACTACGAATCAGGAGATTGCAGGTTCGACCCCTGCGGTGGTCATCGATTCCTTTTTGCATCCTTGGTATCTGTTAGGAGGATGCCGCAAAGACAGAGTTGTGGATGGCGTGCCCTCGCTGTGTGGCACTGCCAAACCAGCAGTTCTGCGTGCCATAAAACGATAGCATGACTCTGAGCTACAATATCCTACTCCTACCTGGCACTACACTCCCGTCTTGAGAACATCGGGCCATTCGATCACACAATCGACACCGGGACTTCCCAGGAAGATGACAAGGACGTTGCATATGCATACATAACATGCCTGAGTCGTTCAAATGAATCGCAATATTTCGATCTCCTTTCAACGTTCAACGGCCAGGAAGGCTCGTAGGCCTTGTAAGTACTCAACGAACGCTCGAGTGCAGCAGGCCGCTGCGTCCCTGGCAGGGCCGGGACAAGCCGATACCGCGTGGTTCGCAAGATGAGCCGGCGGTCTCATCGTCTCGATTAGGATGACGCCTGTACGTACCGAGTTTCGGGCTCATACGGAGTTGCGCCCCGCGCCCACTTCCTGCTCTGAGAATCCCCTTGCTTGCGTATCGCACTATACGACTCCTAGATCTGGTACCTATGCTTTCAGCGCATACACATGAACGGAACTCGTCTGCTTGTGCTCACCTCAATGGCGTCCACGTTCGCGCAAGTGCTTGGAGTAGGCGTGCTCTGCGCCGCAAACCTTGTGCGAACCGCGAACCTCCCTCTCCCCGTTCGCCGACGACCCGACATTACGCCGATGCTGCTCTTGAAGAGGCAGATGCATCGTCGATAGCAGATTATCCGAAATGCCGTGCGTCAAGCTTGCTTTTGTCGCGCATTCTTCTGCGCTGCTCCGCGCTCGTCGGGCCGCCCGGGAAGGCATGTTCAACGGGAGTTGGCGAAGGAGGACAAGGCCGTGCGGGTGTTTGAACGGTGCGTATCTTCCTTTTACCTTGCCAGGGGCCCCTCGTCTTCACGGGGTGCAGAGGGATTCTGTCATCTGCACCTGGAGGATGCAATATCCCTGTAATGATCTCGGCGAGCGGGCTTCACACTACGTGAACCCTAGCTCCGCGAGGGTCTGGCATAGATGGAGAGCTCATCTCTGCCGCCCGCGCTCGCGGGGTTATGCATGGCTCTGAAATGGTCCAGTACGCATTATGAGCATTTGTGCACAAAATACTGCACATCTTGTCGCATGAAGCAAACGACGCACCATCCCCGAGATTTGCGGTGCCGTGACGGTGACGGGAGCGATGCGTCACGCGCGGATTGCTTTTTCAAGCAAGTTGTTCGGTTGGCATGGTGGTCGTGTTCAGACTTGTTGGAGAGCTCGGAACTCCAATTACGGGTTAATAATTTATACTCACAGCTCAGCAGAAGGATGGACAGCGGACTGACGAGTTCCACTTCTGTAGGCGTCCCGAAGTTGTCGCGTCGCAGAGCTTGGTGGTGCCAGAGTAAGTCCTGTTTGAGTTCGCAGACGAGGTCAGGTAGAAGCTACGTCGTTTCATTAGCCAAGGAGATAACGCAACGCACCTCTGGCCCCTCCTTTTAATCGGTCTCATTTGCTCGGGTTTGGGGTTCCGTAGCTTCGGGTCCGCTTCTTGGGTGCTGCAGCACTAGGCGTGGAAATGGCAATCGGAGTAGACAAGGCGAGTCACTTACTTTGCTCGCGAGAGGCGCAGAACTTCCAAGCAAGCCACGAATAGACGTTCGCCCCAAGGATACGTGCAACCCGTGTGAGTCAAGCAGCCTTTGCGCCTGTGTCGGCCCCGGGCACCAAGCTGGAAGAATCCGCAACCGTTGTGGGAAGCACAAGTCGACGACCCTCAGGCTGTGCATACTGACCCTGTCGGTCGCTGCAAGGCGGTGCTTGTACAGCCCCGAAACGACGTACGGCGAAGGGCGAAGGAAAGGTGTGATCGGTCGAGCGGCAACGCATTGGGGGAGCAGCGTTAACTGGCTAACCAGCAGCGGCGCACTCGGCGTTCTGCACGCAGACCATCGGGCGCGGGCATCCCTGGTCGTCTCCGGGCGTCCTCAATCAAATCCTCACGTCGCGTCCTCCCCCTCGTGCTCCTCCCCACGAAAATTTTCTTTTCTTACGTCCCTACGACACACTCGCCTGCCTATAATAGCTCACTCGAACCGTCCTTGGTCGCTTGCCACTCGTTTCTCGGCCTCGCCCCGTGGTTACTCGTGTCCCCGACGCGTCCATCCGGCTGCCGCCCGTTTTAAGTTTGCCCAACGCAAAAAATTTCTCGCTAAGGTCGCGCCTAGTCAAAAGCTGCCTCAGCCTCTGCCCCCCTTGCCCTCCACCATCGTCGCCCCGCCCGTCTTCATGGCCTCTTCCCGCCTCCCCAGCTACCGCGAGAGCCACGGCCGCCGCTATCATCCGTACTCCCAGTCTGGTCGCCGTACCCAGCGAGCCAGTCTTTTCATGGTGAGTCTTGCGAAGCCTCACAAAAGTCGTACCCTTCCCGGAACTCAAGGCCGCGACGGGTGTGCGCGTTTGCACCCGTAGATGACGGCGGAGTATGGAGGCGTTGGCGGGGTCCCGTCGGAGGGGGGTCAGGAAGGCGACGGGTACGCGGTGAGTGTTCCCGGACACGGCGGAGATGGCCAACGGAGAAGTTAACGTGCGGGCGTAGGACGCGGGGAACGGCGGGAGCGACGTGGCCGAGGACGGGAGCTGGGAGGACGTGGCAAACCTGGGGCGCGCGCTGGCCCTCGATGACTCGGAGAAGCAGCGCGGACTGACTGCGTTGGTGGTGGTGGGCGACGTGCTCACCTGTCTCTGTGCGCATGCTCTGATCCTCCGTGTGCACTTGCAGGAACTCGCGCTCGCCGTCAAACGCGCCCTCAAACGCCTGTGCGCCGCGTGAAGAGGTGCACACATGCCGGTCGGCCGAAAACCGCACGGTGGCGTCTCCCGACGTTTCTCGCAGTCGGATGCTTTCTTGCTTTCTTGCTCATCGCGCTTGCTTTCCATGACTTTTGACTCATCATCTGCATTCCACACTGTATCCATATTGCTCATTACGCTCTCGTTGTCCCCTGTAGCATATCTTCTTTCGCTTTCGCATGCTTTTGACTCTTCGAGTTTTCAGTACTGTAGAATAACAATGTACATACAGTCATACATCCTCCCAATATTACCAAAGTTGATACGCTTTCGACGATGATCACAAGAATCAGCAAGAAAATTGCGTCGGACGCTGCTGGGACGCTGTGTGAAAAAGCAATCGTTTGTGGGTCCCTGTGTGCCTGGTAATCATTTGGGTGACCGGCTGGGGTGCACACTGCGCAGGAGTGGGCCGGAAAAACAATGACCACCGCAGGGGTCGAACCTGCAATCTCCTGATTCGTAGTCAGACGCGATGCCATTTCGCCAGGCGGCCGTTATCAGATGCCTAAAATGGGCCATTGTATCGCGACTGTTTTACTCGGCACTATGACGTTCGTCCCGCTGCGCCGGCGCCGTTCGTAGCCTGGCACGCCGATCACACTTACCCTCGGCTTAAACTCTGCTGCTACACTCTTGCCGACTCGTACACCTCTGTTGAGCGATCGAATGGCTCTTCGCGCTGCTACACAGTCGAGAGCTTTGTGCTTGAAGGTTGAATTTGGAAGCCTTCGTCGTTCAGCATGGCGAGGAACTCTCCTACAATCCGCCGGTATCCGCGCGCAACGGGTTCCGCATCTGCACTCTCGCTCCTTCTCTGTCTACTCTACTCTCCGCGACCTCTCGCGACCTCCCACGAACCACTCGAACCCACCGCAGAAAGATGACGCACCGGAGAAAGCAGCGACAGCGATAGTCAGGGAGAACATCTACACCGTGCCCAACCTCCTCACGCTCTCCCGCATAGTCGCGTGTCCTGTCCTCGGCTGGGCGATCGTGAACGACAACTTCCACCTCGCGACAGGCCTGCTGGTGTATGCGGGCCTGACAGACCTGGTTCGCGTTTCTCCCTTCATGCGCGAGTGAACGTTCGACTAGAACCGGCTTTGGCGTTTGCAAGGTCGACGGATGGCTAGCCCGGAAATACAATATGGGCTCCGTCCTTGGGACGATCCTCGACCCCGCTGCGGACAAGGCGCTGATGACGACGCTGACCATCACGCTCGCGGTCAAGGGCCTCATACCCGGTGTGTGCCGTCTATACTCATCACGTCCTCAGAATGCTGATGCTCAACATGCGAACGCCAGTCCCCCTTGCTGCCATCATCCTCGGGCGCGACGTCCTTCTCAGTCTCACCGCGTTTTACATCCGTTACACGTCTCTGCCTCCACCTGTGAGCTGGACCTTTTCCCCATGCCGCTGCATCACGTGACCATACCCCACAGAAAACGTTCGCCCTATACTGGGACTTTGGTATCCCCTCTGCTGAGGTCCATCCGACAGGAATCAGCAAGGTATGTGCGTGTGTACATTCCTTGGATTCGGCTAATCTGGGTTCCAGGTCAACACAGCGTTGCAGTTGCTGCTGATGGGTACGGCGACCGTCAGCCCCATACTCCCGCTCGACATCAGCCTTCCGCTCCAAGCACTCCAGTATGTTCTGTCTCCCGCCTGGTGTGTTCAACTTGCTCACATGGTGCCACAGGTGGATTGTCGCAGGCACGACCATCTGGAGCGGCGCGTCCTACGTCTTCGCGAAGGACGGCTTCCGCGTCATTTCGTCTGCGGCGAAGGGACGCTCGGGACCGCCTCCTCCTGGTGCAAGCCCATAGCGAACACATGCCGAGACATTGCGCACGGATGGACTTGCTGGTTTCCTGATATTGTAGGGTCATATATACACGGCGCTCGCCTGGTTCTAATATAATTACACGGTATCCGCGCGGAGTACAGCTACACGACATTAACACTAGATGCAAGATATTGGGGTGGCGCGGGTCGGATAACAATACAACGTCCAAAGCAGAGGGCGGGGCGCGACAGCGCCAATCATGAACTCGATTTGCCCGCTGAGCTGGAGGGGCCGTTCGCGGCTCTGCGTTTGCGGACTTCTTGGAGCGCAGCTTCTATGGCGGGCTTTGCGGCTCGCTGCTGCCTCCACTGCTCACCAGCACGTCTGTCAAGAAGTATGAGTTTTTTTGCTCCCGTATTCGGTTGAAGGCGGTTGATGACATACCTGGAGCGGTTGATGAACATGACGGATTGCACGACGCTTCGCAGCGTCTTGTGCTTGCTCCTGGATGGGGCAGAGTTCGAAGGGACGGAAAGGTACCCGATGCGCGCGATGGCCGCGAGGATCTTCTCCTCCCTATACACAGTTGACGCTCTTCAGAATTCAATTCGCCGCATGCTCGAAGGGCTACTCACTTTCGTTCGAGGCGCGCCATCAAGACGAGCAGGTACTGCTTCTGGTAGCCGAGATCGCAGCGGAACACGTACTCACGCGTGTACTTCGCCTTCAGGTAGCGGATCTGCACCATGAGCCCCTTGCACTCCTTGTTGTGCTGCTGCCGGAGCGCCACGAGCTGGCCGTCATCCCTGCATGTCCGTCAGTCCCTGCCGCTGTGGAAGCATAGGCAAGACCGCTTACGCAGCACAGACATGGCCTTGCCACTCGCGCGCCTGCTCCTTCTGGCCGTCAAGCTCCTCCTTCAGGACGCGGAGCTGCGCCTGCGCCTGTTTCTGAGCGCGCGCTGCCGCGGCACGCTCCTCCTTGCGCTCCGTTTCGGACTTGTCCTTCTGCGCGCGGAGCGCCTTCAGGTCGCGACCGAACGCCTCCGCATCCCGCCGGACGCGGCGCAGGTCCGCCTCGAGCGCAGCAACAGTGCGCGCGACGTCGCCTTTCTCGGCAGACAGACGCGCCTTCTCCGCCTCAACTCGCTCGAGCTCGGATGCCTGGGTGGAGAGCGCACGGCGAAGATCTTCGATCTCGAGTACGCGCAGGTCCAGCTCGTGTCGCCGGTTGTCGTGCGACGTCTGGGAGGCGGCATATTCGCTCTTCAGCCGAGCGACCTCCTATAGCGGGATGTTAGTGACCGGCAGTGAGGTAAAACTATGAAAGCAAACCTCGGATGCTTTCGAGTAACGGCGCTGGAGGTCCTTGTGGTCTGCGGCGAGCATGGAGCGTTCCTGGCGCAACTGCTCCATGTTCCCGAGGTTCTCGGAAACCCTGGCCTCGAGGAGACGAGCCTTCTGCTCGGCGGTGGCATTGCCTACATCGCCGTGTCAGTAACATCTTCATCGTTAGCAGGATGCAGTGCGTACTGCGCAGCTCCTTCTCGAGCTCATGGTTCTCCTGCTTGAGCTGCTGTAGTTGATCCCGCACGTCTGCCATATCCTGCGTAGCGTTCGCTGTTAGCAAGAGCTAGATATATGCTGCGCCTCAACGTACGGATTCAGTGCGGCGCAAGTCAAGCAGGGTAGCTTCCTTCTCCCTCTGAGCCTTTGTCTGCTCAGCGGTCAGCGCCCGCAGGCGACTCCGCTCAGCCTTCAGCTCGGCTTCAAGCTCGGCCATCATGAGCCTCGCCTTCTCCAGCTCCTGTTCAGGTTCGTCAGCTATGCTTGAGGTGAAGAAGAGAGGCGATAACTCACGCCCTCAATCCCAGCGCGAGCCTTTTCGCCGCGGCGTTCAGCCTCTGCGTATTTGCGGATCTCGTCCTTGGCGTTACGAATCTCCGCATTGAGCCGAGAAGCAGCGTCTTGAAGGACAGCGTTCTCCCCCATGATCCTGCTCCTCTCTTCTTCCCATGCGCGTCTCATGCCGTCCAGCTGGGCATTAACCTCCCTCAACTCTGAGCGTAGTGCTTCGGTTGTCCTCGTGGGAGGCGTTGGCGGCTCCGCCGGCAGGCTCATGGTGGAAGCCTCGAGGATAGAGCTAGCAACTACTCAGCCAAAAGTTAGAGTCTAGTATCCGTCGCCACGTACCTCTCATCGGCATCGGCTGCGCTCTCGAACCCACGCATATCGATCTTGGTTCTACACTTCGCGCATCTGAGGCGCTGCATGCGGCGGATCCTCCGCTCCTCCTTGCGAGTCATCCGCGCGATCTCGTCCTCCAGAGCGTTGATGTGGTCTCGCGCATCTTCGAGCTGTTGCGTCAAGTCGACAACGCCGAGCCCCGCATCTTCGAGACGGTCGAGCTTGTCGTCGATGCTGGCGTTTGCGCGATCCAACTCCTGCTGCAGCCGCGCGAGCTCGGTCACAAGGGGAGTCATCGACGGGTCTTGCATGGTGCTTTGAAGCCACGATAGCTGGAAGCCACGTCAGAACATAACTCGTCGTCAGGAGTACATTTTACGTACGTCTCGGAGAGGGCCGCCGGGTGTCTTGGGGCTCTTGAGCGACATGTTGAGCAGTTGCCGGTGCATCGGCGACATGTTGCTCCCGTTGATGAGTCTGCTGGGAGTGCCAAAGAGACCGCTCTGGTTCTTGGTAGACTTGAGGCGCTCGAGGAGGTCCTCCTTCTCCTTCTCGAGCAGCTCGATGCGGGCATCCTTCGCGTTCTCGATGGCCTTGCGAGCGGGGGACTGAGCGACTATCGTCTGCAGGCGCGCGATCTCCTTGTGGGCGTCATCGAGCTCGTCCTCCAATGCCTCGACTTCCGCCTGCAGGTCGCGAGCAACGGCACTCTGTGAAGGACCCAGCTGGGAGACAGAGCGCTCCTGTTGCTTCTCCGCGGCACGCTCGAGAGACGCGATGGTCGCTTTCAAGGTCGCAACCTCCTGTTCATCTGCGAGCATCTTCTTCTCCGCCGCCTCGAGTGCTGTCTCCATCTGCCGCGCGAGCTCCGATGCCCGTTCAGCGTCCTCCACAAGACGGTCATTGTCCTGCTGCTCCTGCTCGAGCTCGGCCGTGAGCTGGTTGGCGTTGTCTTGAGCGGCTGCGAGCTGGTGCTCCAGGTCTTGAATGCGACGGTTATCTGCTGCGGCATCTGCCTCGTACTGCGCCGCTGCATCTTCAGCTTCCCGGAGCTTCGCTCGAACCTTGCGGATCTCCTCCTCGAGGCGTTCGGTCTGGTATACGGCATTGGAGAGCTCCTCCATCTTGTCTCGGAGCTCTTCTTCCAGCGCCGCGGTACGCTTCCGTTCCGCCTGCAGCGCGGCCTCGGAGTCGTCTAGCCGCTCGTCCGCGCGCATAACCTCGTCCTCGAGCTCCTTGACCTGCCGCAGCGTGTTCTGTAACTCGCCTTGCACCTGGGCGAGCCGCTCGTTCGCCTCGTTGACCTCAGCGCCGAGCTCGCGCCCGCTCTCCAGGGCACTCTCCGCCTTCTTCAGCCGCTCCGCGAGCACCTCCTTCTCGACCTGCACGACGGCAAGACGACGCTCAGCGTCCTTCACGTCCTCCGACCGTTCCTCTTCCACGCGCTTGGCCGCCACTTCCGCCTCGCTGAGGCGCTTCTCGAGGTCGGCGACGATGCCCTCGACACCCTTCTCGACCTCGACCATGCGCTCGCGCCACCGGTCCTTGTCTCGTGCGCGTTCGGCTCTCTCAGCCTGTAGCGCCTCTTCCGCCTTCGTCTTGCCGGCGTTACAGGACTCGAGCTCCTCCTTGATCTCGTCGATCACCTCTTCGAGCGCAGCCTTCTCTTCCAACCACGCTTCGGCGACGTCCTCCTCGGTAACATCGCCCAGCCCGAGAGCCGGCCCCGCACTGACCCGCCGTCCACCGCTCGTGCGCCGACTGTGAGGCGGATCCCACGCAGGCGTCGCCGACGAAGACGAAACGGGAGCCGATGCAGGCGAGCCCTCGACATCCCGCCCGTACTTCTCTTCGAACGCGCGCAGGCGGCCGACGAGCATCTCGTTCTCCTCCTGCAGGCGGCGGTTGAGCCCGTGGAGGTACGAGTTCAGCTTGCCGGCGTTGAAGCGGCCGACGCCGTGCCCGCGATCGCCGAGGCCCATGACGGGGTCGAAGGATGCGTTCGCGCGCGCGTGCGTCGTCAGGTCGTGCGAGGACGCGGTCGAGACGAAGGACGCGCGGTCCATCGCGTGGTCGTAGGGAGACTCCGAGCCCGAGCCAGAGTCGGAGGCGACATTCCATGTCTGGGTGAGCGGATGCGAGAGGCGCGCTCGCTTCGCCACGGCTGGGCGCGGAGTTATACCTGCGAAGGCTTTACGGAGGGGTACGCCTGGGGTGGCTTGCGGTGCGGGTTGTGACTCAGGCGACTGCGACCCTTCGCGGGGGTCGCCTGGATGAGGCGTCGGATAACGAAGTCGAGGACGAGCAGTGGAGTTGATCACGGAAAGGAGGAATGAACGCTTGTGCGCGTGAGGGGTCGCAGGATCCTCGCCAGTAGGGTACGCGTCACGGACTTCCTCTTCATCGTGATCCTCAGGCTCGTAGGCATATTGCTTTGGCGTCTCGTCCGTATCGAAATGTACCTGCTGTTGCTGGGGCGTCGTGGTCGGCAGCTGTGGGGTGGTAGAGGGCAACGGTGCGCCAAAACGGGCCCTCGGCCGAGCCTGAAAGGCTGGAGTGGGAGTGAAAAGCGCCGAGGCTGGGGATGAGAACGCCACAGACAGAGGTGTCGGAGAGCGCATGTTTCTGCCCGCACCGCTACCCGCACTACCGTTGAGGTCCGCAGACTGAGCTTCCTCCGACGAGAACGTTGGCTCTCTCGAGTGCTGAGAGTAGTGGTCGCTTGCATCGCTTGCTGGGTGTCGATCGCTGGCCGGGCTAGCCTGATGCTGGCTCTGAGAGATCTCCGGGAGTACTTCTGTGTCGTGCACTGAATGCTGGTGATCTTCACTGTCGCTCAGGAAAGCAGAGCCGAGGCTCATCTGCGTGAGGTCCCGCTCTTCCACGTGTGGTGGCACAGCGGGTGAAGCTGTCGCCGAACGGGGTAGTGGTACCGCCAGGGCAGCCAGCGGAGGGTCGGTCTCGGCGCGCTGCCATCCACTCGACCGCGTACTGTGTGGCGTAGAGTTGGATGTAGACGAAGTTGGGGAGGACGTTGTTCTTGTGAGGGAAGGTGTTCTGGTGCGTGAAAGTGGTCGCCGGAAAGAGATGTTGCGCAGTTTGTCGAAAGGAGATGCCTGCGAATGATCAGCCTCTACACCGTGCAAAACGGGCCAAAACATACCTTCGGCTCCGACCGTAGGCTCACGGAGTAGTCATACTCCGACTTCCTGCGGGGTGTCCCCCGTTCTACCGGATCCGGCGAGTTGGAGCGACTGACAGACTGCAGGGCGTCTGACAAGTCAAATTCAGGATCTGCGTTGTCGTCAAGGGCTGGTGGAAGGTAGGCTTCGGGGACGGAACTGTCTTCCGTCTCCTGATCACTGCTGCGAATGTCCATATCTTCGTGCGGGTAGCGCGTGTCAGGCAGACTTGGAATGGAGCTGATGTCAAAGCTCTCTTCTCTCGGCGGGACAGGCCCTGACCCTCGCGAGACAGATAAGGAGGATTTCGTGGGGCGGGATGCCAGAGAGTGCGCAAAGCGAGCCGTGCTGGAGGTACTGGAGGGTGCCCGTATGGTGGAGGCTGCATGTGAGAGAGCGGCTGGGGTGGAATGTATTGGTGAGGCTATCTGGATATCCCCTTCGCTGCTTTGATCCAAGATCGTCTGAGGGTCGGCGGAATCGTCAAAGGCTGGGAGCGAAGGTAGGGACGGCATGTCTCTGTCTTGGTCGACCTGGATGCGACGCCATACTCTTGACGGCGTTTCGAGAAGATTGGCCATGGCTTATTACGACTTCAAATATTGCGTAGCCCTTAGTAGACCCTGCAAGTAGGACGGAATATTAGCACTGAGACTAAAGCTGCTGCAGGTATGTTTGTAGCGAGACCACTTGGGAGGACCCATAGTTCACTAGGCACGGCCTGTGCTCGCAGAAGACGAGCAGCCGGTTGACAAGATTGATACATGCACCCGTCACTATGAAGCGACACGACAGGCGATACCTTGATGAGGGCAGCACAATGTACAGGAGGGACATCATTGGACGGGTGGTCTCATGCCACTCCTCTGGTACGTGATACCTCTTGGACTGCGATGCCCATGAGCAGGCACAACGTAGTTGGCTATCATGCAATACATGAATCCATACAGTGATTGTCAGACTTACCAAGAGATATGTATCGGTCCTGCCTTACAGCCACAGCTGTTCAAGAGCTCTCCACTGACTAGGAATAGCAGACGGTAGTCGGCAGATTTGTTCACAGTGAGTAGCGCAAACCGTTGATGTAAGTCAATGCCAGCCAGGGAGTTCGAGTATGTGTGTAAAGATGCGGCGCAACGGCGTGGACAGAAGGAGCTCGGGAGGTGGTGGCTGTCGGGAGAGATTGAACAAGCGCTCACGACGCGGTTTCAACTTCACGTGATCGTCGCGTCACTTAGGCGCCCGAGGCTCACAAAGAGAGGCTTGTCCCGGCCCACACCACTTGGCACTGGTAGTAGTACAACTGAGCACTTAGCTATATTGACGAGCGTTGGCCACAACGCTGGTATGTGGAACTCTCACAAGCCGCGCGTTGTACTCGTTCTGTTATTTGTCACGCGAGAGTCTTATATAACACAGCAGAACACCGTTGATCAGCAGTGACACTCTCAATGATGACAGGGCGTCGAGGAAAGGAGTTCTGACGAGCGCAGCACCGAGGTCCCATAAACAGTCGCGCGCGATCCCAGTGGTCGCACAGGCGGGATTGTGTGGTTTCACAAACATGAGCGATCAATATGCAGGAGATCCTACTAAACGAACAGACTAAGGGCACATTACACGGACCGCCGTGGCGTAAATACTATAGCTTAGCCTTCACGGACACCTTCGCCGCGTTCTCCTGCAGGATCTTCGCCGCGTCGTTGACCATGTTGTCCACGATCTCCTTCGCAGGAAGGACTTCGTGGATGAGCGCAGCGACACGCCCGATGAGCCACGCGCGCGCCTCCAGCGACTTCTCGGGGTGGTCCTTGAGATCGTGCTCGTACGGGAGGATACCCTTGGAGGTGAGCTCCTTGATCTCAGCCTGACGGTTGTTGTTCCTAAAAACGAGGTGAGAATGAGCACGAATCTCCAGAAAGCTGAGGGAAAGGCGTACCAGTCATCAACGTAAGGTGTCCTCCGGACGCGGAGGGGACGACCGGTGTAGATGAGCGTCGTAACGGCATCCTCATACCCGGCGCTCAGGACCGCCTCCTTGTGCGCCTTGGGCGCACCCGCCTCCTTGGACGCGACGAAACGCGTGCCGACCCACACGGCCTGCGCGCCCCACGCGAGGTTCGCGGCAAGGCTGCGGCCGTCGTACACGGCGCCGGCCCCGATGACGTACACGGGCTCGCCCGTCAGAGGCGACTTGCGGCCCTTGCAGATGTCAACGCATGCGGGGATGAGCAGCGACGCGGGCACGTCGCCCGTGTGGCCGCCGCCCTCGCCCGCCTGCGCGCAGATGAGGTCGCAGCCGACGTCCAGCGCCTTCGTGACGTGCTTCGGGTGGCCAACCATCTGTGGTGCGGGCTTCATTACACGCCCTTCGCGATGCGATCGGAGGTGCACTCACGTTCATCACGGGGATGCCCGCCTGGTGGAGCTTGTCAACCGCCCACTTCGGGGGAACGCCGACAGCGCAGACGAAGAGCGAAGCCTTCTCGTCGATGATGACGTCGAGCAGATCGGGCAGCTGGCCCTTGGTGTAGTCGTACTGCGGCCCGTTTAGTATGTTGGTCGAAGTGACAGGGGGGTGAATGCTACTCACGTTGGTCTTGCGCGCGTTGCCTCCGACCTGGGGAAGCAGGAGATCGACACCGAAAGGCGCGTTCTTGTCAACCAGGTCGTCCTTCAGAGCCTTGATCTGCGAGGGGACGCGTGAGTGAGGCAACCGGTTTTGACTTGGGCTTCAACTGTGCATACCTGCGCGCGCAGAATCTTGGGAGTGTAACCGACACCTCCAATAACACCAAGGCCGCCCGCGTTGGTGACAGCAGCCGCCAACTCCGGACCGGCAGCGACGTTCATGCCTGCGCGCCAGGAGACCGCGTTTAGACCACGTCGTCTCGCGTGAGCGGTATACGGCGGTGCTCACCTGCAAGCAGGATGGGGTGCTGAATCTTGAAGAGCTTGGTGAGAGGGGTCGTAATGGTGGCCATGGCGGAGGATGTACGAGGAGAGGGGGTGACAGGGAATGTGGGGGCGACAGGAAAGAGGCTGAGAGCTTTAAGGAGGGAGCTGGGGTCGGTGTCCGGCCGTCGTTCTCGCGCCCGTTTAGCCGGCATGTGATATGAGATCGGCGGTCCCGATTGGCGCCTCCCCGCATCATTGCGCGGCTGTCCTCTCCACGGATTCGCTCTCGTCCTCGGTGACCGAACGCTTGTCTTGAGCTTTGCGATGGGGTTGCCGGGATCCTGTAAATCTGTGTGTACCGCGAAGATCCCAACCACCCACCCGAGAAGAGAACTCTCGGTGCAGCGTGAAAACAACGGCAGTGGCACCCGCAGTAGCCGTGATGCATCCCTGTGGCTGCAGCTCGAGGGTCAGCAGACGTTGACCGGCTGTACGCCGTCGCCGGTGCACCTTCGTCGGTCTCATGTCTTCAGGCTACAGCCGGATCAGGCGGGCTTTGGGACCAACATTGATGCATGCATGTGGTGATCGTTATGGCTCGCCCACTGCGCAGACGAGTTCTCTAGAGAAATGGGTAGAAGGCTAGGCAGAAGTTCCAAGAAGTACTAACCGATGCGATGCTCGCCCAGAAGTACCTTTACAATGGGCCAATTACCTCAGATACTCCAAGGTACCGTTCGAAGCCTGGTGAACATGAGCACGCCGATGACGACTCCCAGCGTATGTGTTTCGACAACCACTCGATTAGAGAACCCGCTGTTATACACTACATAATGATACAAGGAAATAAACAAAGAACGAGACCCGAGAAGCCCTCTATGCACCGAAACCGTAGAGTGTGCGGCCCGAGCGCTTCAAGGCGTACACAACGTCGAGGGCGGTAACAGTTTTCCTCTTGGCGTGCTCAGTGTAGGTGACCGAGTCGCGAATGACCTGAGAAGAGATCATTGAGACAAGGCGCGGTGGCTCAGAGATAACCACAACTTACGTTCTCGAGGAAGATCTTGAGAACACCACGGGTCTCCTCGTAGATGAGGCCCGAGATACGCTTGACACCGCCACGACGGGCAAGGCGACGAATGGCGGGCTTGGTGATACCTGTGCGGGAGTGGTTAGTTAATGAAGTTGCAAGACAGTGAAGGTCGAAGCTCACCCTGGATGTTGTCGCGAAGAATCTTACGGTGACGCTTCGCGCCACCCTTGCCGAGACCCTTTCCACCCTTTCCACGGCCAGACATGTTGATAGAGATGAGAGTGGTTGGTGAGGTGCTTTAAAGCGAGTTTGCTGGCTTCGACGAGGCGAAGGAGGCTTGAAGGGTTGTGGAAGGCGGAGGGTGAGTGAGGTTCTGGGGAATTAGCGCGGCTGCTTATATCGGGCCGCAAACGCGCCTGTGGCTGTGATCACGTGTGTGAACCTTAATTCTTGTTGAACGCCGTTAACGCGCGGGCGCACGTGACTCCGACGCGTCGCGGCACCTTGTATAAGTAGCCGCCGCGCGGCAGCCACCGTCCCCCATCCATCCGCCCTCCCACCCGTCGGCCTCAGCACCTTCGCCACCACCAACCCCAATCACTATCAGCCACACTATCAGCAATGGCCCGCACTAAGCAGACTGCTCGCAAGTCCACCGGTGGCAAGGCGCCCCGTAAGCAGCTCGCTGCCAAGTCCCAGGCTCGCAAGACCGCCGCGGTAAGTCGTCTCACTTCAGCAAATTGAGCTTCATGCTTATGCGCCCTTGCATTTAGGCTGCGACCGGTGGTGTGAAGAAGCCCCATCGCTTCCGGCCTGGTACCGTCGCGCTCCGCGAGATCCGTCGGTACCAGAAGTCGACCGAGCTCCTCATCCGTAAGCTGCCCTTCCAGCGGCTTGTTCGTGAAATCGCGCAGGACTTCAAGGTTTGTCTCCCATTCTCCTTTCCAGCCTCTGCTCAGTGCTAATTGGTATGCGTTCCTCAGACCGACCTGCGCTTCCAGTCCTCCGCCGTCATGGCTCTCCAGGAGGCGTCCGAGGCTTACCTCGTCTCGCTCTTCGAGGACACCAACCTTGCTGCGATCCACGCAAAGCGTGTAACGATCCAGCCCAAAGACTTGGTGAATAGCCACATCTGCTCATTCATCCCGCGCAGCGCGCTGACGTTCATTCTAGGCCCTTGCCCGTCGGTTGCGCGGTGAGCGCACGTAAGGGGTGTGGGTGTCGATTGTCTTGTCTCTGTATCTCTTGTACTGGGTGTATTAGTATTGTTTATTAGATAATTTCTTTTCATCTCTTGCCCTCGCGAGCGAAGCTCCTGTCAATGGTGTTGATGTGCGCGCAATGAATCGATTCCTCACGGGATGTGCATCGACGGCGAGCACTGCCGATGTTGCTTGGCTCTCCAACGAGTCATAAAATTACATGGGCTCAAGCGAGCATACCGAGACAATAGATGCGACGCTAGAACTACTTCAGCATGTCAACGTACAGTGGGTACGGCTTGCCCATCCACGTAGCGAGCTCCGTATGGTCCTTGAACGCCTCGCCCGTGTTCGGGTGAACGAGAACCCTGAGGCATATTTGTTCAATGAGTGGATTATCGGAACACAGGGAACATGACGTACGAAAGAGGGCCGCGGTTAACCACGAGCCACGAGAAGAACGTGCCAGTCTGATGCGGGTTGAACACGTTCACCTCGAACATAGGCACAGGATGAGGGCCGACGGCCTTGTCCCACAGCTTGTATACGCGGAACTGATGAAGACCACTATCAGCGACGTCCCGTGTCAAATTGCGGGCAAAGTGTGCACGAACCTCTGGGAATTCGCGTCGAATGCGCTCATGCAACTCTGCCGCGTGCTTGACCTCCTTCGGCGAGTTGGGATGATAGTAAACTGAGAACATGCATTAGCTCTCGCACGATCTCGGATTCCAGACATGTAAAGCTCACTGTGGAAGTCGAAACCATTGTTCGATGAGTCGATCGGCGCGGGGAACTGATCGTACGCCGCCGAGCGGGGGCCAGGGGGGTTGTAGTACGACTTGCCGTCCGCATTGAATGTCGTTGGGAGAGGCTCCGCGTTCTCGTATCCCTGGAGAGGCGACTTGTACTCGTAGGTGGTCATTGCGTTGGAAGCTGGGGTCGTTTGCTGGAGTATGTGCTGGTGGGGCGAAGAGTAAAAGGATGTCGGTTAGCCCCCGGTGTTGCGCCGGCCTTAAGTACGCTGCTCGTGGCGTTCGGTTATGCGCAAGATCTTCGACTTAGGAATCATGGTCTAATTGAGGCACATTTCACACCGAATGAATAACGTCTGCTCAGCCTCGAGAGGCGTGCTTTGGTCAGGTTGCCTGTGAGGATGCAGGAGGGGCTCAGCGGATATGACTAAGCATGCAGCCAGAGGCGCGACGCGACGCGCAGGGCGGGCGCGTCTTGGCCTTCGCCACTTCCCAAGGACTTCTACGCACTACGCGCGCGTACCGAACGCACCCACAGTCGCCGTTGTGCGCGCGAAGAGACAGAAGAACTGTTCAATATGTCGACACGTGAAGCTGAACGCCACTCAGCTGCACAGGAAACCTTGAACAGTACGTGCGCTCCCCTCTTCCGCGCCCCCGCGAACGGTACTAACTGGCGCGCCTAGCTCTCGATGACATCTCCCAGCTCCTCAACACAGGCCTTGACAAGGAGACCCTGGCGACATGTGTGAACCTGATCGAGAGTGGTGTAAACCCCGAGGCTTTGGCGGTGCGTCCTCAACTGTGCAGTAGGATCCGTAGGGTTCGCTGTGCTGAAGTGGATCGCTCGCTTCATCGCAGGCCGTCATACAGGAGCTGAGACGAGAGGGTGCTGCGGCCAAGAACACGCGGACGACGAACGGTCGATAGCTGCGACCTTCAGAGCTCAGATCGCAGGAGAGTATGCCGAAGCTCGGTGATAGTGCTCATTGCAAACCGACAGGTATTCTGGCAAGAAATGGAGACACAGGGGCTGAATATGTGCGAGCAGCAGTGTGTTCCAGGATTGCAAACGTAGAGCTCGAAGGCGAGACGGATTGTACGAAGAGGTAGCATAGAGGCTGGGCGCTCTCGTGGGCCATTTGGTCGGAGATTAGAATTTGAGACAGCGCTGTGGCGTCGTTTACTCAGCTGTCGTGGACGTCTTGAACGCAAACGCTCAACTCCACCGCTCTTGCTAGCACCCTTCCGCTCTCTCGCTTTTCTTTCTCATCATGTCGTCTCCAAGATCACCACGGCTCATCGACTCATTCACCGCGCCGAAGGAGGTGCTGCAGGAGTTCGCGGACATGGCGGAGGAGGAGGACATCGACCCGTTCGCCGAGACGGCCTCGAAGTGGCAAATCGCTTCGCGCCAGTCCGACTACCACAACAGGAGGTTCAACCGCCAGGCTCACGAGAGCGCAGACGCGTTCAAGGCGGTCGCCGAGGGCCAGGATGCAGACGGCGGTGGATACAAAGAGGCAATGAGGCTGCAGCGTCTGGAGAAGGAGGAGGAGCGCGTGAGGAGGGCAATTGAGGAGAAGGAGAAGGAGGCACGGGAGGCGGGGCAGTCGAAGATGGACCTGGACAAGACTCCGCCGCGCGAAGAGCTCGAGGAGGCGCAGAGGGAGCTCGCCGCGCTCCAGGGCACGAAGCGCAAGCGGCGCTGGGACATCGAGGAGCCTGCGAAGGAGAAGGAGGAGGACAAGGAGAACAAGGGTGAGTGGTCAAAAGAGGCTCTCGAGGGCGCTGCGCCGAAGAAGCGGCGGTCTAGATGGGATGCGACCCCTGCCGACGTCGCTGGCGAAACTCCTGGCGGGAAGAGGTCGCGTTGGGACCAGGCACCCGCTGCCGCCCCCGAGGTGGCCATGACCCCCATCATCATGAACGCACCTGGCCTCATGCACGAGGACAAGCACAACCGGTACCTCACCGACGAAGAGCTTGACGCTCTCTTGCCTTCTGCTGGGTACGCCATTGTCACTCCCCCTCCTGGCTATGCCCCTCTCGTCCGACCCCCCAAGCTGTCTGCCACACCCGTGACGGAGGTCGGCGGCTTCCAGATTCAAGAGAGCTCGGATGCCGCAGCTATGGCCGCAGCAGCGGGCCTTGCGCCAGAGCTCCCCACCGAAATTCCTGGTGTCGGCAACCTTGCATTCTTCAAGGCGGAGGATGCTCAGTACTTCGCCAAGATCCTGAAGGAGGAGGACGAGACCGAGATGTCGGTGGACGAGATGAAGGAGCGCAAGATCATGCGACTGCTCCTCAAGATCAAGAACGGCACTCCCCCTGTCCGCAAAACCGCCCTCCGCCAAATCACCGACAAGGCACGCGAGTTCGGCGCCGGCCCTCTGTTCGACAAGATCCTGCCTCTGCTCATGGAGCGGACGCTGGAGGACCAGGAGCGGCACTTGCTGGTCAAGGTCATCGATCGCGTTCTCTATAAGCTCGACGACCTCGTCCGCCCGTACGTGCACAAGATTCTCGTCGTCATCGAGCCTCTGCTCATCGACGAAGACTACTACGCTCGTGTCGAGGGTCGTGAGATCATCTCGAACTTGTCCAAGGCAGCCGGTCTCGCCCACATGATCTCCACTATGCGTCCCGATATCGACCACGCGGACGAGTACGTGCGCAACACCACCGCTCGTGCGTTCTCCGTCGTCGCGTCTGCTCTTGGTATCCCCTCGCTCCTCCCCTTCTTGAAGGCCGTCTGCAGGAGTAAGAAGTCATGGCAAGCCCGTCACACTGGTATCCGCATCGTCCAGCAGATCGCCATTATGATGGGTTGCGCTGTCCTCCCTCACCTCCGCAACCTCGTCGACTGCATTGCACACGGTCTCCAGGACGAGCAGACGAAGGTCCGGACGATGACCGCTCTTGCGCTTGCGGCTCTGGCCGAGGCCGCCGCTCCGTACGGTATCGAGTCCTTCGACAACGTGCTGAAGCCGCTCTGGGTCGGTATTCGTCTTCACCGCGGAAAGAGCTTGGCGGCGTTCTTGAAGGCTATCGGATTCATTCTCCCCCTCATGGATCCCGAGTACGTCCAGTACTACATCAAGGAGGTCACCATCATCCTCATCCGCGAGTTCCAAACGTCGGACGAGGAGATGAAGAAGATCGTCCTGAAGGTCGTCCAGCAGTGCGCGGCGACGGAGGGCGTCACCCCGCAGTACATCAAGCAGGACATCCTCCCCGACTTCTTCAAGGCGTTCTGGGTCCGCCGCATGGCGCTTGACCGTCGGAACTACCGCCAGGTCGTCGAAACCACAGTCGAGCTCGCGCAGAAGTCCGGCGTCGCGGAGATCGTGGGGCGTATTGTCAACGACCTCAAGGACGAGGCGGAGCCGTACCGGAAGATGGTCATGGAGACCATTACGAAGGTCGTCGCGTCCCTCGGTGCTTCCGACATCGACGAGCGTCTCGAAGTCCGACTCGTCGACGGTATCATTTACGCCTTCCAGGAGCAGACCACGGAGGACCAGGTCATGCTTGACGGTTTCGGCACAGTTGTCAACGCGCTGGGTAGGTCTTGGCATATTCCCGGGTTCATGTCCTAGTCTCGCTAACCTATCCCTCCCAGGTATCCGCGTCAAGCCATACCTTACTCAGATCGTCTCGACCATCCTTTGGCGTCTCAACAACAAGAGTGCCAAGGTCCGTCAGCAAGCCGCCGACCTCACGACCCGTCTCGCTGTCGTGATCAAGCAGTGCGGCGAGGACCAGCTCCTCAGCAAGCTCGGTCTCGTACTCTTCGAGCAGCTCGGTGAGGAGTACCCCGACACCCTGGGTAGTATCATTGCCGCCGAGGGCGCTATTGCCAACGTCGTCGGTATGACACAGATGAACCCCCCTGTGAAGGATCTTCGTGAGTGCTATCTGCTCGTTGTGGTTGCCATGTGTCGCTGACCTTTTCGTTTAGTTCCTCGTATGACCCCTATCCTCCGTAACCGACACGAGAAGGTGCAGGAGGCGACAATCAACTTGATTGGGCGTATTGCCGATCGCGGCGCGGAGTTCGTCCCCGCTCGCGAGTGGATGCGTATCTGCTTTGAGCTGCTCGATCTCCTGAAGGCGCACAAGAAGGGTATTCGTCGAGCTGCGGTCAACTCTTTCGGTTACATCGCGAAGAGTTTGGGTCCCCAGGACGTCTTGCAAGTGCTGCTCACGAACCTGCGCGTGCAAGAACGCCAGAGTCGTGTCTGCAGTACGGTCGCCATCGCTATCGTCGCGGAGACTTGCGGACGTGAGTTATTCATCGTACATCTTCAGTCTTTTGCCGTATTGCTAAAATCGCCCCCCAGCCTTTACATGTATCCCCGCCATCCTCAACGAGTACCGAACAGCTGAGCTCAACGTCCGCACCGGTTGTCTGAAGGCGCTCTCGTTCGTCTTCGAGTACGTCGGCCCCCAGTCGGCGTACTACGCGGACTCCGTCGTCACCATGCTCGAAGATGCGCTCACGGACCGCGACCTTGTCCATCGGCAAACCGCGAGCACAATCGTCAAGCATCTCGCGCTGGGCGTCGCCGGCCTCGGCTGCGAGGACTCAATGCTCCACCTCATGAACCTCGTCTGGCCGAACTGCTTCGAGACGTCCCCGCACGTCATCGGCGCGGTCATGGAGGCCATCGAGGCGATGCGCGTCACGCTCGGCCCCGGCGTCCTGCTCAGCTACACCCTCCAGGGCCTCTTCCACCCCGCGCGCAAGGTGCGCGAGGTGTACTGGCGCGTGTACAACTCGCTGTACCTCGGCGCGGAGGACGCGCTGGTGCCGTTCTACCCCGACCTCGGCGAGCTCAGTGAGGGCCAAAATGTCTACGATCGCCACCCGTTGCAGATGTTCATCTGAGGCGCAGATATGTCTTATGTTGTACGATAGTTTCCGATGCTGTGTATGCGTACTTTAGGTTTCTCTATTGCAATGGTCTTGACTGAACGTTGAATTGCATTCGGTGCGTGTCACTGCGCTTGCGGACGCTATAAACCAAGTTCGCTGACCGGACGATGGATATCATAGATAGGTACGATCAAGCTCGCAGTCCCCGTCGTCTCTCGGCCAGTGGCTCATAGACTCCTCTGAGCAGCGGTGTCAGTGACCAGGCCTCGGGGGTGCGCCGCGCCCTGCGTCCATCGCACATGCACTCCCCGAAGCAACCGCCGAATCTAGGCTTCCTGCTGCAAAGGTATGTTAAGGACTCGCCGGACAACCCGGTGGCACTGATACCGACGGTCAGGGGGGGCTCAGATTCTCCACGAATGCCTCACGCCCACGTAGTACGCAAACCGCTCTATTCGCGGCGCGAGAACGTTGTGCTCTCCGAGTCACAAGCACGGCCCATTCCGACGCATGTACGATGGTTCGTCCTCACGCGTCTCGGGTCCCGTCACCCCATGCGTCGTCAATGTCGGTCGTAATCCGGAGTGTTAACGGTCAGACGCACATATATTGTGAGATAATACAGGTGCAGTGGGCCATTCCTGTCAGTCATCAGCGCAGCCGCGTGCCCCAGCAGGGTGCAGAGAGTTAGAGTTCACGCCGAGTGCGTCTACTTTGTGACCGTGCTCGAGATGTACCTCCGGCGCGTCTCGTTTGAATGCACGCATGGCGAGGGACTCTGCCTCTGTCGAGCGCAATGTGTCCAAGATGTGTATAGCTAATTAGAAGCACAAGGAGGCCAGGTGTCGGAGCGAGGACATGTACGATCCAGCGTACGTAGCAATACGAAGATAACACGACGGTGCGGCGACAACATCTGAGTCAAGCGAAGCAGGAAAACGGAGGCGACGGGAAACAGAACGTCAACACGAGAACTAGGTAGGTACGTAGTACAGAGACAGCGAGAATGAGTCACGACTCGGAGAGGCTCGGAACGGAGAAAGAGGGTAGCATAGGTGGTCGTCAGACATAACGCGTCGGCGTAGAACCTGTGCGGGTGGACAGTAGCCATGTAATGAGCGTCGTGTCTGAAAACACAGAGGTAACGTCAGAAAGACATACAGACGATCCTGAGACGGCGGGGGCAGCATGGTGACACTCTTGAGAATGTCTCCGGAGACGTGTCGCCTCGACGTGGGGAGGATTGTGACGCATACGCGTGAGTAGGTGAGATGTTGGCGACGGGGATGTGTAGTCGTGAAGATGTAAGACGACCCGCCGTGCGCGCTGTGAGCTGGCGGGGGGCAGGAATGTTGGAGACGGCTAGGACACGAAGGGATTGTCGGGAAACTGGTCCGGGGGCAGGTCGGAAGAAGGCAAGGTCGAAGAAAGGTGTGGATGGAGCGAGTCGATGGAAGGCGAGTCCGGGAAGGCAAAGGTGTATAGGGATGTCAAGCTTGGAAGGCGGGGTAGGAAGGGAGGTACAATGGGTAGCGTCACTGGGTGCTTGACCTAGAGGCATAACCGCCCGTGGCCGAGCCTTCCAAACCACTGCGTCAGACGCATCTGAGGGGCTAGGCGAGGGGTGCGGGGGTAGCAGCTACCAACGTAGGGCTGTCCGCCGAGAACGAAGCGTGGTGGGATGAATGAGGGACATCCTCGGAAGATGGCATGGCCTCTGATGGAAGGGCATGGGTGAGGTGCCGGAATGTGGTCGCCTGTTCCCTGGATTTTGTCACCGCCCCATCAATTTCACCATGTAAGTCGGCCGTAGAGGAAGTGCAAAGCAATCCGTCAGCAGCCACATCGAGCAGAGAAGTCGAAAGAGAGTCATGACTAACCGCTTTCTGTAGTCGGCTGCAATGCGCATAACCTTGAACCTCAGCACCCGTGCGAGGAGCGGTGTTGATCCTCCCAGTGAGCTGCTCCCATAGTCGTAGAGCGTGTCTGCCAGGTTTATGAAGTCTGGAACGAGGCTCGCATTGACACAGCGCAGCACGTCGTCAGATGTACTCTGGGCAAGTTGCTGGACGATGTCGAAGAGAGCCGTAGGGGCGACGGATACCTTGACGTTGGGTAGAATGTTGTCCTCCGCAAGCACCTCCAGCAAAGCGCGAGTCAGTTGTTCGATAACGTCCTGCGCGTAGGCACGAACGATAGTGAGGTCGCCTGCGTTGAGAGGGGTTTCGAAGGCTTTACTGGCGCAGTCCAGGAAGTGGTGGGTACTTCTGAGGTACGTTGCCCAAGCCGCCTTCGCCTCGCTTGGAAGTGCTTTCTCTCGAGTCCGCTCGGCGAGGCGAACCTCGCGATACCCCGCAGCTACGACTTCTGTGCGGTATAGTCAACGCAGCGATCGACTGCAGACAAGTGCTATAGCCTCACCTTGTAGCGAGAATTCCACGGTTGCATCATTGCGGAGCCCCCTAGTGAAATCCAACAGAAACTTCCTGTCCAGAGCGAGCTGGGACTGGTTGAGAATTTCCCGCTCCCGGCTCGGCGATCGGTTGTGATCGGTGATCGCGTCGATGGCCGAGATAGCCCAATCTGCGCTAGCCAGTGTCATGTTGGGTGCCCAAGATCCAGCCTCGTAGTAAGTGTTCAGAGCCTTTTCATCGTCTTCTGATAGACTCGTTCGCGGCGTCGCGAGCAGTACGCACAGGGCTGTGTGGAGCCACAGAAGTCGCTGCTGATTGTCGCGTGCGAAGCGATCGTGTGTGTCGTCCGCCGCGATGCCGAACGGGTCTCGCTCGCATCTGTGAAGTAGTTGGAAGTAGTCCACAACGGAGTCGTGTTTGTGATCCATGAGAAGTATCGTGGCTGAAAAGAGCGCCTGCGTGCGTAGGGAGGAGACATGCGCTTGGAGCATGATCTGTATGTCCAGCGCAGCCCCAATGTCATCGTCGATGTCAATGAATAGCCCCGGGCCGGGTCGTCCAGCCTTTCTCTGAAGCTCAGTGATATACCTCGTAGTGCGATGGATAACTCGATATCCCGGCTGCGCCACCTGTCTTCGCGGATACCAGCAGTGATGTTCATCCGCACTCAAGCACAAGCGGTGGTTGAAGTTGAGCTTGACTGCTCGCCACGCGGTGTGGATCCACGAGAGCGTGACCTAGGATGGGGGTCAGGGTCGGCATTCGGCAAGAGAAATAGGCCGAGCTGACCGCAAAGTTGAAAGAGGGGTCGTCAATGGCCATGGCCAGAGCACAGACTGCGATGATCCCGATGTGAATGGATACCGCCCTAGCAACAGGCGCATTCAGATTCCAAAGTAGAATCAAGAGACCAGAGAAGAAGGCAATCAAGGAAGTTTGAAGGAGGGCTGGCATGATCATGACGCATGCACCCGCCCGCCCCATTTGAAGTCGACTCCAACGGTATTGACGAAGCCGAGCGAGATGATGGGAGGTGCCGGTCAGTCCAATCTCGTACTCGTCCAACCACTTCTGCTTGATCGCGATTCCGAGGGTTGCGGAGGCAAGGCTGCAAACGAGCCCGGAGAACCATAGGGCGTTAAGATACAATACCCAGGTGGGAACGGGTGGAGGAGTGCCTGCGTCCGTGAAGGTGGTAGCTGATGGCTGACAGTGGAAGCTAGAGGAAGAAGTGGGGCGGGCAGAGTTGTGGGAGGAACCGTCCAACTTCCTAGAGATCTGCTGCAAGAGGGAGATCGGGTCCTGCTGGAGCAGGAGGTATGCCGGCACGTTGAATGCGGTGAGTATAGTGGAGATAAGGCCAGCCTATGGATCACTGTGTGTTAAACCAAGGCCATGCGAACGAACAGTTGCAATACTGTTATACATACGACGAGGAGATAGGTGTCGATATCCTTCTTCCAGCGCATGATAATCTCGTTGCTGTATGCGTATACTGCCTCTGCTACGTCCTTGTATGCCTCATTCTTCTCCTGCAAGGTGTAGACTGCGTCCCGGGTCCAGTAGACCTCCTGCACCAGAACATTTGCCAACTGTAAGCGAGGCCCTAGCAAGCAGTATATGCAACGCACTCGCAATCCAAGCACACCACCGGGGATATCGGGACGCCAAAATGATATAGTCGATGTAGTTTGCGTCACGGTCTTTTTCTACCAGGGTACCGTTATCAGGGCTGCAAGCCGGCTATCAAGGGGAGACAGTCTTACACCATTTCTGGGAATGTTGTGTTTTACGCGACTCGGACGCGGCTGGAACACGGGCGGGGGCTTCGGGGGTTGAGGCGGCCTCGGGCCCGGGGTCGAGGCCGGAGGTGAGGACGGGGTCCGAAATCCAGCATAGTAGTCATTTCTATCGTGCAGCATGGGGTTTCGGGGTACCCGAGAAATGCGTCCCAGATGTATGTGCGTACGGGGATCACAAGCGTTTGCGGAGGTGAGTGCCATGTCAGCAGGGTTATATATTATCAACGCAGCTGGGGATGTACGGCGTGGTTACCGGCTTGCCGCTGTCCCCTCAAGGCCTCAAGGCCTCACGGCTTCAACCCTGTGATCGCGAGGCCGACGTCAAACAAGGTTTGGTCCACCAGGTGGCGCTCTTCTTCTACAAGTTCTACGTCCATCGACCGGCGGAACGCCCGTGCGAGAGCTGGTACAGACCAGCACGACTCCTTGCGATGTCTCACGTTGAATGCCCTCCGCAGTGTCTGAGAGGCGCGGGCCTAACAGTTAGTCCTCAAGAGGACACCGCTGAAGCGTGGATAGCATGCCCCCAAATTCTACACGTCTGAAACACGCTTAAAAACCTGTAGGCAGAGGTCGCTTCTGTGACGCAGACGCAGACGATCACAATCACGTATACGGCAGCGGTCTGCGCCAGTGACGGCACTGGGAAACTCGTACGCCAGCGAGGCTGCACAAACGAATCGCGAACGTTCGCGGAACTATGCAGGTGGATCCGGCAGCGCATTCGATAAGAAGATTGGGCTTCGTTCTAGCGCTCCGTCCACATACCGTCACAGACGTACACACAACGTGTGCCCCAAGCGACTCACCCCAACGTGATTTGTGCATCGATGTTCACAATTCGCCGTTCTAGTCCCGGTCCTCCTTTTGGAATACCAGCATCCGGAGTTCGCCAACCGGAACAGTTCCAGACGCCGCGTACGTCTAGGCATGCAACGCCAGTCTACGTACTCAATGACCCTAAGAGACGGCGATCGCAGAGGGGGGGAGAGCCTGCCGCACCTCGGGCCTCATGCACCGGGCACGCCGCACGGCGGCGCAGCTTGCATGCGCCGCATCCATGCCGTATCGACACAGGGATTGCTATGCACACCCTGCGACCGTGCCCGCACGCTTGTCCACGCGGAGTATATGTATGTAGCGACGCGAAATCACCGGTCACCGGTCGTTATCGGAAGCGAGCAACCGGTTAAAGCAATGCGTCCTCCCTAGCAAACAAGGGCGGAGGTTAGCACAGCGAATCACGACATCTCTGTATCGTGTACCGACGAAATCCGATGTTCGACAGTTGAATCTTGATGGTATTGACATAAGCAAAGCACAAGAAATACGTCAGCTCCTATCTCTAGAAACCTGACGCCTGCGAGAATGCCGTATCCAGTAAGTATGTCGTCAGGTTGTGACTTATCAAGAGGACTGCTGCTCATCACTTACGAACTGCAATACAAGAAGAGTCTTGGGCTTTAGGAGGGGCGTACATACAGATGTTATGGAGGATTGTAATGTTTGGGGGCGTTGCGTGGGGGGACTAGATGTTCGAGGCCGATGGTAGAGGAACGCGCAGGAGAACGGCCTGTCGGAGTCGGTGTGAGGTAGCGTGGCGGGCGACGAGCATCATGGACCGCGGTACGAAGAGGGGCATCGGATCAGCAGTATCCAGCAAGGTGGAATGAGGGAGATGAATACCGGGGGGTAGTCGTTTACCAGGTGGGTTCTCGCGCAGAACGGCGGCTTGCATTTGAGGCTATCCGGTGGGCTCGCTGGATAAGGCGCAGCGTCTGGAGGGGGCCCTGGGGGAGATCAAATCATTGGGATGGGACGACATGGCTCGTGGATGCAATTGTCAGCGAACGCCCCACTCTGAGAAAGACGGGAGAGACTCAAGGGGACAACCTGCGCGGGCGAAGTGCATTCTTAGCAAGCTGCTCACGAATGACGCAGTCCAACATGAATACACCTACGGCGCGGATTGCATTCTTCAGATCGCGGGCATCTTCGACGGTACGCCCGAGCCCATATCGTGTCCCGGTGTTCGCTGTGTTCGTTATCCGAAGTCTTGAGGACACGACAACGGCGCGTCGGGGTGCTGCTTGACATTTTGCAAGTTACAGCGCCAGGCCACAAGCCGAAGAGGTATGCATTCCAAGGGTCGATAAAATACTACGCGATCCGAGACTCTAGAACACATTATGAACATCACGAACCACCGGTCAACCCCGCCGGGAACCCGGCAAAGTCGACTTGGTCCTGCACCGCACGGCCCGCGACATTGAACGCAATGCGTAGGCGTAGACGGATGTTTGCCTAAAGGGGGGGTCAGGTTAACCCTACTTATAACGTCGACGGTAATCGAGAGTACTCACGCCAGCAGGGGCCAGCACGCGCATCTCCTGCGTCTCTGCGTGCCCTGGAGCGACATCCGGACTGGAAATGGGCGCCATTTGCAGTTGTTGTGACTACGACGTGCGAGTCAGTAATCAACATACAGTCTACTCGAGACCATAGAACACACCTTTGGCACGGCGGCCTGGAAGTTGAGGCCAGACAGCGCGTTGGCGCCCGTCGCGACGAAATGCGCGAGGATGCGGACGAGGCCGGGCCGCGTCGGCGACGTCTGCGGCGTCAGCGTTATCCGCAGCTCGTTCTTGTCGTACGCCGTGTAGCTCGTTGGCGCCGGGGCCTGTGCGGGCGGCGGGGAGGCGGCCTGCGGTAGGGGTGGCGTGGGTGCGGCAGCAGGTGCGGCGGCACCGAACAGGGAGGACTGCGCGGCGTACGCAGGCGCTGCAGACGGGGCGGCGGCAGGAGCGGAGGGTGAGTCGAACAGCCCGAGGATGTCTTGGGCGATGTTGCGCTGGGTGGGCGCTGGGGCGGGCGAACCGCTGGACGCGGGCGCGGGCGCGGAGGCTCCTGAGCTGCCGAAGATCTCGGCGAGCAGGTCCTGCGTCGCTGGAGCGGCGGGTTGACCGTTCGTAGCCGGTGCTGTTGAGATGTCGTCGCCCAAGAGATCCGCCTGCAGGCGATGTTCAGTTAGAAGTCCAAGGAGCGGCAGATCGGGGGTCACTCACGTCTTTGCCGGGCTGGACAGATCCGACGGGCTTGTTTTCGCTCACTGAGCAGAATGTGAGTTCCTAGACACCGTGGAGAACAAGATGCGACTCACCGACACCCAAAACGGTCGCCTTGAGCTCGGGCGCAGGCATACGCTCGAGCACGCCCGACCTGATCTCGCCCAGGTTGAAGAGGCTGGCGAACTCGACAGCACGCTGCTGAAGCTCTAGCTCCGGGCTCGTCGTGTACGTCATGAGCAACGTCTGTATCCGCTCTTGCTGGGCAGCAGAGGTTGTTTGCCGTGACGAGATCTTCGTGAGTGCGGTGAGGACGAACTGGCGGGTAAGGTAGTTCGCGTAAGGCGAGTCGAGGACGGAGATCAGGAGGTCGATGATCTCTTGGTCCGAGATCTTGTGGAAACTCTGTCAGCAACAGACATCCAGTCGATGGGACAGGCGAACTCACCGCCTTAGGCTGCTCCTCGTCGACAAGACCGCCTTCGAGGAGGATCTCGCTGTACTCGCCGATGACCCATGTTGCCGCAAGCGTCAAGGACTCCTGGGAGATGTCCGAGCGGAGGGAAGTGTAGAGCTTGGAGGCGGTGTATGCTTGCAGTTCAGGGGTATGGGCTACCAACCGGATGAATGCGGAGAGAATTTCTTCCCTCACGAAGTTGCCAGCCTGAGGCGTCTGTTCAGACGAAAACGCAAGCACGTCCTGTGAGAACAATGCTCACCAGTCTCAAAACGCGCAGAACGGTATCGATGTGCCAGCGTTTGTTCGGCGCGAAGCGCTCGGCCGCGAGGCAGATCTGCGTCGTCATCCCGAGCTTGAACTCGTCGTCTGCAACCTCAAGGAACGCAAGCAGCTCCCGGATGAGTATCCTGACGTTTTGCTCATTGATCAGAGCATACGACAGCTCAAGTGCACGTCGACGGATAGAGATATCTCCATCGCGCAAACAATCGAGGATGATGTTGCGATGGCGCTGGACTGCGTTGGTGTCGATCGCGACGACCTTGTTGAGAGTGTTGAGCGCGACATAGCTGGCGCCCGCTCGATGTCAGATGTTTCATAACCGCGCCGGCATAACTGAAAAGACGCACCGGATGTTGTTGTCCCGGTTGCTCAAGAACTTGCCCAGGATGTTGATGGCCATGACGCGCAACCCGCTGTCCGCCTCGATTTCGAGGACAGTCATAACGGTTTCGTACAAGATCGAGTTGCCCACGTTCTTCGTCGAGTCCGTGTTCGTTGCGACCTGCGCGAGGATGTCGTTCATGGTCTCGCTCGCCCTCGCGTCTCCCCGGCCCAATAGGCGCATGAGACGCAGGATTTTGACTTGTAGGAAGGGGTCTGTGATGCCCGAGACGTCGTGTTCGGGGCTGTAGCCCGTCGTGACAAGGGACTTGAGGTGGCGAACGAGCAAAGGGACGGCCTGCGTGATGGGCACGGTAAGTAATGCCCCGCACAGTGAATACACGTATGATGTACATTGCGGAACTCCTCTAGACTTGGGGGATCGAGTTGGCAGATTTCCGTAACAAGGGTGATGGCAGTGAGCAGGACTCCGTGGTTGCGATCCGCGAGCAGGTTCTTTGCCTTCGAGACGAAGTGATCCGCGAGGTCAGGGACTTTGCGTACGACTCGTAGGGCGCATAGCGCAGCCTGGGACCGCATATTCAGCAGGGTAGGTAGAACGGTGGGATTTGACGGACCTTCTTGCGGATGTAAGTGTTGCTCGAGCCCAGCAACTTCTCAATCTCATTGGCCAAGTCTCGTGACATCTCCTCCGATGCGATATCGGCGAATGTGCAGAGGGCTAGCCCTACGGCGTACATATTTGCGTGGTTCATGTCACTTCACGCCTGTGAACGGACAATCCACGGGTAGAGCAATCATGGACGTACTTCTTCAGGGAGTTGGTGACCAGCGTGAGCACCTCCTGACTCTCATCCAGCAGCAACATAATGCCCAAGTATCCCAAGCGTTTGTCTCCGAATCGAGGGCTTGCTACTAGCTTCAGGCACTCGATCTGGCCGAAGTGCGCCTCGAAGCCGAGCATATGGATGTAGAGGAGCTTGGCGACATTGTTATGCCTTGCGTAGGAGTCTTCTTCACGGAACGAGGCGCGTATAGCAGCAGACTCTTGCTTGATCAGAGCCCGCTCGTCTGCGACGGTCTGGATAGATGGTATGAGTATGACCGCTTGGCACGTAATTGGACTGTAAACGCGACTCGCCTTGCATGCTCGGATGCCCTTGATCAGAGCTGCTCGATGCGTTAGCTGGACACTGTACGCAGCAAGCAGTGCGCATACCCTTGAGATTGTGGTAGGGCATCCTCGCGAGGAACGAGCGGGAGGTGGTGGACGGTGTGTAGCTTCAAGCTTCAAGCCTGAGTCCGACTCCGCACAGCTGCTGCACAGTCTCCGCGATTATAGAAACGTTTGTTTCTGTGTCGATAAGCGGGCCGCGGAGCTGATACAAGGCGGGCGTCCAATAGTGATGCTGGCTTATATTACATAATCTTCATTACCCGGTCGGGTAACGGCAGTAGTGGGCATCGTGCCTCTTGGCTCTCTTCCTCCCACTACCACCTCTGCTTATTCCCTCCTGCCCGCCATGGCCTCCCAGAGGCTACGGGATATTCTACCACGCCCTCCACTCAACCCTCCACCAAAGCAAGACCCCGTCAAAGAAACTCTCAGCAAACTGGGTCTCACCGAAGAGCAGTTCAAGGCGAAACAGACCGAAATGATGGAGGTGCTCCTCCGGAACCAGCCCTTCATGCCCAAGGAACCTCCCCCTCCCCAGAAGGCTCCGCCTAAACTCTCCACCGGCTTCTATGAGCAAATGGTTGCCGGTTCTAGTCGACATTCGCGCGGTCGCTCCGAGTCTGTGTCCAGCTCTTCCTCGCGTGAACCTTCCCCAGCCCCGAGGACGCCCGCACGGAGAGACCAGGCGGAGCCGACTACCCAGCGTCCTCGAGACAAGATGGAACTGATCATTGAGCAACGCAACCGCGCGAAACAGGATCGCAGGAGAGGTGCGTAGCGCGTAGTACCGGGTGGGTTCAGTTCTGAACCTTGACGGCCATGTCGGGTAGGATCTACTTCGCGTCAACGCGAAGATCCACGTGTTCCATCTACTCCAACGCATAACACGGCGCGTCAGGATGCCTCAAATGTAGGTTTGACGCGTCCGTTACTTCGCATGACCCTGACATGGCTTGCCATCCACGTAGTATCCGCCCGAGACTCCACATCATTACAGGTACTACAGTGAGCGAGTAGTGGGCGAAGCTTCAGGCTCAAGACGTACGCTTGTATGTACCCTTTGTCTCCTGAGTGCTGTCGCCCATAGCTGACCTCTGCAGGATCAACATGGAGGGCCCATAACACCGTCGGCGAACCACGACCGAGGGCGTTTTAAAGTGCCCCTTCCTCCATTCCTGTTTCCTCAGACGCCCTCCAATCGCGAACCTAACTCATCCTGCCCTCCGACTCCACGATCTAGTCCCCCTCCTGTCGTCAACCTAGTATCGTCTCCAGGGCCCATGAGGCCAGATCCCCTGGAGGAAGACGACCGTCTGTACACTCTTCCGCCTGGTCCATATTCCGCCATCAAGCCCGACCTCTCCTATGCGGCCATCATCGGCCAAGCGATTCTGGCTTCACCGATGCATGCTTTGGCGTTGCAGGACATATATGAATTCATCACTACCGTCTATCCGTACTACAAGCGCGGAGAGCCGACGTGGATGAACTCTGTCAGGCACGCGCTCAGTACTATGGCGGTGTTCCGCAAAGTCCCTCGCGACAGGTCGGAGGGGAAGAGCTTGTGGGCTATCTGGGACTGCGATCTTCCTTGCTTCGACGGAGGAGGTTTCAAGAAGTCTCTCTGCGTAGATATGGTCAACAGTGCACCACCGTCAAAGGGTTCGAGGAAGCGCGCAGCTGACGAGTCGGGTGGCCCGAAAGCGAAGCGCAGGAAGGCCGTCGCGCAGCCAATCGAGGACGACACCCATCCCCTGCCAGCAATGACACCCGCGCCGATGTTGCCGCCATACTTCCCTCATGTCACTCCTGCTAACCCGTACCACCAACCATACTATCAGCCCGCTGGCGCCCAACAGCAGCAACTTCCCGCCCATGTCCTGTTCCCACCTTTACCCCCTTCCTCCAACTATCATCGCGTCCTCTCTCGTGCCGCGTCTACTTCGGCCGCGCAGGAGGCGGTACCTGTTGTGGCCTCAACATCGGATCGTTCCAACAGTACGGATCCAAATCGTCCTACCCCGACAACTTCTCCTATCGAGCGACCATCGTCGTCGTCCTCCGTTCCGGAGCTGGTGTCTAGCCACAGCTGCTCTTCGAGTCCCGCCCTATCCTCCCAGCTGAGTCTACGCGAAGAGAGCTCGCGCGATCCGTCTCCCGTTGTCGCGTCGGCATCGCCCATGGCCGGGCCGATCGAAGATCCAGATGCACTGTGGCTTCAGGATGACTCCCCTGCGCCGCCGCAGCCTGTAGTTGCCCCCAAGCCGAAGAGGGAACTAAGCAAGGGCAAGGCGAGAGCAGATGGCAGCACTGTGAAGAAGCGCTCCCAGGTCAGCTCTATCGTTTCGCTCAAATGGTACTCATACTGATGCACGGAAGCAGCCGATGCCGGCCCTCCCTCCTCCTCCCTCCCCAACGTTGGAGAGGCGAGCTGCAGCTACCACTCGGTATGGGTTCCGATCGCCGAAGAAGAAAGCGGGGAAGAACAGTCCCTCGAAGACCAGTCCGGCGAAAGGTGCCTCGTCGAAGGCACCCGTCGCGCCGGTTGTCGCACGACCAGTGACTCCTCCGCTCATGACAGCCAGTGTGGAGGAGATCATGCGTGCGATGGAGCAACACGCTGCGTCTGGCCGCTTGACGCGTTCGCCCTCGCCGCTGTCCGAGGTTGAAGTGACCGCGATGGTCACGTCTGCATACTCCGATATCGAGGACGCGGACGAGAGACCCTCCACCCCGGAATACCCGCCATCATCTTCACTACCCTCCACACCCCCACGGCGCCTGGAGGACCTCGAGTCGGAGCTGTTCAACTTCTCTCCATTCAAGTCGCCGCACATGCGCTCGCTATCGAGGCACGGCATGTCGCCCACGCTCATCGACGACAGCCACATCCCCATACCCTCCCTTTACTCGCACCGCGCACCATACCTCCGTCCAGACAACGACGACGAGCTGCTCACTGGAGAGGCTGGCTCTTCGACGGCACATTCTCCGCCGATCGCCATGCCCAGGACGCCGAAGAGGGTGCCCCTCCAGCGGCCCTCGAGCTCTCGCTCCAACCCGCGACCGATGTCTCCGTTCGGGACCCCCTCTCGCGGGACTCGTAGCGCGTTTGATGATGACTTCGCGAGCTTCTTCCAGAGTCCCGGTGGATCCAGCTTGTTCGACCCGTTCCTCCCTTCGCTCTCCAAGTCCCCCATCCTGTACGGCTTGCAGAGCCCCGGCTTCGGCGGCCAATACTGAGGGCGCCGGAACGTTCGAACGTGGCGCGCTTGAACCACATCTGTATCTCTTCCTTGGGTCTTTTCTTGGCTATTACCACCCCTCGCGTACCACATCGACGATTTATCACGGCTTGCGATGTCCTCGCATCTTGCCTCCCCCGGTTCTGCGCACAGTGCTTGCATACGTTATCCACTTATTCTTATTGGCATCGGACGTTCCGATCGTTGACGGACACCGCCGTTTTGTGCCAGACGGGACTCCATTCGCCATCCACGGTTCCGCATATCTGCTTGCTCATGTCTCGTTCACTCTACCCGGTCTTCATCCCAATGCTCCTTGTCACATAGTAATCTGCCCCACTATCTCATCTTGTCGTACGCCGTCCCACTTGTCCCAGCTCCCCGCATTCCTCCGTGTCATATTCTGTGCCATCTCCGTGTCTCCGCGTACCTCCGCCTCCATACATAACGCGCGTCCCATGATCCCATGTTGCCTGCCAGACTATCAGTACCCGTAGCTACCCCTCCCCAGCTTGCTTTGTATCACGCGCTCTGAGCTTTGTCCGTAAGTACGTCGACCTCATACAACGAGTCACTAGTCCCCACGGGGGATACTGCACCGCAAACTAGTCCAATACAGCTCAACCTCCGTGAAGATGACGGGGATTAGGCGGGGAGAAGTAGTACGCAATACGGCGCAACGTGGTGGGAATCGTACATAGCACGGACGAAACACAGGCGTCGTTACAGTAGGAACAAACCAGCTAGCAGAGTCATAGCGCCAAGGATACCCGTCCCGACAGCCCCTTGCCGCCCAGCCCCGTTCCCGGGCTTCGACGGCTGGCTGGTCTGCGCTGTCGTAGTTCCAGATACCCGTGGACTCGAGGAGCTCTGTGTCGGAGCCGGGTTTTGCGACGAGCTGGAGCCGGGCTGCGACGACGGGGGAGAGCTGCCGCCCGACTCGTTCGAAGGAGCATCCTGCCCGGCGTGCCCGTTGACGATCGAGGCCGGGTCGGGTGCGGGCGGCAGCTTGGCGAGCAAGGCCGCCCGCTGCTGCTGGAACTCCTGCTGCGCCTGGTTGGCGTCCGGCGTGGTGCTGACCAGCTGCACGAAGGGGCTCGTGTTCTCGTCGCCGTAGTTGAAGCTGTCGTGAGCGTGAGATGGCATGCAGAGGGGCATGTGCGCAATCGGAGAACGTACGACGCATAGACATTCCGTAGGAAGGCGTCACCGAGGATGATATCGAAGCCAGAAAATTGCGCCGGGTCAAGGGTGAGGTACCGGAAGGTGTTGACACACATTGTGATGTTGGTGCTCGGGTCCGGGCCAACAGGTCCCGCAATAGGGCGTGTGAGGTCGAGGGGGTGAACGAAGAATTCCTGGCCCCTATATAGCGGAGCGTGAACGTCAATGGCGAGGGACGTGTATACTCATACATGGAGACGCACCCGAAGACGAAGGACAACTTCAGGTCGCTGGAGTTGCAGGGGACAATCCAGAGACTCGTATTCTCGTCAAACACGGCACCTTCAATACTGGAGTAAATGGCGTCCACGGCCGGAGGCGGGAGCGGTGGGAACGAGAAGCCGGTATCGAGGACGGCCGCAACCTTCCCGTCGGGAACACCCTGGATGCGTGACTGATTGAACTGGAACGGCTTGCCATTAATGTTCATAGCGTCTAGGATCACGCTCCAGTGGTCCCCGCTGACGCTAGTGAGCTGCGGCGCGTTGGTCACCTGCTGGAAGTTGTCGTCGTGGTCGCTGATGATGAAGACTCCCTGCGCCGTGTCCCCGAGCTGGTCCGCCCGACCGAGCGCGACATCGAAGCTTCTCGGGAGGTCGGGCTGTTGGGCGAAGAGCGCGGGCAACGGCGTGTTTCCCACCTGCGCTGCGACGTCATCGCCGAACGCCTTGCTGAGTGCGCCGAGGACGGCGGAGGGAGCATTGAAGCTCATGCCGATGATGCCATCCCCGGTTTGACTAAGGTCTTTCGTCTGCGTAGCGTCGAAGAAAGCTAGGACACGGTACAGCACATGTCAACACGTGCGGCGTATGATACTAGAGGAGGGAAGAGGGGCGTACCTTGGCTCGCGATGACGAAATCCCCAATCTGAAGGTCTGCGAAGTCGATGGTGCCTGTGGCTTCCCCTACGCCGAAGCCCTCAGAAGTCTGGATGTTGGACGACTTTGTCAAGTTGATCTCCCGTCCTTGACGGATCACAACAAGGTCGGACGAGCCCGTGTCGAGGTTCAAGGTCAGGTCTAGAAAATCCGAACCAATGTCAGTATGTGGATGCTGGAAACGCCAGATGCTCCATACTAAGTCCTCCCAAAGTGACCTCCGTGAAATACTGTGCATCTTGGTCAGGACTCACGTCATGGTGCCTCATGGTGCACATAATGAGACATACCCCATTATTGTCACTTGTCGTCACTCCGATGCTGTCCGAGGTGATGGGGCCGTCCACGAACCTCACACCGCCGCCACGGATACTGACGGAGAAAGATGCCGGCTTGGAAAGAACGGAGGGGAAGAAGAAAGGCAATAAACCGCCCACCAGGGGCAAAAATGAAACGGACAACATCCTCCAGGGAAAAGTAGAAAGAAAGACACGAAGGAGAGGGAGCTAAGGGGAATGTCGAGCTGGAGGTGCTGTCCGCCCTATTTTATGCATCCTGGCTGGCTGCGCAGGTCTATGTGGATCGCCGAACGAAATGAGCCGATCTCTGAGTGTTGCATGTAACACCTCCTAGCCACGCTGTGTACAGGCTTTCTGACATGGGAAGGGTGGTAGTGCATCCGTTGATGGTTCAGCGATGACCACTTACTGGGGGAGCCAACGAGGTTTCTTCATGCTGGTGTTATCGCGATCTCGGGCTGCGCCAGCACACGCTAAGTCGTCAATGGGAAGGCCGGTAGCGAAGCTGACGGATACTGCGTCCGGGGGGCGTTCCTTCCGGGTCCGTTTGCATGGGATGTATCGAGCTACACTCGATTGATGCAGCTGTGCATGTCACAATGTGCATCAAAATGCCACTGGTGTTTGCAATTCGTTTCGTAACCGACTGGCGAGGCTGAGGCACAAGGTGAGAAACAAGCATGACGCCACGAGTAGTTGATCGAAAGTACCAGGCCCCCACCGACTCCGAGCACCGGCGGCGAGTGGTTCCGTACAAAAACTGGCACTTGTTTAACATTTCTCCATACACAGCTTGAGGAAAACCGAACAAGATGGATTTTGAGGTCAAATTGGACCGCGCAATGCTATGTTTTGATGGCTTTCTGGTTAGGACGAATGTCAAGTATGATGAACGTGTCGGAAGAGAGCACACTTCCGAGGAGCGCCTACAGGCGCCTACTAGTACTGGGGTAGTGCGTGATCGAGGCCCTTCGTGCCGCGTGGCGAATCGCCGCTGTGCAAAGCCTGAGCTCGGTCACGTCCAGCACGAACGCCAAGCAGATTCAATTGCGCAAAGAATTATGAAGAAGAAAGCCTCAGTAGCTTTCCAAGAAAGCTGCCAGTGTCCGACAAAGGTATCCGAACTTCCGGTTGTGTCGAGATAAATTCGAAGTACATCTGGCGCCCAGTACAGTACATGACCGTAGAATCCAAGAACACCTGTCGTAGGTATCAGTACTACTAATTCGTCCGCGTTCATGGATTGAACTCTACAAACTCCCTTTCAGCGACGGCGTTCCGCGATATGGAGACAGACTGCTTACCCTCCTCGTCCAGCAGAGTCTCTTCCGCAACGCAAGCGTCCACCCAGTCTGAGATGACAAGACGTCTCCGTTTCGGCCTGAAGAACCCAGTCAGTCATGCAAATCTGGAGAGGGACGGTTAGGGGATTCACTCACTCGGCCGTGCGCGCGATGAGTTCCTTGCGTCTGCTGATATCGCGCTTATCGAGCACGACGTGCGTCAGCTTGGGATCATCGAGGTCGACGATGCGGCCACCGTTCTCAGTGATCAGTTTCCCCATCTCGGAGAACCTGTGGTGAAACATTATTGAGCGCCTGAGAAAGGCAGCTGCGGTGGTGAGGGAGACTGACCGTTTCTCGATCTCGGCTTCGCGCTTGGGATTGACTGCCATGCCGTGATTCCTAGCGTTGCTGGGAGTATCGAGGTAGAAGCACCTGGCGAGCTGTTAGTATACCACCATGGAGATATGACGATGTCTTTGCCTCACAAATGCTTGAATATGTGGGCTTCATCGTAACTCATGGCAGTATCGTCTTCTCCCATTCGCACTTCGGTTGCCTTGCCCTGAAGCCGGCATTCAGAGTCTATCGGGCCATTACACTAACCACATTGCACTCACCTTGTTCCCAGCGGGTTGAGACGCGTCTCCTTCCTCTTCGACCTTCTCCCAGTCCTCGTCATCAAAGCCAACTTCAGGTTCGCGCACAACATCCTCGTTATCCGACTCCGGATCTGGCTCTATCTCCGTATCACTGCCGCTCCCCGACCCGTCATTGGCGGCGGAGGTCTGCCGTTTCGCGCCGACGTCGAACCACTCCGCCAACGACGGGTCGATCTCGACCTCCTCCTTGGCAGCAGAGGAAGGCGCTGCAGCAGGTGACTTGCTCTTCCGTGAGGCAGAAGGGGAGGGCGAGGGCGGCTCTTCATCGGGCTCTTCTTCGGTATCGCTATCCTCCATGCCGTACTCGTTTGTCTCCTTACGAGCCGCAGTGGCATGGAAAAAGTATCTGGCGGAGCATCAGGAGCTGCTCGACTACGTAGCCGGGTGACGCACCTCTTGGTCAGCGGCACTATTTCCTCCTTCGCGACGCAGTCCAATATCCACTGCGGGCGGATGATATCGCAAACGCCCTTGTCCATTATCAGCTTGATGTCGTACGCTGTTCGATACATTAGCAAGACGCTACAGCCGCTGGACAGAGCAAGCTCACGAGTCGTTTGCCCGCCGTAGACGATAAGTATGTTAGGGTCGTTCCGGGCCACTTGAGCGTACTTTCCACCGTGTGCGTGAATCCTAAACCAGTTTGAGTATTGTCAATAGCTCCGGTACTCGCAGAGCTCACATCTGCAGCAACGCCTTCTTGTCATCTGCGCCGGTCCGCGACTTGGGGTCGGAATACACGACTGCAGGACCTAGTCAGTCGGCTCAGAAACTCGTCGTCGAGCCACTCACCGAACTTGTAGTCTTCGAAGAGGCTGGATTCGACCTTGACATCCTTGAGGTTCACTCCACGGTACTCGGGCATCATGGTAGGCTGCCATCCTAAATCAATACCCCAGTCGTGGCAGGTTTGGCTCTAGACGAACCTTCTTTGCCGTCCGGTTCTGCTTCTTCTTGGGTTTGCTAGAGTGGCGTTAGTCAGTCGTCCGCCGAGATACCGAATGAAGTATCCCATACTCAGTGTCGTCCTCCATCTTCCTCTTCTTCTCAGACCGGATGCCCTCGAGAACGGCTAGCAACAGACTCGTGAGCATGAAAACAACAATCACGAGGAGTGGAGCGGCCTTACAAGAGGCCGTCATGCAATCAGCGATAGACAAGTCGTCTCGAATCTGCAGCGCTCGGGGGAATCGCATGGTGAACCCAAGGTGGTACATGTCCGAGCTCGTGATCTCCGACGCCTTGACCTTCAAGATGAACGAGCTGGGGTTGAAGGGCGTGAGCGTTCGCAAACACCTTTTTGAAAGGGTCACGGTGGCTCACTCCTGTGGCTCGAGATAAACGTCCCCTTTGTCGTCGTGCCCCTTCCTTGCGACTTGAAGGAAGCTGGGAGGGTCCCGGCCCCAGGGTTTCCATGGCTTTTGGCGCACCCAGATGTAGTCCGCGTACGAAAGGCCGCTTCCGATGCGCACAAAGCTGCTGTACCTGTTGCGAGAGGGTGTGTTAGGGTTGCGAACAGGGTGCATATACGGACTAGCTGACTTCGGTTCGTCGTCGTCGTTCCCGCGGCGATCGTCTAGCACTGCGCAGATCAGTGACGAGACGCCGCCCGAGCGCCTTCCAGATCCGTAGTTTCCAGCTTGAAAGGACATAAGGAGAGGAGATGAAACCGTAGTGGATTGACATACCGACGACGAGAACGTCTACCGTCTCTCCCATGTTGTCCTGCACATGGATCAGTGAAGTCCCTACCAGTATTAGGGACGTCCATCGCTTACCATGTACTCCGGTTTGACCTGTATTACTATCGGCTCAGACAACTGAACCGAGCAAACGACAGAATAGGGCGCACCTTGATCCAGTCCTTATTCCGCCCATTCAAGATATACTCGGAGTCCGGGTGCTTCATGATCAGACCCTCGCCGCGGTTTCCTATGATGTCGTCCATGCGCGTTCGGACGTCCTTAGCGGTGCGCCCTTCGAATTCCGCGACTAACTCAATGCGTCCTGCCACTTCCGTCAGACAGGAGCGGAGATTGCGCTTGCGGAACTTGAGCGACTTGTGTAGGAGCGACGTCCCGTTCAGGTAGAGTAGGTCGAAGACTTTGACTAACATACGCAATGCGGTGAGTCGCCCATCGCACCACGGTCGCATGACAGTTCACTCACAGCACGGACGCGGGTTGAACTCTTTCCTAGACTTGTCTATGGCGGCGAAATCAGCTTCATCGCAACCCCGGTGCGCGAAGGCTTACCGATTGCAGCCGTCTTGAGCGTTCCGAAAGGCAGGTTCCGCTCCGAGACCGGGTCCCATACAAGCATCTCTCCGTCGAGAATGATCCTATCGAAGATTGTGAACTGTGAGTTGTGCATAGGTACATTAGAAGCTGCGGAGCGTACTCGTCAACCCGCGGATCGAAGGCAGAGTCGATATACGGCGTCAAGCTGCCGGTACCGACGTGCTTCCCATACAGGTAAGTGTAATCCTTGCCTTTCCTACGACGTTTCGGTGTATCAGAGCTGAAGAAGCGCGCTATCTCCGTAAAGCTTACCTAGAGCAGTAGAAGTACTCGTTCCCGCGCTTATGCAACTGCATGCGCTCGCCATCGAGCTTCTCTTCGATGATGAACGAGCGCCCTTGCATCTCCTTCACAGAGTCTTCGATCTTCTTGGTCGGCCTCTTGCAGAGCATGGGGGCGAATGCGCGGAAGAGCTGGACGGCTTTGTCCTAGAACGGGTGTGAGCTAAGATTTTAGCTGCGTACAAGTAGAGCGAACCTCATCGTTCAGCCTTCGTTCAGGATCCCAGAGCTCCCAGGTAACCTTCTTGAGGTCGGAACACGTGTTGAACAAGTCGTGTGCGTCCGGATGGAAGACGCCGAAGACGGTGTTTTCCTTCACCGAGATGATCATATCTGAAGAGTGTAAGTAGGCAGATTCAAGCGATTTATGACCACGTTCCGCAAACCTTTGAGAATGATCCGGACAATCCATCGCTGTTCCTCCGGCGTGCTTCTATTGTAGAGTCGTTGCAGGATTCGAGATTGCATGTCGCTGCGTGGGCAAGGTAAGTCGTCGTAGCAGTCAGAGTCGCCGTCCATGTCCGACTCACGATTTGCCCATATTCTGAGCAAGCTCGTCGAGGATGTCGTTCACCTCGTCAATAGTCAAGGAACCCTCGACGACCGACGAGCGCTTGTTGACGACCTCATACAGCACAGTAGGGAAATCACCAGACGAGCGCTGAAAAGCGCAGCATTTAGTACGGAGCGACGTCTGGTTAACATCATGCTGTTGTAGCGCACATCTCGTTCAGTTGGCTTCTTCCAGTTGAGCAGCCTGATGGCATCTGGATCGTGACGCCCCAATGGGATGAGCTTGATGTATGCCTTCGCGAGGTTCTTCTCCTTCAGGCCATAAACAGCGCGTTCTCGGTCTTTCTGTTGCGTGGCTATGAGCTGAATCCCGTCGATACCATCTTGCAGGACGTACTTGGGGGAGAATCAATCGCAGCACGGGGAATAGGTTATACCCTATCTCTTTCCTCCAATGCTACACAGCTCATGTATCAACAGCGCAGTGAGCATAAGACACGAGAAGACACATACATTGAACCATGATGCAATGAACTTGCGACGCTTCTCAGGCTTTCTCTCACTCTGGAGCTTCTCGAAGAGCGCCACAAGGACGTGGAAGGGCGCACTTCCCTTGTTCTTAGGAGGCGCCGGGTATACGATAGGATGATCCTCTGCCGCCACCGCCGGTGGCAGCAACTGAGATGCGGGGGGCGACGACGGTGCCGGTGTTGGTTGCATGTTCGGGCTTGGGGGTCGCCAGAGTTTGTGGCGCCAACCGATACAGTGTAGATGCGTTCAGAAGACGTCTGACTCTCGCGCAGCTGATGGTGGTTAGAGGAGAAGATGGATCAATTGCAAGCGACGTTGGCGCGCTCTGTGGTGGTGGTGGCTAAGTACAATGAGCCTGCCACGCGGCGTGCCTGCGCGGGGTGGACCTACAAGGCACAATAGCCAAGGGAATAGCCGAGGATAAGCTTGAACTAATTTGGCCAGTAAGGGGTTATCGATTGTGCGATGATCAATGTGACTTACCGCAGGCCATCAGCTGGGCCGCGCCTCCGCGAAACTTGTCTCTGGACCCCCATGCTGGTCCGATGTCTTTCTTCGGCTTTGAACAACAGAACGATCTCGAGAATGAGAAGCGCAGGTTCCTCGAGGGCGGTGCGCCAGGCGAGGACGTAGCGGTCTACACCTGGGGCGAGGACAGCTACGACGGACTCGGGGATGCGCTACAGGAGGGTGGAGACGAGCTCAATGACGAGACCTTTGGTGCAGCTGGCCCGGTCGGTAAGCACTCGTGCTGTCTCATCTCGGTCGTGCCGTGACGCGGTACGAGCAGGAAAGGACTTTGACTTCGGCGGCTCTGCGCTGCCCGAGCACCAAAAGCCCGCCGTGTCGCAGTCAAGCCCATCACTCTACGCGCAGGCCGCTCGACACGATCAGCAACCACAGGCTCAGCAGAAGGTCCAAGCTCATGCCGAGATTGAACCCTGTACGATGCACCGTCACCGTGTCGCTCTCCCACCCCTCATGCTCTGCACGCAGCCCATTCCTCGCACCTCGACGCGGTATGGAGCAACAAGTCTCCCTTCTCCGTCCTCCCCCGGAACACAGGTCCCAACAGAGCTCAGAACCACACCCCCGTCGCAAGGCACTCGCCGCTGGCCCAGCATGGCACCCCCTCCCACAAGCCTACCAGCCTAAGCCTCGGGGCGGACCTTCACAAGGGCGTGCACACGCTCGAAGAGATCGAACGGGAAATGCGGGCGGCGGCGGCGGCTCAGCACCATCAGCAGCTGCAGCGCCAGCAGGAGGAAGAGGAGCAGCTACAGTTACAGCAGGCCCAGCAGCAGCTTCAGCAGCTCCAGCTCGAGCAGCAGATGCTGCAGCAGCACTCGCCCCACGAGTACCAGCTGCATCAGCAAATGCTGCAGCAACACCAGCCTCAGGCTTCTGCCCATGGTCTGTTGCACTCCCCCTCGCGTTCTCAGGGGCAGCGCCCGGTCGTTGCGGGCCTCCAACACGCCGCCGCAACCCCTCCGCCTCGCATGCATCCCCACTCGCAGTCGCCGCGCTTCCACCAGCAGCAACAGCAACATCAGATACACCTGCTTCAGCTCCAACAACAGCAGCAGCGTCAGCTCCTGGACCTGCAAGAGCAGCGCGAGCGCCAGCAACGCCAGCAGCTCCTCGACCTGCAGGAACAGCTCAAGCTCGAGGAACTGGAGCGCCAGCAGCAGCAACTCCGGATACAGCAGCAGCAACAGATGCAAGCGGGCCCGAACGACATGATGCACAGTCACATCATCCATCAGCGTCTCAACTCTGGTGGGCTCAGCCCCGCGTTCGGTGACCGGAATCGACGCTTGGGACGCCAGTCACCTGCCCAGGTGACGCCGCAGATCCCCGTCGACGTTCCATTCGGGCAGACTATGCAGTATCTCCCGCAGAACATCCAGATGCAGCAGCGTCTGCTCGCGGAGATGGCGCAGGCGGAGTTCCTCAGCACAATGCAGGGAGCCGGGTTGACCGACCGGGATACTCGGGAGTCTCGCGAGTTACAAGAGATCCTCCGTGTGGAGGCCATGCGCAAGATCATGGAGGCCGAGCGGATGGAGGAGAAGCGCAAGCGCAAGCTGGACAAGATCGCGCATATGGTATGCCCCTCTCGTGCGTGCCACCCACGTAGCGATTAACCGAGCGTATTCTCTAGTCTCGCTACAACGACCTCATGACGCAGTCGGACAAGGACTTCATCACCCGCATCCAGGTGTCCCAGCTCGTCACGCAGGACCCTTACGCGGACGACTTCTATGCCCAGGTCTACGGCGCGATTCTTCGCTCACGCATGGGTCTTCCGACTTCTGAGGATCGGGTTCTAAAGTTCGGTTCCGGTGGCGGTGTTGGGCTCGGGCTCGGTCAGAAGATTCCGAATCGTCGTCAGAACGCCATGCAACGCATGGAGGCCCAGGTCGAGCGGATTGTCAACAACGCGAGGCTGCGGGAAAAGGAGAAGACTTGTATGCGTGGATTACAAGGCGCCGTTGACGTCCGCTGACCTGTTCTGTAGCTCTCAACAACCTGCAGGGTGCTCTCGGACGTACGGCTGGTCGCAGTTACAAAGCGGCGCCGCGTCAGCTGCTCCAAGTCGACTCAAGCAACGTCTCCACGTCGCCTACTACTTCGCACGCCCACGCAGCACACATCTCGAAGACCGACGCCACGAAGACGAAGGAGGAGGGTGAAGGCGCCGCGCGCGAAGCTGCCAAGATCGGACGTGAAGCCCTTGTGAACGCCTCAGACGTACGTAGCCTTCCAGATAGCGATCTTCCAACTCGCTGACGGGGCCCCGTAGTCGACAGGCTTGATCCGCAAGGACCCGCTGACGCACCGAGAAGCTCTTGTCGCCCTCGAACAGCTGTACGACCTGGTGCTCGATCTTGAGCAGCGCAGACGTGATCAGCCACCGCCTGAAGAAGTGGAGGAGTTCGACCAATGGTTCGTGAAATTCAACTTGAAAGTGAAGTTGTAGGAACTCATTGTGGAGTGCAGGAGTGTGGAGTGCAGCAGGCTCATCGACCAGCTCTTTGAGAAGCTGATGGTCTCTGTGCCCCTCGAGACCAGGTGAGTGCATCAACACTGTTTACCGTCCCATTTGCTCATTTGCATCACAGCAACCCTCATCCATTCGTCTCCATCATCACGCCGATCAAGGGCAAGAAGCTGCTCCCGCGGGTGGCACGCCTGCTCGACAACAACCGCATGCAGATCATCCTCACGCTCCTCGTCGCGTGCTTCTCGCAACTCGATGTCGTCGTTCAGGCGCCTCTGTTGGACACGCTCGAAGAGACCCGGGAAGTGCTCGACCTCGAGGCGCAGACCCAGGCCTTCCTCGGAAGCGTTGTGCAGAGCATCCTGCCCGTCATTGCGAAGGCGCAGATGAGGCTCGTCACTGGGCTCTTCGGTCTGCTGATTGAGAGTAACAACGTGATTGCTATTGCGCGGACAAGAGTACGTGCCGCCGTCCTGCGTAGCGATCACTATGCTAACGCGCATATAGCCCGGAATCGCGCTCCTCACGCTCTTCCTCAGCAGAGCAGAGGTCATCCTGCAAAACGTCGCGAACGGGTCGGAAGTTGATGAGGCGCCAAGTGCTGACGAGCTGCAGAGCTGGTACGTCACGTCTACGCACACATGTCTTCGCCAGCGCTCACACGAGAACACGCTGCAGGAGCATGCTGTACAACCATCTTTTCGAGCTCCTCCGCCCCCAGCTCCACGTCCTCTTCCCATCCGTGCGCCTGAGCATGCTCTCGGGGATCAACTTCACGAACGTCCCCAACTCGGACATGATCGACCAGCCCGTCTGGCAGTTCTTCGCCTCGCTCGCGTGCAGCGCAAACGACACGCAGCAGTCCGTGCTCGTCAGCGGCCTGCGCGACGTCGTGCTCGAGAACGTCACGACCGCGACGAAGGGGCTCGGCGTCGAGAGCGAGGAGCGCCGCCGGCTCCGGCTCGCGAACGTCAACCTCTTTCTGCACGCGCTCGGGCTGGACAGCTCCCAGATCGCGGTATAGGGCCGCACATTGTACACTAACCACTCTTGTCATGCTCCTCTCCTGCACCGAGCCGTTTGTTCGAACATCCATAACAATTGGTCGGATTGCACATCCAGTACTGTAGTCTAGCGTTCCGCTGTCCGTACGTTTCCTCCCATTGCCCATATCCTATCTCGTAGAGTCGAATCTAAGCTGTCGTCGCTGTCTGAAACATCGAGCGCCCTGTCTGTCACTGAAGGCAAAGGAGCTCGCGTGCGTCGTAAGGCCGCGAAGGCGTGTCTTCACAGCCTGTGAGCTCCGCCCTCCGTTCTTCGCCCCTCTGCGAGATTGTCTCTTGATCGACGATAGCACCGAGCAAGTCGAGCACGGGCATCGCATCCCATGCCGGAAGGCGCTCGTCCGGGAGCTCGAGTAGCCCGGTCGAGGGAGCCGCCACGCCCTCGCCCGCCACTGGGAGCGGCATCAGCGGAAGGTTGAACAACTTCTTCTTGCGCCGGTAGACGTCCGTCGGGACGTCGCGCACGTGCGAACCGACCTCAAGGTGGTTCGTCGAGAGCGACGCGAAGCCCGCATAGTTCGGGTAGAGCATCACGTACCCGCGGAGGAAGACGAGCTCGATGAAGAAGCGCTTCCACGAGCGCGTCCAGCGGTTCGAGCGCACGCCGGGCACGACCGCCTGCGCGAGCGGCAGCGCCGTCTGCGCGAGGCGCGCGCCGAGGTACGCGTGGAACTCGCGCCAGTGCTCGGGGAAGTAGAGCGCGCCCCAGCTGCACGGGATCTGAGAGAGGTATGGCGTGTGCGCGTGCGCGAGCCCGGCGGTGGCGAAGGCGGCGCGTGCGTCGAAGAGGTGGCGGCCTTCGGGGCGCAGCTCGAGGTTCTTCTGCTGGTAGAGGCTGATGCCGAAGAGGTGGGGGTCGCGGTCTTCGCTGCGGCCGTATCTGCACAGAGAGTGCTTAGTCAAACGCTATGGAACGTGGAGCAAGCGTGAACTTACCGATAGCGTAGAAGGGTGAACTTGACGTATGCAAAGAACAATGGTGACAGTTCGACGTCGTCCTCAAGGATCAGACCGTAGGAGTCGTTTCCACGAGGGTACCACGACTCGACGACAGCAGGGAGAAGGCCGCCGTGGATGATGCGATGGTGCAGGAAGACGTTACCGTGCTCCCACGAATACTCGCTGGCGATGCGCAATGTCTCGTCGTCGGCCGTATGTTCGATATTGATGCGCATATCCAACGTGTCGCCGAAGTAGCGGGCGCTGGTTAGGGAGGACAAGAGACGTTGTAGAGAGTGGGGTCGATCGTTGGTAATGACCGACAGCTCGATTTGAGGCACATGCCAATCTGTTGCAGAAAGTCAGCACGGGTGCGCGAGAATCGCAGGCTGTATGCTCACTTTTCCACTCTTCAAGGTCCAGCGATACCATCCAGTCCGTGTAGGGAAGATCCTCTCGTGGTACGTGAACGTGTGTGGCGAACGGACGTTGAATGGCCAGGAAGCCAGAGATGCGAGCATTGGCATGTGCTTCTCTGACCGATATTATGAGATCCAAGTTCTGGGGTAAAGCGTCTGCGAGGGGTATGTCCGATGAGACTCCATCTTCTGATACGCTCCGAGGGAAATTGACGACGGGGAGGTGGCATTCGACCCCAAAAGATGTGCCATTGCCGTCCAACATCAGAACACTGACATGGTGCCCTTTTTGAAGGAGCCCGCAAGCGATAGGCGAGAAGTATGGCAAGTCGTTGGCAGACACAATGAAGACAGCCGTCCCGGCTGGACTTTCGCCCGTGACGAGTACTTCCTGGGTGGAGGAAGGCCGATCAAACTGCGATGCTGCAGTCTTTTGGAGAGTGTGTATCGGAAGCTGAGCCCCATCCAGGCCCTTTGGGGCATAACGAGAGCACCAGTCCACCGTTGAGTCGTCAGCAGAGCCAAGAACGAAGCCGCCAGAGAGCTCAAGTTGAGAACGAGAGACATAGTCGCCCAAGGCAGCCCAGTGATCCGTACCAGGAACGAAGTCTATCGCCTGCGGAAGGAAAGCTGCCGGAAGGACCATAGGGGGTACGAGATGTGCAGCTCTCCGAGGGGTGGTGGCGGCAGGCGTTATGCAGGTTACGCCATCCAGATAGTAGTCGATACCACGCGGGCCTAGAGGAGCAGCCGACGTAGGTTTGGTTCGGAGGAGCAGCATGTCGCGTGTTCTGGCCTCAAGATTTTGGAGGCCGCCTTCGTCTAACAAGAGCACCCAGTCTGCCGAAAGCCTCTGGGCAGCTTGGAGAGTCGCGAGGTCCTGGCCGACGTTCGCCAGCCAGGTAGCGATGGTGATTTCGACGTCCACATCATCCTCGCCAGAGAGGGCGGCTTGGAGTGCGTGACGTGTCCTGCCATGATGTTGAGGAGGGGCTACAAGGACGATTTCCGCCAGGGCGCCCGGTTGCGCCAGGAGCGTATGTAGATGCCGGTGCAGATCGGGGAGGGTGTCTGAGGTGATGGGAAGGACCGCAGCGAGATGTGTTATGCCTAGGGATGTAGTTGTATGTTTGTGTATAGAAGCGGGAATTGAACCATGGGCAGGTATGGAAAGGTTGGATAGCGCGGGAAGAGGCGAAAGGGGTTGTTGTTTCGTAGAGAGCACGCCGGGGCTTTGAGAAGACTTCGTGAGAACCTGCCCAGGCGTTTGCGGATGTACTTGTGGACCGTCAAGTAGAACGTATCGGATGAACCAGACAGCGGACACGAGAGAGAAGACAGCGTAGAAAACACGAGAGCATAGTCTCCTTCTCTGCCTGCGGGCCTTCAGCACCGGTGAGCTCGGCTGATAGTACACCATGTGTGAAGCCGGTAAAAGTCCTTGGAAATTTTCCAGATATGTGTGTGAAGCGGGTATAGAAAAGGTTGTAAGGAGGCGGAGGAGGGAGCTCGCGGTCAAGGTCGTTGCCGGGTGGAGGGTCGGTAACGAACCACGTCCCCTGCCAAATCGGGCTCCCACGTGGCAGTGATCGGCGAATATTTGCAGCCACCCGGCCTCCTCGCCGCCTTCAAGTCTTCATAGCAATCCCTCCCATCCTTCCCTGCGCCCCGCTCGTCTGACGAAAGCGCGTACTATTCTACACCATGGCACCGCCAGCGAAGGCGAAGGCCGCAGCCAAGAAGTCCAGCGGCGGGAAGAAGGAGAAGGTCTTCCACCCCCAGTCGCGCAAGGCGGGCCAGCTCGTCCGCACCCAGATTCGCAAAAGCAAGCTCGTCGATCTCGCTCGGGAGCGCTCCAAAAAGCAGGGTTCTCAAGGTGCGTCTGTCCTCTTTTGCGCGGCTCGATCACTCACTTTTCTCGCGCGCGGGCCTGCAGTCGACATCTTCGGCTTCTTCTACCACGCGCTGCCGCCCGAAGGCGGTGTGCTCTCCCTCGAAGAGCTGCACTTCATCGTACGCGATGTATGGCTCGCGCGATATGACGGGGATCTCGGGGCAGAGCGCGCGGCACGGCGGAAAGGGCGCCCGAAGAGCGCGAAGGAGCAGAAGCTCGAGGAACTAAAGCTGCGGGAGGCCGACCTCTACCGTACTGGCATGGGTGCGTCCTTCAGTGCAAACCCTCTTTTGAAGCGCCTCACTCTGATACTTCATGCACGTCTGCAGAGGTGGTCGACCTGACGCACCCACGGAACGTCGAGCTCTTCCGTGCGTGGGACCAGAAAGAGGCAGGGTACCTCCAACAGCTCCGCTTCATCCGCATTTCAAGCGCATCTCCGGAGACCGTCGTCGTGTCGCGAATAGGCCAGCACGCACTCCTCAAGCGCGAGGAGGAGCAGAGGAAGCAGGCGGAGGCGGAGGAGCAGGCGGCGCGTGAGGCGGCCATGGACACGGACGAGGCGCCGCTCCTCATGGAGCCTCCACAAAAATTCGCGTCGACCATCCAGGGAATGGATGGGGTATGATGCCTCTAAGTGATAGGGGAGTCATATTATGGGTTTTCTCGGTTACTTATGTTGGCAAGGCGTGCTCTATAGGTGCGTGCTTGTTATGTCCTTGTTCCGACACACTCTCCATCTCTCACCCCCAGATGTATCAATATCACGGGTTTCCACTGGATTACTCTCTCGCACACATCGCAAACATGTGAACTATACCAGTATCATTGTCAGTCCTAAGAAACATCTATGTAAGTCGTAATATCTCCCACTAGTCCACGAGAACCAAGAGCCCCGCCGCTACACTCTAATTCGCATACACCACCTCCACGAACCCCTCATCCTGGCCCAACGCCGACCCAGGCACGAGCGGGCAGTCCAGGTCCCACTCCCTCCTCAGCCGCTCATACACCAGCTTCAAGCTGCTCGCCGCGCCCTTCTCCAGCACGAGCTGCAGCATCACCGGGTACCCCGCCGCCTCGCACTCCGCGCCCGGCCGCCGGATCTCCGCGCGGAACCGCACGCCGCGGCCCACCGCCATCACGCTCCCCACCGCGCCCTCGGTTGAGTCCGCGAGCGTGCACGCGAGGACGAGCGCGTCCGAGCCCGCGGCGTACGCCCCGGACGCGACCGCGACGCCCATGCCCTCGAGCAGGCGACGGCACGTCGCGTGCGTCTGCGCCGCATCCTTCGTCGAGAGCAGGCGGTGACGCGTGGGGCGCGCGCGGAAGAGCGCGAGCGCGCCGAGCCAGCGCCGCTTCGGTGTCGCGGGGAGGACGAACGAGCTCCCCGCGGAAAACGCGGATGCAGGCGAGGCGGGTGAGAGCGCCGGCGAGCGCTTCCGGAGCCGCCCGCGCCCACCGTGGCCGGACGGGGAGAGGAGCTGCGCGTGCTGGGACGAAGGGGAGAAGACGTCTGAGTCGGTCGCGGCGGTGGTGCTGCTGCGCTGCGACGACTTGCGTTCGGGGAGGTCGGTCTTGAGGGAGAGACGAGGAGGACCGGAGGCGCTGTTCTCCTTGTTCACTCCCTTCGACGGCGGCCTGCGGACGCTCAGTGGGCGCGTCACGATATCCCGAGGGACTTCCACGATCTCGAAGGGATCCGCCGCGTTGTCCTCCGCGGCAGCCTGGGGCTCAATGCGATCCCCAAACTGTCGCTTCTGCGGCTGTTTCTTCGACGTCGCGACGGGGGTGGTGGCGAGCGGCGCGAAGAGATCTTCGTACTCGTCCTGGTCGCGGCTGGGGGTGTTCCCGGTGCTGGCCTTCATGACCGCAAGGTGCTGGACGATCTGCTGGAGGAACTGCTGCACGCGCTCGCCTTCGACCTCGGGGATCTGGAGCCCGGCCAGTGGGGACTGTGGCGAAAGGAGAGCAGCGAGCTCGGGCGAGACGGCCGGAGTGGTCGTTGTCGGGGAGAGTGCGGGGTCGGCGGTGTTTCCCAGAGGAGCTTGCTGCGCCCGACTCGGGCCCGCGACGGGAGACGGCGACGGCGACCGGGACCTCTCTGGCACCCTTGTGCGGGCGGCCGCGCGTGACGGCGTCGGAGGACTCGCCCGCGGCGGCAAGTCGGCCAGCTGCTGCTCCCTCTCCTCCGCCTCTGCCGCGCGCCGCGCCCTGCGCTTCTTCGCCCGCTTGGCGACGATGCGCGACTCTGCCTCCTCGTCGTAATTCTCCGTGTGCTTCGCGCGGTACTGCACGAGGAGGTGGTACACGCCCTTCTCCCACGACGGCTTCGGGTCCGTGAGCTGCGCGACGATCTCCGCGTCGGGCGTGCCGCGCCAGAGCGTGCGCAGGTTCGCGAAGATGTCCGCGTCGATCGCGTCCGCGTCGGCGAGCGGCCGCGCGATCTCGTCGAGCTTGGGGATGTCGCAGCTCATCGGCTTCGGCGGCTGGCTCGTGTAGAACGGGTGGCGCAGGATCTCGGGGATGGTGATCCGCTTGCGGACGTCGCGCGTGATCATGCGGCGGATGAGGTCCTGCGCGCGCGGGTCGATGTCGGACGGCATGGTGAACTTGCCGATCTTGACCTTCTCGAGCAGCGTAGGCAGGTCCTCGTCGTCGAACGGGAGGCGCCCGGCAAGCAGCGCGTAGAGGATGACGCCGCAGGACCAGATGTCGGACGCGGTGCCGTCGTAGGCATCGCCCATGATGACCTCGGGCGCGGCGTAGTGCGGGCTGCCGCACGCGGTCTGGAGCATGTTGTCCTTGCCCTGCCAGACGGCCATGCCGAAGTCGGCGACCTTGATGTTCTTGTGGCGGTCGAGCAGCAGGTTCTCGGGCTTGAGGTCGCGGTGCGCGATGTTGAAGCGGTGGCAATAGTCGATGGCGGTGATGATCTGGTGGAAGTAGGAGAGCGCCTCGGGTGCGGAGAGGCGGCCCTTGTTGCAGAGGTAGTCGAAGAGCTCGCCGCCCTCGACGTACTCGAGGATGAGATAGAGCTCGGTGGAGGTCTCCCAGACGTCGTAGAGGCGCATGATGTTCGGGTGGTCGATGAGCTTCATGATGACGATCTCACGCTCGATGCTGTGGAGGATACGCTCCGCCTCTTCTCCGAGGGTGCAGATGGACATGCGGGAGTTAAAGAGGGCGGTCTTAGAGACGATCTTGACCGCGGCGTACTGGCCCGTCTTGGTGTGTCGCGCGAGCCGGACGCGACCTTTGAATGTGGTGAGTCCCTGCCAAACTTGCGAGAGTGATGCACTACTCACCGGAGCTGCCCTTGCCAATAGTCCTGCCTATCTTCCACAAGCCGATCATCTTGGGGTCACCGTCGCGTTTGCTGTGCGGAAGCTCGTTGAAAGAGCTGGAGACGGCCATGATGTTGATAGTATGTGGTTGAGAGACAGCATGCCAGTGAGGGGACTGGCCGTTATGTTGGCCCGTACGGAGGCTTGCATTCGAAACCAGACGGGTTCGCAGTCAGCCGCCGCGCGCCCCTCCCGAATAACATCCCGCCACAGACGCGTCGCGTCGCACTCACGTGCCATATGTTCAAGTGTCACTGGAACATCGGCGTCGGCACATTGGAGCAATGGGTACGCCTGGGTTATACGCGGGGGGTACGCGCAGGATACTCGCAGGATCTACGTTTGGGTGATGTCGCCTGTTCATTGAGTCACATTACAATCCCTACACAAGTCAGCGAGCGGTTCGCCTCGAGACTCGGATAGTGTAAGTATACGACCTACTTGGCGATGTCGAAGCGTACTCAAAGCAGACGGCAGCGCAGGGAGGAGAATGTTGGGCCGTGCCAACGGTCCAAGCGGGTGCAAGTACTCGGGCCGAAAGAGAGGGATACGATTGGGGGGTGTAGCTATGCTATAGTCCGTACCAGAGGGAGCTGTGACCGGCCTATTTATACAAAACCCGTAGGGCGTGACCTTCCATGTTTTGGCCTTCGTGATAAGTTATAGATCTGTACAGATGAGTGATTTCTAGATCGCGGAGACCGTTGAGAAACATCGTGGCGTCTGCCAATGATCCTTCTGGACGTGAAGTTCCGAAGCCCCCGTGTGGGGCCACGTTCCAGAAGCAAACGACAACAAGAACGCCATCTGGACTCGATGAAGATGATGAACATACTACTATCGGACGCTAGGTGCGGCGACCCGTACAAAGGCACCATTAATGCTAGAGCCATTGAGAGCGCGCAGCGTCCGAGCTAATGGGCCTACCGTGGCTTAGCGGGGGTCGGCACGATGATACTGTCCATGCTGCCTAGTTTGGGTTATAAGGGAGCGGGTCTGTGGCCTCCACGACGTCGACCATCGTATAGCTCACACCATTCGTAGAATCCTAGCGGGATCCTACGGAACGTCGAGTCATGGTGCTAAACTGGCGAACAGGGCCAGAAGCCACAGAGCAGGGCCTCGAGCTGGGATACGCGTGAATGATTAGGGCGACGCTTTACTGGTGCTGGACGAACAGGAAGGCTCACCTCCGGTACACAGTGTACATCGCAGTAGCCTCTTTCGCATCGGCGTAGAGGGTTTGCGGAAACTTATCTGGCGGGCCAGTGAGGGGCGAGCTGAAGGCGAACTGGAAGTCATTCGGGCAATACGTCCCTTTTTCGATGACCGCCTCGATAGGGATGCCAGCGAAGATGCTGTTTGCATCGCGCTCCTGCTGCGGGGTCTCTTCGCAGTCAGGCTCCCGTGTGAGCTTCACACTGGTCACGTAGCCGGGCGCCGTCTTGCGCGTGCCCGAAGCTGCGGGACACCGAGTGCCGGGACGAGCCTTGCACTCCTCCCCGAAGAGACGTGCGACGTGCATGGGCTTGGCGAGGACGGTCCCGGACTAGGAGGCGGTGAACTTCGGGCCTTCCGTCCCATCGTACTCAAACAGGACTGCTGGTCGACGTTGACCCCAGGGTAGAGCGCGTCCCAGAAGCGCGAGCGGGCGAGCTGGCCGAACCTCTTGGCGATCTCGTGGCTCCCGGGCTGGTCGTACCAACCGAGCCACTTGCGCCCCTCGTAGACGTGGACGGTGGCCATCGCGGAGACTGAGGCAATTTCTGTACAATATCCCCGCCCAAAGCATCGGCGTCTCATACGTCGACAGAGACGGCGACGAGGTCACGCTCAGCTCCGAGGAGGAACTTTAGGACTTCTACGTGTCCTCCTCCATGCAACGCAGGGACGGGCTGCTCACGCTCGTCAAGTTTACCGTGCGCGACCTCGACTCGCTCCGCAGCGATAAGCTCCGCTCCCTGAGACCCCGCGCACGGTGTCCGGTCTGAACTACCGCAACACATTCGGCCGCTCCATCCCCGTTCTCTTTGAGATGGAGGTCGATGACGGCTGGCAGCCCATCCCGAACGGCCTCGCCGCGATCTCGCTCGAGCGCGTCGTCTCTGCACACGAGCTGCCGTACGAGCCGAAGCCGCTGCAGGCACCGCGCCCCTACGACGCCCCGACGCCGAGCAGGGACGGAAATGTCGAGGGAAATATGGGAGTACTACCTGCCTTCGTCTCCCCCGACGCGGCCGTCTTCACCCGGGCATACCGAGCCTGCCATCTTGGCCATGGGTACTCGCGAGCAGAGGGCGCTCTCGCTCGAGTGGGCTTGTGCCAAAGCCCGAGTGGTGCGCAAGGTGACGGTGAAGAGCAGACCAATCGAGACGGACGAAGAGGGTGAGGACGTACCGATGCTCGTCCTAGACGCCGTCCCGCGAGGCAAGCGCTCCTCGGACGAAAACGAGAGTCGAGACCACCACGGACGAGGACAATGACGAGGTTATTACACCCAACGCGCGTCAGCACCAAGCCTGGTGCTTCCTCTGTTCGTGGTCTCTCCCGACGATGGGGAGAAGGAGCCAGGGAAGGACGTAGACATGGAAGCGGCGATGGCGCTGCTGCGAACCATGGCCGAAGGCGTGAGCGGGAGGGTAGGAGAGCAAGTTCCGTACGGCCACGGACTGGAACCTCCGGAGGGATATGTTCTGTACTACGTTCAAGCGCGGTGTGAGTGGTATAGGTGGTGCGCCTCCTGCCTTTTCGAGCGTAGGCACCCGCTAGAACCCTACCCTAGGGTCTTATCGCTTCGCCTAACGTCTGGGAGTCGGACGTACAGACGTACCTCTCCTCCACTCCCCCGCCTTCCGGGCCCTCTTCCCCCCTCTCCGTACAGCTTCCGCCCCCAGGCGCGAGACTCCCAGCGTCGCCGCAATTACCGGATGGCGCCGAGGTACGAGAGAAGCGGGGCAGAAGGCCCGCCGACGGTCCATATGTATCTGCCAGCACCGTCGTCAGCGATCGACCCGTCCGCGCTCGCACTCAGCGGCCTCCGAGCAGCCTCGTCCCACCATGGCCGACTACACGGGCGCAAACGAGACCTCGGGCCTCACCACCGCCCGCCCGAAGACGCGCAGCCGCAAGTGGATCTGGATCGGCGTCCCCGTCGCCATCGCCGTCATCCTCGCGGCCGTCCTCGGAGGCGTCCTCGGCAGCCGCGCGCACAAGAACAAGAACAACAGCTCGGCGAGCGGCGCCGCCGCCGACAGTGGCCCGTCGCCCACGAGCGAGGCTGCGGCCGTCGGCCTCTTCCCGACGGCGACGAACAGCCAATACCTCCTTCCTCTATACCCCTCTACGGTACGTGAGCCGCGCGTGCATCATTTTGCCACTGTCACTCACCGCGGTTGCCGTCTATCAGACCAATACCGCCGCTTACACGACCCCCACCTTCCACGAGTCCAACAACGCCCCGTTCGCATGGCCGAAGGACTCGTTCCAGCCATCGAGCCCCAAGCCGACGTCGGTGCGCCCCGACCGACCGCGCCTCATCGCGCCCTCGTATAAATGGACTGCGCTCCCGGCCCTGATCAAGAGCGACCCGTACCTCAAATTTTGGAACGACACCATCTTCGGGAACGCGACGCAGTATTTCGGGCTCGACCCGGTGCAGTACCACATGGACGGCAGCAGCGGCATCCTCGATAACGCGCGCGAGATCAAGCAGCGCGTGAAGGCGTTCGCGTACGCGTACCGGATGACGAACGACTCGAAGTGGCTGGACAGGACATACACGGAGCTCCAGGTAAACGCATGCCCTTATGTATCCTGCGCGCGCCCGGGCCCCGCTTAAGCGCCGCCTTCCTGCACAGAACGCTGTCTCGGACTCATTCGGGCCCCCGGCGCCGGACAAATGGAACCCGATGCACTTCCTCGACACCGCGGAGTTCACGGCCGCGTTCGCGATCGCGTACGACTGGCTGCATGACGCGTGGTCCGCGGACCAGCGGAGCACGATCCTGTCCTCGATGAAGACGTACGGGCTCGAGCCCGGCCTCGGCGCGTTCGCCGGGAACTCGTCCACCGGCTGGTGGGCGAACAACATCGAGGGCAACTGGAACTGCGTGTGCAACAGCGGGCTCACGATGGGCGCGCTCGCGATCCTCGAGGACGACGACAGCGACACGGCGGCGCAGATCATCGCGAAGACGATCCCGAACGCGCTCGCGAACTGCATCTGGGCCGTGTCCTCGGACGGGACGTGGGCGGAGACCGCGAACTACTGGTACTTCGGCACGACCGGCCTCGCGGAGATGACGTCCTCGCTGATCTCCGCGACCGGGTCCGACTTCGGGCTGCTGAAGACGAACCCGCACCTGGAGCTGACGGGCTTCTACCACATGTACGTGACCGGGCCCGGCTCGCTGTTCGCGTACGGCGACCACGGGCCGAACAAGTTCTCGACGACCGCGAACGGCATCCTCTTCTTGGGCGGCGCGCTGAACCACCCCGAGTACGTGCTCTTCCAGCGCGACCAGCACGACGCGCCGGAGCCGAACAGCATGTTCTGGTACGACCCGAGCGTCGCGGGCGCGTTCTGGGACGGGCTCCCGCTCGACCGCTTCTTCGACAACAGCACGGACCAGTGGGGTGCCATGCGCAGCAGCTGGACGGACGAGAACGCGCTGTACGTCGCGATGAAGGCCGGCACGCTCACGGGCTACCAGACGCACAACGACCTCGACGCGGGCGACTTCGTGATCGACGCGCTCGGCACGCGCTGGGCGGGCGAGCTCGGCTCGGGTGACTACCTCTCCGAGGGCTACTTCTCGAGCGACAAGCAGGACAGCGACCGGTGGCTGTACTACCGCAAGCGGACGGAGGGCCAGAACACGATCCTGGTCAACAAGGCGAACCAGCTTGTGACCGCGCACCCGACGGTCGAGCGCGACACGTCTGGCACGGCACAAGGCTCGAGCACGGTGTTTGATGTGCCGAAGGACTCGACTGCCTACTTCACGGCTGACCTCGCGAGCGCGTACGACAACGTGTGCGTATTGGTTTTCAGGTGCTCGTCAACCATTTGTCTGATTCGTGCACCTGTAGCAACTCGTTCAAGCGCGGGATCCGGATGATCAACGGGCGCAAGCAGGTCCTGCTGCAGGATGACATCGACGCGACAGGCGACATCATGTGGCGGATGCACACGAACGCGACGGTCGCCGTCTCGGGCATGTTCGCGACGCTGACGATCGGCGACAAGACGCTCGACCTGAGCATCCTGAATGCGCCGTCGGGCGTGTCGATCACGACGGGCGACGCGGTGCGGTTCCCGGACGACCCGGCACTGCCGCCGGAGCAGGTCGACCAGCCAAACCCGGGCGTGACGGTGGTGATGATCAGCCTGCCGGCGGGCAAGCACAGCCTGCAGGTGCTCTTCAACCCGCAGTGGGACGGGATGTCGGCGAACGACTTTGTGACACCCCCGTCGGTGCCCGTGGACAACTGGTCGTTGACGAGCCATAACTGAGCGCTGCCCCCCTCCCCTCTCTAGATGTTTGTTTCGTCTTTTTGCCATCAGTTTTTGCGTGGTCCGCCAGGATGCTTCGGACGGACAGTTGCTTGAGTATCGACGAGGTAGTAGCAGCAATGGACTGTAGGTAGCACACTAGTCTCTCCCTGGACCCTACCGTCGGGTAAGTACTACGTAGTGCAGGTCCCCCCCTCCCCCCCACGATCTCATGTATATCCGTATCTCTCTTACTCTCTTTCTCCTATGTCCGCCGCTCCCTGGTCGTGGCTAGCACAGTAGGAGGCTAACGGCAACCGGGGCTGGCCGATCGTTCATTGGATGCGATCGAGGAGGCGAACATCATCACTTCGCTTCCCTCTTCGGCTCACCACCACTGCAGGACTCGGACATCCGCGTCAGCTGCGGCGGTCAGCCACACTCGACATCCATGCGCGCTGGTCGCCTCTAGCACTGTCTGTTTCTGTTCTACTCCTACACTGTACAGCTCCCTACATATGTCCCGCTCCCGCTCGTGCTTCGTCTCAGCGAGGCTCGAGATTCCATGTTTTCAGTTGCAGATTTGTATGGAAGTGTGGCTTAGAGATTATAGAGGTCATCGAGAAACACTGTACATGGCGTCTGCCAGCAGTGGTCCTTCCAGACGCGTGAGGCCGGTCCAGAAGCAAATGACATAGAAGTTAATAGGACGACACCTGCGCATATCAGAAAGGGTGATCATAAAGGGAACTCGAAGATTCCCGTGCCTTTGCCACGGAAGGAGAAGGAGCTGTCTGGACTCGGGGCCTGCGATTTTGATCAGAGAGCAACAAGCTTAGCTGCAGTAAGGCAGAAGGTACGTACGATTAAATTGTCTTCCACCCCCGAACGTGAGGCTGGTTCACGAGCCTAGAAGGTACGTACCGCTTCACGGGAAGAGTGCTGTGAACGGATCATCGCTGACCTCCACGTAGCGGGCGCTGCCAGATGCGCAGCGTGCGAGCGTGCGCCGGGCATCGTCATATCAGGTGTATCGAACCTGGACTCATCCCAGGACCCGGGCAACTTACCTCGAGGTTCGGCCCCCGGCACCTCAAAATCCGCCCTCAAAAATCCTATCCGGGAGGCCCCAAAAATCCTATGGAGGCCGAACATGTAACGCTTGTCACGGAAAATAACGCATATGTGACTAAATTGTCACGCTTTTTTCGAGCGGAAAACGAGGAGGAGAACGTGCTCCTGGGTACGAGGGAGGGGGCGGAGAATTTCGGAAACAGTATTAGAACATTGTAAGATAGTATACACATACATGCACTACTTTTTCCCCCGAGTTGCCTTGGTCTGCGTGGCTCGCGGCGCCGCGGCCTTCTTCGCGCCGCCTCGCGTCTTCTTCTTCGTCGTGGTCGCAACAACCTCCTGCTTCACCTTCGAGAGTGCGGCCCAACGTGCAGCGGCGAACGGCTTGAGGGTCGCGCTCTTCGGCGGTCCTGTAAGCGCTGCCATCCCGAGATTATACAGCAGTTGGCTCGCAAACCCGTGGGTGTAGAGTTCAAAAGTCTGGTATCGACAAGAGAACAGCGGGACGTCCGGGTCGTCCCCACCGCACCCAGACTCATCGCCAGACTCAGACGATTGAGAATCCTGTCGGACGGTCAATATATACACTTCAGAACAGGTTGAGAGAACATTAGCTCACCAGCCCTAACGGTAGATAGACCCGTAAGGAAAACGTGCTCCTTGATAGTACCTACGGCCCCTCCTTCCGGTAGACGGCCATCTGCAAGGGGAGGTATCCAGGACGAGAAGATGATAGATTGGGGAGTGAGTTCGGGAGCAGCATCGGCGACATCTTGTATGACAGCCCCAAAAGCATCCAACGTTGTGCCTGTTAACTTCTTTTCGCTGCCCGGTAGAAGTGTCTCGAGTTCTTGACTACAGAAGTCTATGTTCCGAATACGGCGCATTTTTGTGTCGGGAAGTGTGCTGAGGGTGGCTTCCATGGTAGCGGTGTGCACATAGGGAGGTAGTCAAAGGGCGAGCACGGCTGGTTGCATATTTTATTCATTCATACATGCATTGTCTCAGTACGCTAGCCACGAACACGACCAAGCCACGGATGGCCACAAATCGACGAGGCTTGGACCTCGGAAGCGCCCGCCCCCTGCCCATAACGGGGCCTCGGCGATCCTATCCGGGGCCGGACCTACGGGCGCTTAGGCCTCCGCGCGAGCCTCAAAAATCCTATGGGGGCCGGACCTACTTGCCATATAAGGTAAACGAAAAATCCTATCCGGGGCCGAACCTCGAGGTAAGTTGCCCGGGTCCTCTCATCCCAGTCCGCGATGGCTCACAACTAATTGGAGGGCGTCCCCTACGACAACGATCATATGTACCGCGGCGAGGAAGACGTCGGTAAGAACAGTGCCCGGGATGTCAGGAATTGTGACGTCGGTGCAGAGGTCAGGAGGCCGACCGGGCTCCGCCCGCCTTCGCGGCGGAGTGCAGAGGTGAGGAAGTGTGTAGATATGGTAGTATGGCGCTGACACGAGAGTAAGATATAGGCCCCCAAAGCTCAGCGACGTCGCAAGGCGAGCGCGTTCCTCCGTCGCCATGCCCGTCGCGCATCTTTCCGGGCATACGCACGCATGCATTCCGCTTCCCCTTCGGCCCACTCCTCCCGCCGATACACACAGATACACGGCACTCGTATCATGCGGAGGCTTGGGCGTGGGTGACTGCAGCCCGAAACGCGCCCGATTGCGGTGCTGCCAGCGTCTCCGATACAGTCTGCACCGTGCTCGGAGCTCCGGGCGCGTGGCGGCAGCGTATGTGGTTGGGATGGGTGGCGACGCTTTGTGCCCGGCGTGCACCAACCTGTGCACAACGGCCGCAGTTAGAACCCTGCATGTGACGGTTGAGTGCCCCCATTTTATTGCTGTAAGACGCGACTAACAGCTTCAAGTTCAGGCTCGCGTCGGAGCCACCCTGTAAGAACTCACACCCTTCGCCCTCTCGCTCGCTCGAGCGCATGGCAAGAGATGTTCGGCGACGAACGGACAACAGCCATTATGACAGGACGGTACCTCGTCGTCCACCGCGCGTTCCCAGAGCAGGGCACGGGGCCGCTCACGTACGCGGCACGGTAGCCCGCATGCGCGGCTCGACTCTGCCGGACGGAGCAACAGCAGCGTCGCACTGGTGCGCACCTCGAACGAAGCAGTCTCGGCATGCAGCGCGTGTGCGATAGGTGGGTTTTGCGCCGCGTTCGCGTGTGCCCGGGCGTAGGCGCCTCACCTTTGGCGTCGCTATAACGGAGATACGTGTGGGCGCCGATCGCGGATCGTACGGAAGGACGGGCCTCGCAGGCGAGCGCATTTGCAGATGCGCCGTTCTTCCGCGCTATGCATCCCCTGAACCTGTGCTGGATGACGGCGGTCCCTTGTACTGGCCGCTGTGCATCCAGGCGATATACGCCCGATGGGCAAGTTAGAGGTACGAGCTTGCGGTACAGCGCGGCAAGTCGCGCGGTGGGTGCGTGCACTTTGTAAATCTTCCACCACGAGCTGACGGATCCTCAGATAGCATGCGGACTGGGCGACGAGTCAGCCTACCCGCTCGTATGTTCCCGGTTGCCCGAGCGGCCCAACCTGTCCAAGGCAAAGACGCTCTAGCGCGCGCCCTCGCTCGCTACCTGGGAGCACGAACGCCCCCTCGCGTGATGCGCCCGCGGGGCGAGCGATCCGCCTCACGGATCGCCCCCGCATCCGCTCCCGGTCCGTTCACGGTTCCACCTCGCTCGCCCTCGCGGTGCCATGGGCCCGGGCGGGGATGGCATAGTTGAAGTTTCGCGGTGGGCTTACGTCGTCGAACAGCGTGCCCGGGTACAAGCGTCGCCGTCCGACCTCTCGCCTGGGCCTTCGACAACACGCCGCTCAGATTCGCGCCCACCCGTTTCCGCTCTCGCGAGCTGGGGACGGCGCGTGCGCGCTGGGCAGAAAACCGGAAACAGCCCGACAGCGGCGTCCAACAGGGTATGCACGTGCTCAGTTTGTAATTTCAGTCTTTATGCCACACGTTTCGTCTCCGGATCATCCACTTGCCTGAGTGTAGCAACGTCGCCCGCCTGCGCGAGCCCCGTCAACTTGAACAAAAGGATAACTCCGCCGAGAATCTAGGGTCCCAGGGGGACAAAACTTTGGCACCGAGATCCGCACCACCGGCGCGGTGGATGCGTGCGGGTGCGCCGACGCACTCGGACGTGTTACAATGGGCGCCCGACCCTCGCGAGACGAAAGCGATCCGGCGTTGTTTGTTGTGTCGAAACTTGCTGTGGCGGAGCGCGTCGAAAGTGTTCGAAGCGGCTATGATGGTGGTGGGTGGTTGGGAGACAGCATGGAGAAATTCGCCATTATGTTGTCTCGTATGCAGGCTGACATTCGAAACCAGACAGGTTCGCGGTCCGCCATCGCGCGCCCCATCCGACTAGCATCCGTGTCGCGCTCGCATGCCGTATGTTCAAGCCTCACTGTGATATCAGCGTCGGTACGCTGGAGTAGAGGGTACGCAGACTTGGGGGGGGGGACGGTGGGCAACTGACGGGATATTGACGGGGCTGTATACGTTCGGGGTCGCCTAAGCGGTTTATTAGAAGTTATCACGCGATTTCTCCCAAGTCATCGAGCGGTTCGCCACGAGTACTAGTGCGATGTGTGTGACTCGCTGTGTGATGTCGAGGCGCAGTTAAAACAGACAGCGGGGCAGAGATAGGGCAACTTTTGCGCAGGGTCGTGCCAACGAACGCACGCGGATGCAAGCACTTGGGCCGGAAGAGAGAGATAAAACAATCACGATATAGGAAGCGGTGACCTGGCCTATATATGCAGAAACTAGGGCGCCGTAATCACTTGCATACCAGTACAGAAGAGCGTCCTGTAGATCGTACTACGACATCGTCGAGAAACACTACGGCGTCTGCCAGTGGTCCTTCCGGACGCGTACCTCCCAAGATCTCCAGCGCATGGGGCAGTTCCAGGAGCAAACAACATTGCAGGATATCTAAACGTATCGGAAACGATTAGTATAGGGGGCCAGATGCGATAACCAGTACAAAGGCAACCTTCAAAACAACGAGCAATCGAGTGCGAGCGGTTTCCAACCCCATGCGCATGCCGTGGCTCAGCGGGTCCTTGGCATGTTGATGTCCATGCTGCCTAGTTCGAGTTCTGGAAGCGTGTTTGTGGTTACACCGCTCGTATAACTCTTCCCTTCATGAAAGGATACTGGGGAGGGCCGAGCTAGTACAGTGCTGGCCTGGCTCTCCGAGCTAGATGAGGATAAATATCCATGGTCAGCACGAGGTTACCAGGCGGTGGGTGGTTCGAAAGCGCACCTTCGCTTTCGGTACGCCTTGTACATATCAGCAGCCTCTTTGGCATCTGTGTAAAGCGTGCGGGGGAACTCGTTCTCTGGGCCAGCGACAGAAGAGCCGAAGTCGAAGTCGAAGTCCATCGGGCAGTCTTCCGCTTTTGTGACGTCTTTGAAGGCCACCTCGATGCAATGCAAGACGCCCTCCTTCCACGAACGCCACTCGCTGGTGTTGTTCGGGAGCAGGTCATTCAAGACTCGCTCGAGCGCATACTTCTTGGCGGGCGCAAGAAGGAGCAGCGCGAAGGTCACCATCGCCGTCCGGGTTCCCAGTTGGTACTTCTCAAACCCCTTCGGATCGAACATCAGAACCTTGTCGCGAAGGATTGCTCGTTGTATTTTCTCTCGGTCAAGGGAAGAGAGGTAGGAGTTGTACGCCCATGAGCATAAGAGGGTGGCAAGGAAGAAGAGTTGTCCATGGAGCGAGCTTTGCGGGATGAGGAGGAGCTGGGAGATGAACTGGAGCGTGAGGAGTAGCGAGCAAACGCCGATGATGTGGTATTCGGGTGCGCTGCCGTAGTCGAGGGTGAACTGGCCTCTGGTGACCGCATTGACCGCGCCCTCCGATCCCTTCAATATCACTAGCTCGGTCGTGTCGCACTCTAGCACGCCATCTCCGTCAGGAGCCCCAACCGCTTCCCGGGGGCGCGTGTATTTGAGGGTGCCCGTCGCGATTACGAAGCAAGAGAGACCGCTGCTGATGATGCCGAGGAGGATGATCGCAAAGCAATACCAATCGCGGATGAGAGCGCATCCGGCGCACGCGCCCAGAGACGTGAGGATGGGGATGCTGGCGAGGATGCTGGCCTTATGGTGCTCTGGCTGCGGGATCTTTTCGTAGGGAGGTGGATTGGCGAGCTTAGCGATGGTGACGCAGCCGGGCGCTGTCATGCGCGTGACTGGGAGGGTGTGTCCGATGGGAGTTACCGGACGAGCCTTACACTCCTTCGCGAAAAGATGTGCGACGTGCGTGGTCTTGGCTAGAACTGTCCCCGACTGGGAGGCTGTGAATTTCGGGCCTTCCGTCCCGCCGTACCCGAAAAGGTCTTCTGGGCTGACGTTGGACCCGGGGTAGAGCGCGTCCCAGAAGCGCGATCGGGCGAGTTGACCGTACTTCTTAGCGATTTCGAAACTCCCGGGCTGGTTGTACCAACCCAGCCATCTGCGCCCCTCGTAGACGTGGACGGTAGCCATCGCGGAGACGGAGACGTCGCCTCCGAAGAAGCCGGCCACGCCAGAGATATCGAGGTCGAATCCGCTCTTCGAGGATTCTGACATCGCGTAGACGAGGAAGGAGTAAGAACGGAGGATGCGAGCGAGTAGAGTGTGCGGCGAAGGAGCCCCAGTAGCTGAGTCCAAGTTATGTATACCTCTGTCAGAATGCGAAAGTGACAAGGGCTGCACGCAGTGCGCTCACCTGACTGCCGTTTTCCGGCATGATTGTGCACACCGACAATCTCTGTGTTGCATTGTGACGGCATGTAATGCGTATCAAGGGGCCCGTGGCCGACGAAGGTGGCAATTGTGAGCGCAGTTCGAGGACGACGTTCGGAGCTCCCTTGTAAATGAGCGCATGTCTAATCCGCGCGGTAGTCGTGTAGCGGTTCAGTATGGCGATACGCTGTAAGAGAACGACGAGAACGACGGACATACTATCCTGCCGGGAGCGGTGTGGTGGCCTGGTCATTGATCGAAACCTTCCAGCCGCGAGAGAGCTCTTCCCGTCCACCACGCATGAGATGCATGCGCAGCTTCATTTGTCGCTTACATCGTAGCCCCGCTCCTGGGCGCTGGCTATTAGGGAGATAGTGCGTACAGAGTCGGTGTCTGGGATTCCAAAGTTCGCGGTTTCGAGCACCTGCTCGTCAGCAGACAGCAAGGAGGACTTCGCCCGTACCCAAGGGTATTCAGCTTACCGTAGAGGCACGCCGAGACATCCTACAGGCGTTCCTAGAAAGGACTCGGTCACTCAGGTAGTTTGTAGACCAAATCAAACTGTGTTGAAGGCCTCGGGCTCGAACGACGCGCACATGGTGGGAACGCGTGCTACCGCCGCGCCCCCGGGGTGGTGCACAGCTTCCCAGACGGCGACACCGCAAGAAGCCTGCTAGTGCCACCGGTGCGGCTCAAGGGTGGAACATCAGGCCTAAGGCAAGTATGATATTGAGAAAAGGCGGACCGAAGTATACACGCTGTGGGAGCGAATGCTGCGGATCTGAAGATTTCAAGGTGGCAGTAAAAGGGATCATCACTGCCAGCACGGAGGGGAAAGTCTCGTGGTGTCGGAGTGAGGAAGGAGGATACTGTGAATCATGTGAAGGGCACATACGCTCCCAGGTTATACCGGAGGAACAGTCAACAGATGGTTCAAGACTATGGCAGTGCCACAGCGGGTGTCTTCTAACGAGATCATGGTGCAGCTATGCCAGTTGAGAGGGCATGCCAGGGTACTACACCCAATAGAAAGAGTAGCCATAGAACGCATCGAACAGAAGTATATGCATTCACGACGAGACTCAAATATACAGTACACCATCACAGTACATCAACCGAATTTAAAAACACCCACTAAGCCAGCGACTGGACTCCATCGGTGCCCGTGGTACCCTCGGGCTTCGGCAGTACCAGTAAGGCGTACGAAAGATACACGCTGTCCTCCCTCCATGCCTCCGCCTCGTTGCCGGTGTGGTTGATTGTCTCCTGCTCGTCCTCCTTGTACGGAACCAAAGTGCGATGCGAAACATCCACAGAATAGAATGGAACGCTCTTCACGCCCTCCAACCACGCGCAGCCGCACAGTGCGGGTTTTGCTCCGTAACCGCTGCGGACAGTGTTGAGACAGTCGATGTGGCTGCTGGTGAAGGGGTAAACCAGTGTCGACGATCGGACGACATACTCGTCGTTATTATCGTAGTCGTCTGGAATCCAGCCCCATTCGGAGCGTGTCTGTACCACGACGGGAAGAGAGTGGACGTCAAACCGGCCCAACGACTGCGCCTTCACCGCGTCGGCCAGCAGTGCGTCGAATCCTCGGAACTGGCTCGTCCCAAGGGAATACTTGTGCTCCAGGAGCACTCCGTATGGCGCTTCCACCCCTGCGATAACCTCCGCGACCCGGAGTCGTGTTTCGGCCGTCTTCTTCGTCTCGCCGCTTCCACGACTGCCCTCAGAAGCGTGGGTATGGTAGATCTTGAACGCGATGACGGCGCGGTATCCGTGGGATAGCTCCTGCACGTAGCGTGGAACGTCTGGGTAGAACGCGCACCACGATCCGGGCTGCGCTTCCATCTCCGTGCCATCGACGACGAGACCGCCACTCCGCGCCGTGTCTCCCAATCCCACGAGGAAGGTGCCGGCGAGGTCCTTGTGCGGGGTGTCGCGATGCATCTTGAAATGACCACCCGGGCCGTATAGGTGGATCTTGTACGGCTTCGCGCGCACATCTGAACTTGGAACGAAGCGCTCCGTCCAGATGTTTTCAATGGCTCGTAGAAGCGCGCTGTCTACGACGAATTCGGAGGGTCCCAATTCGCGTGCAGTACGAACGGTGTCGTCGATCTTGGTAACCTGCTCGAGCACGTCGCCGTAACCGGACGTCAACGCGTTGTCGTACCACTGCTGGAGCCGCATGTGCAGCTCCTCCCGGGCCGCCTTGTCCTCGACGTTCCGGTCGCATTCCCACTCGCTCTTGAAGTCGGTGCGCGTAGGCGAAACAGTACCGTCAAACTCGCAGCCCGGCCTGAGGATGCGAAGCTTGAATGGTTGTGCAAGGTACCCCGATGCATAGCCTCGCCCGCTCTCTTTCGCGATGCTAGCGAGCTGGCGAAAACGCTCCTGTCCAATCAGGGACGGTAAGCAGAACATATGTGGGTCCCATGCAGACTCTGACGCACATTGTCTCTTGTGAAGCGGTCCGCGACCTCGATCGCTTTGGCCCGCTCCTCTTCTGAAACGTCGTACGCGTCGGGGTCGGGGACCACCGTCTGGTCGTACGTAGTCGCGGCGAGGTCCGGGCGACCCCGCGTGAGCTCCGCTGTTCTCGCAGAGTGCCTCGTAGGGCAATGCCCGATCGCGTCCAAGCGATAGGCGTACTGCAGAGCACGAACGACCCTCATTGCAACCGGTAGCTCATCCGGGGTGGAGTGGCCGAGCTGCAACGCCTCAGCGTCTGAGGAGTTCGAATCCTATCGGACGTGGAACCATGTAAAGTTAGCCAGGTGTGAACACTTCACTCGAACGGCACCGCGGTGAGTCTGACCTTGTGGGGTGCTGCAGCATCTGGATCTTCTTCAACACGTTGACGCTTCCGAGGGTTGGCACTACTGTCAGCCGCGGCAGGCGGGGGAGCGGTCGGAAGGGTGCCAGTGGCGCGTGTAGCGTCAGTACCGGCTGGCGTGCTGGCAAGGCTTTCGGTCATGGTAGTGGCGAGTTGAGGGGGAAAGTTGGCTTGGTGGCTCCCGGTCAGTGACCCCGCGTATGTTATATGCAGCGCATCGTGATTGAACTTGTGCCGACGGCTGTCCAAACGAAGATGAGTTGACTCCTGATAAACCTCGCGGCTCGCCTACCCTACGCCTACCAGGCCAGACTGCCATGTTGCATCAAGACAGTGCCCGGAATGACCATGACTCACAGTGAGACATGCCAGATTCGTTAGGCGAACTGAGATGTATATGGTATATCGTAGACTCCAGCTGCATTGCAAAAGAAGAGCGCTCGGTGTTGTTCCAGCCGCTGGCGAATCAGAGAGAGAGAGGTCGCGCCGTCCCGCCTCGCGATGATGCCACGGGTATGGAACTAGCCTCGAGAAGAACGGCGGGTGCACCGTAGGTAGTGAGAGGTAGTGACGGTAGATCTCGCAAGTTGTACACTAGGTTTGCACGAACTTGAAAGTACTAGTGTTCAGCGCTGTTCAGCGACACGGGTGCGGGCGCTTGATCGGGTCCGCAGGCGCCGCGTCAGTACTGTCCGCCCACATGAGAAGGGAACATGGCGGGTTCACGTACATGAGGAAAGCTTCGTGTATTCCCTCAGCTACAACAGCGTATCGAGCGTATGAGGTCGAGATACAGAGTAGTCGTACTGTCGAGAATGATGTCCATGATGGAAGTGCTATAGCTATCGATTTCGTATCCGTATATGAGAAACAGTGCTGGTGTGAACGCTGCGAGAGAAAGTGATACAAAGCGCTTCTACAGTCCTCCAGTCCAGAATACATCCTACAGTCCATATCACTTAGAGCGAGCGCTCAGCTTGTGCACTTCCTCCAAGAAGTCGAGCAGACAGCTCGCGCTCCACGCCTGCGTGTTGCAGGAGTCGGCACAGTACGCGCCGTCCTTGTTTGTGAGCTCCGGGATCCCGGCCCAGGGGTCCTTCTGGATGTGCTCGCGCGGCTTGAGGAGGATGCGATGCAGGTGATGCAGAGTCTCGGTGGCGTCCTGGGACTGGGTTAGAGACAGAAGACTGGGTAACAAACACAGTACTTACCGCTTTGCCCGCACCGACCTTGGTGTCGAAGTGAAGGTATGCGCGGAGGAAGTAACCGAGAGGCCATCCCCACTCGGGGCCCTAGATGCGTGTGTGAGTATTGGTGCCGATCGACTGTTGAGAAGGGACCAGCACGTACATTGTGGTAGTTCCATCCCTTGGCGACAGAGGGGTCGGTGCCGTCGTTCGCGTTGTCGTAGTACGGGCGGTACTGCATGTCGATGGGGTCCAGCGTCTTCATGCCCAAGGGGCCGCGGAGAACTTGGTCAGCGAGCTTGAGGGCGCCGAGCGCGTGCTCGGGGTCGAAGAGCTCCGGCGCGACGGTCATCGCGATGGGGAAGTTGGGGCGGAACTGGTAGTCCGACCATTCCCGGCCGGGCCCTGAGCCGTACACGTCCTTGTAGATGCCCCTGCGGTTGATGATGCTGGAGTTGACGTTGTACTTCGTGTCTTCGCTGGGGTCTATACAGTCCGGTTGAGTATTCGGCTAAGCTCCCATCGTGAGTACGACTTACCCGTCGGCACGTAGTAGCACTTCTCGAAGGACGACTGGAGCAGGTCGCTCCATTCCTTGTAGGTTATGAGGCGCTTCTTGCCGTCGACTACATGCAATGATTAGCTTTTCGTGCAGTGTCGTCGGGTTGTACTGGGAACTCACTCTCGGCGTCGACGCCCTTGAAGGGGAACTTGCCCGCTTTCGACAGCTCGTCCAACCACCGCAGAGTGCTCTTGAGGAGACCGGTGATCTCGACAGGAGCACCATCGCGCGGGGTGCCGGGCAGGCCCTTGTTGCCCGCCTTCTCCGACTCGCCCATCTTATCCATCCAGGTGCCGCAGTTGAAGCGGTTCCCGCCAGAAATGAGGCCCGTGGACCAGTCGACCTGGATGTCGATGTTAAAGCCCTCGTCCTTCATCTGCATGTCGAGGTTCGGCCCGGCGTTGTACTCGCGGAAGTGGATACCGTCGGCGTGGCGCTGTAGAATCTCCTGGATGATCTCGGCGATGGTGCTGGAGTAGGCGTACGCGGCGGGGTCATCCCAGGGCACCCAAGTGTCATCCTTCGGGAAGCGCCGTTTGACGGACTCCGACAAGATCGACAAGCCGTCGGGTGCGCTGTTCGCGTAGTCCTGGATGTTTTGCAACATCCACCAGGGCGAGTCGCGAGAGTTGTACCTGCACCGGCATGAGAATGAGTCCACATAAACCGCTACAAACCTTGCACTTACCGAGGAGTACGCAGGGAGTCGAGCAGGTTGGGAATGAGACCGTGCTTCAGAGTGGACGCAAACGCGAGGATATGCGCCTTGGCTCCGTCGAAGTTGCCGGTGGTCAAGAAGAGGCCGCGCAGCGAGATGAATACGTCGCGACCCCAGCAGCGCGCCCACCCTGTCGTGAAGTGCGGTAACCCGGCCGCCAAGGACGGCGTTGTCTTGCCTGGGTCGAGCGACGCCGACTTGACCTGCCCGTACATCTGCACCGAGCACAGCGCGAGGTTGTGGGTGAGGTCGTGTCCGCTCGAGACGAAGTTCGACGACTGCTCGATCGCCGCCCGGCGCGCGGCCTTGTAGGCCTCCGAAATGATGATTGCGAAGTACTTGGGGCGCAAGAACGGCGGCACGGTCTCCTTCACGCGTTCCAAGCGCTCCTTGAGCCACTGAGCAGGCTGCGCCAACGCGGGGAAGACGTCGACTTGCCTAGGAAAACGATGAGTTAGATGATCCGGGTGATACGACGCAGAACTTACTTCAGGAGACGGTTGTAGATGTACTCGAACGCCCAAGTGCCCTCGCGAAGGTGACCACACAGCGGGTGCCCGAGATCGTTGTAGCGCATGATATGCCGCAGAGGGTGCATCCAGCCTTCGAGCCCACAGTATACGAGGTTGCCGATGCCGGGGATGGCGTACGTTCCAATCTCACCGCCTGTGGCGTCCCTCTCCTCGCCTTCAGCACGGTGCAGGACAACGTTGAGGTCGACAAGGTTCAAGTCGTTGAAGGCGGCTTCGGCGCCCTGCGAACAGAATGCGTCGAGGCTGCTATCGAGGCCCTGGAGATGGGTCTCGAACACCATGAAGCTACCAGGAGGGAAGTAGTCGGGAACGACGATCTCGGCGAAGGGGCCTTCGCCGTCGAGTCCTTGAGGCACGACAATCTCCGGCACGTCGACGAGTTTACCGGGAAGGCCGCGGAGGGTGTTGGGGTCCTTCTCGGTTTCATATGAGGAAATGTCGATGTGCGCGCCGTAGACGAACTTGGCCTTCGTGCTCCGAAGCTTGATCGGGGTTACTGGCGAGATGTCAGTACAGAGTGTAAATGGTATGCAAAAAGGTACGTACTGTAGCCACGGTCCTTGGAACCCTTCTGGAACGCTGTGTGAACGACCAGAATGTATCCCTTCTGAGTGGAGGGCTGCACACGATGGAGGACGATGTACTAGAGATGGATGTTGGTGAGCGGTCATCAGAAGCGGCGCCCTACTCACATCGTTCTCCTGGTGGACATGCCCCTCTTCATACCCCTCAAGAGCGAACTCGGTGTGAAGCGCGTTGAGGAGGCGCTTAGCTCTACCGATACCGCTGCGCTCCCCAAGGTTGGTCACCTCATACTTGCGCTTCTCCCCGACGAGGTTCAGGAGCTTCGGGTACAGGTCGTCGAAGCCCTTGACGGAACCGATGGCAGAGAAGGAGAACGTGATGAGAGCCCCGGTCGAAAGCGCGTCTTCGGCCGAACGCTTGTCGAGATACGACTCGTTGTCGTGCGTGAGATCGTAGAAGAGAGCATGGGGGACCGAACCGTTGTGAGGGATCACGATACAATCCCGAGTCGGGCCCTTCCCGGTCGGAGGAGGGAGCTCGCCTTTGCTCGTCATGCAAGCGCCGTCCATAGAACCTATTTGAGTGTATCAGCACAACGAAGCAAGCATTTATAGGGTGGACGTACCCAGTGGCTTTCCGAGGCCGTGACGGTACAGGAGACGCGAGAACTCTTTGGGGTCCCATGCGTTGCCCGCTTCTCGAATCAAGCTGTTGATGCCCAGACGACTGACGAAGACCGTGTCCATCTCCTCACTGCCAGTGAAGAGCTCCGCGCAGACGTAGAGGTTCGGGTTGACGGCCCGCGCAGCGTCCAAGAGGAGAATGCCGACATGCAGAGGGGTCGAGTGACAGTTGTCGATCCGGAAGCCCTCGAAGGTACCAGCCAGTGATGTAACGTACTTCGTCATGTACTCCCATAGCCAGGGATTAGACGACGGTCCATCGCCATAACGAAGCTTTACGCAGTCGCCCCAGACGATCACCTCACGCCTGAGATACGCCTTCGAGGGCCATAGGGCGAAGTTGGAGAGGGGGTCCGCATTCCAAATCCACCCGTTGTTGGCGAGTGAGTACTTCTCAGGCTCCGAAGTCTTCAGTCTAGTGAAGTATGGCTCGACCAGAGGTAGCCTGACTTGCGGTCAGTAAGCGTTTCACCCGACAACGAGTAGCTTACTGGGGAGTGATGGGTCCGAGTTTGGGCCCATGAGCGTCGAGACGAGTGTACTTCAGCCGGTTTCGGATGTTGTCCAGAGCGATCTTGGTATCCTCGGTCCACTCCTCGTAGAGCGGGACGTTCAGAACGTCCACCACGCGCACCCAGGCATCTGCAAGGGACTCGCTGTCGTCCCCGAGGTTGACGAAGGCTGCCTTGACGAAGCCAGCGGCTACCGGCCCCGGGACATGGGTACCAAACCGCTTCTCCAGCTTCTTGTATCCTTGAATCTGCCCAGATTCGCGGATGATGGTCGCGAGCTCCACGACCGTCTTGAGTGCGACGTCGGGGCCAGACCACGCGACCACCTCTTTGCGGTCCAACGCGTCCTTGATCGCTTTCCGTTCTCGGTTGACATCCAGCACGTAGTACTGCCAGAGCGTACGCTCCTTCAGATACGCGTCGAAGGCGTCGAGTAGCATGGTAACGTCTTGTTCGGACGAGATCGTCGTAGGGAGACCAGCCGCCTGCAGACCACCGGAGAACTCCAGCATGGCCGTGTCGAGCTCTAGAGCTGGGGACAAATGCGGGGTGTTGGCGGGGCTGAAGCCTGAAGAAGCAACCTAACGGTCAATATTCTCGCGACTATTCAGCACGGAAAATCCACTTTACCGGCTTCAGGATGGTCAACGAGCCAAGGGCTATCGTTCGCAGTGTGGTTGAGAACGACGTCCGTGAGGTTCAGGAGACCGTACTCCTCCCTGGCGACCTTGAGAATCTCTTCCAACTTCGCCAGACCGCCGTCCTTGCCGAGATCTGCCTTGCCTCCTGAGAACATCGATGGCTCATAGACGAGCTGGTTGCGAATGGAGTATGGGCTGTCGCTCTCCCCGCGCTCCTGTAGAGGCGTCCAGTGGATCATGTTGTAACCGCGAGCACTAGTCTCAGCGAAGTGGTCGCGCCAAGTCGAGATGGGGCCCATCCACTTGGAGACCAGGGTGAGGATCGACAAGCCATCCAGTGGGATGTTGACGTAGTCCGACTTGATCGCAGAGCCGTCCTGCGCGATCTTGCCGTTAGAGAGGATAGGGCTACGCGCCTTGATCTTGAGAACGGGGTCGATGTTGAAGTATCCTTCGCGTCCTTTGACGCGCGCGCCAGGCGCATCTCCGTCGTATTCGATCCAGTAGATGAACGCGCCTGCGTGGGAGATGGGGAGGTCTATCTGAATGGGGGATGAAAAGTCGGTGGGTAGCCTTGACGGACGCGACAAGGACAGTCAGAAACGAAAATGACAGAGCGGGAAAGTCATGCATACCTTCGCTCGGCGAAACGATCGCGCTCAAATCGACCTCCATCCAAAGGGAAGTTGGTCTTGAACACACCGTTCCGAGAGGCCGGCGTGCCGGCATCGAGGGTTACGCGTACGACATACGGGGTGTAAGCCGGAGGAAGGCGCATATACTGGGCGGTTCAGTCAGCTAACAGGAGAAAGGACCACGGCATGGCAGAAACGTAGGTAACGCGTTCCACTACGGAGAGCACGCGTCTTGTCATGCCGCAGGAAGGAGGAAATGAACTCAACGGCTCGATCTTTGTTGGGACCGCCATCAGGATCCAGACGCAGCTCATACACGCGAATGGGCTGGTCCCCCTTGCCCACCGACTCGAAGAACTCAATACCCTCGTCCGCGGGAGTCTTGGGAGTCTTGGGAGTGACAGGCGAGCTCTCGTTGGACTTGGAGAGGTTCGGCTTGGGGATCTTGACCGAGGCGAGGGCGGCCTTTGCTTTCTTGATGGACTTGGGCATGGCGAGGGTACGAGAGGGCTGGGATGAAGATGGGGGGAAGAGACGGAGAGACGCGTCTGGGGGCGAACGCGAAGGCTAGGGATTTTATAGACGGCCTGGACGCGTGCGGCCCATACGAATGAACTTCGAGCCCGGTCATGACACCGCAACGGCCCAATCAGAGGGTGTATCTCCGCATGACGTCAGGGTTCACTACCTGCCATACTGGGCGGGCTCGATGGGCGGCAAATTGCACATCCGCAGGCGCCTGCCAGTGATTGACCCACGTGGGTAGCGAGTGCTGTGCCATAACGAGCGTCCCGCGTCCGCGTCGCGTCTGGCGCAGACCGCGTCTTGACCAGAGACCACCATGACCCTCAAGCTCAAGCCCAGTCCCTCTCCGCCTGCCTCACCATTCACATGGGACGTCTCGCCGCAGACACCGCCGACGCACAGCACGACGGACGAACCGCTATCCCCACCGACCGCATGGCTTTCTGCGCGCGAAATGAAGACATTCGGCGCCGAGCCTCTCGAGCTGGACGTGGGCATCATCAAGTGCCGAGATTGTCTCAAGCCCATTCTACGCAGTGCAGTCTCAGAACACTCCGGTGAGTATCTCTTCACTGGGCCGAATTGCAGCCGTCTGAGGGTGCAATAGACAACTGCGCCAAGATCCGGTCGGGGGGGAAGAAGGGCATCAAGGGAAAGCTCGGTGCAGAGACGGAAGCTGGTACGCCTATGTCCTGACAGACTCGCATACATCCCGCTCACTCTCGCCGGTCAGATAAGAAGGGAAAGAAGCGCAAGGCAGAAGATGAGCTTGACGATCCCGGCGCACCCAAGACCAAGAAGCAGGCCCGGACCCGCGTCAAGGGTCCGGTCGACTACGACAAGCAGTGCGGTGTCATCAACGACAAGGGCCTCCCCTGCTCCCGCTCTCTCACCTGCAAGTCGCATTCCATGGGCGCGAAGCGTGCCGTGCAAGGCCGCTCCAAAGGCTACGACGAGTTGCTCCTTGAGTGGAATCGCGCCAACAACCCTAACTGGGTTGAGCCCGTTAAGAAGGAGAGCAAAGCTGAGCGGAAGGAGCGCAAAGAACGGGAGAAAGCAGAGAAGAAGCGACTCGCTATGGAGGCCGCGGCAGCGGCGGGCGTGGACGTCACGAAGAAGAGCTCCAGTTCATTGCCCGGCGGGACGACGAAGAAGGGGAAGAAGGCCAGCGCCGCTGTCGCTGCAGCCACCGCCGCCGTGTCAGCAGCCACGCACGTTGGTCCGACAGACGACGTCTACGAGAATCTGGACGACCTGGACTCGGAGAACGAGCTCGATTCCCTCGTACGCGCCGTGCGGATCGCCCACACCCGGGGAGTCATCGGCACGCCTCTCGCAGCCCCGTGCGATACTGGCTCGTGGTTTGTCGCTCGTCGGGAACGTTTGCGGACTTGCAATCAGCTACTGGCGAACGCCCTTATGCCGTCTCGGAGCGCGGCAGTCCCTGTCGTGAGCAGGCTCGCATAGGAGCTACGCCTTTATGGTACGCATCTTGCACCACCTACACAGTCCCTCTCATATCGACCAGTAGCTTCACTCCCCATAGGCCTCGCCTTCGAATCGTTACTTACCCTCCACACGAAATCCTTCACGCCCCCTTCACACGCATACGACGTAATCTCTCGGACTGACGGAGCCTCTGTATCATATTGGATGTAACATGTAGCCTCTTCGCTGATCCATTCTCATGTAATAGTATCGCTAATGTGGTAACTTCCTGAGTGCTCCCGCGTAGTCAGTGAAGATAGCAAAGGACGGCGTGGACGCAAAACCAGGGTTGTTCAACAGGATTCGACGCTATTACGAGACAGACTCGGAGCACTTGCAAACACAGGAACACGGATTCAATACCGCGCGAAGACTAATTAGACTCACTGGAGTCGGACTCGGACGTGTCCTCCGCCTCCGTGTCCTCCGTACCCTCCGTACCCTTGTTGGTCTTCGGTAACACCACCAAGGCGTACGAGAGATACCCGCTATCTTCCCGCCACGCCTGCGCCTCGTTTCCGACGTAGTTGCACGTCTCGTCCTTTTCATCCTTGAAAGGAAACAAGGTGTGCTGCGATAGGTCCACTGTGTAGAATGGGACGTCCTTCACGCCGTCGACCCACGCGCCATCGCTGTGTGCCGGGACGCTCTTGCTAGAACCGTACCTCTCGAACCCAGATCGGCTGAGGAGCTCGATGTGGGCATCAGTGAGGGGATACACTCTCGTCCAGCAATCCACAGCGAAGCCGTCCCAGGGACCGTCTCGACTGTCGCTGCCCCACGTAGAGAACGCTCTCACCACGACCGGAAGATGACGGACGTCTGCTCTCCCTTCGGACTGGGTCCGCACCGCGTCGGCCAGGAGCGCATCGAAGCCAGTGAACTGGTCCGTGCCTAGGGAGTACTTGTGGGAAAGGAGGATTCCGTATGGCGCCTCCAGCTCGGCCACGATCTCTTTGACCTCTTGGCGGACTTCAGCCGTTTGCGCCGTGTCGTCGTTGTCGGTACCCAGGGAAGCGGCGTAGTGTGCGCGCGGAAAAGCTTGAAGGCTATGACTGCGCGGTAGCCTTCCTTGAGATGATCCACACGGTGCGGCACGTCCGGATAGAACGCGCACCACGATCCGGGCTGCGCCTCCATCCAGGTTCCATCCACGGCGAGGCCGCCCCACGACGCCGTATCGCCCGGGCCCACGAGGAATGTCCCGACCAGGTCTTTCTGCGGGGTGTCGCGGTGCTCCCTGAAGTGGCCGCCCGGCCCGTACAAGTGGATCTTGTACGGCTCGGCGCGCACGCTGCAGCCGGAGATGAAGTGCTCCTCCCAGATGCGTTCGATGCGGCGGAGGAGCTCATCGTCCACGGCGAACTCGGAGACGCCGATTTCGCGTGCAGTGCGAGCCTCGTCATCCAGCTTGGTGACCTGTTCGCGCACGTCGCCGTAGCCCGACGCTAGCGCAGCCTTGTACCATCGTCGGAGCCGTTCGTGGAACTCGGCGCGCGGAGCCTTGTCCTCGTCCGACTTGCCAAACCTGGCCTCTCTGACAGCGGTAGGAGAGATGATGCTGTCGAACTCGCAACCCGGTCTGGTGATCTGCAGCTTGAATAGCTCCGTGAAGCGACCAGACGAGTAAGCCTTCCCGTGCTCCTTTGCCAGTTCGGCCAGCTCCTCGAAGCGGCCCTGTCGATACCAGAGGAGCTAGTACTATGCGCAAAGCGTACGTATCGCTCAAACGCACCTCGCTGCGCCTAGCTGGGGTATCCAGCTGTTCCTCTTTCCCTGCCTCTTCTGCTTCTTGCTTCCGAGTTTTGGAGGGCTTCAAGCTTGGCTCTATGACCGCGTAAACCCCTTTGGGTGACGATTGCCAGTCATACCTCCGCATCATATCCAATTGCGCGGTGTACTTCGTAGGGCAGTGTCCAATGGGTTCCAAGCAATCGGCGAGTTGCACGGCTCGAATGATCCTAATAGCGGCGGGGATATCGTCCGACGGTTGTGGCGCAAGGACTGTAGATCCAGCGTCGCGAGCGTGAATACGAGCGAGGGGGATATCCTGAAGAGCAGACGTCAGTACTGTGTGGCGACACGAGGGCCTTCAGCCCTTGACACGATCCTGAGCTACCTCTGACTCCTGTGATGACCCCGCCACATCGGGAACCGTGTCCTCCTCGAGGCGCGGTCGTTTGTTGGGGTGCATAGCTGATGGAGACGGGGGAGTATGGGAGGTGCGTATGTCGTCGGCATTGGTAGGGACAGAGTCCGTCATGGTGGTGGCGATGCTCGAGTTCAAGAGAGGGTCAGTCACGGTATGTAGTCAAGCTCGACATCCCGAAGACAGACCTTTTATATTATTGGGGAGCCGTTGATGGGTTATGTAACTTCAGTAAGATGTGGCGAGCGGAAAACCTGCTCAGTCCACTTATGGAAGTCCATGTTGCCCCTGCTTGTTGCAGTGTTTCCTTCGCAACCGTGGCGCGCCACATGCGCATACATGACCGCCCGGTGCGCGAGCAACTCACCTATAAGTACCGAGATACAAACGGTCGTCAGCATCGTCGTCCGCGGATTGGACGCTTGCGCACCTTGTGGTAGTATCTCGGTTCGGACTTCTGGGCGCACCGTGGACGGTGGCACCACCAACACGCCGTCCACACACTTACTCTCACAGCCCATACCCCCCGAATGAGCGTTGCGTCGTCCGTAACGGTCAACACATCGCGAGCCATACCTCGTACATAGCATCTTCACGTTACACCCGAGAACCACTAGTATCAGTATGGGTGATGGTGGGGGTACAACTTCGTAGCATCCAAGCGGAGGTGACTTGCCACGCAAGCTAAGTACAGGATACCGCCTGAAGCGAGATGAGGAATCAAGCGTGGTCCCCACCTCCGCCGCGCCCTCAGTTGGTGGCCTTCGGCAAGACCACCAAAGCGTAGGTGAGGTATACGCTGTCTTCCCGCCACGCCTGCGCCTCGTTCCCGACGTAGTTGCACGTCTCCTCATGCTCGTCCTGGAAGGGGAACATGGTCCGCTTCGAAAGGTCCACAGTGTAGAAGGGGACGTCCTTAACGCCCTCCAGCCACGCGCACTCGTCGCCTTCGGGCTTGCGCTTGTACCCAGGGTCGTTCAAGATGTCGATGTGCGCGTTCGTGAAGGGATAGACTCTGGTCGAGCAATGCATGGAGAAGTTCTCTCGTACGTCCGACCTGCTGTCGGACCCCCACACCGACCACGTCGTCATCACGACGGGCAGGCTGCGGACGTCGAACCTCCCCGCCGATTGAGAGCGCACCGCGTCGACAAAGAGCGCGTCAAACCCGATGAAGCGGTCGGTGCCCAGGGAGTACTTGTGCGCGAGGAGTACCCCGTACGGCGCCTCCATCTCGGCCACGATCTTCCCAACCTTGCGCCGCACTTTGGCCGTCTTCTTGGAGTCGCCGGTGTCGGCCCCTGGGGTCCGGAAGAGCTTGAAGGATATAGCCGCGCGGTAGCCGCCGTCGAGGCGCGTCACTCGGTGCGGCACGTCTGGGTAGAACGCGCACCACGACCCGGGAGAAGCCTCCATCGCGTGACCGTCCACCATGAGGCCGCCGTGGAGTGCAGTGTCGCCCAAGCCAACCAGGAACGTCCCCACCAGATCTTTCTGGGGAGTGTCCCGGTGCGGTTTGAAGTGGCCGCCCGGCCCATACAGGTGGATCTTGTACGGCTGGGCGCGCACTTTCGAGGCAGACATGAAATTCCTCTTCCAGATGCGCTCGATGCGCCGGAGCAGCACGTCCTCGACCGCGAACTCCGAGGTGTTGATTTCGCGCGCCGCGCGCACGTTCTCGTCAACCTTGGTGACTTGCGCGTGCACGTCGCCATAACCCGACACTTGTGCGTTGCCGTACCATTGATGGAGCCGCGCGTGGAGCACCTCCTGTGCCGCCTTCTTTTCGTTCGACAAGAGTGAAAGCAAGCGGAAGTTGGTGCTATCGGGTAACACAGTGCCATCGAACTCGCAACCCTGTCTGGTGATGCGAAGGGTGAAAGGTTCCTCCAGGATACCGGACGCGAGATCTTTTCCGTTGGCCTTAGCGATCTCTGCAAGCCTCCCGAAACGTTCCTAAATGCCGGCAACCTTCTGTCAGATGGGGGTCTTTTAACCAAACAACGTCAGCCAGTCGCACCTCGCTGGGCTTGACCTGAGGATGCCCCTGCTGACCCCCTCCCGTGTCTTCGTCCCGATCAGGATCTGGGTCGTAGTCTTCCATCTTCTCCATCTGCGCGGTGTACTTCGTAGGGCAATACCCTATGCACTCCAAGCGCTCCGCACGCTGTAATGCTCGAATGATTCGTAGAGCAGCGGGAGCGCCATCCAGCCCCTGGGGTACCAAGGGCGATCCCGTGGCCTCCCCCGGATCAACGTTACGAGGCTAGACAGGAAGCACATAGTTAGCGAACGTACTTGCGACAAGATATGGGGCCCCCTTCATGGTGCATACTCACCTCCGAGGTTGATGAAACCGATGCAGAATGCGTGGCTTCTTCCACACGCTTGCGCTTCCTGGGTGGAGACGTTGCTTTTTTGGGTGAACGATGGCGGGCCATGACTGTAGCCGTGTTGCCTGAGTCCTGCCAAAGGTTTTCTGAGGTCGTGATGGTTAGGGACGAGGAAGGGTGCCAGCACGGCCACCGCTGAAATACTCTGGGGGCATTTTATGTAATTCGGCTAGTAAGTGAGCGATGCCTGATGTCGTGGTTCGAGACGAGAGATCCAAGCTTCCATACCCTTGTTACTTGTGGTATGAATTCCCTTCAAATCATAACGCGCTATAGGTACATGCATGTCCACCCACCTTGGCCTACAATATTCTTGTACTGACCCTAAGTCTGAACGGGCTGATGGACGTCAGCCTCGTCGCGCGTCGATCAACTATTTACACACCTTTATCACTTGTGAGACTGCGGCAAGATGCGCCATTAGACTGCTCTCACCGCCCATACCGTCGAACTACTCCGTCGTCCGCGGCGGTCCACACGTCGTGACCCGCTGCTCGCACAAAGCGCACGCCATCGCAGTCCGTCCCCACGAGCTCCGCACGTACGAGGGGGCCCGAGGGCTGTATGGAAGCGATGTATGGCAGCCCATCCTCAGTCGCGACCGCGAGACCAACGGGCGGTGGCCCTGCGTCTTGCTCCTCACTTGCGGAGGAAGAAAGCCCGAAAGCTGCACTAGAGAGGTCCACAAAGCTGAGGTCTTCGATGGGTGCTTCGTTCCGCCGGAACGTTGTGGCCGGGCCATCTCCGAGTGACCGCACGTCGTAGAGAGAGATCAGGCCCGAGGCGGAGCCTGTCGCCACGAGGTTGTGCGTGGGGCTGTATGCGAGGATCTGCAACGCTGAACGCGCGCCGGAGGTACCAACCGGGGAGCGGAAGGCCGCGCGCTTCGTGCGGAGGTCGAAGAGCTCGAACGAACCGTCTTGTAGGCCAACGAACACAACCTTGTCGGATGTCTCGATCTCGCGAGGGTCGATCTCGTCGGGGTGGCTCTGCGAATCCTTGGCATCCTCCGAGCCCTGCCACCGTTCTCCAACGCTGAGGGAAAGGACGGGCACGAAGTGGTTGGAGCCCGCAGCGAGGGTCCGAATCTGCGACCCCGAGGGTACGTCCCATAAACGGACTGTCCCGTCCTTGGAGCCCGAGAGGACGTTACGCCCTCGAGCCACGATAGCAGTGGAGGTGACGGCGCGTATATGCCCTCGTAGTGTCCGAGCAGGTGTTACTTTGGTAGTCGTGTATGGTGAAGACTCCGGAGGATCCGCGGGGAGGATGGACAGGGAGAAGTCCGCGCCGCCAGTAAGGATAACCCGCGACGACGGGAAGAAGCGTATTGAGGTGACGGTGCTTAGGTGAGCTTTGCTGTACGCAGTGGGCAGAGCTGTAGAGGCGGTTGCTGGTCGTATATATACGGAACCATCGTGGTAGCCTGTGGCAAATTGTGACCCGTCGGGTGCAACGTCGAAGGCGGTGATCTGGCTCTGCTACTTGCTGAACGGTGAGGATCGCTATCGGGTTGATGCATTGGTGACAACATCTCCTAACCTTTCGAATGTCTGAAGGAGAAGAGTACACATTGGTTGGTACCGCTATGCGAGTATCGTCTATACTCAAAGTCGGACAAGCGACAGAATAGGAACCCTACACAGATGTGTGTCAGTGCGTATATACGACTACAGCGGAGCTATATATTTGCTCACACCCCCACTGGCCTTTAGATCTATGCCGTCGCGACCCCGATAGAGTACCAAGTCGCGGTTATGCTCGTCCAGAGTCGCTGTGGCCTTGCCGTGAACCGATGGCTCGCCGTATTTGTAGCACGAGACCCAGAAGGTGTCCTCTGGAACGAGGCCGTCGACAACATCCTTTACAACGGATTGGAAGTCGTGCTGAATGGTGCATATTGGTAGCACGGGCGTCGCTTGCGCGTCCTCCGCAGACATGGCGTTCAAGAAGGAAAGTGGCAAAGGTCGATCGCGGATCTGGATGAGTACTGTACCTGGGGAGAGATAAGATTAGATCGAGCCACGGATGACAAAGTCGATCACTGAATTCCTCCGAGGGCTCGCTCATTCCCTCTTGCCTTGACTCCTTCTGCACACCTACCGCAACACCCAGACGAACGAGCAAGAAAGACCCCATCTTTGAGAAGGATACCACTAGACTTCGACCGGAAGACAAGCCATGATTGCGTTGCAGCAGGCAGCCCCTGCACCCGATCCGCTCGGTGTCCCCGCAAACGCGCCGGAGCACTGTCCGGTACGTCCCAGCCGACGACTGGTTATATCCAGCAGACTGACACAGAAATCAGGGGACAGAATCTGAGCTTGCAGGGAAAGCAGACGCGTGCGCAGGATGTGCGAACCAAGAGATCTGTGCGTCCGGAGAGACTCGAGGTCCCGATCCCGCTCTTCCTCTCGTGCGGGAGCGTATGTCCACCGTCAAGCGGAAGATACTCGTGCTTTCAGGGAAGGGTGGTGTAGGAAAGTCAACTTTCACCGCGCAGCTCGGTTGGGCGTTTGCCGCGGATGAGAACCTGCAGGTACGTGCTAACGCAATTCCCCACCGCACGCAATCACAACAGCTGTGCTAATCCCACTACCAGACCGGGATCATGGATGTGGACATCTGCGGGCCCTCAATACCAACCATCCTCGGTATCGCCTCCGAGCAAGTACACGCCTCCTCCTCCGGCTGGTCGCCCGTATACGTGCAGGACAACCTCGGCGTCATGTCCGTCGGCTTCATGCTGCCCTCCTCCAAGGACGCGATCATGTGGCGCGGCCCCAAGAAGAACGGGATCATATCGCAGTTCCTCAAGGACGTCGACTGGGCCGACCTCGACTACCTCGTCGTCGACACCCCGCCCGGCACGTCCGACGAGCACCTCAGTATTGTGCAATACCTGAAGGAGAGCGGCATCGACGGCGCGGTCGTGATCACGACACCGCAAGAGGTCGCGCTGCAGGACGTCCGGCGCGAGATCGACTTCTGCCGGAAGGTCGGCATCCGCGTGCTTGGCCTCGTCGAGAACATGTCCGGCTTCGTCTGCCCGAACTGCAAGACCGAGTCGCAGATCTTCAAGCCGAGCACGGGGGGCGGCAGGCGGCTTGCGCAGGACATGAGTGTGGAGTTCCTCGGCGCTGTCCCGCTAGACCCGCGGATAGGCAAGAGCGCCGACTACGGCGTGAGCTTCCTAGACGAGTATCCGGAGAGCCCAGCTAGCATTGCATATTTGGACATCATAGACAGTGAGTTCACCATCTCCTTGTTGCGGAGTCCCCTGCTGAGACGCAATTTCAGAAATCAAGCAGCAGCTAGGAGACGCTTGAGCATCACGATCCTGTATCACGACCTTCATCTGTACTTTTGGGGCATTGTATTCTCTAGTTGTAATGATTGTTTCTACCAAGTACTACCTGCAGCTCAGCACGCGACCGCATGTATGTGTATCTATCTACCGGGAGCCGTATATGCACAATTACAATATCGGTACATCTCTTCTACCCCCGCGCAAGCAGCCCCCCCTTCCCCTCCCTCCACACGCGGTAACTGTCCGACACGACTTAGCACCTACTCCTGTATGTGGAAGCGCGCCTTGTCCTTCTTCTCCTTCGCGGACCCGCTCTGCTGCGACTTCGGCGACGAGTGCGTCTGCGTCTGCGACTGCGGCTGCGGCGGGGACTCGAGCTCGTGCGGCATCTCCGACGGGAGCCCCTCGTCGCGCTCGACGATGTACTTCCCGATCGGCGCAATGTCCGCGAGGCCGCCCGCGAGGCCCTCTCCGCTCTCGTAGATCGACACGGTCGAAAGCGTGCGCAGGAGGCGCCGCGTCGTCGCCGCATCGCCAAACATCGACGCCGTGCGCGAGCGCGCGGGCACGACGTACTCCTGCGCCTGCGATGGGAACGCGATCGTGCTCTCCCCGCCTGCGCTCGTGCCAGCTGCCGAGCCGAGACCTGAGGCGCGTTCGAGCGAGCTCCGATTCTCGGGAGGGTACGCGACGGAGTGTCGTGTGGTGCGGAATTGAGAGTATGTCGAGCTCGTCCGCGAAGGCTGCATGAAGCTTGACCGCCGGACGTAGGAGTACACCGGATCTCCTCCCTGAGGACGGGGCTCTGCTGTCCGTTCTCGAGGGATCGCACCTTCCCTCAGGGTGCTGGGGGTGGCGGTAGTCGCCGAGGGTTCGCCAGGCAAGGGGAAGAGGTGTTTCTCCGGTGACGCGGGTTTGCTCATGTCCGCCACAACGACATCGGGAGACAGCGTAGTGCTTGCGGCAGGAGATTCGGGCCCGGGCGGGGGAGAGTCTCCTTCCTCGATCGGCGGTGGCGACAGGACCTCTCTTGGTCGTCGGATGCTCGGACTCCGGTCCACGGGCTCGTCCACGTCGAAGTAGATACTCCGCACCTCCTTGCGGTAGTCCTGGATCTCGTTGAAGATCGCCTCCCGGAACTGAGGCAGTGTCTCGAGCTCCTCAATCTGTCGCCAGCCCTCGAATTTCGCGGGACATTCAGGCTCGTCGCTGACGTCGTGGTAGGCAGATAGCCATGGATGCTCTAGTGCTTCCGCTACGGTGATACGGGCGGCAGGGTCGAATTGTAGGAGCTTGTTTAGCAGATCGATGGCTGAGTAGACGGTCAATAATGCAACGATCACTATGTAGAACGCATATACCTTGGGAATCCGCGGTCGGAATTAACTTCTCGAACGGCACCTTTTTCTTGATAGGTAATGACCGAATGTATGCTTGCGCCTAAACAACTATCAACCAGCTGTTCACGATAACGATGCATGTGTCCAACCTTGGGGCTTGCTATCCGAGAAATGACTGCGTCGTCTGGAGAACCTATGATAGGGTAAGAACGCATACACCAGGCTAAAAGGGACAAGGTCATACCGAGGACATCGAGGATTTTGTTTAATTGATCAACTAGCAGAGGGAGAATCGGTCAGCTTACGGTATTCGTGTAGGAGATGGGAGTCCCCAACCATAGCTATCGAAGCCTTGTCAGCACTTCGTAGCGAGATAAGTCTAGAGTAGCTTACTCCTTGCCCTTGAACAGAGGCTTCCCCATCATCAGCTCCGCCATGATGCAACCTATTGCCCAAACATCGACTACGCCACAATCAGCAACCACCAAGGTAAAGGTACTTCGAAGCACTGACTCGCCGTGTTGTACGCCCTATAACGGCTGAGGTCAGACGTAGTTGACACCATAGTAACAGGTCTACCCACTTGTATACAAGCATGATCTCTGGCGCGCGGTACCATCGCGTCGCGACATATTCAGTCATCATCGTCGGGTTCTCATCCGGGGCAGAGTTGAACCCGCGACTAAGGCCAAAGTCGCAGATCTTCAGCTCACAGTCTGCATTGACGAGCAGGTTTCCGGGTTTCAAGTCGCGGTGGACTACGGAGGCCGAATGAATGTACTTCATCCCTGGGCTGAAGGTGAGTTTCCGCAACAGGGATGTATGCCCAGACCGCACCTCGGAGGACCTGATACACAAAGTATTGTACGTGCTCATTTGTCAAAGGTTGCCCGGACTTGATGATTTGATGTAGGTCCGCTGCGAAAATGCAGCGCGCTCAGGGAAAGCTCGAGCCGGAGAGTTATGGAGAGGCGGACCTTCCATGGGCTTGATGCACGCACACGCGACGTGAGCAGCGATCACATAGATGAGTAGGAGAAGGACGAACCTCCATGAAGATGTATCTATAACGGATGTCAGCTTCTTACGGTGTACGGCGCGAATGCGCGAGGAGGAACACGTGCATTTCGCTGAGGTCTGGCGAGCAGTCTACATCAATGAGCCCGGTGATGTTCTCGTGCGCGAAGTGGCGGAGCAGCGTAATCTCGCGCAGTACGCGTTTTGCGAGCGCGACCTTCTCCAACGCGCGGGTGACCATCTTGATCGCAACGGGTTCTCCAGAAATATCATCTGCGGCGGAACTGTGGTTCAAGGGAAAGGCGTGCGTTCAGTGCAGATCGAAAGCCACAGCTGAGGCATATTGCGACGAACATGACGAAGCCGTACGCCCCGGAACCAAGTTCGCGGATGAGTTTCCACCGCTTCTCGACATGGAACACCTTGCCGAAGGAGGACATAAGCTTGTGGTAGCCTCTACACGCCACCTCTTCAGTACTGCGACGCGTCTCACGAATAGGCGAGACTCACTTGCGATTACCCAAGTCCTCCGAGCGTTGCGAGCCATGTCCGCGCGTCCGAGACCGCCCCCTCCGTCCGTTATCGGAGCCCGGAGACGGAATGGGAGAAGAAGACTTGGCTCCGGCCGCCGAGTCATCTGTGCTGCTCTTCCTCGAGTCCGCAGCGGGCTGCTGCACCTGCTGGGCCCCCGTGTCCTTCTCGCCGCTATTTTCGGCCATAGAGTAGCTAGTAACCCAGGTCCAGATAAGAGTGGTCGAAACAAGCAAGCACGGTCGGACCGGGAAGGGATCGCAGGGCGCAATTCAACGAAAGCAGACAAGAACGCGGGAGCGGAGACGTGGCAGCAGAAGGCAGGAAGTTTTCTCGGGGAGATGGCGGGTTATATGAAGGGGAGACGCGTCGATGCGAAGCGTATGACAAGATTACATACAACAACGCCGGGGGATTCGGGAAGAGGCGTCCTGCGTTCGGATAGACGATCTTCGCCGGCAGCGCTGGCCTCCACAACGTTGCTTTAGTCGGTGGTTAGATATTCTATCGCAATCCACTGCACAACAGGCGATCAGCACGCGAATGTGCAAAACGAGAGAACGTCGTCCGAGGGTACTTAGGTGCCAGTTGTGCTCCCGAGTCTGCTTGCAGGCTGACGCGCGGGCATTTCAGTTAATTACGGTGACGTAATTGGTGTAAGTACCAATAAATACTAAGTATACAACAATCGGCACTAATAGCGCGAGATTTTGGAGGGCGGCAGATCGAATCATAGACGCCCGTTCGTGTCCGGACGGTTTTTGGGTGATCTGCAGCCATGCCAGCCAATTTGTCCGGACTTTCGGCTAGAATGGCACTTTGACGCCACTGTGTCCGGAATTCGCGGCCGCCCCCCTCACCGCCTTCGGGGCCGGCGTCTGGCACGCGTCAATATGATGTCCGGTTTCCCCAGGGGCCCAAGACATTGCGTTTCCGCCTGCCGACAAATTTGCTGAGCGCTTTGAGTGCAGAACGTAGTATGTAACGTGTGGGATAAACGTTTGGGTCTTTAGACCCAGCGAGAATCGCGCCTTTCCGTGTATATCCGTAGCTTTCCAAATCTATCCGGAGTGATCTAGGCACAGCTTCCCCGCGATCTTGGGCGCCTTTTTACTAGAGGTCGACAGTTTGCTGACAGCAAATCGATGTCAACCGACTTGCTCTTCGACAATTCTGTCGACGTCCTCGCCCTTTCTAACGAGCTTGCTGTTGCTGACGATACTCGACGATCTGCTGTCCACCGCCACTGGCAGCGCCGCCGCGCTCCCGCACGCGCTCCCTGCCGACTCCCGCCACGGCCGCACATCTGGCAAGCGGCCTGCCAGCAAGGCACCCTGCCGGTATCGCGCTCCTCAGCTGAACGCACGGATGCTCTAGTACTGTATGGCACAGGCCTTCTGTGCAGGTACGCGCCAGCTGCGAGTACCCTTCGCAGCCTGAAGCTGACATATTTGTTGCAGTGCACCCGGAGCCGATATCACGCTGCTCGGCGGCACTGCGCAATCGCAGTCGCGATACCGCGAGAATGCGAGCCTCTCCCCTCGAGCCAGGTCAGAACGTCACACCAGGCTCATACACTCATCTTGAAGCTGACATGGGACACACCCCGCAGCTTGTGCCGTTCTCGGGTGCCTCACGGCACGGCTCTGGGGCACGCTCAAGAACACAAGTCTCTCCGCCCACCCCAAGGGCCCATACATTAGCATGGAGCCGCAACATCACAGGTACAGTCTAGCGCGTCCGTTTCCTGTAGATACACATGTATATAAGGTCACCGCGCAATGCAGCCTATTCCTCACCCAACTACCTCGCTCGCCCTCCCTACTTCATCATGCAGGGAGCCAACCCGCCTGTTCTCTCTCACCGCGAACTCTCTCTCCCTGCGCTCCCCATCCATCTCAATCCCGCACCCGCTGGGCCGCCTTGGAAATGCAACTGCATGCAGCGTTGCAAGGGCATCCTGCGCAGGGTTAGCAAGCGTCGGTACAACGCTCACGCGCCCTTTCGAGTTCGTCCCGAGGACGTCCTCCAGGGGCTGCAGCCCATTCTCCCTCGCGCCGCCGGCCTTCCGGGGCTCGTTCACCAAGCAAATGTAGCCCAGCACGCAGCTATGCAAGTGAGTTCATTCAGATAGTCGTGGACTATGGCCGGACCTGATGGTATTGCATCTAGGACGACTCGGACGAGGACATGTCGGACGAGGACACATCGGATGAGGACACCTCGGACGACGAGGACACCTCGGACGATGACAACGGCGCCGACGAGCTGCCTGCGTCTCCCAGAGGCTCTGCTTCCCCTCCCCCAGGCCTGGACTCGGACATTGTCTTCCACCCGCCCAACGCCGATGACGAGGGTGATGACCCCCGCCCCGACACTCCCCCACCCGACCCCGAATACGGCTATACCGAGGACGTCGGCGCTCCTGTCGAGAGCCGTCGCAAGGAAGTCCGCGAGACCCACGCATTCATACGCGGCCTGCAGACCGCGACTCTCAAGGGCTCTGGCCTGAGCACGGAGACCCTCGCTCGCATGACCAATCTGCCGCGCGCCCCCGCTGCCAACCTGACCCCACAGGAACGCGCTGGGCTGCGCATGTTCTGTGCGCGCGGCGACGCGTCCGAGGAGAACTACGCGGACAACCGCAAGGCGTTCATCGAGCTCGCCAAGGGCGAGATCCCGACGTACGACCAGGTCAAGCGGCTCGCGAGCAACGTCACTGGGATCGACTCGATCCACACAGACATGTGCATCAACACCTGCCTCGCGTACGTCGGCCCTTTCGCCGTTTACGAGCAGTGTCCGTTTTGTGGAGAGTCCCGGTACGACATCTGGAGGCTCGCCCAAGGCAAGCAAGTCGCTCGACGGACCTTCCAAACCTACCCGCTCGGGCCCCAGCTTCAGGCCGTGTGGTCCTCGCCAGCCACCGCCACGCTGATGAAGCATCACGCTCGGGAGACTCACCGCATCTTGGACGCCGCCGCGCGTGCTCCGAACACCACACCTGACTATGACGACATCTACTACGGCGAGGCGTACCTCGGGGCCGTCCAGGAGAAGGAGAGGCTGCAGGCTATCAAGGATGAGGATATGGTACTTATGTTTTCTATTGACGGTGCCCAGCTTTACAAGTCCAAGACATCTGACTGCTGGTTCACCGTCTTGGTCCTCTTCGACTTGCCCCCGGATTCGCGCTACAAGAAGCGCTTCGTCCTCCCGGGTGCGGTCATCGGCGGCCCGAAGAAACCCAAGAATATCGACTCCTTCATTTATCCGGGCCTCTATCACCTCGCCGCCCTTCAACGCGACGGGCTCGAAGTGTGGGACGCTGCTGAAGACCGTCTTTTCAAGTCACACGTCTACCTCTTGCTCGCCACAGCGGATGGTCCTGCGATGGCCTATCTCAACGGCCTCGTCGGTCACCAAGGTGCGCACGGCTGCCGATTATACTGCCCTCTCCGGGGGCGGAACAAAATCGGAGGGCCCATGTATTATCCTGCAGCGCTACAGCCCCAACCGCCCCTCGACTCCGATCACCCCGACGTCTCCCTCCGCGCTCAGAACACCGAGACCGCCTCGCAGACCCGTGCGCGCTATGAGGAGAACCTGCGCGCGGTCGAATCGTCGGCGAACAACGCCGTCTACGCCCGCAACCGGCTTCGCACGGGCTGCCAAGCCGAGTATCTTCAGCGGCATCCCACGGATGTTGGGGGTTCCCGACGTCTTCGGCGCTGATCTAATGCACCTCATCTCCCTCAACCTCACCGACCTCGTGCTGGGACTACTCCGCGGCTCCCTGACATGCGATCCGCCAGACAGCAAAGATACTTGGGACTGGGCTGTGTTCATGAACAAGGACCTCTGGGATGCTCACGGACAGCTCGTTGCGGAGGCGACACATTGCCTCCCTGGTTCTTTCGATCGCCCTCCCAGGAACCCCGCCGAGAAGATCAACAGTGGCTACAAGGCCTGGGAATACCTTCTGTACGTTTACGGCCTCCTACCCGGCCTCCTCCGCGGCATCCAGCGCCCCGTCTACTACCGGCCTTTCTGCAAGCTTGTTCGCAGAGTGCGCATCATCCTCCAGCGCCGCCTGCCTGCTGCCCAGCTCGTTGAGGCACACACCAACTTCGTCGAACACGCTGAAGCGGTCGAGACTCTGTATGTCGACCGCCGCCGCGAACGCCTTCACATCTGCCGTCACAGCCTCCATGCAACCATCCACATCGTCAACGAGGTCTACCGCTGTGGCCCCGGAACTCTCTACACCCAATGGACCCTCGAAAATTACATCGGAAACATCACGCGGGAGATCAAACAGCACAGCACACCGTACGCGAACGTGTCGGAACGCGCACTCCGCCGCACGCAGGTGAACGCACTCAAGGCCATGATTCCGGTGTTCGCGGAGGAGCCAGGGCTTCCGCGCGGGGCCCGGGAGTTGGACGGAGGCTTTGTGCTGCTGCGCGCGTTTGATTCGACCTCGCGCACCGTCGTTGTCGCCGAGGGTGCGGCTATCCTGACCTACCTCGCACGCGCAGGCTCACCGGCCCCGGGCTGGACTCCCCTCGTGCGGCGCTGGGCCCGTCTACACCTGCCTAACGGGCAAATCGCGCGCACAGCCTGGAAGGAGTGCGCGCTGGAGATGCGCGGGCGCACACCACGCAGGGCGCGCATGGTTAAGGTGCGTGCGCCATGATATTTTATACGCTATTTTACTGATTGTTCCTTACAACACAGCTCGTCGGCGAGCGTAGCCGCTTCGCAGAGGTACAATACTACTTCTTGCTTCGGGTCGCAGGCATCGAACGGGCCGTCGCCATGATCGCGCCCTTCTCGGAACCCGACGCAGCGATCCTCGAGGAGACAGAGAACACTGTACTCGCGTGCGAGTACCCCGGCGAAGACGCCCGAGAAGTGATTGATGTCGCCGACATCGCCGCCGTCGTGGCTATGGTCCCCCTGCCGACAACTCCCACCGAGTCCGCCCATCCGCAAGCCGCCGAGATATACGCCAATCGATTCTTTGTCGTGGAGAAACCGGGCCTCGATGTAGCGCTGCTCGGGGGACGAGCGTTGGAGCCCATGGAAGGGCGCGAGGATGATCTCGACGACGAGTAGACACGATTACATACCATTCTGCGCATCGGAAATGTTGTACAAGTATATCTAAGCTCGAATACGAATGCTTCCTGCTTGCCTCATCTGCCACACCTGCTATGTCTCGCGAGCCCCCAAGTGTTCTTCACCCCGGATCCTCTGCATCCGACTCGACAATGGCGCGCGTGCGACGTCTCTTCGGGACGGGCGGCCTGAACGATTGCGCTTGAGCAGCACGGCTTGGAGCGGAGCGTGCGGCCGGGGGAACCGAGAGGGGAAGGTACTCGAGCGCGGGCGATGGCGACCTCTTGCAAGGAGGAGAGGTAGCAACACAAGCACGAGGGGAAAGCGCCACGCGCGCCGCAGATAGCTCAGTCGTGGGGGCCACAGGCAGGTCGGAGTCCAAGTACGGTGCCGGGGAAGGGGATGACTCATAGGCGGCGGGAGGAGATGGTCCGAGATCCGCCCAGGCAGCCGCGGAGGTATCCTGGCCAGGCGAGATCTCTGGAGATGACAGGCGCGCCTGCGCGTCCACGGTAGACTCCGCTAGTCTTGCTATGTCCATCCGAAGCTCGGGCAGGAGACGCTCCAGGAGTGGGCCTCGCAGCCGCTGTAGCAGTTGGCCCTCGAGATCATCCAGCATCCAGTCGCGCAGCTCGTCTGTCAGAGGTTCAGCCAGAGCAGGGATTATAGTCGAGACAATAGCATCTTGAACGGGCTGGTGTAGGCGTGGGACAAGGGCCTCTACAAGAGTTCCCATCGCTGCCGCGCTAAGATGCGCAGGTGTCTTGATGAGTTCAGTTGAAACATCCCGCGCCCCCTGGGGTGAGGAGGCCGGTGCCTGCATGGTGTCAATGACGGCCGTCAGGGCGGCCACGAGGCGTGCCTGATCCTCGCGAAGGTGCTGGGGGTCGGGCGAGGCAATCTCGGCGTGATCGCAAGCCAGAGTGCAAGAGAGTGCCGCCAAGTCAAGTAGACGGATGGCGAGAGTGCCGTGGGGAGTTTTCATCAAGGAGAACTTCTTGGTAGAGAGCATACATGCCGAGAGTAGTGCCTGGTGGTAGGTAGACATGGCGAGGATGGCTGGAGATGGTCCAAGACGGAGAGCAGTGTGCGACCTAAAATGGCACGGCATTTCCCGCGAAGGTATACGTCGCCCCTCCAGAAAAATTCCTCTTTTGTCTCGAGCTACTACCATCCCTCTTCTGTCCGTCGCATACACTCACGTCCTCACAATATGCAACCCCATCTCGGCATGCAAATCTTCTCACCCACCTCAGGTGGGTCTGGCTCAGCATCGCCGATGCTACCCGCAGATCTCGGCGGAACAGTCGCCAACAATGGCCAAGAAAATTGGGTTCCCGGCACTGTGCCTGGCGCCTCGAGCCAGATCCCCGGACGCCCGGAGCTTTGGACTTCGTCTTCGCAAGGCGGACCTCTGGGCCTAGCCATGCAAGGTTTTCTCAGCGCTGGCGGGCCTCTGCTCGGCTTCGGAGGCCTGACTACGATGCCGGTCCGCCCATTCACTTGAGGTCCACATTCTGGGATGCTTACATTGATATCATTTGACAGGCCCCGGGTGGGATCAATGCACGCCCACCTACACCAGGCTTCCCTCCAGGGATAGTCCCAGACGTATGGGCGGAGCAACAAATGCAGGCCCTCCAGCTGCAAATGACCTATCTCAGGTGAGTCTAGCCATCTCGGATCGTGCACCAAGGTTTCGGCTCACCGGCGTCCGACAGGAACTTGACACGGTGAGTGTATGTGCCTGTTCGGCCATTTTTGGTGATTGAGCGCGACGGCTTGGCAGCGGCAGCGCGGCCGAGCCCTCGGATCGTTATGTGCCGGAGGTTGACGCGAACGGGTGGTACATCGACAAGCCGCGCTCACGCGAGCACTTCCCCAAAGTGCGTATGCATCCTCCCTTGTGACAGGGCACCGACGTACTCATTGTGCTAGGTCCCCCACTGGCGCCGATGCGAGTGGAAGCCGAACACAGCGGAGAGCACCGCGCCCGGAGACGAAAAGGGTCAAAAAGGGCCCACGTGCATGGCTAACGATGAGAATGTCGTATTCACGTTCATCACTGATGCCGAGGGCAACGTCGTCGGCGGGCACCGCGCGGGCACGATCTGCCGTCGCTTCCGGGAGTTCTGTGTCTACCTTCACCGGAACAAGCATGCACCGGCGACTTGGCAACAGGGCATCGATGCTCAGATCGCCCTCAAGTACCACCACTGGATGCGGTCTCAGTGCTTCGAACTCCAGCTCTGTGAAGACAACTGGAAGGTCGACAAGGTGGCTATCAAAGCCAACTACTCCCAGTGGAAGAAAAAGTACGAGGCCCGCCTGGCACGGCTTGCGGCGAAGGCCAAGGCCTACAAGAAGCTCGCCAAGAAGAACAAAGGGAAGGCCGTTGGTGCGCTTATACGTAACCTGACCCGGTATATGCGCATATACTGAACTCTTTGTAGTCTATGTGAAGAACAAGGACGATATCGATCAGGAGCAAGATCTCGCGGGTGCCGCTAACGTCGGTAAGGCACTCGCCGACGCACCTTTCCGGATGTCGCCCTCTCCGGAAGGTGAAGCTGCAGACGGCGACGGTCCGGGCTTACTCAGCCATCGTGAGCTCGCTGACACCGACACCGAGGAGCTGCCCAACAAGCAGGCGCGCACAGGCTCCCTCTCGCCCGCCCCCTCTCTGACTCAGCCCACAACCCCCATCAGTCCCACCCCGACGTCTCTCTCCTACCGCGACAATTCTCCCGTGTCGACCGGCCCACCCGCTGCTACTAGTCCGCCCTCCCCCGCAGCTACTAGTCCACCCACTGCATCACAAGAGAAGCCACAAGACGGGCACGAGGACCCTCCTACGCCCGCCATTGTATGTGCATAAATGCTCGTTTTGGACCTCCATACTGACCGCTGTGAATGGTGGCAGGTAACCTTCCGGAACCCTCTGTGAGTGACACGTCTACATGGGACGTACCAGGCTGACACCGTGTTATCCAGAGCGAACCTCTCTTGGAAGACCGCGCCGCCAGCGCCACCCCCGCCGTGCCGGCCCCTGGCCAACGCCACCGCCACCGCGCCCACGTCAACTGGCGACCCGCAGCCCGAGCCTGCCTCCATTCCCCAGCCCACCACCTCATCCTCTGCCGCCTCCACAGCGCCCGCGACCACCGCGCCTCCGTCTGCTACCGCTCCTGTGGTGACTGAGAAACCCAAGAGGGCCAAGCCCAAGCCGCGTCCGGTAGGCCCGAGTACTCCTTGGCCTCCCGTGGACGACGAGGACCACCGCAAGCCGAAGTGCGTCACACCTGGCATCCACATCGTGTCGGCTAACCCTTCTCACTCTAGGGATATTTGCGCCAGGATTTGGGCACGCAAGAACCCCGAAGGGAAGCGCGCCGAGTACGATGCTTGGTACAAGACCAAAAACCCCTACCGCCGCCAGGTAAGCGTCGTTGCTCCTCTCGCCACACGAGCCCGCGGTCACGCACTGATGCAATGCTTAGATGTACGCGGCCACGGACGGAGCGCGGGGCGACTCCCCTCCGCCTTGAGGGTGTCTAGCATCTCAGGCCGTCGTCTATGATTCCTCTCGCCCCTCTGCCTGCTCGACGCCGGCTCTCTACTGTCTTTACTTGGTCTAAGTCTGCGCTGTCTCGATCTCCGCCGTCCGTGATGGCTGTCCTGTCTCTGCCGGTCCTTTCTCGTCTACCTCGACTCGTCGCCCTCCTCCTCTGGCTGGCGTCTTCTGTCTCTGTTCAGCCTAGTCCGACCTCCTGTGACGCACCCACAACATCCCAAGTCTCGCGCGGCCGTGCGCGCCTCGCACAGGGCCTCGGACGCACGGTCACGACTTCGCACCTCTTACGCGGACGTCCCCTGGGTCTGCGGGGACGACCGGGATCGCGCGCGGGGGTTTCCGGTTTATACCAGTAGTAGCATGGGCCCAGGATGTATCCGTATATATCCGTATATATCCCCTTTGCTCGAAAATGCGCAGAACACTGCAGATATACGTGGATCGACGCAGAACTCTACAGCATATATCTAAACGACCGTTTGAATATCCGCGTATATCCGTGTCTATCTATTTAGGGGGAGACGATCCAGATATGTGTGGATATACACGGAAATGCGCCGTTCTCGCTGGGCTTTAGACCTCAGTCGTCTCTTCTCGCTTTAGCGCTCACGCGTAGTGCTTCCGAGTTGCCCTGTCACCGGAAACCGTACTTGCCCATTGGCGTCTTGGACGTCTGCCTAGGGAGGCTATGTATCCTGCGCAGGCTGTTTGAAATTGAGATTCGCCGCTTCTGTCATGACCCTCAAGGTACACCTCGAATACAGCGACCCGCGCCATGAACTGCCATGAGTGGCGCCGCCACCGTGTGTTACTTACAACGCCATCTCCTCGGCAGACCCGCCTACAGTACGCGAAGTTGTGCTCGGGTCATCCACAGTTCCTGAGAATGCATGGCGGACCGTACCGACTGCCTTCAGCCCCCTCCTGGGTCAGCATGTGACTTGAAGTAACTGTTAGCAGATCTATCGTCTGCTCGCAGAACGTCACTGGGTTAAACCATATCCCAAGGAAGCCATCGGATCCTGGTCGAGCAATGCATCCGTGATTAGCTCGTACTGACGAGACAGAGTGCCTGCCGCCGGTGTACAGTACTAAGGCAAGAGGTGCCGATTCTAGACTATAGCGGGGGTGGGACGGAAGTGTGGCAGAACGTGTTGATAGAGCTGTCGGCGACTCGACGCAGTGTTTGACTTCGAGCTCAACCCACAGCCAGTAGATAGCTGGTAGGCGGCGCGAGTGCTTGTAATATTACTAGACTAGCGGCGACGGTTTGATTCTTCCGTGGTTTAACGTTTAACGTATAGCGGCGGATGAATGTCAACCCCAGTGAAGCCTAGAATGTGGTCGTGCAGCGTGCAAGTTCAACGGGCGCTCAGCGCTCAGCGCTCCGACACTGCTCCGACTCCGAGCTTCGAGGATATCTGGATACCTACCCGGACCCCGGATACCCCCCGCGCGCATCCACCACACCGCCACTTGACAGTGACTTGACATGTTACTACCTGCTTGCAAGTTGCCGGCGCCGCAGCCGCTCGCCCGCGTTGGCCTTCACGTCACTCACCCGGTCTGCGACGCTCGGGCCCCATACACGAGCTGTGTGTCCTCCTACCGCTAGCAATACCTCGTAAGATGGTTCAGGCACGGTTGGACTCCTGGCAGTCGCCAGTGGTTGCCGGCGCACTCGACAAGTACCGCCTCAAGGACTCAGAACGACCTCTCAGGCTCTCTCAACAGGGTAGTTTTCTACCCCTCGTCCCATTTCCCCTATCTCCGCTTTTAACGATTGCTGTTCACGGTCTCGCGTATGACCAGGCCGCTGTCGTGCAGGACATACTACATAGTATTCCCGCTACCGGTAACGGTAGTGGGTCTTTGTGGCCTCTCGACTACTAGTACCCCCTCGTTTTTGTTCCAGTCACGTGAGGAGCCTCATCTTTTTCTCACGCTGGGACCGTGTCGATTCTCGAACCCCTCCTGGACCTTCATCATCATGTTCGCGCGTTCCAATTGTCTTGCTCCGTTCACCCTATCCATCGGGATTCCAGTTCTATCATGCACTAGCTGCTATGTATATACGCAGTGCATTAACAACCGTCTGCTCGAGGTGAAGGCGGGGTTTTACAATGATCCCCGAAGATATCAAGCGTCTACATACCAGGCGCCCTCGCCGTTGTGATGGGTTCGCCCGGGGGTGTATATGACCTTAGGGCAGGGAAGGCCCATCGACATAGAGCCCTCGCCGTTGTGATGGGTTCGCCCGGGGGTGTATATGACCTTAGGGCAGGGAACCCCGCCGCTCCGCCGCATCGTATCGGGCCTGTCACATCCAGACCCGCCGCCGCTACGGTCTGATCTCTACAGTAATATGCCCTAACACACGACTTATCACAGTTCCCTTGCTCGAGTGGGAGCCCCCACTACGCCGTTCAGCATCCTTCTGGTCTTGCAGGTGTTTGTTCTCCATGTAACGCTCTACGTATCACAAAGGTTGGAATGGCAAGCTCTGTACTAACCGACTTTTCTTATGCATTGACTGCTATTCCCTTCATCGCTCGACCCACACGCTGTAGACACATCCCGCGCGCCTATAGGACTGTGTAGCACCAGGGGCGAGGCGTTGCACAGTTATATCTCTTCCGTAGCCCTGTCTACACACTCGTGTAACACCATGCGCCATGATACATCCTACTTCCCACTACTGCGTATCCTGGCCCGGTAGTGGGTGATGCCGTTCGTCGGCGCTACAGACTTATCAGTTAGAAGCCGCGCGGGAGCTCCGCTCAGCGCCAGCTGACGTTCAACGTTCGACGCCCGGCGTTCAGGCGTCCAGCCCCAGGCTGGCAGGTCACCGCATCAGCAAAATGGGTATGAAGCATACAGACGGATGTAAGACGCTGTAGCTTCAGTAGTACGCTGTAGCATTCGTAGTTCAAGATTGATTGCTGACGCGAATCCATGGGCTCTACTAGGTCAGCATATCGTGATCGAGGACGCTGCAAGAGGTGGCGCGAGGGCCTGTAGCGGGCGACAGGCTCCCGCTCGCGGTCTTGCATCGTGGCGCGGGGGATGCTGTAGCACTCTGACAGGCCCTATATCACCTCGCGCGAGGTGTTGTAGCCAACTAGAACCCCTTGCTTGTAATACTATAGCTTAATCTAGTTTCGCGCGTATGCTGCAGGCACACTGGGCGAGAGCACGCCTCCACGGTCCCGAACAGCGCACGGCTCGGGCGCGAGGTGTGCGCCATGGATATAATGCAGCAAAAATGCGATATCTAGAATGAATATAATACATTGGGGCTCTCATGTGGCCCATCACGGGAGTCCGGCGACGCATTTGTAGCGCAATTGGGCGGGCGGGGCTCGGAGTGGGAGACCTGTGAACGCGCGAGATCAGCCTGAGGACTCCCGGATATCACAGTACAGTAGACGGATCGTAGAGAAAAAACGCACAGTGAGCATAAGCAAGAGACTCCTGGAGGCAAGCGGAGCCCCTGTGCAATTCAGTCAGAGAGCGCGTAGGTAGGCAGGTCTCACAGCAGGAAGCAGGCTGTTGCCCGGCGGCGTTTGAGCGTTGCAATCATAGCGTGCCAAGAAAGAACCCCTGCAGGCGGTGAGCGCCTTGGAAAAGGGCAACTAGTACTCACAAGGATGTTTTGTTGGCGAGTTTGTCGGATCTTGGACTAATGATGAGAGTATATGCGCATATATTCATACACAACTCACCGGCTGACGAGTCCCGGCCCTCCTCCTTATGAGCATCCATCGATGCTTGCAACACGCGGTTCCGAGCGTGCTTGATTCAGAGAGGACCAGTACTAGAACACGAGAAGCCGAGAGGTCAAGCAGCAGTCTCGGGGCCATGTAGAGGTAGAGCATTGAGGAGGCTGTATCGCGGAAGAGATGGTGGTGGGAAGAGGGAAGGAGGGTATGCCTCTTAACCAGCAGGGCGGAGGGTATTTATAGGGAAGTTGTTTAGCAGCGAGAGCTGGGAAGCGTAGAGTCTAACAGAGTCGTTCTCGAGTGAAGCGGCTATATGCAGTCACGGTCGAGTGAGGGATGGCGGGGTGACGTCATACGTCATCATAGGTGCTTTGTCCTCCGATCCTCTGCCACCGTCAAGTAAAGGGCGCCGTCCCTCTTCACGCAGCCTCCGGGGTCTCGTATGTCATACGCACTCTCACATTGACCAGTCAAATGACCGTGGGGCGCATATTTTCGCATTCCCAAATGTTTGCCGGCGCGGCTGCTTCAGGAGGGTTTGCACAACGTTTAAGTGGCCCGCAGGGACTCCACGGTAAACTTTCACCCGGGTGTCTAATGTGGCGTCTTGTACTAGTAGCCTGTGCTATCCAAACGTCGTGTGCGGTTTGGGCATTACAACAATCTAAAGAGTCAGGGTATCGCAAGATTAACGCCTGCAGGCTACGTGGTATGCGACTTAAGACTACAAAGCACTGTAGCAGCCTTCGGTCCATCCGCCGCAGACGATGAGCGTCTGTATCGCGCTGTCTTCTTCATATCGCGCTGTAGCGCGCTAGCTGCGATTCCCTAGGCTCGTCCCCATCCGTTTCGGGCGTCAACGACGGCGTTGAGGGCACCGAAACCCTCCTCTCTCCCCCTTTCTGGAAGGCGCGTGGAGCTTAGCGCCGGACTGGCTGGCGAGTCTAGCGATTCCCCCTTTTGCTGACGGTAAGGGTCCTGCGCGCCAATTCTTGCACTTAGGCGCTGCCTCCCACAAGGTGGGCGCCTGCGCGCCGCTTCTTTCCCGCTCCACTACTAGCGCTGCTTACTGCTACTAGCACTACGTTCTCTCCGAGTCCAGCATGAGGGTGCATGCATATAAGGTCGACAAGGCGCGGCTGTATCAGCATAACGCAGCTCCCTCCTCGGGCTCCAAATCTGTCCACCTGCCAACTTTCCATCTCCTGCCGTTCCCCTGGATATGAATGACTCTACGCTCGCGAGCGCGCTGCTCAATGCGTCGAGCCAAGACGCCACGGAGCTGGTGATGTTCCCGAGCCGCTCCCCCGCGTCTGAACGCACAAACTTTGCTTCCGGGCAACTTCACGCCGAGGGTAGGCAATATGCATCATTTCCCTGGCCCGATTCACCCTGTCCCCCGGCCAATGACATTCAACCTGCTGATCATTGGTCATACACTTGCGACATAGGCTCTCATGTGGATGATGCCACCCATGCACCCACCAACGGCGTTGAACTCCACTCAATTTCTAACGGTAAAACATGATGCATTTAAATTGCTTGAAAACGCCACTCAACACGGTGTTATCCCAGGCCATCTCGAGCTGGGTGAAAGACGCTACAACCATCGTACTTGCCCTCTGGCTGTGAGTGTCTCCCTCCCCAAATGTGTGACTGACCCAGCTGATCTTACCTTAGTGTACCAACTGCCGTGAAATCAAGAAGAAGTGCGGCGGCGGCGAACCCTGCGAACCATGCCGTCAAAAAGGCAAAGCGGGCAGCTGCATCATACCGCCCCGGAAGCAGCGGGGCGCTCGACTTCTAGAGCCGCTACCAGCAACCGCCGCTGTCTTTGCTCCTTCTGAGCTTGAGCTACGTTCGTCCCACGAGGCTACAGGCATCATGCGTCACCCGCCCCTGACATGTAATACTCAACAGCAGGGGATCACGTTGCTTCTGTCCAGCAGGAGCCTCTTCCTGTGAGGATGGTGCCAGAAATTCCCCTCCGGCCCATCGGCGAGTTCGAGTACGGTGGCGGGTCAGGCCAGCTCTTGCCGGCGCCAGGCAGCTACGCCATGGAGCAATACTCCTCCGGGTGGGGCGAGCCTCTGCCCAGCGCTTCTGGTGGCCAACACGCGGTGTGGAATAGGCACCCTGAGCCGCACCCGACGGGACTTTGGGCCAATGCCCAGTTCATACCCGGTGGGAACCACACCACTATGGGAAGCGAGCAGCTGGACCGGGAGCCCTACTCGCTGGCGCAACCATACGACACATATGCGCTTGACAGGAGCTACACCAGGATGGGCGTGGGCGCGTACCCGGATGTCGCCACTACCAGTGCAGACGCCGTAATCACCAGTGCCGCCCTTCCATCCCACGGCGCCGCCTTCGCACCGTTCACCCATGGTTACTCATACAACAACTAGGGTCCTCCGCGACGCGATACCGCAGTTCCATCTCGCGACGGTCGCTCAGGTAAATGAACTTCTATGAATTAGTATGCCGCTATCCTGCTCACTCTGTTTCATACGCAGCTACCCCTTGCTGCTCCTTTTCTTCCACCCTCTTGCCCCGACTCGCTTTCTTTAACCTTGCCGCCTCCGCACCGTTGCGCATTCTCATCGCTTACGTGCGTCCCAAGTGTATTCCGGGCCCTTCGTCAATCCGAATGTAGCCACATATGAATACATACGCCGCGCGCCAGTACCAGTGCTTCATGGCAGTGTCCCATCAGCGAGGACGCACCCACGCTTCAGCTCGTCGTAACCCTCCCTCGCTGCAAACCTGAGCAAGCAGGTTGCAAATAGGTCTCATTTTCGTACATTCTGCTAATATTTCCTCTTTATCCGTGAGGCGACACCATTTCTTAGTCTGAGCCCATGTTTGTGACCGAAATGACCGATGTACATAGTCGCACAATTGGATCATAAGGCATGCACGAGGGTTTAAACGTTTACGCGTTTACGTTTCACAACCGCTGTCAAGTTCGCGATAAGCCGGCTACAGGTAGGTCTCCCATTATCGAGAGCGCTACGTCAGGCTGTCTGCCATACGTGGGTTCGAACGATGCCGTCAGTGACACGCTGGTATCCGATGCGCGTGTATCCGATGCGCGTAGACTTCGGGTGTTGGGCCATACGGACGGCAAAGCGGCCAACGAAGCTGCGAGAGCTACTGATACATACATTCATGGGATACCTGAACTGGGTAGTACATATCCGGGAGTCTTTGGGGTTTGCGACAGCGAAATGAGGTGAGACGAAGCCAGAACGTCCAAGTAAGTATACAGAGGGTGAATGCGAAGGGATAGCGTGTGCAGAGTGTCGAGTGTCGATCGTTAGTGGTCGTGGTTGTTCGCCGCGAACACGACGCGCCCGCGGCCGTCCGTGACGAACTCGGCAGGGGGCGCCTCGGGCTCCTCGACGTCGCTGCTCGGGCCGACCGACGGGAGGGACAGCCGCCGAGTTAGGCTGAAGGTCCTCTGAGCGGGAGAGTCGTGGCGCGAAACGCTGGTGCAACTCTCCTCGGGTACGGGCGCGTCCGGGGTGGGCTTGGAATGCGGGAGGACCGTAGCTGAGGACGACGCCGCGCGACCGCGACGGCCCTCGCGTCCTCGTGAGGACGTTGTACTGCTCCAGACAACTCGTCCGCGGCCGTCCGTCATGAATGGGGGGTCGGCGTCTTGCACGAGTGCGGGTTCAGGTACGGAGGACTGAGCGTCGGTAGATGATGCGGCGTGGATGGAGGGGGAGGCAGGTTGGGTCGCCGGATCTGATGCGGGATTGAGCAGCAAGGTTGATACGTCGAACGAGGCGACTGGCGGCGAGGACGGTTCTTCGAGCCTGCGGGCGGTAATGCCGTCGATTTGACGCAACAGCTCATCAATGGACATCGAGGGGCTCGACCGCCTGGATTCCGACGCCACTTCGCTGCTTCCAAGGTCGCCATCCTCTCGCGTCCCGCCAACCACAGCCGGGCCCGGGGGTAGAGGGCGCAACCAGTCAAGTTCCTGCGAGGAGCCAGCATCCTGCTGTGCGCTGCTCCGTTGGAATGACGGCACAAACGCTGGGGTGGTAGGGTCGAGGTGCGTGGTGGGCGTAGAAGGACCTGCGGATGCTACGCCGCTGTGACCAGAAGCAGACGCTATAGACCCATCTTCCTCCGCAGAGACATCGGAGGTTAGTTCGCCGTGAGCCGAGGGGCTTGCTTCCGGGGCGGAGGGAAGGGAGGATTCGTCCCCGGTTCGTTCGCCGCCATCTACAGATTCCGTTGGGGGCACAGGAGGCACCGTGAGGTCGTCATCTTCATCCTGTTCATCAAGCCGATACATTGATGGTAACGACTCGTCACCAAACTCGGCAGCCACACTCTCCAGAATGGCTCTCTGCTACAAAGGACCGTCAGTTTAGAATCACAACTTGCAGACAGAGAGAACAGCAGTTACCATCTCCCTCGAAGTGCCGAAGACTTGTGATATGGTATTCAGCATGAACTCGACATGTTCCTCGACGTCGATGCTCCACGTATCGTTGTCAAGGCCTCGGAACCGTCGGGGACGGCCGTGCTATAGCAACGAGCGTAAGTTATGACTTGAGGCGGAACTCGAGGCGCGGGAATCTGTGAGCGGCTCACCTCCATATAGTAAGCTGCACCATGCTCGAACACGTACGGCGTACCATCTGCGTTCTCGTGCTTGTAGAAGCACTCGTTGCCGAATGGGCAGAACCTCGCGTGCGGCTTAGATCGTTCGAAGTTCCTGTTGGAACCGGATATGGAGCGGTTAGGTACAGAAGCTGTTTAATCGATTGCACGACTGACCTGCACTTCACGCGGGACATGCTGGCCTTGTACTTCTCGATCATTTCAGCCTTCCTCGAGTCCCCTTCAGCATAGAAGAAGGCAGACGGCGTGACGAAGCGCGAGACGGCACGGCACATGGGGCACGTCTTCGTCGTCCCCGCTTGGACGATATCTTCTGACTTTCCCTGCGACTCGCGCCAGTTCTTGATGCACTAGTAGTAGCCGGATCAGTTTCATGAGTGAGATTGAGAGGGGCAGTTGTACGTACTGAGATGCAGAAGACATGACTACAGCCCGCTGGAACGTGAGAGTCGTCAGTACCCGGTCACTCGTGGCTGCGAGTCAATATGCGAACTCGCTTCATGCCTTCATTGCGGCGCAAGCATCTTAACGAAGATGGGGCGAAGAGGTAGAAGGCGAGGCGGATAGACAGGGGACATCGCCCCCGTAATCCATCTCACCACTCCTGCGGCATACGCAGCATACACGGAGGGAGGAATTAAACGGCGGCACTCACCCAGCAGTCCGAACGTCGACGGCTTGTCGTAGCAAATGGAGCATAGGTGCTCGTCCTCCTCCGCGGCCTGGGTAGTCGAGCTGGCCTGAATCGGTTCCACGTGCAAGAACCAGCACTTCTCGCCATGCTTGCAGTATCCTGCGGCAAAGAATCTGCAGACCTTGTGCTTGTCGTACGGGGTCAAGCGCTCCGTTTCTCCATGCAGGAACTTGCAACGATCCCCGGCGTAGCAGCCGCGGTCGGTGTTACTTCACAGGAATCAGTTAGTACCGCACACACGTGGCGGTGTCATGACGGTCAAAACTCACTAGTATTTGCAGATCCCGCGTGGTTTGGACGTAGCAGGTCGACAAGCGGCATTGTCAGTCGGCGTCCCCTCGGGAATGGTGGTGCATCCGGACTCCATGCGAGCAGGGGCGATCCGAAGGGCAGCAAAGGGGCGTGGCGGGCGATCCGCAGGCGGCCAGAGAGTTATCGATAGGTTATATAACGCAATCGAGCGAGAAGGTCGAGAGGGAGGGCTTCTGGCCTGCGGTAGGAGCTGCAGCCACCACGGCAAGTCAGCAGTGGACAATGTCAAGCACGCGTAGGCGCCCATATCTCGCTCTACATTGTGCCACATTACGTAACCACCCCCGCTGTCCTGATCCGGCCCGGCGGTATTGCAGCGCAACGTTCACTCCGTCCACGACCTCGGCGTCCACCAGCACCCGTACAGCGACTCGCGAGCCATGTCGCTGTCGTCTACGACCGCTATCAAGGATCAGCTGAACACCGCGCTGGGTCCGAAGGCGCCCCCATACTTCAGCGTCCTCAAGGAGTACCTCTCCGGCCATATCTCGCGGACCGAATACGACGACCAAGTCAAGACATATCTGGACAATACACATCTAGGTAAGAGACGCGTCCACTTTACTAGACTACCTCGCTGCTATAGCTTACCTACTGCCGCAGTACAACTACACAATACCCTCATAGTCTCACTGTTCGATACCTCTGCCCACCTTGCGCCACCGACCCCGCCTCCAGATGTACCCAAGCCGCCTCCCCGCAAGCGGCGCCGCACGCTCCCGTACCAGGGCACGGACGCGTCGGACGAAGGCACTCTCAGATCCGCGCGGCTGAAGAAGTGGACCGTTGGGCTCGGAAGGCGCGAAAGGGACCGCATACGCGCGCTCGAGACCGTGGCTCTGAACGAGCCCATTGTTGCGAGGGACTATACAGATGAGATAGCGGCAGACCGGGGCGTGGTCCTCTTGCAGGAACGTGGAGGTGTGTGTCCCGCGCGTGCTGGCTTGGTTAGAGGCTGATATACGTGCGCAGAGTCTCCTGGGAGCAGGCTACCGCTGCATCTGGCTTCTATGACTCGCGCCCCGACTTTGCCACATATCTCGGACCGCCTCAACCTCATATCCGCACAACACAACCTAGGTGCTCCTTCGCGAGATGTCGCATCGCTCATGATGCTCGCGTTTGAGGTGCGCCCAGTGTCCCCATTGTTGTCGACTTCCACTCATGTCCCCTAGGCCAAGTTGAAACAACTCATCACACAAGCCCTCTCGCTCACCTCCACCTCTCACGCCATCACATCCATCCGCACCGCCGAACCCAACTCGCATAGCTACGTGCTGCCCGCGTCGTCATTCGACAGTCTCTTCACCGTGTCCCCAGCCGTGCTGCCAAATAAGTCCGCAGCGGCGATGCGTCTGGCTCTCGGCGACAACGACGGCGCCGACGACGACGCCATCCTGAAGAACAAAGACATGAAGGATAAGCGGTGGCAGCTGTTCGCTTTGCTCGGGGAAAGGAGCACAGTGAAGGAGGCTCTGCGGACATTGCACTAGTGTATCCTGAGGCCTCCCATATTCTCTCCATCGTCGTCGCCATGCTGTCTTGCATACCCACGTTCTCGCCGCACACGCTGTACATATTTATAGAGCAGTCTCGAGACTCGAGTACCGCGGTCCACTCGCGACCTCTGCGGTCGCCGAACCTACCGCTCTCCTGGAGACTACGGCGCACCCGGCCCGTCCATCGTCATCGATAGCTTTGGGCCCCCTCCGACGGCACTCCTGACGTCCATGATCACTCATCCAGCTCTCGCCGCGATATATAAACCGGCCGGGGCGCGCTCACGATGGTCGCATTTCTCTCCCGCGCTCTCACCGTGCCAGACAGAGAAGCTGATACAGGATGTCTAACCAACCGTACGTTCTCAAGTGGGGGATCGTTTCCACTGGCTGGATTGCCCAGCAATTCGTGAAGGTGGGCTATCAGTTTGCATACAATACATGGGTCGCGTGCTCACTGTGCGCGGCCTGGCCAATTGCAGGACCTCCTGGAGGACCCTAAGACGTTCGTATAGCAGATCTTCGGGTCTATGCTGTTGTGCTAACTGTATGCTGCGTAGACGTAACGTCGCGGACGTTGCCCACAAGGTCGTCGCGGTGAGCTCGCGCACCGTCGAGAGCGCACAGAAGTTCGTGTCGACATACGCCCCCAAGGAGAAGGATGTCAAGACGTATGCTTCCTATGCCGAGGTGTACGCCGACCCCGTGAGTTCCAGAGACTTCTGTCAATAACACCCCAGCTAACCCATGTTTAGGATGTCACCGCCGTGTACATCGGTACGCTTTATCGTGCTTTATCTCTACGACGGAGACCCGGATGCCTGACCACCCGCTTCTCGCTCTTCGCATCGCAGGCACCCCGCACACGCTGCACTACGAGAACGCGCTCGACGCGCTGAACGCGGGCAAGCACGTCCTGTGCGAGAAGGCGACGACGTCGAACGCGGCGGAGCTCAAGGCGCTACTCAAGCTCGCCAAGGAGAAAAAGCTCTTCTTCATGGAGGCGCTCTGGACGCGCTTCCACCCGCTCACGCTCGAGCTGAAGCGCATCGCGGAGGAGGGCACCCTCGGGGACCCCGTCGTCCTGCACGCGGACTTGTCGGCGGACTTCCACATCGAGGGTGGGTGCTTTCTGCGAAGTTTCGTTAGAGGAGTTATTGACTAGGGGATTTGGATGACGCAGACTTGCCACTCACTCACCGGATGCTGGACCCGAAGCTCGGAGGAGGCGCGCTGTTGGATCTGTAAGTACTCGCATGTATGCATGTGCGATCCCTACTCACCCGCGTATCCAGTGGCCCATACCCCCTGTTTTGGGTGAGTTGACCGATCAGGCTGCTATCCGCAATACAGGCTCACAGTGCGTCGCAGGCCATGCTCGCCTTGTACGAGCACCCTTCCAACAAGAACGCCCGGCCGACGAGCGTAACCGGGTCCATCGTCAAGACACCCATCACCGGCGTCGACGCCAGCACGAGTTTCACCGTCAACTTCACGGAGCACCTGCGCGCGCAGGCGGTCCTGAGCTGCAGCATGACCGTGCCCGCCGCGCACTTCGGCGCGACGATCCGCTACAAGAACGGGAACATCATCGTGAAGCCGCCGATCTTCCGCTCCCCGTCGTTCACGGTGCAGTACTTCGACAAGCCCGGCGGGGAGGTTGTGCGGGAGGAGACGAAGACGTTCAAGTACGTCGGCGGCGGCTGGCACTTCGAGGCGGACGAGGTCGCGAGGAACCTCCGTGACGGCAAGCTCGAGAGCGACTCCTGGGGACATGAGAAGAGCATCATCGTCATGGAAATCTTCGACGAGGTCAGTGCTTGCTGTCTTTTCGCGCTTCGCCAGTTTCTAATTCGGATCCTCCAGGTGCGCCGGCAAGGGAAGTATGTGCTACCGGAGGGCGTTGAGAAGGTCGACAGAGTGCAGTAAGAAATTCAGTATTGCACGAACTTGTAGCAAGTTGTAGGATGTGCGAAGACAGGGTATCCATTGTATTGGAAATCGCCAGCAGTACATTGTGGTACAAATTCGACGGACACACGTGTCTTGTATCCTCGACGCACAGGCAACAAATCAACAACAATACGAGGCAATGGCCTACAGGATCTACGAAAAAATTGTTAGCATGCAGCCACAATCACGAACACAGGCAACGAAGTTCAGAAAAAGCGGACTATTCGCCAAAGCGAACGCCCGAAGGTAGCTGAGATAAGTTTCTGCAACGCAGGGAGACCCCACTAAAGCCAAATGCCTCAAACATCATAACGCGGAAGAGTACAAAGCTCTACACAAAGGATGGAGACGAGTACTCACAATTTGGGGGACATCGGAGCTGATGGAGGTCGTCGAGGTGAGAGAGCACAAGGAGGGGGACGCGACGACGCACGAAATTTATACGCGCCAGGCCATTAGACGCCGGTGTGATCATGCTCGGCCACGCGACCGTGGGCGCCTGTTTGGCCGCTTCAGTCACGACGCCGGGTGTGCTCAGCTCTCTCCAGAACCACATCTCAGGACTCTACTTGCCTCTCGTCTAACCTCGTATTCTCTCGCTGCTGCTCAGAAACCACTCATTTAGACATGTCTACTCCGTACCAAGAGCAGGGCCAAGCTGCAGGATACTACGCTGCTACCCCGACACCGTCTGCTCCGTCGCCGCACCCACAGCAGTCGACGCCAGAGTTCACACAGCCAGGGCCGAGCACATCGCAGCAGTCGCGACCAAATACGGCCCAGACAGCAGAGGAGGCGCGAAAAGACAAGACTCTTGCAGAGTTCCTGCTGATGCTGGACGACTATGAGCCCTTGGTGCGTGTAACACCAGCACATGGCTTACGGCCAGAGGTGAAAGATAGTCGTCGGACACGTCTAATAACGCATCTGGATGCAGATACCCAACGAGGTCACGGAGTACTACCTTCAGAGAGTAGGCTTTGAGTGCGATGACGTCCGACTGTGAGTGTCGTCGTGCCTATAGCGAGTCATCGCGTTTCAACGGACGCGTTCTTGGACGCATACAGCAAGCGGCTGCTCTCCCTCGCCGCCCAGAAGTTCGTCTCCGATATTGCAGCAGACGCCTACCAGCATGCTCGTATCCGCTCGAACGCTGCCGGCGGACGTGCGCGAGCGAACCAGTCTACAGGGCCTGCCTCGGCGCGGGTGAGTGGCACGCTCGCACTACGTTGTGTCATGTTTAAACTAGGCTCCATTTGGCGCCGCTCAGGACAAGACGAAGACGACATTGACGATGGACGACCTGAGCTCGGCCCTCGCGGAGTATGGCATCAACTCGCGCAAGCCCGAGTTCTACATGTGATGATTATATGCCTTATCTATGGCGCTCCGCGCGGTAGACTTGCAGTACGCATTTCCCGGACGTTTGTATTCTTCCCGCACATACAGGTTGCTCACTTGTACAATATCATCGTAATGCTATCCTCCACCATGTTTGCATGTTCATGTCGATTCTTTGTGCGACCCCGACGACGAAAAGCTTTCTTTGTCTTCTGTTCGACATTGCAGGGCTTAGCAATCGTGAGTCAGGGATATCCTCTACTGCGCTGCTCCTGTACTTATGCTTCGTATCCAGAAACAGTGAGGCTACTCTGCTGACATCCCGGGTTTACCACTGCGCTCAAGCCATTCCTGAACACCGGGTCGCCCTAGAGACTCGTCATTGCCCTTATTCACAGTGTATGGGTAGCGGCTGTGTTCCGCGCGGTTTCTTATACATCCCGGTCCTCGTTGGCTGCGCCAGGCCGGCTGGATCCCGATACCGTACACGCCCAGAGGCGCTGGATATCCTGCGGATATCTCGTGAGAGAGGGTATCAGTCGAATATCTCACAGCTTCCTCACCGATATTCGCGCCGAAACGCCGGTCGGATGTCCAGGCGCCGACGCCGGCCTGATATTCGTCGCCGAGACCTGTCAGATATCTGAGCTGGGCGCCTATAGGAATGGCTGGCTGGGGATCGGAACCGCTGGGGATTGCGGAAATTGGGGCTTCGACGTCACATAATGCTTAGCAGTACAGTAGACGAGAGCTGTATACGTGGTATGCATACATACAGTACATACAGTACTAACAAGAGACATTGACACCGAACACTCGAGCATCAAACGGTGCTATGCACAGACCAAGAGACCTAGTAGATGACGAGGTGGAGGCTGGCGCTGAGGCCCCGGGGGCAACCTTGTGGACTGACAGACATATCAAGGGGACTCACTCATAGACCTATCCAAGGTGTATCCATCGACGTTGTTGGACGAGGGTAGTAGTGGGGCATATGAAGGGGGAGAGGTGATGACACTGTAGAGGGGGAGAGAGCAGAACAGAGCTAAGTCCAGCCGCCGCCCAGCTGGCAAGAATCGACAAGTCGGTGGCGCCCATCTTGACGCCGGGTTGTGGATATCCACCGGATCCCTCTGCGCTGAGATATCCCACCGAGTTCGACCTGAGTACCGCCGGGTATAGCGCCGGTGTTCGGCTGGTGTCTGGTCTGTGATGTCTGCAGACATCGGCCACGGACTCCCGCTGGACATCTAATCTCAAATATCCGAGTAATCATGGGCCGATGCCGGTGCAACATCCGGCCGGCATTCCACTAATATTGGCCGCCGAGATATCCCCCGGATATCAAGCTCGACTGGCCGTGTACACTGCGGGTTGAGGTAATGAATGCCAACCATCGCTTGCTTCGCCCTATTATATGCTCTGAAACCACCGCATCTAGCCCGGTTTGACGTGTCCGACGTCGATCCTGTGCCGTCCAGGCGTATGCTCCCCGGATACTTAGGTTTTGATGAAGCTCGCCGTTCGCTCGCCGACGTATATACAGCAAAGTCCGGGCATTGGAAACTGCACATACCTCTTCTCTTTCACTAGCATATCCCCACTCGAGTCTCATTCAAGCGACACCAGCCGCCCCGCTGCTAGATCACCACCATGTTCGTGACAGCAGGAGCGATACTGCTCGTGTTGTTTCTGTCGACCATCTATGCAAGGAAGACCAAGGGTTCCTTGCCTCCCGGGCCTCCTAGGTTGCCCATCTTAGGCAACATCCTGGACATGACGCCGCACGAGCTATGGCGCAAAGCAGCTACCTGGGGCCGCACGCACGGTAAGTCAATCGCAGTATTCGCAGCCACGCTGAGCTGGACGTACATACTGACCTCATAATCTTTTAGGGGACGTGATATACCTGCGCGTGCTGCGAACGCCTTTCATATTCCTCAACAGCGCGGACGCAGCCATGGACCTTCTGCACAAGCGGGGGGCGCTGTACTCGGACCGTGCGCATTCCGTGTTCGGCGGCGACCTGTATGGCTTGGTTATTAGGTTGGACTGCGGACGTGCTGACCGTTCTGGATATAGGTGCGGGTTCGACGAACTTGTCCCGCTGACCAAGTACGGGGAGCGCTTCAAGCTGGAGCGGAAGCTCATGAACCAGGCCCTGGGCCTGAGCGCTGTCGAGAAATGGCAGCCGCTCGTTGAGAGCGAGACGCATCTGCTGTTGCAGCACCTCCTGAAGACCCCGGCCGATTTCCCGCATCACTTCAAGAGGTAAACAAAGTCTACAGCCCTCACTCCCTAGTTGAGGACGCTCACAATGCTGCCATGTGTTCAGATTCGCCGCCTCGCTGATCTTTTCCACGATATACGGGTACCACATCGCCGAGAACGAAGACCCCTACGTCAAAGACTCCGAGGAGTTCATGGAGATTTCTTCCAGCTCTATCATCGGCCCTTGGGTCGTGGATTTCTTCCCGTTCTGTATGTGATGGGTACTTCATCCTGCATCGCGGACAGCTCACAGATACCCCAACTCGCAGTGCGATGGGTCCCTGGCCTCCCCTTTCAACAGACTGCCGCTAAATACAGGAGGAAGCTGGACGACTGGGTCGACAAGCCGCACCGGATGTTCAAGGCTCTCCCCGTAAGTGCGCATTCTGCTGCTTCGCCCGAATTGGGAGCTCACATAGGGCGCGCGTGTTGCATAGGACTCAACCGCGAAGCGACTCTCATTTTGCGGAAACCTGCTGCTGGACGAAGACGGCAAGTTCGCGAGCGATGCGGAGACTGAGCACAGGGTCAAGTGGCTCGCGACCTCTATGTATGGACGTAAGTGACCGTTGCGGGTACTCGAGCTGAATGCGAGGAAGCCGTGCTGACCCCTGCCGTCCAACTTTCAGCTGGATCTGATACGGTGAGATAATTCGCCTGACGCTACGGCCCGTCAAGCACGCTCATGAGAGTTTTACATTCAGACGGTTATCACGCTGTCCATGCTCATCCTCAGCATGTGTCACTACCCCGAAGTCCTGAAGAAAGCCCAGCAGCAGCTCGACAGCGTGCTCGGCACGGAACGCCTTCCTTCGTACCAGGACCAGTCCCGCCTGCCTTACATTGGCTGAATTATCAAGGAGGTCCTGCGATGGGGGACCCCTGTCCCTATGAGTGCGTGCTCTCTGCGCCCCTACTACATGACCGATCCCTTACCCGCGCATATAGCTCCTCCGCATAGGCTCATCAAGGCGGATAGCTATCGCGGCTATGAACTGCCTGAAGGCGCCTGGGTACGTTCTCGTACCATGTAAAGCATGTCCCTGCTCAAACCAGATGTCTTTCCGCTGCAGTGCATTGGTAACATCTGGTGAGCACTCTGCTCTTCCTGCGCCTGGGTACCCTGAACTCAGTGATGTGTAGGGCGATTCTACACGACGATGCGCTCTACCCCGACCCTCTGACCTTCTCGCCTGAACGATTCGAGAACACGCCCGAATCGGACAAGACAAGCGACTCCTATAACTATGTGTTTGGCTTCGGCAGACGGTCAGCATTTGCTCTCTTTCGCCCCATAGAACCGACGCTAAACACCGCGATACTCTGCACCTTTGCCAGGCGCTGCCCGGGACTGCACTTCGCGGACCAGTCCCTCTGGCTCTCCTTTGCATCGATCCTCGCGTGCTTCGACATCGCGCCGCTCCCCGACGTGGGCTTGCCTGCCATCGAGTTCGCCGGGGGCGCATTCAGGTGCGTATTACCTGCACCTCTGCCTGCCAGTTTCTAACGCGTGTGCTGGTAGGCATCCGAAGCCGTTCGTGTGCAGCATACGCCCGCGCCATGCGGGGACGGCGGCCGTGATCGAAGCCGCCGCAGCTGTGTCGGCCGCACAGGCGTAGGTAGCCTATCGTAGCGCTATGCCGCGTTAGTGTCATTTCCCCCAAAACAGGAGCATCGGTGTCTGCAGAAGTGCTGCAGATGCTCGCTCAGCCCCCTCAGGCCTCAGATCTCAGACCCGAGCCCGGGGTCAGCTTCCCGCTTTGATCAGGTATCTGCGACCGGATCGCAACTCGTCTCATTACAGCATGCCCGCTAACCTGCTCGCGCCCAATTACACTCGAAACAGAAGAATAGTATGCTAGTAGTGGACACCACAGGGTGTTTGGTGTCTGCGCTCCCACCGTCCCTGCGCGCGCTCGTATATGGTTCGCCCTTTTGTCCCAGATGCATACGCGGGCGGCGCATCGGGGCAGCAGCCCGACCTGCCGCAGCAGGTACAGCACGTCCCTCGGCACATGGCATTGGATACACAAGAGCCATCGGCATCGACGTCGGGTCACCTCCCTTACGCGTCCCGGATCGCGGCCTCTGTAAATGCGGAAAGCGCACACGTCAGCGCCGTTCGTCCGCGCAGCAATTTAAAAAAGGGCGCGAGATGACGTACTGAAGAACTCGTACGAGAGCCAGCAGAGCGCGTTGCTCGGCATGAACGTGAGCACGCGCGGCGAGAGCCCGCGCGCGAAGCCCTTCAGGCCGTCGCGCTGCCAGATGATGCGGAACGCGTCCGCGAGCCCGCGCACGCCGCGGATCTCGGGGTCGTGCGACGTCCCGCGCGTCTGCAGGATCGTCTTCGCGACGTCGAGCGGCGTGGTGACCGCGCCCGCGACGGCGCCCGAGAGGCCGCCCGCGACGATGTGCGTCGCGGGCGAGTACGCGCCGGACGGGTTGAGGAACGCCTTGAGCTGCTCGTACACGGTGAACTGCACCGCCGTGAACGGGACGGTCATCGTGAGCGTCGTCGGGTAGGAGATGTAGAACGCGCCGAGGCCCTCGTTGGCGTACACGGTGCGCGCGCAGGTGATCGCGGACCGGAACTCGGACTTGTGGATTTGCATGCGCTGCTTGATCACTGCCGGACGGGAGGGGCGGGGAGAGGTTCGGATGCGGCGTGACGCGGGAGGGTAGCGGGGCTCTCACCGTCGAAGGGGTTCATGAGCGCGTCACTCGCGATTGTGGCGGACGCTCCTGCAAGCGCTGCAGCGCGCATATATCGCATATTCGCATTGTGTGCGCGTTTTGGAGGGAATTTGCAGGGGTGGAGGAGAGGCTTGCACGTCAGGTTGTGCGAGGCGAAGGAGAAAGGGCAGTACGCACACGTCGCTATCCACTGGTTGCTCGCACCCTCCACGTTTCCGCCAGCGAACTCCTTCACCAGCTCATACGCGCCGAAGTGCACCGCGTGTGCGGGCCCCGCACCCATGATGACCGACGAGACACCCCTCCAGAGTGCGCGCATGCCCTCTGTTGACGATATCCGCGTGAACGCGTTTCCCACTCCTGTGTATACCGCTGCTGGCGACGTCGCGAATACTTGCATTCGTGTCTGTGGAGATGCGGAATAGGCGTCCAGGTCAGATCCGTGCATACAGATATTCTAGAACGGTTTTCTCGCACTTTGATGCTGTCCACGGGGAACATGACGGCGTGCTCTGTGATTCCCGCCTGTAGACGTTACTTTTCAGCCATCGCGTTCGCCCGCCACCTTTTCCTGCCAGCACAAAAAAGACGAATACGCACAAGAGCACCTGCGGCCATGTTGACCTGACATTCAGCGAGGTCAACAGTTTCCCTAGGACACCGAGAAGCGAAGAGAACACACTGCAAGGCCTGCATTTGGCGAGAGCCCCTCGTACTCGATCTCTTCAACGGCGGCCATCGTGTCGTGGGCGTGCGTACAAACGGAGGGGGCGGGCAGACGCCTTGACGGGGCCGCGGTGGTGGTGGTGAGGACGAAGGGGCCGACGGCGAGCGGGGAGGGGTGGGGGGCGGTGGGAGCGCGAGACGGGGCGCGTGGCAGACGTGGAGGAGGGCTATATAGTAGCGACTAGCGCGGCCGGCCCTGGCAGTGGCTTGGGTGTGTGCGTGTGCGAGTCCGTGCCGCTGGCTTCTGGCAGTCGCAGTGGGATCCGGATCGGTGCGCACTGGGCGAGCGGGCGAATGGGAGCGCGCGATCCGGCGGGCGTGGCACGCGCCGCTCACTCAGCTCACGCCCCCCGCACCCAATCGCAGCTCGCCCTCCCCCGCGTCCAATCACCCCCGTCGGACCCGACGTCGTCGGCCGGAGCGCGCTCAGGCTCCTCAGTTACATTCGAACAGGCCGTTCTACTTAGACTACGCTACATCTGCTGTACATGTTCTACAGCTTACATCCTTTTCGTTCGCACCCTCCGACTCCTCCACGGCCGAAAGTCCCCGGGCGCCCTCTACGACTGCGCCTGGCGTGCCTTGGCCTTGGCCTCCTCCGCGAGGCGGTCGTGCTCCTCGATGTCCCTGCAGTGCCGGCCAGGTCAGTACGGAGCACCGTGCGAGACGGCACGGCGGAGACGCACTGGGCTTCCCAAGGGTAGTCGAGCCTATCACACAGAGATAATCGGCGTGAGCGTGGGCATTCCCCCAGAATAGCGCAGATCGATCTCACCAGACGTCCTCAATCTCGTCCCCGGCGTAATATCTGTATGGGCGAGATCGCAGTTTAGACACGCAGACGTGGACGGGCGGCACGGGGCACCCACGGGATGTCGGCCGGGATCTGCGCCAGCTTGGGCTTCAGCTTGTTATGCACGACGAACACCGCGAACTTCGTCCGCTTCGCGTCGCGCTCCGCCTCGGGCAGCAGCGCGAGCTCGCGCTCGACGTCCTGCTGCAGCTCCGTGACCGCGTAGCTGCGGGGCGCAAGCGCGGTGAGTCAATCTGGGCGCGAGTGGAAAGAATTCCCGATCTCACTGGAGGGTCTTCCTGGAGTCATCCACCTCGTCCTGACCAAATGACCGGCGTCGTTATTACAGCGGCACTAGAAAGGTCGCCGGGGCTGTCCAACTGACCACGATGAGCGCACGCCTGCCGAGCAAGAGCTTGCCGGACTCGGGCCCGCTGCGAACACCCGCGAAGTCGAACACGGACAATAAGCTCGCGACGCGTTCATAAGAGCACTTCCACCCACAGCCACTGCGTGCGGATGACCTGCGCGCCGATCTGCTCCGCGGTGAGGCCGGGGAGCGACTCGTAGAGCGAGAGCCCGATGGCGTGGATGGGGATGTTGCCCTTGCGCTCGGGGCTCTTCAGGAACGTACGCTGGTCCGGGAGCGTGAGCTTCGCGGTGTGGGGATATAAGGATAGGGCGCGGGACGTACCAGGACGCGCGCGGGGAAGAAGCCTCTGCATCCGGGGAAACGTCAAGCACACTGATCCGTATACGAGTAAGAGGGGTATACTTGCCCTCCGCCTGTGTCGCATGCCGCGTGAGCTTCGAACGGTCGGCACTACGTTGTAGACGGCGCACCAATGGCAATGAGCAGATCCGGCTTGAACTCCGCGATCTTCTCCGCGCTGCGGCGGATGAGGTTGTGCACGTCGTTGTACGTGACACGGAGGTGCTCGGGCTCTTGCGTCGCGGCCATGGCTAGCGTCGTCGAGCGATGAGGAAGCGAGAGGCGGAAGGAGGGAGAGAAAGGGAAAGGGACCCGGAGCGTAGCGCAGGCAGTCACATTGGAGGGCGCAACGGATAAGACAAGGATAAGATCATCTCTAGCAAAGTTTTCCGCCTGATAGTCGCTTATCCAGTCCGTTAGCGCCTCGATCAAACTCCCGTTCGCGCGTCCAGGCTCAGCTACTCACTACCGCCACAATGTCTGAACATCCCTCGGGCAGCGCAGGTGCATCCGGCTCAGGCTCGGGAAGCAACCCACCCAAAGCCATCGCAAGTCTCGCAAAGAAGCAGGGCGACGTGACGCGTCTCGGCACGCAAAAGCTCAAGTTCGTGCCTACCCTCCCCGCGCGGCGCGTCAAGGAGTGAGTCCTGCTCTCTCTCCCTGCGCGCCCCGCTAACGGTATTCCAGGGAGGTCAAGAAGGTCCGTGCTTGCTGGGCTCTATACGCACGCGTACACTCATCCGCGCGTGTCTAGGAAGAACCTGCACCCTCCACATCGAGCGAACGCGGCCGTGGACGGGGCGGCGAGCGCGGACGAGGCAGGGGACGCGGCCGCGGCGCCGGGGGCGAAGGGCGCGGCGCGGCCCCCCGCCCGCCCCCCGTGGAGATGACCGCCTCGGGGCCGTTCGCGATGGGCCCCGCGCTCGGCGGCACGTCCGCACGGCGGACCGCGCCGCGCTCGAACTTCGCGCCCATCGTGCCGCAGGGCCCCGGGGGCGCGGCGCGCCTCGGCGCGGGGCTCACGCAGACGACGGCGCCGACGCTGAAGCGTGAGCCGCGCGAAGGCGGCGGCGGGGTCCCGCCCGGGGACGACGAGGTGTACTCGGACCCGGACGAGGGCGTGGAGATCGTCGATATGGAGAACGTAAGGCAGATGGACTGGATGGCGCCGGAGAGCTTGAGGAGGGAGAAGGAGGCGGGGAAGAAGAAGGTGAAGAAGGAGGAGAAGGGGGACGCGAAGGCGAAAGGTGCGTTCTCCTGTTCCGAGTGAGGCTCAAGCTTGCCAATGATAGAGGTTAGATGTGGCGGCGACAGAGGCTATGGACGTCGACAGGTCGGCAACGCCGGAGGAGGAACAGGTGAACATGGCCAACGCTGTAGACCTCAGTGACAGCGAAGACGAAGAGGAGCTCGAAGATATCATCGATGACTTCGCCCAGACACAGCTTGAGAACGAAGAGGTGCGCATCTCTCATTCGTTGAAGTACTCAAGGCTGACAGCATGAGTAGGAGACGGATATCCGACAAGAACGTCTGTATTTCTTCCAATTCCCCAACCCATTCCCGGATTTCCGGTCTCCAGAAGCGCCATCAACCAAAGTGAAAGAGAAGGCCGACGACGGTGGCGAAGAGGCCGGCAAGAAGGTTACATTCGCCGAGGACACGAAGCCTCCAGCGTCTGGCGCAGCGGCAGCTTCAGTGGCGAGTGCTCCAGGTGCTGCCGAGAAGTCGGAAGAGCAGCAGAAAGTGGACGGGGTCGTCGGGCAGCTCGAGATCTACGAGAGCGGCGCAGTCAAGCTTCGCATGGCGAACGGGATCCTCATGGATGTACGTGTATTCCTTGCCTATGCTATCTACCATCCTGATCAACTGGTCGACACGCATACATACAGGTCACAGCAGCAACACAACCATCCTTCCTCCAGCACGCCGTCCACGTCGACCCTACAAACAAACGGTTATGCATATTGGGCGAGGTCAACCGCCGCTTCGTCGTCACGCCCGACATTGAGGCTCTGCTCACTAGCATGGAGCTCGCGGATAACCCACCCGCCTTCGAACTTGGAGACGGCCTTCTCACCATGGACACGACATGACCGTGGGTGTCCATAACTACTCCTATCAAGAACCCGTCCGTCGCTCTGCGGTTTTGCGCACGAGCAGCCAGAGGGGAGGCCCACATGCGGAGAGGTGTCGCTGCTGTACTATCTACTGTACCTAGTGCAAGAACGAACAAAGAAGAGCAAAAACGTTCGACGGGATGCTACACGAAAGTGAGGGGCGTAATCGCCCTGCCAGGCCCGCTATTATACACTACAAGGTCAGAGAGCCGTACCAATATCGCTCGCGTGGCCAAGTCTGATACTATATACACTGTCTACGCCTCTTCCCCGCCTACACTTCAGGAAGCCTGCGGAGGTTCGACCGGGAGCGGCTCTGGGGTTGGGGCCGGCGCAGGGCTCGCCTCCTTCGACGCGGTTGCGGCGGCGGCGTCCTCCTCGCCGAAGATGTCGAGGTAGCCGGCGACGCGCGCCTTGTTTGTGCCCTTCTTGAGCACGAAGTCGCGCAGGCCCGCCTTGAGGCTCGGCTGTTTGTCGACGAGCTCACGCAGCTGGTCCTTGGGCAGCTGGAGGAGCGCGCCGAAGCTCGCGGGCGCGATGAGCTTCGCGAGACGGATGAAGCCCTCCCAGAGCGGCGGGTTCGTCCATATCTTCTTGGTGATCAGGCGCGAGAGCAGCGTGGTGGAGACGAAGCCGACCAGCGAGCGATACGTGGTTACCGCTTGGATGACCTGAAACAAGGAGGTAGTCAGCAAAGTGTACAAGCACATTTTCCCGCGATACTGACTGTACGGAGGAATAGGGTAGGCAGGTTCGGTTCGTCGACGAGCTGGTTCATCACGACTGCAAGAATCTCAGAGCGGTAGATCTCGGTCATGGAGAAACATATGCCAATCGCTATACCATCCATCAGCATCTGCACGGAGCTCCAGGGTCACCGACTTACCCTCGATCGCGCTCTTCAACCCAATCTCCTTCTCAGATTGATGAAGCAGCACCATGAGCTCCGCAGGCGTGAGCAGCTCGCTCTGCCGCACGCGCGGGAGGTTCGACGTGACCTTGCCGAACGTCTCCGGGGGCGTGGTGACGATCGAGCTGAACACCGACCGCACGAGGTTCTTCGGCTCTTGCATGCCATTGAGGATCGACACGATGCGCGGGAGATGGCGGAGGATATCAGCCTGCAACACGGATGCATCCATCACCATCGTCAGATAGAGTACGCGTCACAGGGGCAGGCACCGCACCTTGTCCATCTCAGCGATGATCGGGATGAGGAACCGGGCATCGAGATCGCGCTCGTTGACGAGGCTCTTGACCAGCGCGACCAGCTGCGCACTCGGGCGCCCGTGCTCCGTAAAGATGGTGAGCACGCGCAGCGCGAGCGACTCGCTCCCAGGAGGGAACGTCCGAAGCAATGTCAGGAGCTTCCCATGCGTGGACCCGAGCGCACGGATGAGGGGGGTGATCAGCTGTTGGATGGTTTCTTGCACGGAGACGTCCATCCCCCCGTACGCCGCAAAGATTCTGTGGTCAGATGTCAGCCACCACGCATATAGGCATATGCGTCTCTCTTACTCGTCCAAGAACTCAGGCAGCCTGGTAGACAGCGCGAACAGAAGCTCCAGGTGTTGCAGAATCTGCGAGTCGACTGCAGGCAGCTCTAGCTGCTCTGGCAAATATGGCGTCTGGATGATATCCTCTTGAGGAAGCTGCCCTTCTTCCATGTTCGCTTCTCGTACTTCCTTGTCGTGACCAGCGTCATTGGTCTTCGGGGTTGGAGGCTTCTCTCTTCCACCGTTCATCTCGACGTCTTTCGTCTCTAGCTCCTTTTCTGCCGTCTGCCCTTCCGGCTTCTCTTTTGCGGCATTTGGTCTTGATTGTAAACGGCGCAAGAGCTGCAGCGCAAAGTCACGGACCATGTCCGCCATGGGCTGCCCGTCGGGGATCCACCGCTTGACTGTATTGATTGCCGCACCGCGGGTGATCTTGTCAGGATGCGTGGTGAGCTCGAGCAGCATGTTCATGGCGTCTGCGCGCAATGAAGGTCGTTGGGCTACAAACTCTCTCAGCGCTGCGAAGCCCATTTGGCGCCTGAGGATTCGCGCATACACCAAGGGTTAGACAGAGCGGCAGATCAGAATGAGAGGTAGCGACCGACCGGTCAGGCTCTACGCAGGACTCCCTGAGCAAAGTTAGAATGTCTTGTGGTACGTGGGGCAGGTCAAGTAAGAAGCGCGAGAATGTCCTATCCTTGCCATCCGCATGTGTTTGGTACGCAGCCACGATCTGGTTCAGCCAGGTCTCGTAGTTCGGTTGCTGCGAATATGATCGTTGGTTAGATCCCTTGGACGGCATAGCAGGTATCCTACCCATTCGCGGTCTTGTTGCCTCTGTATCCGGTCGTTGTACCACTCCTCATTCATCCAGGTCGACGCCAAACGCACCCTACCGAACGGTCAGCAGGCGAAACGGCAATCACCTCACTCTGCAACGTACCGCCCAGAGAAGTCAGCCATGATGTAGTCGCAGAGCGCATGCCTCAGCCGATCCTGCCTCTCGTAGATCTCGGACCTGCGCACCAATGCGCCATCCTCGTCCTTCGCCGCCTCCTGCTCCTCCTCGCCCTCGGCTGGGTTCGTAGTGGGGTCGCATACGCGCGTGACCATACGCACGAGGAGGAGCATCCACATCTCCCCAGGCGACGAGCGGGGAGCGTCGCCGGGCTCGACGACGAGCTCGTGCGACGTCAGCTCTTTCGCGCCTTCTCGTATTCGCGCAATCGCCTTCCGCACGAGCTCGTCCCGTTCGTCGGCCTCGAGTTCGCGTGGTGTCGGGAGCTTGAACTCGGCGGGTGGGACCTCGGCAGCATCCATGTCGTGGTCCAGCGCTGCTTCCGCCTCGTCGATGGGCTCCGCGTCTCCAGACATCTTCAAGGGCGTATGAGATTTATGCAGAACGCCAGGTTGTCACGTACCTCTAGATTGAGTTTGTCGGGTTCATACTCAATCTCCTCATCGTCGATGTCCATTTTTAGCGGGTCCACCGGTTCCTCTTTGACGGGTGCAGGTGGCGGCGCAGGCGCAGGCGGGGTAGTGGATTTACGCTTCCTATCGGCACGAGGCTCAGATGGTGGGATTGGTGTACGAGGTGCAGTCGGCGGAGGGGTAGCAGCAGCCAGAGAGGGCGCGCGGGAAGGGCCAGCGGGAGCAGACGGAGGAGGGGTTGTGGAAACGATAGGGACGGCTGGGGGCGCGCCGGTTTTCTTGTGCCGATGCGCCTGAACGAGCCCCACAAGAGCCGACTCTGTGAACGCTTGCAAGTTGGCGACAATCATGTCTGTAACGAGCGTCGCGGGTAGGGAGCTGAAGTCGAAGGCGGGCGCGCCGGCAGCGGTAGGAACAGTGGCAGCAGCAGGAGCAGCCTCGTGTTCCAGCTTGGGCCGTTTCGAGTCGGGGGCCTCGGTAGCAGGTGTAGTCGTCGAGGCACGTTTGCGCGATTCCTCCAAGGCCGCTGCTTTGCGGGCCTTCTCCTCTGTCGCAGCACGCTCCATACGATCCGCCTGAGAGAGGAGGACAGCTTGAATCAGCCCCGCGTAGGAGGCACCCTGGGGTGCTCTAGAGCATGTTTAGTGCCCGGAGACTCGGATAGATGAAAGCAGGCTGACCGTGATATGTGGGTGAGTAGGATCCGGACACTTTTTTCGACACTCCGGACCTCCAGGAATGGGCGGCTCTTGAGCTGTGTTGGCGTCCAGTGCATGATACTGGATACCACAAGTTCCATGAGGCTCGGCCGCTTCTTGACCAGACTTGCCCAGCTATTCATAATGGCAGAGAGCACATTGGGGTCCCTATCCAGCCCTGATGTTAGCTAGCGATGCGAACAACAAGGGCCAATCCCACTTACTCGCTGGTGTAGAGCAGCTTGACAACGCCTTCAAGGAGCTTCATTCCTTCCGCTTCCAACGCTTGCACAGAGATGAAGGGGTGGTCGGTGGGGCACATGGTGATATTCGGGTCATCCTTGATTTGCAACTACCAAGGTTGGTGTCAGTAGGCAGATAGCGGAATAGCATACGAAGGCGAACATACCCTGGGATCGTTGATACCGCGTGTTTGAACGAGGATAACCCGCTGCATGAACTTGAGTGAGGCAAGACGGACACCGCTGTTCGTCTGCGGGGCCCACACGAACTCGATTATCCGCGCTTTGGTCTGCGTGAGGATATCCCAGGGGCGGCGGTTGTTGCGGTTCGCACACCTTGGGCGTACAAAGTTAGAGAGAGCGTACCAGAGCACGCAGACGACTCACAAGCTTCGGAACATCAACGCGTACACGGTCGGGAAGCATTGCACCACAACCTTCACAGTGTTCACGTTCGCGTCGCTGAGCAGTCCAGTCAAGACTTCAAGGGACTGCTCCGCGACTACAATACAACAAATGGTCAACCAGTATATTCTCTCATGAAATGATGTCACGCACGCTGTGTGCGCGCATCTACGCTTAGGTTGGACCGGCAGATGGCAAAGTGCAGCAGGTCGAGCACCCATCGCTTGAGAAGCGAGTCCCCCCCGCCAGAAAGAGTCTTAATGAGCGTCGAGCACAGTATAGACAGGCTCGGGTGGCCCTCAAGCGAGTCGCGGAGCGTGGCGAGCAGGTCTGCCTGTTCCTTAGAGTCGGCGGGCGCGGCCAGGGCCAAAGAAAGCTGCGAGAGCGGGTCGACGGCGGTGGCGTTCGCGGCCATCGTGTGCGGCTGTCTTCGACGAGCTCAGCAGCGGGGCAGACGTTGTGCAGAGCTCGGGGAATGCAGAGAACAACGAGGGCGAGGTTGCGCTCGACGCGGTCGGCGCCTACCGAATGCACTTCGCAGCGCGTCAGAGGCGGCGGAGTCTGAATCCCCCTTGCTCTCCTCTGGCTTCATGGTCTGTACTCGCTGCGTAATGGGCATGGAATTATTTGCTGAACGATGGACAAACAGGCTGGCCAACAATCGCAGAGCATTCAGACTCTCCTCGAGGCCGAGAAGGAGGCCGCCAAGGTCGTGCAGCAGGCACGCCAATGTCCGTTCTGCGGCTTCTTGTCTGCACACACTTAGCACTCACGCCTCTCATCTCCGCCCTACAGACCGCGTCCAGAGACTGAAGGATGCGCGCTCCGAGGCCGCAAAGGAGATAGAGGAGTACAAGAAACAGAAGGAGGCCGAGTTCAAGGCCTTTGAGGCATCCGTGCGTCCCGTTGCCTCGCATGATATCATCGCGTAGCGCTCACATATCTCGCTCTCAATGTTCAGCATGCGGGGACCACCCAGGCTGCGCAGGCCACCGTGGACAAGGAGACCGAGGGCAAGCAGCAGGAAATCCGCACGCAGTATGAGGCGAACAAAGACAACGTTGTCCAGAAGCTCCTCGACCGCGTCGTACTTGTCAAGCCCGAGCTGCATCGCAACCTGCAGAAGGTAGAGGCGTAGGCACAACCCTTGCACATTTCGCATAGACACGGCTGGCCACGCGCACTCTGTCTCATTACGACCGTCGGACTATGAACGGCTCGGAATGGTCGACTTCACAGAATGTACAATTACAGAGACGAATACCAAAGCAACCTGCACGAATGTACGGCCCTACAGCAAAGAGCGCGCGTCAAGCAACCACCCCATCCCCTCTCTCTCCGGCTTCCTCCCCAGCGCACGGCTCAAGATAACCCAACATAGTATGCTACATCTCCGTGGCACAGCAGCTGACGGCTACGTCATTCACTGCCGTGGACCCCCATCCACGAGCCAGTCCAGCCCAACGGGTGCGACGCCGTTCGGTACACCAGGCACTCCCTGATGTAACGACTGCCCCTGCGCAACGCGCGTCGCGGAGGGACTCTGGCTTTGGCTCTGGGTCCCGAGTGAGAGCGAGTTTGCGAACGCCTCCGATGGTGGCTTCCACGAGTCGAGGAGGCCGCTCGCCTTCAGCGACGGCAGGTTTGTCTGTGCCGTCGGCGAGTTCGCCACATCCAGGTCGGACATGGAGGCGTGTGAGCGCAGCAGCGAGCGTGAGTTCCCGTCCCGCCGGCCATCGTAAGGCTGAGCGCTCGTCCCTGCCCCCGGAGAGGAGTGTGCCGACGGAGGTGAGCCCGAAGCCGACTTTGGGTTGCGCGGTTGGTACATTTGTTGGTGGTGGAGTTGGGCCGCGGACACGGCGGCGGCGGCCTGCTGCCGCTGTACCGCCTGACTCTGGCGCCACTGCTCCGCGACGAGGACAACCTTGAACCCCCAAACCTTCTCGAAGTCGCGGTCCCACACCTGGACCTGCGGATCGTCCGGGCTGTACTTGCTATAAGACTATGCAGCAAAGTCAATCACACGTGTTGCATTATCTGGAAGATGGCGGACGAAGCTTACCCAAAGGGCGCAAGCCGCTGATCGCGACATGTCAGAAAGGGTTACGATTATGTATCGGCACCAGTGCGGACACACGAGGGAGAACCGGAAGCGTCATCAGCGGTTGCCGGCGGTAGGCGGCAGACGGGACGGCATACGTACAAAGGATAGAAGTCTTCGCGCGGGTCCCGGCGGCGGTGAAAATCATGTTCAGCTGCTCCCGGACCCAAGGGATCGGTTCCGAAAGCGTTCCCTCGCCCTGGAATGACAAAACGGGCGGTGTCAGATATCCTGCCCCGAATGCCCAAAGGGGCGTGCGCGCGCCGCATCGCGCGAACTGCGGGCGTACCTCGAGTATGGCCAGATAACAGCACGGGTACATCGCGTGCATGAAACAATAGCACCACGCGCCTGAGTTCGAAGACGTTTCGAACATGGCCACCTGGGTTTCCAGGTTCTCCTCTGTGAATTGCAGATGGCTGGGCAAGGGCTCGAGCCACGCCTGCGAAACCGAGTCGTTAGGCACACACACATGGCCAATAGAGCGAAGTGACGTACGTCAAACACGGGCCTGATCGCTGCGATGGCGGCCGCTCGTTCTGGTCCATCTTTGGTGGCTAGGCGGCCGAATGAGAGATTTCCCTGACAAAAACTAGCGGATCCCAAGGCTTACCGAGTATGGTTTCCACGTTGTGATGTATTTCCAGCATTCGGCACATGTGTCCGTACTGCGACGCGTACCTCGTGCGGGGCGCAGGCCGCCGCAGGTACTCGGAGGCTGTCGAGGGAATCAGCACTGAGGAATGCCCAGTCGTGCGTACACACTTACTGGCAGAGCTGGAGAGCATGGCCAACTCAAATGTTGTTTCGTCGATGGGAAGTCGCACCAGGTCTGCGAGCTCGGCCATTCGCGGCCGTATGGGCTTGCGGGTGTAGATGTTGCTGATCCATGCCATAATCTGGATCAGCCAGAAGCACCGCCGAGTGCATTCTTGGTCAATGAAGTCCATGACACCCTCGGAATCCGTTGGCGACGGTGGCGCGGCGTTGTCGGAACGGTGAACCTCGAGACTGCCCTCAAGCACCTGGAGCGCCAGCTCTGCTCTCGTGCGGGAATTAAGACATGATGATCAGCGCCCCGCGGTTTCTTTCGCACATGAAGGGCGGACATATGACCTACCGAAGTACCTGTAATGGCGGGTCCACGAGTGACTGGCGGCGACTTCGTGCATCTCGAGCAAACATAGCGCCTGAGCGGTGCTTACACAAGGCTCAGACAATAGTCTCCCGGAGTTGTCGAACATGAGGGATAGGGCCTCCTGGAAGAAAGGGACGCCGGCGAGGCGCGCATGTTGGGCTTTGGCCGCCACAGATTTGGAGAGCGGTGCAGCCAGGGCGCATACCGCCAGGACGAGGTACTTTGGTACCTTGTCCAAGCTCAAGTCAGCGGAAAAAGACGGCTTGTGGATGATCATCCGTTGAGGATTACAGTGTGCGAAGAAGACTGCGGTAGAAGTTAGCGAAAATAGGGGACGTCTCAGAAGCCGCACACATACTATTCACAAGCTCGTGGGTTGTTGCAGGGTCCAGTAATGTCACGCTAGATTCGTCGGGTGATGTCGCTGTCGAGGGGGGACTGGGTATGCCGCCGGACTGCCCGCGACGGGATCGCTTCATTGTCGGGTCGCGTTCGATGCCATTCTGCGGACTAGTGGGTGGAGCAGCCGCCGTTGCGTGACCAGCCCACGGGGGCGGCTCGCTCGTCGGGGAGGCCTGCGGAAGGACACGTTCAGAACCACCATCAGCTGATTATAGCGCGCACGTACCGTGGCTACAGCGGCCATAACAGGACGTTCGGGATTGGTGTTTCGTGGGGCGGGCACAGGTCGACCGGCGGCATCCGTGTAGGTGCAGTTCTTGGATGCATAATAGCTGCCCCATGCTCAGAGTCTGTGTGGCCGGAGACTGTCGTCTACTCACCAGTTTGCGCAAGGAGCTGGCGCGTGTGCGGGTTACTAAATTGACTAACTGTACGCTCTGTGCGGGGTATACTTACCGGTACCGTCGCACCGCCGTTTGCTCTTATGGCAGGCGTCGCACGCCTTGCTAAGTCGCTTTCTCTTCGGACCCTTGACGAAGGCCACCGAGATAGGTTCGCTCTCGGGGTGGCGGAGGTGGTCGCTAGGGGCGGAAAGGGGCATTGGCTGCGGGGAAAGCTTGGTTGCGGGGAGCTGAGACTTGTACATCAACTGCTGAGTGTCGATAGGCGAGGCCATCGCCGGAATCGCCAAAGCACGGAAGGAACGCTTGAGCCAAGGCTCAGAAGCGACTGCTGCGAAACGAGACAGCCAGCTGCAAGGGGCTGCAGCGGAAAGGGCGCGAGGAGAGATACGCGGGGGGCGGGACGGAGATGGTGGGGGAAGGAAAGCAAGCAGGACGGGGATGTGAAGGGAGGGCGAGCAGAGTAGAGCGGACGGATGTGATGGTGGGGTATATAATCGCGTTCTGCGGGCTCGCCGGACCCTGCGGAAGGCTCGGACGTGGGCGAGGAGAAATGACAGAGTTCATGTCCGTTGCGCCGGAACGAGCGGCCCTTTCTGCCGCGGCAGCGTATCCGTCCGGCCGCCCCATCCCCCGTCACCGTCACCTCCGGCCCTGTGCCTGTGAATCTCGGCCCTCGGTTTCCCCTGTTTTCCAGTGCTTTCCTTTCCTTTCCTTTCCACTTTCTTTCCTGGCGGCCAATCCGGTTGGTCGATCGTCTCTTGGCCCGCGGATGACAGATGTGCGGGGGCGTGAGACCAACACAGGAGTTGCGTGCCGAGGACGAGGCTCCCCGGAACTGACGCCGGACGGGAGCGGTACTCACGCCGCCGGCACTTTGGTGGTAACTGACCAAATCCGTGAGGCCTTCCTGCCGCCGGCACTTCCCGGCAACGTGCATGAGTGGCAGTACCAGTATTCCGTGCCTGGATTTGGGACCCTTGAACTTGAAGCTCCCTCGGGCCACCAGGACGTGCGCACTAGTCGCTGACTTTCACAAACTCTGGTAGCCCCTGGCACGATCGAAACTTTGCATTCCATGCCATTACCTATAGCCGATCGGCCGGAGCAGAACACAGTAAACGCAACAATTTTCTCACCTCGGTACCGAGATCACACCAGCGGCAGCCTGCGGTCTCCTGCGGTTGCGGCGCATGGCTGTGTTTGCAATCTTCCTGTGCAGACAGTTGGACACTCATCACATACGCGCCGTACAGCAGGCGTACATAGGCAGGCGCACAGCAACAAACGTATGTATGCTCGAGCAGATCATCTCAAGAACAAACTATGTGGGCACAGGAGCTCCAACAGGTTTGGTCGTGCAGCGCCTTATCATTGCATCCGGGAAGGAGCAGCATAATGTACTGTATGTTTTGGCTAGGGATACACGGCTTAATCGAACAGACCGAAACCCATGTCGTCGTCGGACTCCTCCTGCACGCGTAAAAGGAGCAAAGTTAGGAACAGTCTTGTGTATCAAGTACGAGCTGGATACTGACCTTCTCCTCCTTCTTCTCCTCCTCCTTCTTCTCCTCGGCAGCGGCAGCGGGGGCGCCACCAGCAGCAGCACCAGAGGACGCGACCGCACCACCAGAGGGAACCTAACACGGTACGTGTGAGTGTATGAGATCACGACGGCTCGCAAAGGTGCACGTACGGAAGCGAGCTTGGAAGAGCCCTCAGCGATCAGGGCGTTGACGTCCTTGCCCTCGAGCTCAGAGATGAGCTTCGCGAGGCGCTCGTCATCAGCCTCAATGCCGACGGCACCGAGGACCTTCTTGATGTCCGCCGCAGAGGGGGAGGTGTTGCCTCCGATCTGGAGGAGGAGGTACGCAGCAACGTGACGCATCTACAGGGAAGCGACGGGCATATGAGTTCAAGTTGAACCCAGCCGAGCGGAGAAGCCAAGCGCACAGTGGTAGTTTTGAGGGGTTATGGGAGAAGGTGGTGGGTAGCCACAAATCACTGTAGCGACACGAAAGTCAGCTTCCTGCGCTCGCCCGAGAGCATTCCCAACGTGCGCGACGGCGAACAGAGACGCACCTTTTAATCCGCTGAGGGAAGACCTGTGGATTCTATCCGAGGACGATGAGATGCTCGACCTTAGCGCGATCCGCGCGAGTGTGCCCGCGCGCCCGCCAGTGGCTGAGAACTATACAGTCACATTCCCACGCCTGTTAACAGGCGCTCAGCCACCACTCACGCTTTCGGTCTCCGTCCCAAAGCAAGGCAGGAATTATCGCCCCTCCCGATCCCACCGCAAGACCGCCCACGACAACCGCAAGATGGTGAGTGCTGCTCGTGCATGTCGTGGTGGGAGGTCGAGGAGAATGGAATGCTGACGGCGTGGACGTTTTGCGTCGATTCAGGCTGACTCCTCCGTTACCGACCCTCAAGTCGCTGCCGACCTCAAGAAGAAGCGGACGTTCCGCACGTTCTCGTACCGTGGTGTCGAGCTCGACAAGCTCCTCGACCTGAGCAACGAGGAGGTGTGTAGCGTTACCCGTGTTGGAATGCTGTGGACGCTGATAGTGCCTCACTCGTAGTTCGTTGAGGTATGCATCTCGCAGAACTGGTGATCGGAAGACACAAGCCTCATATCTATCGTCCGCTCAGATTGTCCATGCTCGTGCCCGCCGTCGGTTCCAGCGCGGCCTCAAGCGCAAGCCGATGGGTCTCATCAAGAAGCTGCGCAAGGCAAAGACTGAGGCTGCCCCCAACGAAAAGCCCGCGGTCGTCAAGACCCACCTCCGTAACATGATCATTGTCCCCGAGATGATTGGCAGCGTCGTCGGTATCTACAACGGCAAGGTGCGTACCGCAGACAAGGAGATGCCCAAGAACACGAGTTGACGAGGATTGTATTGTCGTAGGTCTTCAACTCCGTTGAGATCAAGCCTGAGATGGTCGGCCACTACCTTGCTGAGTTCTCGTGCTCATACCGGCCCGTCAAGCACGGTCGCCCCGGTATCGGTGCCACCCACTCCTCGCGTTTGTATGTACCTCCCTCGCTTATACTTTCCTGTTCGATGTTGACGGTTTCCCTTAGCATCCCTCTCAAGTAGAGGCCCGGGTTTACGACTTTCTTATGTCTTTCATCCACCATCACCATGTGCAGTAGTTCCAAAAGTAATATGCAACATGCTGCTATGCGCACCCGGAACGCGTATCGTTGTCTGCATCATACGACTGCACACTGTAGCGAGCTGTGTAGGATAGGGACATGCGCCTCTTCACTTCGTATGTCAATGTACTGGGGCAATTCACGAGTCGATTCACGAATGATTGTACGCAAACAAGCACCGACACGGCACACGATATTCCGATTCTCGTCGCTCGAGGCCCTAATGGCTGGTTTGGGAGGGTATAGATGTCTGTCCATGCTATAGGTTAAATGGAGTAACGTGAAGTACAGATACGGAGAAATCATGGGGTAGAGGGTGAGGAGGGACAGAGGAAGGACACGACACATTGCTGGGCGGATGCAGGTCAGAGTAATTACTGGTGAAGGCGAATGGGTGCAGATCCCGTGGTGGCGGGATATATGCTGAGGTGGTCAGAGAGCGGGCCGCAAACGGCGAGGGCATAACATAAGTCAGGAGGAAGCAACAAAGCAAAGCGGTAGGGGCAGCCAAGCGTCAACGCTGCTGGGGGTGTCCATTGGGCACGAACGGATGCGGGCTCTCGCTGCTCGTCCGCGAGGACGAGGTGTGGTTGTTGATGAACGACGACGGCCGCGACGAAGGCCGGTTCGGGTCCTGGATCATTGGCGGCGGGCGCGGGTCCATGCCCCACTCCGCGCTCGGGCTCTGCAGGCTCTGCATGCTCGGCATGTTCTGCATGTGCTGCATGTTCGCGGGCGCGCGCGGCTGCGGCGAGAGGATCGCGCCCATCGACTGGTTCTGCGTGGCCGATTGCGGCACGCCCACCCCAAGGGGGAAGGAGAAGGGCGAGTGCTGGATTGGGGGCGGCTGCGGTCGGGACGGGGGGTGGCCGTTCCGGAGCATGCCTTCGGAGGGAGAGGAGTTGGCGATCGGGGGCCGGTCTAGGAACTGCGGGTTCGACTGCGTAGACCTGTCTCGCTGTCAGATATAAGCGTGTACAACGGGAGCATGTGAACCGTACCTGGGTGGCATCGAGCGCATGTCCTCCGCTCGTGGCGTGCCTGGGTTGAAGTTGAACTGTGCGTTGCCCAGCGTCGGCGAGGTCAACCCGGGCGTGCGGGCGCCAGATCTGCTGCGCATATACGCCTCCACCTTCTTCAAGAACTCCCTGCTTGGAAGCTCCATGCAGTTCGCGAAGTGCTCCTCGTCCTGCAGGATTGGCAGGAACTCCTCCGGGACGCAGTAGAACTCGTCCTGGTTCTCCAGCAGCGCGGTGACGACACGGATGGCACCGAAGCTCTCATCCCGCACGGCGTTCTGACCCCGAGAGTAGAGGATGCTCGGGCAGATGACTGTTGCCAGGTTCTGCAGGTCCATCTTGCTGCCCGTCTCCTCGTCCAGGTGGGCGAACGACGCGACCCATTTGAGGAAGACGAAGAGAACCTCCAGCGTGTCTCGATGAGCCTTCGGCAGAATAAGCGACACCATATGTAGCAGTCGCTTGCGATCTTGCTCATTGGGTAGCGCTGTAAAGGATGATGAGCGGGCAGGTCCTAACAACGAAGCCGTACGAGACTTACATTGTGTCGCGATGAACAGACGATGTAGCTTGTACGTCATCAGAGGATCAGGAAGGTCTCGGAAGAACTTCTTGAGCAACGCAGCGAGCTGCACCGGGTTGTCCTGCGTGAGGTCTACTGACGAAGCATCTCGGTCAATCGCCTCCGTGAGCTCTTTGAGTCGCCGGATGTTGCCGTTCCTTCGGAAGATACCCTCGATGGACATGTCTAGAGATTCCGTAAGATACTGAGCAGTACGACGTCATACGCGTAACGCACCCATTTGCCGCATTGCGGAGACGACATCGTCCACGAAACTTGGAATCCGAAGGGTCGCACGCGAAGCACCCAGCAGGGAATCCGCGCCCTCGCGCTCGACCAGAAGCTCGAGGGGTACGCCGAATACACCTGCAAATCGGACGTTGAGCTGCTGTATCACGCGAGCGTATCGCCGCACCACCCGGTTCACTCACCCTTCTTCTTCACATTCTTCTTGTCGTTCCCCGGCTTGAAGAGCTTGTTCCAGAACGAACTCTTCTTCAGCTCCACGAGCTCCAGGATCTCGTCCAGGTCGAACTGGTCCCGCAACGGCGACCGCGAGAGGACCGACACCGCGCAGTGCTTCACGATCGCGAGCTGGACCGGGTTCAGCTCCGCGACGTACGGTGTCGCGCTCTGGCTAGGGAGCGACCGCCGCTGCTCCCGCGCCTGCGCCGCCTCGACGAGTTGCGGGATATCCGCGAGCGTGATGCCGTCCTCGATCCCGCCGACCATGCTGTCGTGGTCCGGGGCCCCGCCCGCAGGCGAACTTGGCCCGGACTCGTCGACGATCTTGATCGCGGTGTTCCCCCGTGCGAACGGTGGCCGGATGATCTGCGACTGCACGTTCGTGTCGATCGTCCCCGGCGACGGCAGCGAGCGCTGCTGCTGTGGCGGGTGCGGATGCTGCATGTGCAGGTGCGGCGCCTTCGCAGGGCGCGTGGAGGATTGCTGGGCGGATTGTGGGGCGTGGTGTGCGCTGGCGGCGACTTGTTGTGGGCGGTGGGCCATGTCCGTGGCGTGAGCGACCTTGCCTGTCGGACTTTCGACGATCGTCGACCGCTTGGGCACTCGGGCTGTCGACGACAGCTTGCGGTCCAGATGTACGGAGCGCAGCCTGTTCATGTCGGCGGAGTTTCTGTACGGGTCCTCCTCCAGCTCTCGTGGAGGCTGGCCTGGTATCGACGTGGCCGCTGTTGATTCCTTAGCCGACAGCAGGGCGTACCCGATGGAGCAACTCACCTGGGGAAAGCGGCACAACGCCACGCTTCTTGAGCAGCACGTACAATCGCCGCAGGGCGACGTTCAGCAGAAACGCGTACTGTTCCAACCGCGAGACGGCCTGGAAGCCTGACCGGCACCCTCCGTGCGCATGGTCAGTGCAATAGATGACGACCGGGACGGTACCGAACGAGGACGTCTCCTTCATGGAATCCGGGTCGAACACGAAGAAGCCAACGTTCGCCGGTGGCCGTCGCGCCGTGGACAGCTTGGGCTGCTTCGAGTCCTTGTCCTTGTCCTGCCCCTGCACCGCGAGCTCCTTGGACTGCTCGTCCTGGCTCGGGCTCTTCACTGGCTCCTTGATGGCTGGCATCGCCGCGATCTTCCCACACGTCTGGCAGCTGAGGCAGTGGGAATGCCACCGCTGGTACGTCCCCAGCCGCACGCAGTCCTCCTCTACCGTCTGGTTGCACTTTATACACAGGTCCGACGGCGGGTTGACGACCGCGACCTTCGCCAGCGCCGGGTCTTTCGGGGACGCGCTGAACGGGCTCTCGCCTGCGTTCTCCGGCGCGAGGCTCTTGAACCCGTACGTGACGCCCTGCGTGCCGACATTGCCAGAGTCGTTCTGAGGGATGAGCTCTCCGTTCGCGCGCTTCATGATCCGCCGCGCGGCGGGATTCGCGCCCTGGATCGCGAGCATGTGCAGCTTGTCGAGGAAGTTCGTGATCGCCTCCCGTACGTCCTGCTCCCTCTCCAACTTCAGCGCGCCGGTAAGGGCGATCCGGATGAGGATCTTGAGGTAATGTGCAAGCCCGGTAACCAAGGCGAGCAGCTCCTGCGTCATACCCATCCGCCGTGCGCCAGTCTCCTGCGTATGTGACAAGAGGGTGAAGAGATCGACAGTCTTTCGACACAGCATGCGCGCCTCCCGTACGTGAGACATGCCTAAGAGATATCAGAGCGGTTAGCGTGTTAGCGTGACACTTCGCGGGTGCACTGACCCTTCAGCCGTAACCGCGAGAAATGGTACTCCAGGTCGTCGATGGTAGCGAAGAGAACCTCGACGTGCAGAATGAACTTCTCTGCCATCCGGATGGCATCGAGGTACTGTCCGTTGCTAACCTGCCGCAACATATCGGATATGCACGCGGCGCTAGACTCCTCAAAGGCAGACAGCACCCTGATGGGAGTCAGTTCCTATCGCTCAGACTCGCAGCAGCTCCTGTCGCAACTCACGTCCATATCCGATACACCTGCTGCTCCATCCTGATCTGCTTTTCCCTGAGTGATGCCGCCGTTTCTCGACGTTCCTCCTCGATGTACGGTGGCTCTGAGGAAGAGCTGGCTTCGCCTTCTTCCGCCCCAGGCGGTGGTAGGCTTGTTGGTCGACGTGAGGAAACCTTGACATTCCAAAACTGCAGGGGCGTCTTAGTCGAACCGACGAGACCGAAGAGGGTGAGAACGCACCTTGTTGATCATGTAGCACTCTGGGTGCCAGCATTCGTCCCGCATATTCCGGTTAATCTCCACGAACTGCTTCAAGATCGCGCTATTGCAGCCTGCACACTTCGTCGCGTATCGTGTCGAGTAGTGGAAATGGCAGTAGACATCCCCCTCGTGCTCGTAGTACGAGTCCTGGGGGCCAAAGAGCGTCGGACATACGGAGCACGTGAAGTGCTCAACGTGGAACTTTTTGTCTACAGCATCCGTTTGAACCCCCCGAACCTTCCGCACAGAGGGAGAAGTACTCACTGCACGCTGTGATGTAACTGCCCCGCAACGCCATGCCGCACTTGGCGCAGATCAAGTTGAGGCGCCGGAAGTAGTCCCGCTCACACAGCGGGTGCTGCTTCCCATCCTGCCCGTCAATTGGGAAGAACTTGGACGCGACGACGGCCCCACAGTCCTGGACGATGTTCAACGCATCGATCAAGGATGACAGGCCGGTGTGATGCTCACCATGCATTTGAAACACTGGAGATGGTACACAGCGCCTAGCGCGCGGACGAACGCACCCTGCATGGCCTTACCGCACGCCGCGCATGGTCTGGCGAAGGACGGCGTTAGCGGGCGGGCCTGATGACAGAGGCCACACCGAGCGGTGCCGGCAGGCGACTCGGGGTGTTTTAGGTCAAGCGGCGGGGACTTACGTAGAAGCGACGCTCGTGCTGGTGTGCGTCGTGGACGTGCCGCCCGGCTGGCTGCCCCCAGGGGTAGACGAATCAGAATAGAGAGACGAGTCCGAATGCACGCTCCGGGGCCGACTGCGGGAGGGCTCAGACTGATCGGAGGGGGATGGCGGGTTGTGGTGGTGTGAGCTGCCTGGGGTGCCTGGCCGGCTCGCGGCGAGGTAGGGCGGGGCGGGCGACTGGGAGAGCGCATAGTCGTGGTGCTGAGGATCGCCACGGGACCAGGCGGAGGAGTGGTTGAGGTCCTCGCTGCGCGCATGGGGGTGGTCGTCGGCCCTGGGCCTCCTCTGATCGAGGTCGTGCGGGGAACTGACGGTAGACGCTCTGGTCGGGACGTGCGCACGATCTGCGGCGTGGGGCTCTGTGCGCGGCGAGGGCGGGTGGGTGCCGTTGGAGAGGGAGGGCGGGAGGAGGTCGTGATCGTGCTCGAAGTCCTGGTCGGCCATGTAGGCGAGGGTCGCGGAGTCGTTAGAGGATTGGGAGACGGAGTGCTGCTTGTGCTGGCGGTCGTAGTCGCCGGGCGCACTCATAGCTGCACCGACGCCGAGCGAGTGCGACTGGCGAGAGGCGGGGCGGGCGTCGGGGACGAGGGCGGAGGCGGGGCGGGAGACGGGGAGGGAGAGCAAGACAAGCAGGAGAGCAGGGCGGCCGCCTCTGCTCAATCTCGACGGTGAATTCGGAACGCCAATTTCGCGTACAGCACTCACTCGGTCACACCCGGTCACAGCTCAGTCACCCACCCACAGGCTTATGCCCGCCGTCACGCGCACCCCGACCGGCGACCGCTCGCATCGCCCTCGGCCACTTTCCACTCGCCCACCCCAGTGGCTGTTTCGCCTTTGGGTCACGGCTCACACGAGGATAGGTAAGAAGCTGAATGCGATGAGATGGTGCTGTGCCCGAGAGCGTACTCGGCCGATACAGCCCACTTCGGCCAAGTGCTACCCACTGACAGCTACGGGGCACATGCCCACCTATGCTCCGTCCACCCCAGGATCAACGATGCTCTCCTCCGGAAAGCAGTGTACAACTCGAATGGCGCCCAGTGCAGCGGCGCTCCCTTGCTCGCAGCGGAATCTGCATACTCGGGCGCTGTATGCACTGCATCCGTCACGTTCGAAGCTTGGAAAACAACACTTACGAGCGACTTCTAGCTCTGCGGATGCCTCAGAATCATCAGGGAGGGTAATTCAGGCTCGGCCGCACGCGAAGCGTGGCCCTCGTTGTCATTAGCAGGGAGCTGTTATAGGTGCGATATGTTTAGCGGGCGCGGGCGGTGTGGAGACAAGGAGGCTTACCTCGAATATGATGCGGCGCATTCTCAGTCCTGACGCTATCCTTAGCATGATGATTATATCAATATTCTTCAACACCGCTCTTGTCTTGAAATTCAGACGATGGATCACCTTGAAGCTATTGAGCATGTCGTCCCAATACTCCGCGGCGGTTCGCCGGTCGTTCGAATGCTGCTAAACACCTCCAAACCCCCTACTGGCGAAGGCCGTTACAGTTTTTGATGCATTGCGAATGAGGGCTGAGAGCCTTGCTCTGACGAGTAAGGGATAAGAAAATTTCTCGTATTAAATCTCCTTCACGTCCATTTTACGCCCGGAACTCGTCGGCGTTCAGGATCAGAGTGGTAAAGAACTTGATCATCTCCAGGAATGAATCGACCGGGATGACTGCCAGGGAAAGAAGTGCGATGAGCGCCAGGAACATGGACCATAAATGCACTCGACTACGTACATTCGCCGATCGTGTGCACGCCGTTGTCCAGAGCCGTGCCGTTCCCGGCGTTGTAGTGGTTGTACCGGTAGATATGCGGCGTCAGCGCCCAGTAGTACCGCGTGTCTGTGCGCCCGCATGAGCATTGGCAACCCCCCGAACTCGAACTGCCGACCACATACCAGTGTTGCCGGACATGATGCCAGGCGCGACGACGATGTTGTCGTCGCCGACGAGCCCGCGGTGCGCGTTGTACGTCGCCTTGATCGTCCCCGAGAGCAGCGCGTATTCCGGCGCGTCAATGGGGCTGATGGGCGCGGGCTCGAGCGACGCTCCCCAGGCGTCGCTGATCGTGAGCGTCCCGTACGCGGGCGCATCCTCGCCGGTGATCTGCGAGCCAAACGCCGTGTACGACAGGTTGAAGTCCTGGGCGAGGCCCTTGAGCAGCGCGGTGTCGTGCGCCTTCACGTCGTCGACCGAGCTAACCAAGACTGGTCAGCAAACAGATCGCCCACAGGCTATACCCAACGTGGTGAGAGCGCAGGACGTACCTGTCGGTGGCGATACGGTGGTTGACGACGGCCCAGGCCTGCTCGGGGAGCGCGTTCGTCTTGACGCCGCCGTTGATGAGGTCGATGGCCTGCGTCGTGCCGACAAACGCGCGGAACGCGGGCGTTTTGAACAGCTCCTTCTGTGCTTCCTTGAGAGCCTTGTCGGATTTCACGGCCCTCTTGAGAGACCGGCGGAGCTTGCGAGGAACGTCGGGTGCGTGGGCGGCGAGACACTGGAACTTCCAGTACATGGGCGTGCCCCGGTTGAGCTGCGCCTCGTAGGGGTTCGCCTCGTAGTGAACGAGGAGCTGAGAGAGAATGCCGATAGTCTGAAAGCAACATGTCAGGGTTTCCGGTAGGCCCATTCTAGTTTGCGGCCCTACCGTATGCTCGGGCGGTACGCTAGAGTGACCGCCAGGAGAGGTGACCTCCACGCGAACGTCGATGTAGCCCTTCTCCGCGATAGCAGGTGTCGCGACGACGCCACCGAACTCGTTAGCGAATCCTCCTGTGCAATTTGTCAGCATGCGGCAATTACGCTCGTCTGCGGATGATACATACCACCCTCGTCCACCAGGAGCAGGAACGCGTTCTCGCCGTAAGTCGACAGCAAGTGCTTGCTGAGAGAAGATGCGCCCTGAAAGGAATCATGAGACTCCGCGCCGTGACACCGTTCCGCCGCCACTCACGTAGAGGCCGCTGGCCTCCTCGTCGAAACCAAACGCAAGCACGACACCGCGCGACGGCTTAAACCCACGCTCAAGCAGCGACTCGATGGAAGACCTGCGAACCTATCAGCAACACGTCTCGGGACCTCTGTCATGGGAGAGTCCTACAGGATGCCAATCAGACCGCCCTTGTCGTCCGAGCTGCCACGGCCCCAGATCCGCTTCCCTGTCCATGTCAGATGGGCATGAGCATCACTGATTGCACGACGTTGCCCTGGATGACCTACCGTCGAAGTGTCCAGAGAACGGCGGGTGGGTCCACTTGTCGACCGTGTCAGGGTTCACAGGGACAACATCTGTGTATCACTGTAAGGCACAGTGCGCAGTAATTCCGAGGTTTGTGGGTCTTCGAACCTTGGTGGGCAGCTAGCAGGATGGGCTTCAAAGACTCATCCGAGCCCTTCCAGACGTACACCAGGCCGTAAGTGTTGACCTTAGTGAGCTCCAGGGTCGAGTGGCTGTGGCATGATGTTAGAACCACCACAGGCTGCCAAGGCATTCACTTTGCCTACATCAGAGGGAACGCCTTCAGCAGGTACTCATGGAAGGGGCCAAATGCATCCCAGCGGGGGTCCTGGCCTACAGGCGCCATCTTATCATAAGATTGAGTCCTGGAACGCGTAGCCGCAGTTAGTGCAGGCTCGCAAGCGCGTTTATAGCATCAGCACTCACGGAACGCGTACGGCGCCACCGAGCCATTCAACAGCGCGTCCCTTGAACGCGTCCGAGTCGAATGTCTCACCCAGCGACGTCCACAGCTCTCCGTTCTTCTCAGGAACAACGGGAGACGCCTGCGGGCACTGCTCAGCGCTGGCATCGACAGCGTCGTCGGACCAACACGAGCGCAGGTTGACGACCTGCAGCGAGTGCAGGCCAGTCAGAAGCGCAAGGACAACGACAAGTCCCTTCGCGAGGGTGCGTCCCACACAGCGCGTCTTCTGCGGCGGCTGCGACGCGGGCACGGGCATGTACGTCCCCTTCTCCTCGTACGCAGGGAGCACGGGCGAGGACATGGTGGTGGTTGGAGGGATGGTGTGAACGAGAAGGCGGCTGGGGGACGTCACCTCCACGGGAGCATATGGCTCGCTTATATACGCCCGGCGCTCTTATCCGGGTTTCAATTTAGGCATTCCCCGACGGGATCGAGGCGTTCTACGGATTCGCGAGTTCGCAGGTAAGCCGGCGATAGTATTCGACGGTGGTGCAATATATTGCGGATCCCAGGCGATGGTGGCTGCCACGGTTCGGCATGCGCGCGCTCGTGCTCGCAGCCTTGGGCGCCTGTAGTCTGATGTCTGGGCGGCGCGGGCCTCCGTGTCGTCGATAGTGGCACCGTGCAGGCTGGTATACGTTCACCAGAGATAAAACTCGTCGTCATCCTCCGGAGTGCTCGGACGTGCAAATGGTCTAGAAAGCTACAAGGATGTGGGGTGTGGAGGAGACGAGAGACGCGCGCGTCGGCAAGCGGGAGGCGCGAGCGGTGGCAGGGGTCCTGCGGGGTCGCCGCGTCGGGCTCTGGTCCAAAATTTGGAGAGCGCGGGTCCCTTGAACCTCGCTGCAGAGCGCGTGCTGGCGGCGGACGACATCACCCATGGGCTATGCGCAACGAAAGGTCGCGAACACGGCTGCCAAACTCGCCCATGTCTCCTCGCAGCACCTAAAAGCTCTCCCTCCAAAACACTCTCTCGCCCACGGCGCCGGCAGGCCTGCCAACGCGGCACCCACCGCCCTCTTCGACGCCCAGTCCTGGGCTTCCTCCCAGCCCGCCCCCCGCTCGACTCTCGCCGCCTTCGCGCACCGGATAGGCCTTGCGAACGTCGTGCCCTCGACGGACGTCCTCGAGCAGGCGTGCACCCACCCCTCATTCGTCCACCTCCACACACAGCAACATCCGGACCAGCCGCTCCCCACCACTAATGCCTCGCTTGCTACCCTGGGCAACTCCCTCCTGGGGCTCTTTGCGACGGAGTACGTTAACTCGTCCTTCCCGCACCTCCCGACTCGTGTTATGAAGGCTGCCGTGAGCGCACACGTCGGTCCGACGACGTGTGCCAACCTGGCGCGTGAGATGGGCGTGACTCCCATTCTGCGCTGGCAACGGACAGTAAGTGGAGTTGTGTCACAGACCTTTACTTCCACTCATTCACGCCGTATAGCCTTCAACGACGGCGAACGGCGCTGTTCTGCATGCGGACGCGCTGGCCTCGGTTCCTCGAGCGCTCACCGCGCTCGTGTACCAGTATAGGTCACTGCGCTCCGCACGGAGATTTGTGGAGAGGTTCTTCTTCAGCCGGGAGGTTGACTTGCGGGGCATGATCAAGTTCCGGGATCCCAAGCAGACGCTGCTGGAGACGGTCGCGAAGTACGGGCGGGAACGGCCAGTCTCGAGGTACGTTACTTCCTCCTGCGGCTCGCGTCCCAAAACGCCCCATTCCCTTCGTCCCCGGTTCTTTGCGTCAGCTTCGTCGTGGTGTAGATTCCTCGATGCGTTTCATTGCGCCACGCTGCGTTAGTGGGCTGTCGTGCACACGAGCGACACCTACCGCAAGAAAGCAGGAGCTAGGAAGCCCATCATTATCTCCTGCTACCAGCACCCGCTCTCTTGTGCGGTTGCACGATAGCCAAAACAACGGAATAGCCTATCCTAAGCTGTCATTGCCGTGAATATGGCTTCGGTTGTTGGCGTGTAGGCTCGCAATGTTCAGGTGACTCCAGGAACGCCTGGCGGTCATAGCTATGCTGTCGGCGAACAAGCTTTGATTACCATGGCTTTATGGCGCGTTTTCGCCGTGTTCTGCGCGCATATATACACCTTCACTGCACTCCCCATATTCCTCTACCAGGACGCTGATCATCGCCTTCATAGACTGCTGAAGGAGACTGGTCGATACTCAAACTCGCCAGTGTTCGTAGTCGGCATCTTCTCGGGAGCAGATCAGCTTGGTGAGGGTTTCGGCAGCTCGCTGAAAATGGCCGAATACCGCGTACGTCCCGCCACCCCCCCTCCCCCCTTCAACGCTCATCCACGCGCATACAGGCGGCGGAGGACTCGCTATTGAGGCTCTACCTGACGCGGCAGCCACCACACCAGCTGCAGCTGCCCACGTCGACCTTCCCCGACGCCCCGGGGAGCATATACGACGCGGCGGGCCCCGAGAGTGCGTACGCGCCCGCGCCGATGGGCGACTCGGAGGTGCTGTACGGCAGTGCCGGGCGGGTGGGTACGCGTGTGGCCGGTGCGCGCACAGCGGCGGCGGCGACGGGGGACGATTTAGAGGACTACCTATAGCTAGTAATGCGAACATGCCTTAATTTCTGCAGGACCACCCTTCGCTCGAACCGCGATGTGCGGCGTGTGCCCGGTGCTTTGAACGCGCGAGATGACATGCGGAAAAGATCACCGCATAAGAGCGGAAAATGTACTTGCGGCCGCGGGACGTTAGAAACTTTTCGGGTCTAGTAGGGACTTTCCACCAGCGATTCCTAGGATGTACAGTACAGGCATCCACGAATGCGAATTCGTTGTCGCGCGAACTGGAAGTGCAGTTTTCCACTACCGTACAGTGAGAAAACATGAAACGAAGACTACGGATGTAGTTCTCGCACAGGGTCCGCGTGCCTCAGCATTGAACCTTTCGGGACCTCCCTCACTGGCAAACGCAGGAGACGACTTCTGATACAACAAGACGCCTACGTGTTTTCCACTCGGACTCCCCTAGGTTCCGAAGTCATTCATCGTCGTCGTACGGCATGCATCCAGAATCAATGCCCCGGCCTCGGGCGAGCGCGGTTTAACGATGCATCGGCAGTCCTCCGGAGCGCTGCGGGGCGAGTTAGTAGCTGCTGGTTCGCAGAGTTGTGCGCGGCGGCGCCGCTGCGTGCAGTGATGCCCACCTGACGAGGCCGTGACTTTGCTCATACTTGACATCGATCGGCTGTCCGTCCTCGTCGAGGGGTAAGCTGATGTCGAAGACGTGCAACAGCGACGCAATGTTGATGAACAGGGAGGGGTGCGCGAGGTAGCGTCCAGGGCAAATCCTGTCGGCGCTGTCATGATCGAGACGCACGAATACGGCCGACAAACGAACATACCTCCTACCGAAACCGAATACGATGTCCGCTGGGTCGCGCACACTAGGATCCAACTTCCCGCCCTTGATAAAGCGTTCTGGACGGAACGCGAAGGGGTCCTCGTAAACTTCAGGGTCGTGCAGGATGCTCCTGCAGGCGGGGCGGAGATCAGTAGCGACCGTGTTGGCGAAAACGGTATTAAGAGCCTACCAGACGTTGGCGATCACGGTAGTTCCAGCGGGAATGAAGTATCCGTCTAGCTCGTCGTCTTGAAGCGTGCGATGAGCTATACCTATGGGCAAGGCTACGTGCCAGCGCAGGGTTTCCTTGACGATTGCGTTGATGTAGACGAGCTCATCGGTATCGCTATGGTCGGGCAGGCGCCCAGCGCCGACAACCCCGTCGAGTTCAGCCTGGGCACGCCTCTGCACGTCCGGATAGAGCGCCATAGCTAAGCAGAACGCTTGAAGAGTGAAACTGGTCTGCTCTAGGGTGTCAGTGGATGCTTGAGCGCATGAGAAGCACCGCGAAACACGTACCGTATCTGCACTGGCTGCAGCGCGATGTTACCTGAATGACACTGACAGCACGCACGATCTTGCCGGCTGGGGACTCACCCTCGACAGCGATTGCACATACATTCTTCGCGATGTCTACTTCTTCGAGCACGAGCGCCGATGGCGCGTTGTTGGATGGGTCCAACCTCGACAGCAACTTTCCAGCAACGCTGGGACGAAGCTCTCCACGATCCTAGCCGCCTGGTGTTCAATGTATGAGGCCCGGAGGAGGCTTTGACGTCACTCACGAAGCCTTCTTGTACCTCGTCAAAGAGGACATGTTTGAGGCGATCATTAGCGACCTTGGATTTGGCAAACAGCTTCTGAGAAGCGGCGCCGGGAAACCAGGTGGGGAGATGCCGGAGGAACGGGAACATCTCCACTCCAAAATGGCCAGGGGTGGCCTGTCGCATGGCCTCCACGGCAGCGTCAGAGATGGATAGACGCGGATCACGTTCGCCCTGAATGTCGGCCCCGTAGACGATGTGTAGGATGCTGCCTTGCATGGAGCTGCGTGCGACCGGGTCAAGGAGGAGTCAGGCAATCAGACGGTGCGCAGGCACTCACTATTGGATGCCGTTCTTGATTTGCGAGGGCGACGAGAGGAGGCTGCCCAGAAACCTGTATGCGCCTATGCGCTGCGCAGCTAAGTACTGCTGGATCGTGTCGGGATGGAAGTGCTGCCAGAAGGCGCGGCGATGCCTCCGCCACCACTGGCCGTACCGTAGCAGACCCAGGTTGAGATCCTGACCCGACCTGGTGGTGACGCCATTGCACGATTAGCAGCAGCGTAGGATGCATGTGCGAGTAGCTATGGGTGACTCACAGCTTGATGACGGGGTTCGGCGGCCTGTCCGAGCTGTTTGCGGAGCGTTTGTTGAGGAGTTCGTTCGTAAGCCGCGCGCTGCCGAGCACGAGCATAGGCGTCCCCAGAACATGGATGTAGACCATCTCGCCTGTCGAACGAAACGGTCACTGGCTACATCTACAAGGGAGGGTCCGTTACATAGACTCACCGTACTGTGCGCACAGGTCGCGGTATCCGAGCCAAGGCTTGATCCTGGGCAAGTTGAACAAGTTGCCGATGACGGGAAGAGCAGGGGGACCCGGCGGCAGGGAGAGTCCCCGCGAGCGAGCTTTCCAGCTCATGACAGACCTCGCATAAAGTACTAGGATGTATATCAGCAGCACCAGAACGAGAGCAGCGAGAGGAGAGGGAATGTAGCGGGAATCCGCCATGGTAGCTCAAGCAACGTAGAGGTACGATACCTGCGAAAGCATCAGAACGGAGTATATGAGCAGCTCAGCGTTATGTAACTGTCACCAACGTGCCTCAGTATCGCGAAACTGACAGTTGATGAACATGCATGGAGGAATAACGTACTGCTGGTACATCTTCATAGCTAATCACGGTTAGGGAGTTCGCATGTTGATAACCAGCCACACGTACCAGCTCAATAGCGAAGCTACCCCGAGCTTCTCCCCGTCGTCAGCTGTTGGCAGTTCGCAGCTCTGGTGGCGTGGAATAGAATGCCAAGTGTTCATACCCTCTCTGCCGAGGCAGGTGCACGTCAATTATGACTCGAGGGGCCTGGGAGTCAAACCGCCCGTGCTGACGGTCGTCCGGGGAGATATCCACCGCAGGGTATGGGTGGCAATCAATCATGAACGATATGCGAGCACAAATGATTTCACATAGAAGATCCTACACGCCCTACCGTACCTTTCGCCCTTCTGCGTCCTACTAATCAGGCATTGTATCGCCCACTAAGGGGCACGAGTACGGCGCCATGGAAAGATCCTAGATAACTCACGAAGAACTCCCATCCTTAGGCAGAAAGTTTAGATTGCGCAAGCATGATAAGCTCCTCCGCCGATGCAGAGCGGGGTTTGATCGTGCACCGCCGACAGTCTTCGGGACTCCTGCAAACAAAGTCAACCTGATATTCCGGCCACAGGATCAGAGTCGTACGTACGAGAGGAGGCCTGGACCCTGTTCGTGTTTGATCCTGATGGGCTGGCCCGCGCCATCAAGCGGCGGGCCGATGTCAAAGACGTGCAGCACGGATGCGACGTGAACCAGCAGCGACGCGTGCGCGAAGTACCGCCCCGGGCAGACCCTGACCGCGCAGCGCAGCGCGTCAGCAACCAGGGGATTGCGAGGGAAGGGGGCACCGTCACTCGCCTTCTGCCAAATCCGAAGACGAACGCGTTCGGGTCGCGCACGGTTGAGTCTAGTTTTCCATCACGTATGAAGCGCTCCGGCCGAAATTCGTTGGGGCTCTCGTACGCTTCCGGGTCGTGCATGATGTCCCTGCGAGCAAACATGAGCGACTCGGTGAGTGGTCAGTCGCGTCCAATACGCACCAGACATTCGGGACGAGCATGGTGCCAGCGGGAATGAAGTAGCCGCGAAATTCGTCATCCTCGATAGTGTAGTGCTGGACACCCAGAGGAGCGACCATGTGCCAACGTAGAAGCTCCTTGAGAAGGGTGTGAATATATACCAGAGCGGGTCCGTCGCTGTACTCTGGAAGGCGATGATGGCTGACGACGGCCTCGAGCTCCGCCTGAGCCTTCCTTTGAACCTCAGGAAAGAGTGACATGGCTACGAAGAATGCGTTCAGCGCGGTACGGCCCTACGGATTGTCGTGAACCGTGAGTCCCGTGAGGTGGCAGAGAATCTGAACCGACATACCGTGTCCACTCCCCCTGCGGTAGAGATGCTATCAGCGAGCAGGAGGTATGCGTTCAAACTGGACTAGCCTTGAATAGAAACAACGCATACATCTCTCAAGATCTCCTCGTCCTCGTCCGCTTGCGCGAGCATCGTCGAAGCAATGCATTCGCGGGCCTCTCCATTTGCCTGTACAGTGATACATCAATCCCAAGATTCGACCCAGAATGAAGTGGGTGCTCACAATGGCTTCCTTGACTGCATTGAATGGTACAGTCGCCAAGTGCTGGGCTGCAGCCTTGCATCGAGCAAATATCCTCTGGAATCCGGCCCCGGGTACCCGGCATTCTGGGAGATAACGCAAAGCGGGAATGATTCCACGGCGAAGTGGCCGGGACTGGCTTGGTCAATTGCTGTCCCGAGCATGTGGACCGATGCTAGGTTCTCGTCATGCTCGTCGGCAACTTTGATGCCATATGCGACCTCTAGGAGAATGCCTGACAGAGAGCTGAAGGAATGAAGGTTAGTCGTACGCAGACGGACCGGGGATATGTCGATCGAGTCAGACACCCACAATCCGACGTGGTCGGTTGCTCTCGAAGGGGATTGGAGAAGCCGCCCTAGGAATCGGTGTGTGTGGGTGAGTTGAATTCGGTTGTACTTCGCCACAGCGCCCGGGTGGAATTGTTGCCAGAATGCGCGGCGGTGTCGCCTCCACCACTGCCCGTAGCGCAGGATGGTAAAGTTGAATAGCTGCCCAGATCTGAGCCGCGGTCAGCGTCACGGTAATCGGTAGAGAATGCACAAGATACACACAGGTCGAATACGGGGCTCAGCGCCCTATCGGCTGAGTTCCTCGACCGCTTCTCGAGGTACTCGATTACAACGCTGGCAGACCCGAGCACAACCACGGATTGTCCAAGTACATTAAGGTGTACGATCTCGCCTAGAGTAGAGTTCTTAGTTTCGATGCTCTGTCAGAGAAGTGATACAGTTCTGCCACTCACCGTGCTTCCGGCTCATCTCGCGGAAGCCGATCCAAGCCTTGTCCTTGGGAAAGTCAAACACATTGCCGATGATGGGGAGAGGTATTGGACCAGGAGGCAGCAGAAGGCCTCGAGAGCGTGTTCTCCATCCTAGGGCTGATCCTGCGAGGAAGACAAGTGCGATACAGAGAGCAAAGGAAGCTGCGAGTGACGGGACGCTGGAGCTAGGCTCTAGGAGAGCCATGGCGTGCCAGTAGTCCTCAACGACAGAGAGGCTGCAAGAGAACTAACGGACGATATCGAGCTTACCCACCCATTTTCAGGGTTTCTCTTAAACGAGCTTCATGAGAAACGCCATGGCATTCCCGGCAATCGCCCGTTATATCCCGTAAGCCGAGAGGTACCGGTTGTCGGCACTTGTAGATACGTAGTGCGCTTTACGTTCTGCGCCCAACCCTCGAACGTGAACCTTGCCCTCCAGGAGTTCCATATGACGAAGCGTGTGAGATCAGCTCGCCCTGGTGATCAAGGGCCCGGTGTGCTTCAAGGTGTACAAATTCAAGGACATAGAAGATGTAACGGCATGTTCGAGGCGAGCCGCGATACAGACTCATGCCGCTCACTGGCACATCTGCTCTGCGTGCTACCCGTCTGTGAATCCAAAAACGTAAGGTCATATGCCAGCGACTTCCTTTTAGATTGTACGTACGTTCAAATCGCTCTGGCTGTCCCCTGTGCTTCTTGCTGATGAGTAGCGACAATGAGCCATCTTGGTAAAGGCACAGTACGGATGGGGGGCCGCGAAGCTTGTGTCGGGACGGGGAGCTAGAATTGTGTAGGGTTTTGAACTGATGTCCGAGTGCCCCTATGGAAGACTTAGTTGTCCAAGGAGAGCTAGTGTGATGCCAGCAGCAAATGGCATAGCGTTGAGTAGAGTTCCCGGTTCCGTCTCTAAGCGCCCGTGAAAACGATCAAGATCTGCATCGGGCATCACCCGTGAGATGGCAGGCTGGGTGCGCAGGACAAGGTGATATATGTACAGGCCCGATGGGCTACGAGTATACAGCATGCGACCGGAAATGCAACGAGGACACGAACACGACAGATCTGAGCAATGCATCCTGCCCAGTGAGGCGCCGGGAACACCACGGTACATACACAGACACACGCACCGCGAAAAATGTATGCGAACGGCAAAAACGAGCAAGGGTCTGGGAACGGGTCGGGACGAGTGTGTACAAGAAAGACAAGCATACACGAGCTGCGCTCAATGCGGGGCGGACACCGTCCGGGGCTTCGGAGGACGATGCACCCTGATCCGGGGTGTTGGAGGACGGCACACGTCGAGCCGGGGGTATGACGGCATGACTGTGAACAATTCAACGACACCCTTCGCTGCTCCCATCCTCGTCTGATCTGCCCCGCAGGCGGAAGCCGCGCCCGCGTTGGGTCTGGGGCCTACGCGCGCCTCCCGACCGCGTCTGAGGCCAAGCCGAGGGCCCGGTATAGGGCTCGGACCAGTTCGAGGACCCGATGGACATGGTGGGCGAGTACTGCTCTGCCCCCGCCGCGGACGGCGGTCCCGCGACGAAAGCGGGAGAAGCAGCTAGGGGCTCCCTGGGGACGAGGGCGCGGCTCGACGCGAGTGCTGCCTCGTCTGCCTCCATCTCAGACTTTGTGCGGCGCTTGCGCTCGCTTTCGCGCAGGTTGACGCGGATGTGGTACCGAGAGAGGTGCTGTATGGATTACGGGAGAGCACTGCTAACGTTGATATCCAGAGGGCTGTCCCAGACGAGGCTCGTGTGCCTCGCGTGTAGTAGAGAGACTAACCTTTGTGAGCGCGGTCGAAGGGGGCAGTCCCGGGAACTCTTTAGTGGAGTACACCCTGAAGGGGCCGCCGAAGCATTTGGCGAGAATGCGGTGTGGCGGGGGAGAACCAATCTGGGACGTCAGGTTCATCATGCGGTAGCGCAGGATGAACGTGCCTTCGGCCCTGACGGCGATGTCCTGAGTTATCCGTCAGATCGAACACGACACGCCAGGAGTCGAGCTGCAATACTCACGGAGAAAATGAACATGGCCTCCTGCTTGCCGTTGTAGTCTACCGTATCCGCCTGCATGAACGTCTCGCCGGCGAGCATCTCGCTGCACAGCGCGCTCTCGCGGATCGGGAAGGGTCCAATCCAGGCGACGATATCTGGGTCACCACGTTGGATATTGGCAACATGTGGTTGAGCCCCGTGGCTCGGAAAGCCTCCCGTCACGGCGAAAGATTCAACACCCGGGAGTGTGTTGGAATGTAGTGAGCGCCGGATAAGCGCCCGTAGATAGCGCACCTACTATATCCGGACTTGGTAGATAAGGCGAGCACAGCCACTGCCAGCACGCAGAGTGCTGGCATCCTCTCTCTCTCTCTCCCCCTCAGTCAGTCTGCCATACAGACTGCTGAGGGTATGTCTTTCCTTTGCTTACTGTACCTTCCTATTACTCACATGCTAGTGTAGATCTCTTCTACAGGTACAGTTAATACATCTTAGTCAGTCTGCCATACAGACTGCTGAGGATCTCTTCTACAGATTCTGACAGTAGTATGAGGTAGTATGCCAGGCCTTTTACATATGTTTGTGGTCCTACTAGCCTAGGGTAATACTACAGCGGTATCGGGAATATGGCAATACATCTGAGTACATGAGCGGGAACGGGTAGTTCATTAATCGAGCCGTTGCATGGCAGCATGATTGAGAGCGAGGGTCTCCTTCAAGTTCTCCAGGGTGGTACCTTGACCGGACTCGCGGCACGCTGATGGGGACCGTGAACAGAGCGGCTAGCACATACGAGATGTACAGAAACCATGCACACGCACGTCCACCTGGGTTTGTGGCCGTCCTCGGTGTGCCCACTGTAGTGCGCTTGATCCATCAGCCTCTCTCGTCCTACCTTCGCTCAGTCAGCGTACCTCCTCGCTCAGTCAGCATCCTCTGGACGGTCATATGATTTCTGCTCTATGCTTATTCATCGTCCTCCCTCAGTAGTATATAAGGAGGACTCTGCAGGCCTCTGCTCTTCAGTCGTTCTCTCACAGACTGAAGAGTAAGTCCCTCATTACCTATGTGTTTCTTACATGTTACTTACTAGTACTTGTAGCCTCTCTTTGTGCGGCTTACAGGTACAGTACTATGCAATCATAGTCGTTCTCTCACAGACTGAAGACCTCTCTTTGTGCGGCTTACAGCCTTCCAGGTTCAGAGTTCATCAGATGACATGGAAGCCCCTCCTATTCAGTTCTCATCGCGGCTCCGCCTCAAAGGAATCAAGGATGTCCCGCCCTTGAACTGCGTCTTCACTCCTCAAGGTGTCTGCTTGCAGTTGCTCTGTTTCAATCTTGGGGAGCTGTCACAAAAGTTCCCACCCATCCTCGAGTGGCCCGGTGGAGGGTACATTCGTCCGTGCCAGCAATTAATGTTTACAGGGCCGTGACCTGTTGGATAGGCTCGCCCTTCTACAATGCAAGGACCCCCTAGGGAACCTCGTAGCGCTGCCTCTCCCACCGTCAACCTCCACTTGGGGCAGCCTTGGGCGGGGATCCCTCATCGGCAACTATGATCCACTCAAACCTTGTCGCACCTGCTACTTGCATTGTGGTGTCGGGCTTCTCCACACCGTGACCGTATACTTGACTCCGGCGGCGCTCACACAGCTCCTGGAGCACGTCAAGCCGGAGGTGGCCGAGCTCTCTTTCCAGGCCCGGCTCCAGAAATCGGATCCTCAAAAATCGAAGATGCAGTTTCTGCCCGACCTCGATCTCTGGGCCTTGCTCAATGGCGCGGATGACATCACCTTCGCCCTCGCGCCTTGCAGTGTCAGAAACCTCGGTGAACTCGGCTTCACAGTATCTCCTTTACAGGTTGTGCACAAGTGGGCACGAACCACGCTGGAGATCACCCTGACACATCCACACCTGTCCTCTCCCGGCCTCCAGTCCATCCGGTTAAGGATATCTATTGTTACGCCCCGTGCGACCTCTGACACCTGCGGACTCAACTCCGCTTTGGTCCGCTTTTACTCCGCATTTACTCCGCTTTTGGTCCGCTAAGTCCGCTCTTATCGGACTTAACTCCGCTTACTCCGCACTTATCGGACTTCAACTCCACTTGTCCGATGTTTCGGACTTACTTACTCCGCTTTTCCGCTTCAATTCCGATTAGAACAATAGCCTTATTGTCTTCCCCGACTTCCGACCCTATTCCGCTTTGACCTTCCTTATTAGTCTGCTCTTATTGTTGTGGCATAACAATTAGCTCGTAGTCTATATATACGTAGCTGGTATGTTGTAGCTACTCAGTTCAGATATCTCGTTGACTCGTTTACCCCTTCATCCACACACTCGCTCTACTTCCTTCCCAATACATCTGTTCCGCTTCCTTCCCAATACATCTGTTCCGCTTCCTCCGCTCGTCGTCCAGTAGCTCCGACCTTCCTAGTCTGGTAAGTCCGACATTCCGGCGTCGGACCTCCGGACATCGGACCTGTCCACCTCCGAAATCTGAGGACAAGTGGCAAGGGTCTCTGGCGTTGCTAATAGCTTCGCTGAAGTCCTCACTTGTGTGGGCCTCCGTTCGGACCTCCGCTCCGCTACGTCCAACAAGTCCAACCTCCGAAGCCCAGGTCCGCTTTCCCGTGCCTTCGGAGTTCGGAGCTCCGCTTTCCCACGCTTCGGAGCTGTCAACTCCGACCGGTTCCGGACTTAAAGCCCGCACGGCCCTAACATCTATCTTCAACCAAGTGCGCCGGAATCGTTCTACGCACTTCAAGTTTTATGTATCCGTCACCAACCCCGCTTCCCACCTGTCTCTCGGTGTCACTCCCCGCTTGCTAAACAACCCACAGGCATGCCATCCTGCGGTTACTGAATCCAGTGTCATCAGCCATGTTCGGAGGCTCAACAAATCTCTCGCGCTCACTGACACTACCGACTTTCACCTCCATTCTGATCCTGAAAAGCCAAACCATGATCGAGTTTTGCGACTCGCCCTAGAACGCCGTCCAAACAGCCGGGGCTCGGTTCTGGACTCCACAAGTGTGTGGCTTTTTGTGGAGATCAGCGCGGAGTTTAGTCACATCCTCGAACCCGAAATCATTACGAACTTAGGCGACGCAGATAAGGAGCTTGGGTACGAGGACAGCATCCTCGAGTACAACTTAATGGCCTATTCCTCCGCAGAGAGTCTCTTTCCCGTAGAGGTGAGTTCACGCGATCAAAAATTGTGTCCAATTTGTTGACCGCATCTGGCTCTGACCGATGTTTTCATTCTACAGGAACACCTCGCTGCCTCCCTCTCTCCCCAGTCGACCACAGCTTTCGATGGCGACATGGTATTCTGGCAAGGAACCTATGGCGACACCCCACCTGAGCACGGTTTCTCCGACTCGAAGATCCCTCGTGTGACGTCTGGAGTCCAGGCGGGCTCGTCCTCCGTGTCCTCCACTCCATTAATGGACACGCTGGGTGTCTTCGATGGGAACTTTATTGCGACTCACGACGGCGCTGCTACTGGTGCTTGTGGACTTGCAGATGGCTCTATGGACAATGACTCCCCCGATTCTGGCGACAGCAGCTTGAGCAGAGTCCAGCCGCGGCGTAGCGGCAACACAGTGTCGTGTTTGTATGATACAGCTGTACCAGCAGGTCCTACCATTGTTCCGCTCACACTCAGCCCATCTACGACTTCCATGGGGATTGTTCGCTCTGCGTCGTCCTTCGACGCGGGCGGCATAGCTGTCGGCATCTCGGACGATACATACGCTGTGTCCGCCCATGTTCCTGGTAACGGGGCCGGGAGAGCAGCCTTTCGATTGGAGGTGTGCTCTTGTTTAGTAAGGTGTCGGGAGTGCATTTGTAAAAACTCACAGAGTCGGGCACTTCTGATGCCCGCGGTCTCCAAGTACTCTGGTCCGGGCTCTATTAGGGCTCGGCGTACTCGGGAGATGGTGGGGCAGTTGTAGAAGGCTGCCCTCACCAGACGCGCGGGCTCCGAATACCCGCACGTCGTACGCGTCTATCTAATACATGATATCTACGCGGTATCTTATCCTAGCGCAACTAGCGCTAGGTACATCTCGCGACATAGCGCAACTAGCGCTATGTCCTGCAATAACCCGTAACGACCACGGAGGGTCGTTACACTCTCCCCCTCTAGACCCGTTGTACGGGTCTACAATAGAATATTATAGTAAAAGGAACGACTGCTGATATTCGCAGTCATAGCACTATATGATACAAAGAGTTGCGCATAGTGCGTGCGCAACTCATATATATACAATGAGTTAGTGAGCCAAGTAGGCTCACGGTGTGGTCACAGCAGTGTAGTGGGATATATACACGACTGCAGATATTAGCAGTCATACCACTACACTACCATGATATGGTAGTGTTTTTTGTTTTTTGGGTTATGGATGCGCGCACCGTGGGGTGCGGCTATGTACATTAGTACCGCAGCTATGGCGGACGAACCGATCAATTTTTGACGCAGATCGGTTGCGTTATGCCCGAGGAGACGATAATATCGTCTCCTACGGGGACTGCAAATATTTGCAGTCATACCGTCGTGGTATACGACGAGTGCATGACGGATGCACTCGAAGGTTGTGATTAGACACCTACGCGGTGTCATCGTGTGGCGATGACGGGGTGAGAGGGGAGGATCCCTGCTCACCCGTCGCGTTCTCGCTCTCGTCGTGCCTGTCGCTAGTAGCGGCAGGCGGTTGGGAAGGCC